>CM069149.1:13921156-14564454 GCA_035221665.1 Okamejei kenojei | reverse complement strand
AACACCCATGGGTGCAATTCACAGCACAATAGTCTCTTATAAAATAGATTTACGCTAAACCTCCTCTGTGTGCAGGTGTATCGTCACGAAAGTCAATGACAACACAGAATTGGATGCTTCGGACTCACAAAGTATTTTATGACAGTTGAGGCGGGGGGAGGGAACACTGTCAAATATCTCTCCAAATGCCTCAATGCACCAGTCGCAAAATATGTGGTCATGGCAGCCATCACTCAGGGGGCGGAGCAGTGGTGATGGATGGTATGTTTCATGACTACATATACACTGGAGGAATGGTCTTTATGTCTATCCTCCATTTTGCCTCATCAGTTCTGCAAATGCTATGCATTAAAGATCAGGCAAAGACACCGCCTCAGGCTTTTGGTATGTTATTAGCAGGACTGCCTAACACAGTCCCCCCCCCCCCCCACCCCCCCTACCAGCGCGTCACTAAGGCATGAGGTCTTTAGCTCATACTGGAATCGATAACACATGTCTTTAATGGCTGTATTCCGTCCAAAACGCCTGAAAATCCTCTGGTTTTAACTACTTGTGACAGGGGAGAACACATTTCACCTGCATGAGGCAAATCAATTTGTTGGTAAGCAGAACTCTGAGAAGACCTTCCTGGGTTTCACGACTGTCAGGTTCCTTTGGTGGATGTAATCTACTGCGGGCTTGGAGTAAATATATCTAGTAAATCAGTACATGTCCTATATTCAACAAATGGGAAGTGTTCTGTTTACGAGGTCAACATATCGTGATGGCAGCGGCTACGTATACTACCGAGTGCACGTGTCTTGGAATTCCTCTCCAACAGCTGCGTGAAATTTCATGAGAATGAAGTATATAGTGCTATTCTAATTGTGCGCATTAAGTGTCACCGTACGGGGGGGGGGGGGGGGATTCAGGTTTCATACTCTGCTGATCGGGCACCCACTCTGTTCGGTCTCAGCCCACTGATATCCAGATTTATGAAGGTATTTTTAACTCAAATTCCCCCAAGCCTAGTACTTTGGGAGATTATGGGATGTGTGACGTTGTCTGATCACTGCATCGCTGGTGTCCCCCACCCGCTCCCAGCTACATCCCTTTTCTCGCCTCAGAAATCACTTATATGTGGTTATATTGCTCATCAGGCGCATGTTGTTGCAGCGCAATGGTCCAGTCATTGCATGAGGCTGCAATTACTTGACAGAAATGGTCATTTGTCCTGCAAATAATATAACATTATGATCATACACGACTTATTCTAGCAGAGTAGACACGGGGGCGTCAGGTCTCTAACTATTTTCATGAGATATCCCCACGGACCTATTTTGGTTGTGTGTGGTGGCACGACATCTACGAACAGCATTTAAGGGGCAGCCTAGAGCTTTAAAGGACTCTGATCTAGCAATGTTTGTTATTTGCAAAAAAACTCATTAAGAACTATCAGCTAAGACATTTCCAGGGTGATAAAAAACCGGGGCTTGATCTTGTACAGGAGTGAGCACTGATTGGGGGGGAGCGCACCCTCCACTGCAACAAACTGCAGCGAGGGTATGATTTCCTGCTGACCATCATCCTAGTGACTCGGATGAGATCTAACAAATCACGAGCAAAACTCCAAAATGTTTTATAACAAACTCCATTGCTAGGCAGGAGGGGCTATTTGCCACTCTATTTTTAAGTTCTGTTTATACTTTCCCTCTGCAGGAGAGGGTCACTAGTATGTTCATCATTTTGCTCATTAAAGCATCAGCATGTTAAATCTATGTTAAATAAAAAAAATATTAATAATTTAAAAATAAAATTAATCTAAAGGCATGTATTTTTTTTTTGCTTACAGATACCTTGGTCTAAATATGCAAGTTGATACGCCATGGACTCGTTCCCACGGCATACAAAATCACATAAGATGCTTTTGAAATCTTCACGGAATCACTCAAGTGACATCTGAAGGTAAAATAAGATAAGATTACACACGAGAACTACTCAGGGTTGAAGTTTGATGTTTATTTTATGAGGAGTTACCGATGAGAGGCGACATTTACGTGACCCCTGCCGTTTCCGGGGCAACCCTCGTATCATAAAGTCATTCGGTATAGATCACGGGGGGGGGGGGGGGGGGGGGGGGAGAGTCTCTCTAATCCTTCAACTATGTCACTTCAAACTACTGTTATCTGATGATTTCACTACCGCTGCTTTGAAGATTGACTCGCGCACGGGCTGTCATGTATTCGCAGACTCATCTTAACTCGCTCACTAAAATAAAAGATCAAAACTCAAACTGGTAATACTTACTATTAATCTGACTCTTAACGAAGGCTGGCAGTAAAATGGTGAACTAAGGAAACATAAGTCTTTAAGCCAGCTTTAAAGGCAAAAACATGAGGAAGGAAACGCTTGAACAATATCCCACACCAATTGGTCGAGGAAAGGAAAATGGACTACGCCGCTCGGAAACACCGTTCGGCTATCCACATGTATGTTGGGCATGAAGGCCCTGTTTCCATGCTGCATCCGTCTAATTACACTCTAGATCAGAATCTCATGTAGATATGTTTCCCTAGTTTGGTAAACAAAAAAGAATACAAATTCAGCATGAGGTCCCCATTTTGAGAAGTAATACATGATCATCTCTAAGCACCCAGATTAAATTTCTGAGATGGACAAACGCCAACTAATACAAAGTGTTCACTATTAATGATTATGATAAATGAATAAAAACAGCATGATTTATCGTGACTCTTGAAAAGGGATCTCCACGTATTGGCACTCTGCATTCTCTGCACTGACCACTGAGACAAAGAAAACACATATTTCATGCTTTGATTTATGAGACTTACAGAGCTCGCTCCATTGCAATACCTCATCCTCTACAACTGTGTACTGGTGTATTGAGTACTGTGTTTACAGACGGGCTGGTTAATGCTTACGGCTGGCAAGCTACAAATTTCATTTTCCTAATTTTGGAACAGATGGACACTCAAACATTCGTTGTGCTCTTGAGTGCACAGATGTCCTCAACACTCAATTTTGTTCTGAGAAGCTGAGTAACAATTGAATGTGTCAAATATTACACCTCTGTGCTGATTGATCAAAAAATTGTCTAGCCTTGCATCTTCGTGTTGAATTGAATCGCATAGAAGATTGGTAGAACGATCAAGTAACATATGAACTATGATTTACATCGCATTCATCAATTGACGTATAGCAATTGTGTGAACAAAATATATATTTTTAACCTCAAAATGTTTAGAACTTTGTGAAATAGCAAAATCCACATAGATTAAAATTGTCTGGGGGTGAACTATAATACATGAAGTCTTGGTGTGGAGATCGGGTCTTGAGATATATTACATTGTTCTTTTCCTCGTGTGAGTGCTGTCTCGACTACCTAATAATCTTCACCATATGGATTTGCCCATAATTGATAAACCATTGTTAAGACTGATTGTGGACATTCCAATGTTCATGTGTCTAGAAAAGGCAGTAAGCCAAATTATGAGAAGCGCATATGGTCTGGCTTGGGTTCTGCACCAGTTTGGTTAATGTTAGGAATCAAAATAAGCTTGGCTCGATATTCTTTTTGCATCATGTGCATGTAAAACATAATTTACATGCTTATTCTGCGTCTGATCACGCTGCTAAGCTAAGTAGCATTTACTTGAATGATTTGACATTATTTTGATTAGTACGTAAAGTGTCAGGGTTATGGGTTGAATGGGGGGGGAAAGATAAAATAAAAAAAAAAATATGGGGGGGGGGGTTTAAACGAGGCAGAGAAATGAGTTTGAGAGGAAAGATAGATCAGTGGCCATCTCTGAATTGGTGGAAAGTGACACAATGGCTAATGGCCTTATTCTGCCTCTAGACTCCTTATGTAAACTTATCACATCCTTTAGCTTCCCTCACCATTCCCACAAACCGTTGGCAAAATTTGATTGTTCAGCAATGGCGAAAGCCACCCGAAAAACCAGTCTGACTGATTTTTGGGACTGCCATTGTGTGAATCCCTTGGTGAAATGGTGCTCTGGCGATAACCTTTGAAACAAGCACAAGATCTAATTTAAAACCGCTCTTGTTCTGCATAACTTCAGCCTTGTGTTTGTTAGAAATGAATTGAAAAAAACTGTTGTTTAATATCACCGATTACATGGTAGAGTACTGAAACTAGAGTTATTTACTAGCACGTTGAAAGAGTGTAGGTAATAGCAAGCTGCTTTGGTCTGGATTTAACCCAGAAACTCAAATAGCATACACCAGTGCGGTCTTGCAAAAACCTAAACGACTGGGTCTGGGCATTCTGCTTGTTTATCCACCTCACGTAGGGAAACGAATATATCTGCAATCCATGTATTGCATTAACCTGCAGCGTAGTATAACCAGTGGAACATTTTGACTGTTCAAATTGATTGTATTAGCATCAGCTGAGAAGTGTTCCAAACAGTTCTTCACAATCACTGGCAGCTAGGGCATTATCAATTGGTATATCCTGACATAAAATTCAAAAGCTGTTCATTTCCTTTCCTACCAGCTTTAATCTCAGATAACTAATTCATGTTTAAGATTCAAAAACCCATCTTGCAGAATTGTGTCATTGTACTTGTCATATCAACAAAAGAGAATGTTTATTGTTTGCATGCACCACTTCCGAACACCATGTAAAACGATTCAATATTCAGAAGTATGTGCTCCCACTGGTTGTTGTTAATTCAAAAGACATGTTTGTTAATGGTGAAGGTCTCTATGCATGTAGTACTCTCTCTCATCACCTCGCCCCCCCTCTCTCTCTCATCGCCCATTCGATACCAGATTAATCCTCTATTTATCTGTTTTTGTTGTTTAATCAAGAAATTATCTTGTCACGCTGGAGAGAATGGCAAGAATTTTAGCAATTACTGGCAGCTTCATCAAACAGCTTCGTAGCTTCAGGAAAGCAAGCTGTTTAGAGTTTCAGACTGTCTGGAATTTCAAAAGTAAGAATTGAGAAATTAATTCATCCCTTTCAGAAGAAACAAAACCAGCAAGTAAGCTAAATGCTAAATTAAGGTAATCTTTACTTAAAAATCGTATTGAAAAATTGTTCCATGTCTTCCCGGAGGATGAGCATATTGTTCTCCAGAGTGAACTATGAGGTAGCTGACTAGACTTGCCAATAATCTTCTTCCAGACTATTAGAAGTCCAGTAGTTACTAGAGCTATCAGCACAAGACTAAAGCCTTCGAAGCTTAAGAAGCGCCAATTTTAAATGATAACTGTATGGGATAAGGTTAAAAAAAACTCAACCTCACCATGAAACTGACTGACCTTGAGTAAGTAGGGCATATTCCTATACCAACGTTCGACGTAGTTTCATTCTGCATTCAGTTTTTAATTTAGGTGAGGCTTACCTCAAGAGAGTTTTCATCGATTGAGCTCAGCACCATCTGTGGAGTGGTCTTGTGGAGTGTGGGAATGTGTGGCGTAACTGTCGCTCCTAAGAAACCCAGCCCTCCCCAGGACGTGCACAGGCAGGCCATGGTAAAATAAAACCGGGAACATGATCCATTTTTGCATCCAGTTGTCCTTCCACTCCTTGTTTCTTCATTTTCTGTCATTGATAGAACAATGCCTCAAGCCTGTGACAAAAGACAAACTCTTTGGAAGGAATCTGGATGTGCTTCTTTTGGGGTCAAAGGATTATTGGATCTGTTCGCCTGTCTATCGAGCCATGCGTAGTGTTCGTCCTCACCTTCTCCCCATCATGTCTGTTTGGCTTCAGCCACCAAGCACAGGACAACCTGAGGCTGCAGGCGAACATCATCTGATCAACGCGAGAAGGTATTGGCTGCAACCTTACCTCCATTGATGAACGGTATCGCTTCCTGCAAAGGGCCAGGAAGCGAGCCAGGTAATATAGGCAAAGTTATCTCTGACTTCCTCTCCACTCCATGGGCCTCACAAACTCTTGAATCACTTCCCTCTAACGCGACTCCAGACTGTCAACATGCTGCACAGCCAGAACCATAAAAAACAGTTTATGCACGACGAGTAATTTGCTTCTACTCAAACAATGTCAAAAATCTAGATATGCCTCCCGTTGATACTAGGTATTCTTGTTTGGTCTTGCAGTGTTGACAATGGTCGTTTTATCATTAACGTTTTATATTATTAAGGTTTATGTTTTCTCGGCTTCATTTGTAACTTGTATAGTCATGTTGTTACTTTGGGCAGAGCACCAGAGTCGGCAAATTCCCTTGTATGTGAATACTTGGCCTTGAATAAACTTACTTACTTACTTACTTCATTGGCCATGCCTTGACTTGGGAATTGATTCTCTCCCAACCTAAGTATAGTATATGTCACTGTAGCCTAAGATACATTGTGACAATAAATATAATTGAATTTCGACGTCAACCATAAACACTTGCCTTGTCCACCAGAGCTCTAAACGGAACTCTCAAGGTTTACTAATCATTATTAACATCCCCTCGTCGTACCAATTCTACATACTCAGTACTGCCTACTCCATCGTCCCTTCTATTTGGCCAGAGGAAGGTCACACGCATAACTGGAGAACAAAGCTTATATTCCACTAACTAATTGGAGTAACTCAGCAACCCAGGCAGTATGGAACATTGAATTTCTGCAATATTTAGGTAAGTATCTAACAACACCAACCGCTATCATCCCATGCCCCCTTCTCTCTGGCCATACAACTCCCCTTTATATCCCCACGCTAGGCTTGCCACCAATTTCTTCTATCCCCCCTCCATCCATACAATTTCTTTCTCCTGGCTAATCCTAATTTCCCAATTCTTTGTCATCGCACTGCCTTTTTTTCAGCGGACTCTCGTTGGCCTTTTGTCTCGATATCCGATCTACCAATCAGTCAAAAGCCACCCCCACAACCTTTTTTCATCTATTACCTATCACACTTTGTCTACCTTCCTCCCTCCAATCAGTCTGAAGAAGGGTTCTGACCCACAATGTCACCTATCGCATGTCGGCTTGTTAGTTGATTTAGTTTATTGTCCCGTTACCCGAGGTAGTCAGTGAAATAGGCTTTTGCTGCGGATGGGGACATTTACAATTTGCTGTCTAATAAGTCATGACACTGATGGTTAGCCCGCACGAAACAGCTCAAATACCCCCGCGTCGAGATACGTTCCTCACTTTCCTAGTTCATGACGAATTAGTGCTAACAGGATGGTATCATCATCAACGGGCCCCACAGGTGGTGGTACCCCCTACTCGCCACGTACGGATGAATACAACACAAACTGAGGTCACAGGCGGCCACCCCCCCGGTAGCGGAAAGGTCGCACGCCTCCTAGCGGGTGGGCAAAGTATGTTTACTGCACCATATGACAAACTACAATATTGTGGCAAAGAACTGAAGTACTGACAAGCTGTCTGCAACAGTTCAGACCCACATCAGCAAAGCATAAGCCAGTTATGTTGAATGCCCAACCAGTTATGCCCTGCTTCCTGGTCACTCTCTGTCCACCATACATCTTTGAATGTGCATGGAATAAACACTATCTAGTTCTTGTTGACTACTTTTCTTTCGGGATGGTTCGAATGACTGCCAGTAAAAGGCAAACATGTTCCTCGGAGGCAGTGATCGAGGATCAGATTTAAATGAGAACTACCAGTTTCGAAGTTTGATCATTGATTTTACTAGGAGTTACATTGTGATAATATAGTGAACGAAGACTTTCGCCAGGTCTCCTGCATAGCGTACTCAAATCTCAAAGCAGCGGTATGAAATCAGAAGATAACAATACCCTGAAGTGACATGCTTAAGCATGTGTGACTACGAGAACTACCAAGATGATGCCTTTATGAGAGAGGGATTTGAGTTGGTCGGGCACTGTAATCACGCCTAACGTAAACAACCCAATCATAAAATCCAGATCAAATTTCAAACTGTTAGTCTCTCGTTTAATCATCTTACTACTTTTAGCTTCGGAGTCACAGTGAGTGAATTCCATGAAGAGTCAAAGCTTTGTGAGTGTTCATGCCGCGAATTACACAATCTCGGCATCCCACTTCATTGATTGACTCAATGAGTAAATTAATTCAAGTTAGTAGTAACCATGCATTTAATGCAGTAATAAAGGTTTATTCTAAAAAATATAAAACCAAGCAACAGTACCTCTATCCTACATCCTGCATGGCACTTTAAAAACAGAAATTTAAAATATGCAGTGCTTTATAGGGGGGGGGGGGGGGGGGGGGGGGGGGGGGGGTACATGCCCTGATCCTTTGTAATCCGTCCCTGGATGATAGGAAATTCTGAACGACATCAGCTCATTTGTCCACTTACGGTCTGCCTGTATTTTTAAAAATAAAAATATGGTCGACCTGGCACGTCCTCTCACACTTGGCCGCCGACGTAGTCTGCTAGCTGCCAGCCTAGTGGATAGAGATGTAGAACACACTATCTAAAATGATAATACAGCATGTACGTTGATGGCTCACCTGTGTAAATAAGATACCATGTTCTCAACCTTGTTTGAAAACCTGAAATGCCTCCTCTGGGGGAATTCCTCCCTGGTTGGAACACCCCTGAGATATACAATCGCAGTTGTTCAATACCATGTATACCCACACCCAGGAACCATGCTGCATGCCCACCTTGAAATAGTCTGCAACCTAACCTAGGGTAGTGTGTTTGTTTACTAATACAACATGCGGATTCTGCATACTTCGTAGGATTCTGGTGGCGTTGATAACAATAAGAGCTGTACGAGACGTCCGTCGGGGTATGCAAAAAGATCTTAAAATCATGCGCGACCCTCCACCTAGTTCTATCTCGGCTGGTGTAGACGGCAGAATGTCAAATGTACCTAGGAACCTGTAGCCAATTCATCCGTATTCTAGGTCCACAGCGTTTGCAATGTTTGCCGTCATTGTGCTGATATTAGTGGTCATTAACATGATAGGGCAAGAGATGCAGCTGGAACTCTTGGTGATAGTAATGTTTACAAACAAACATTTTCAATAAGTCCCACCAACTAGCATATCTTGTAGTGGAAAGCAAGTGTCAAGATCTATTAACAAACTCAGTATCCGTATTATAATGTAAACATTAACACACTTAACAAAAGAACCACTATGTATTCCCCCTCAGATATTAAATGTAACCTTCAGCTTTTTGAGGGTGCTTTTTCCTGGCACACTTGCAGTGAGTCACTCGTCATAGGCTTGAATCTGACAACCTGAGGGCATAAGTCAAATACCGACTCAAATGTCGCGCATCAATAATCTTTTTTACTGTGCAAAGGCCGGTCGCCTGAAAGACAGTTTGAACAGCAAGTTCTTGTTTTTGGAATAACCATATATCGTGTGGCCATAAATGAGCCTGATAAGCAGGGGGCAACATGGACGTTTGGCCAGTCCAATAGTATGAACCACAAGCAAGGTCTTGCATACTGGTTTTAAGATCCCTAGATGAGAACATAAAATGAGGAAGCACAAGAAAAAGACATTCCTCCTTATTGAAGCAGAATGTATTTCTGCATGTCACTGCTGTGGCCCACAATACAACATTTTTGCAATCAGTGAATAAACATGCACTAATATTCGATATTCTATGTAGCTATTAACCATACTTTCATCATACTTTGAGAGACTGCCAACCACTTATTCTGTGTTACACAATCATCCGATCTGAAAACTGGATGATACCCAGTGGCCAAAGAAGATTAATTACAGATATTTTTTACTTGATACCGATGTGACTAACATATGTCACGCGATCGAGAGTAGCTAACTTGAATTTGAGCATGTTGAAAGTGATTCACATCGCAAAACAACCCTTACCGAACATAGGTGCATTTACGTGTATACTATTTATAAGTTGATACCAACAAATTGAAGAATTGGTCAACTCATGCAATCACCATACCTCCAAGTAGTATGGTATTTGGGGAACTTAATCCTAACTATCATTTGTATTAAACTAAATTCAAACCGACCACACTACTGTAGCATTCAAGTCAGAATGATTATTGTCAGTGCTTCAGCACATGGGCGCTGGGATAACTGTTTACTTTCATTCATTGTGGTGCTGAGAAGTGAGCTTCAGCTGACAATAGGCATAAAGCGATTGTTAACAATGGTCTAATTGCTACTGCATAATCACAATATCAGTTCCTTGATTTGCTCGGCTGGAAACACAGCTGCATATGTGCCATATTACTCTTGATAAAATAATCTCAGTTTGTACAGATTGGCTAGACGAACTCCAATCTCTTGGCCCACAAAAGCGGAGTCTAAGCTAATAATAATTAACAGGTAAATCCCAATGACTCAACAAACAGTTATTCCGCATAACCAGCAAAGCTTGTACTGTAGCAGTAGCCAGTTATATTGTCTTTGATAACCTCTGTATAGAGATATGTATAACATGTATAGAGAGTCCCCTTACTCATATGAATCTGTTGTAGTACAGGAAAATAAGTTTCATATTCGGTAACTAAATGTTCATATGGTGCCCGGACGACTCTCCCATTCTTCAATAAATAACATGCACTCCATGTTCTTATTCCGATGGGTGTTTATGCTATGAGAACTGTTTGCCAACTTTCGGCTAAACCATTGGCCAATAATACGCCAATTGCTTGCTTGGGATGGCTCCGAGCTGTGGCCATCAACCAGAATATTTTTATCACTCTTTGTGTGTTTGTAACAAACAACAAATAGTAAATATTACAATCTTTTGTGAATGGTCAAGCTACTCCAAATTTTGACATGGCTAAGACTCCAGCCATCTATTGATGCATGATTAGACAGGGTGTACAATGGAAGTCTAAGCTAACCTCATGCCTGCCCGCCCACCTCACAGAGAACGCTACTATGCCCCTTGATGAGTGCCTGGGTGGGGCATTCTGACGATGACATTGGTCTGCTCCGTTGGCCTACCATTTGATTCACTGCCATGGCGTGTTCATTCTCCCCTGTAAATATTTGATCCTACCTGAATAGACTAGATTCTGCGGCTGGCTCTTCACGTCCCCCTGGTGACGTTGTTCGCCACTGCATCGGCACATATGTGTTTGAGTCTGTTCTGATGACATTTTTTAGAGGGCTGGAGACATTTTATGACGGCTTTTGCTCTTCCGCTCCTCTAGAGAGAGGTGAATTACGTAGGTCTAGAATCCTAAACATCAAGAGGCTCTGCCGCAGTGCCGCCGGATACCAAACTGATACGAGCCGCATTGGCCTTAACCCAATCAGGATATTCTGCTGTGATGGCTAACTTTGTTGTCAGGAAACAGGTACCCACTGACACATGCCCTTTCATCCCTTGGGTATGCGCCACGCCCATACACTGAGTACTCAGTGTCATTGCAGGATATGACACCAATTCATCCCTAATAACTCTATGTGTTGGTACTATCTTGGAGTCTCTGCCTAACGAGAGAGGAGACCTCTGTAGCACTCGTATGCAACAGTTGTGTAATCTTGGGATATGTCATTTTTAAACACAATCTATACGCACTATCACAGACACCCAGGTGGAGAATTTCATACCCCTGACACCATGGGCTTGCTCTCCACTTCGTAGAAGAATCATCTTCTCCCCAACTCCTGTGGTCGAGGGCAGAGATGTTGAACATTGAGGCAATCCTCTGTCCGCATTCGAGCGTTGCTGGCTGCCTGCTTTCGTATACCAGGCGCGGGACTTTTTGACATGAAACTACCCGCTGCTATCAGGCCGCTGCTGCGATGGCTCTCCGTACAGTAGCTGTATTCAGGTAATGTCACAAATGATAAGCCTAGCCTGTATAAAGGTGCTGCTCGGCACGGCTCTCCTGTAGGCTGGAACTTTCATATCACATACACCCTGTCAATGCTGCTTAGGCAGCGGCTGTACCCATTGGCTCGCCCGCATCCATTGTTACACATGAATGCAGCCCTGTCAGGTCTGCTATTCCGCGGCCTGTGTCCTCATAGGACAAGTGTAAAGCTCACTCAAATCAACATTTTTAGTGTATCCATAGCTTTAACCCTGTGAATGGAGTAACAAATAATTCATCGCAACTTGTGACTAAAACAAACGAAGGATTACACATTTGTCAGAACATGATACAAATAACTTTTGATGTTTTTAACTTTGCCTTTAGCTTTTACTTTAAGGAAAAGACTTATTAAAATACATAGATGGAGTAAATAGAACATTTTAGCTATAAAGGGATAAAAGAAAACCCATTTATAAGCCCGAACTCACTGAGTCGCAAATAGGCAGAATTAGTCCCATTTAATTCCTTGCCTGGTGAGCCGAAGCAGTTCTGTTGACCACTGCCCCCAACTGGTCATGACTCCAGCGTTGCTTCCTTGCCATTATTCTCATTCCCCTACGCGCATCCTTCAGCAGCTGGAGCCACTGACCCAGCTCTCAGCGACTCTGCAAATAAAATTCTTGGCCGTTACAGGCATCCCCCGCAGCTGGAGCACCGCTGACCCCACTCCCGCTGGCAGGCAGACTTTTGCCTGTCTGCTTCGAAGTTATCTTGACGGGGCATCTTTAATAGGGCATCCCTAGGGCATGGCTGGGGAGCCGCTGACGCATCTAGTTAGGTGCAGGCTCCCTTCGATCCCGCAAGCCCGATCAATTTTGCCGTTATCCACATTTTCGTTCGGGAATTTGGGTTTCCGCCACAGTCGCATTAACCGCACACTATCATCGTCGAGAGCTGCGAAACCTGCAGGAAAAACCTCTGTGAATTAAGTGGCTCCTTGCCTGAAAACGCCCTGGGTAAGTAAAAAAACCGAATCTTATCTTTAGGTTTATTACTTACCGTACGCAGGCAGCTCTGTCCTGCCAGTCTGGTGCTTCGCCAATAACGGGTGATGTACTGGTGCACATGAGGCCTGGGCGGTCTTCCTATCACGGAATCACATCCAACAGAAGAGATCTCCGAATAAAAATCTGCAATGGGGGGGCATCCCTTACCGTGCATGGATCACCGCACGTAATCAAGCCTTATCAATGGCAGGCAATTACTGCCAGCCAAGCAGTAAGAACTTTGCTGAATTAAGTGGACTGCCAAACATTACCAGCAGCCCGAGTTCCACAGTCCAACAGGCTGGTCGAGCATGCTGTTCGACACGGTGTGAAACAACATTCTGGAACGTTCTTTCCTTGTCCAATGCCGACGTATACCCTGAACATGCTAAAATCCTATGAAACATTGCTTGGGACCACTTCCTATGGCTTCCAGCCCAGCAACTTTTGTCTCGCCAATACCTCGACGCACCTGCTCTCCCCGCCCGCGGTGCCAGATGCAGCTACCATAATTCAACGGGACACACCAGAATCATTTCTTCGGACTAGTTAGCATGCTGCTTAAAACCACTTGCACGTGGACATAGTGGGTTCGCCTGCAAACCGACAAGGGCCATACACGAGTGCTGGACGGGTTTACAGGCCACCAGTTAGATATGGTGATTTTGTATAAAGCTTGCAAGCATATTGTTAGCATCCCGTCGTCATATTGTTTAAGGCACCATAGTTTCTTTATTTTCTACAAGAAGAGATGTAGATCAGCTATTGCATGCTAGCCAATCATAGTGCTTGTTAATGGTAGTCCCGCCTAGTACATGCTTTATAATATTAAGAACTCGCCTACGCCAGGCAGTAGATGCTGCAGCGTGGAGATGTACTGCAGATCCAATGCTGTTAGTGTTTAATAAAGATGTGTTGTATCTTTATTTGTGTCTCGTAGTTATAGCCCTGTCCCACGATACGAGTTCATTCCAAGAGCTCTCCCGAGTAAAAAAAATCAAACTCGTGGTAAGTAATGAATGTAGCGGGTATGTTGGAGCTCGGGGACGTCTCTTAGCGGCTCGTTATGCAAACGGCAGGTTTTCGGGAAGGCTCGCTAATGGCAGGTAAGCACGGGAAGACTCGTGAAGCTTTTTCAACATGTTGAAAAATGTCCATGAGAGCCCCGAGTACCGACGAGTGGCCATTACCGTAAATCTCCGAGTTCGAATCAGGGCAAACTCGGGAGAACTCTTGGAATAAACTCGTACCATGGGACAGGGCTTTTACACTAACTAGTCAGCGGAAATACAACACATGATTACAAATGAAGCCACCCACTGTGTACAGATAATAGGAATAATGTATAGTGTGAGATAAAGTGCAGTAAAGTCTGATTAAAGATCATCCGAGGGTCTCTAATGAAATAGATAGTAGCTCAGGACTGTTCTCTAGTTGTTGGTAGGATGATTCTGTTGCCTGATAACAGCTGGGAAGAAACTGTCCCTTAATCTGGAGGTGTGCATTTTCACACTTCTATGCCTTTTGCCTGATGGAAGAGGGGAGATGAGGGAGAGGTCAGGCTGCGACTCGTCCTTGATTCCTCCAGGCGTGTCGATTATCGATTGTGGATTGTCCTCCAGAGATGCTGCCTGAGTTACTCCAGTACTTTTTTTTTGTAAACCAGCATCTGCAGTTCCTTCTTTCTACAAATACTTTATTCCACCTATATTACATGCTTGAGACTCTGGCAACCCTCTGCTCCAATTCTCCCACTCGTTGGCTGTCCAAATCATTAATTCCCATTGATGCCAGGCAAAAGACTGAAATCAAGAGTTTAGATGGTGGCCAGTAGTTAAAATTAACCATGCCTTGTGAGCTTTTATAACTCAAACGCTTTGTTCATTTTGTGACTAACCCATCCGTACTCAACGCATGACTTCAGAGTCAAATCGTGGCCCTCTGTGCTTAATTGAATTTAAGGTCTGAGTTAGAGAATCCGAACAGCAGAATCCCTCAACACCACAATTATAAAAATGCATTGTACGTTGCATTAATTGTTAAACTTAAAACATCTGTTGGAGTGCTGCTGACACCTTTTAGAGATTAGCATCTAATTTGCACTATCTTATTTAATTTTGCCTTTTAGTTGCTGAATTATTTATCAACCGCTATCTTCAGGATAAAATACAACTGGTTCTTAATTAGTGCAGCTGAATACATGTGTCATTCTGCCTGCTGCAAAACGTGTGTGTGGAGGATAGGGGCTGCTGTTAGCATTGGTCTGTGCCTCATTCGTGCACAAGGTAAGGAAGAAGGGAACAGTGGAAAGCAAGTGTGTGCACAGGAA
Source organism: Okamejei kenojei (assembly GCA_035221665.1). Lineage (NCBI taxonomy): Eukaryota > Metazoa > Chordata > Chondrichthyes > Rajiformes > Rajidae > Okamejei > Okamejei kenojei. The sequence goes on along the minus strand of CM069149.1, from coordinate 14,549,359 downwards.
GCATTAGCTATACCTTAGTCAAAGAGCCAGCTGAGGTAGCTTCTGCCTTCAGCATACGAGTGCCATTATGATGAATGTTTACAGCACTTCATCGAGAGCCAATTATCCTTTTTGTGGGAGGCCTGATGATTTGCTCACACTGTGGCTTGTACAAGCAACAGTGGAATGAGAAATGGAGTAGCTGAAGGAAAATGACTATGAAGAGAAATTTTCATAGGTAAGATTTTCTTTTTTTTTAATATGTGTGTCTTTTCCTTTTTGGAGTTGCACTGCAAATCAATTGTAACAGAGGAAGACTATATTTTTAAATTGCATTCTCTGAGTTATTGTGACTGTGGATATCAAAGATAACAACAAGATGTTAGTTATTTCACCTATTTCATAATTTATGTGGCATTGGAGATCTATGTGAAAAGAGAGGTAAACTAACAGAAGATTATTTGGAGTTAGAAATTTAAGTGTCAAATTTTAAGGTAATTAGATAAATTATAAAATTGTTAAGCATATTTTCACAACTACTGAATAAATTGTATGAAACTGATATTTTTGTAAATTGGGTACATTTGTCAAGTAGCATTCAAGCCTTTTTGTTATTGTTAAAAACATAAAGTTCTATGCTTACTTTTCAATACTCGGGTATTTGAACTTCCCAATATATGAATTAATTTATTTCATAATGACATCCAAACAATTTGTATTAAATTATGAAATGAAGAACGATCAGGCAAAGAAGTACCAATACTAATTTCTTCTGCTTTGAGAGCTTTCATTGATTTTATTAACTATATGCATGTGAGCAGTTTATCTGATTTTGATATTCACTGTATTGCTACTACAATGAGCGGATTTAACTAAATATTTAGCATGCAACGCAGATTCATACTAAGCTCTGCCTAGAAGAAAATTAATGTATTTAGATCATTTGACGGTTATATTCCATATTTTCTACTTTTAATTTTACTTTGTTTTAATGTAAGCTAGACTCTGTGTTTCTATATTTCTCTTGTTGAGTATCTCTAAGATTCAGTACCTTTTCACTGACCTACATATTGCAGTGTTATCAAATATCTCTTCAGCACGCTGTTACCTCAGTATTCTCAAGACATTTTGAAATAAATCTGGTCTCAAAATGTAATTGTAGAATTAACTAACATCACACAGAACGTGCAGCTGTCATGGCTTCTCCTGGGAGCGATGAGAAATTACCATGTGAAAAAACTAAAGCACAAATTTGATGCAGTTTAAAACTTCTGGATATGGGTTAACTGGTGGGGGGGGGGGGGGGGGGGGGGGGGGGGGGGGGGGGTGAGGAATGTTATTTTCAGGTGAAAAGATCAGCATATAAAGGGTTAATTTAAGCAAATATTATTGCGACTAGGCATTATTCAGCGTATTTAATCTTTGGAACACTATTTCTGGCATGTCCCCAGAGGGAGCACACAGAGTTTGGGTCCAGATGACCCTAACTGATTGTGAATCTCCATGGTTTGTATACGAAGGGCTGCCCCAAGTCAGCTCATGTGGCAGAAGGTATTAAATTACCTGTCCAATGCATGCACTGACTCTTGATTAATAGCTGGGATCTGCAGGAGATTCGCTTCAGCCATTTGTACTTGCCTGACTTGAATCTTCAACATCATAATGCCAGACAAACCCAGCAGCACGGGGTGAGTACCTTTGCTGCAGGTTGAAATTCTGAAATCCTTTTTTTTCCTCTTGGGATCATGGGTGCAAGTGATTCTGACCTGTGATGGCTGTACAATTGCGTCAAAAGACACATTTGCAACAACAGTGATGGATATTTCAAGTTTCTCTTCCGATCATTTCCCCCCAAATGTCTTTGTGTTCACCAACTATTGGTCCACTGTTAATAATGTCAGTAGTTCATCAAATATTCACATTATTTATTAGATAGGCCAAGTTACTCCCCGATTCACCTCTACCTCATTGTGGACATTGGACCTTGCCTGGGCAACTGATGATCTGCAATGCTGAGAACTATATTCTGCACTCTGTATATTCCCCTTGGCTCCAGGGGAACATTTGAGTTAGACTAGGCATAAATGCAATCAAGTCAATCTGATCTGTTTTAATAAATAACCTTTTGTTGTCACAGTACCTAGGTACATGTGACAACAAAAAAATCTAAACCTGATCCTAAATCTAAGATATATTAAATACGTATGTCAGAAAGTAAAGGTGATAAATATTATAATATCGTTTTTCTCATTTCAAGACTTGGATACAAATAACGTGCGATGCTCTTCTCAAAGCCAGCCTCAGATTCAAATGTAGGGACACAAAGAGAATGCAGTTCCCTCTCTCAAATCACTAGTAACGCTTATTTGATATACCCAGTTCAGTTAACTGGACTGACTAGCCCACTAATCTGACTAACTTGTTTTGAAAAGCTATCGGAGCTAACTGGACAATAGAAAAGTGATAGAGAAGGACCCCAAGCATTGTATGCCATCTGGTGAAGGATATTCTTTGAATCATTTATATATAAATCAAAATGTGATCTTACATTATCCACAACTAACAAGATTTAATTTGGAAAGGTAGTGAAGAAAATAATTATGTTTGTTCCTTTTCTGGACTGAAAATTATACTTCCTAGATTGCTGTAGAAACAGTATCCAAAATAAACTTCAGAATGCTTGCAAACAAACTATATTTACAGTCCGGGAGACAATTTTGACTGGAATATAAATTTAAGCACATTTGTTTCCTCTTTCTGGTGCAGAAATGATAGGAGCTCATTTTCCACAGTTTTATCCATTTGGGAGTGATTTGTCCATGGAAGCGATTTTGGTGCACAACATAAATCAGCCAGGATGTGTTCATCACTTGCTCAATGGAATTGGGAAATAACCTGTGCTGTTTTGATGAGCAAGCGTAACTTAAATGAATCGGCAAGCTTTCAGTGCTGACTGCATTCCCTACAGTAGGGTGAGATTTTCAATCATGTGTCTGAAAATTGACATTTAGTTACAGAACAACCATTTTCCAAGTTTCCTTGAAACCACACTTTCACAACCTGCATTTGTAGCTCTCCTGCAATCTCAAATACAGTTTATAGGTATGCCTTGTTTCTCTGCCCATTGAAATCAGGGTCACCATCACTCTCAGCTCCCTGACTGTTTGATTATTGTTTGCCACTGTTGATCTCTGCTGTATCTCAGTCTTCGCTGCCTAATGCTGCATATGGTCATTAGGTCATGAGTGACAGGATAAGAATTAGGCCATTTGGCACATCAAGTCTACTCTGCCATTCAATCATAGCTGATCAATCTCCCCTCCTAACTCCATTCTCATGCCTTCTCCCCCCCCCCCCCCCATAGCCCCTGACACCCATACTGCAAAATGCAAGTCACCCCAACTCCATACTCAAGGTGAGGAGATTACATCTGCATTTCCTTCAGGTGGAAGAAACTGATGCCTGCACACATGTTTCCCCACAGTGCAGGCATTCATACAATGCACCATGTCCTTACAAAGACATAGAATATACACTATGACACTGGTGCTGATGGCACTAAAGATGGTGGTGTCACTTGGATATTTGCAAGGATGTTGCCAGTGATTGAGGGCCTCCGCAATTGGGAGAGGTTGGGCAGGCTCGGATTTTTTATTCCCCATGAAGGGTATGAGGTTGAGGACATATTGTAGAGGTGTTATAAAATCATGGAATTAATAGGGTAGATGCATAGTGGCGTTTACCCAGTATAGGGGAATCAAGAACCAGAGGACATAAGTTTAAGGTGAGAGGGGCAAGATTTAGCATAAATTTGAGGGGCAACATTTTCACTCAGAGGGCAGCGGGGATATGGAATGAGCTGCCAGAGGTATCTGAGGCAGGGTTATCACATAATTTAAAAAACACTTAGATAGGTACATGGATAGAAAAGATTTAGAGGGATATGGGCCAAATATTGGCTAATGAGGGCTAGATGGGGCATCGTGATCGGCATAGTTAGGCCAAAGGGCCTGCTTTAGTACTCTATGACTGTGTAGCAGGGATCTACAGCTACAGCCCAATGAGTCAATGCTGACCACCACACAGGTATTTACACTAATCCTAAATAATCTAATTTTTTTTGTGCTCACATTCTCATCAGCTCCCCCTAGATTTTAACATTCATCTACGAAGGCCAAATAACCTACCAACTTGTGCATCTTTGTAAAGCGGGAGAATCTGGTGCATTTGGAGGAAACCCACATAGTCATTGGGAGAAACTCTACACAGACTGCATCTGAGGTCAGGATCGACCTGGGTTAAGTGCTGGGTTATCTGGTGCCACTTGTAAAGACGTACAACGTAGCAACAGCATTTACCTTGCCTAAGTGCCAGTGCCAATTGCAGCACGGGATAACCCAATACTAGTTTATAGTTTAGTTTAGAGTTACAGCGCTGAAACAAGCCCTTCGGCCGACCAAGTCTGTGCTGTCCAACGATCCCCAAACACTAACACTATCCTACACATTAGAGACAATTTACAATTCTTAGTGAAGCCAATTAACCTACAATCCTGAGCTTGTGGGGAAAACCCACAAGGTCACGGGGGAAACGTACCAGCTCCGTACCGACAGCACCCCTGATCAGGATGGAACCCAGGTCTCTGGCGCTGTAAGGCACTCTACTGCTACCCACAGTGTTCATGTTCTCTCTGTTTTTGTGACTTTGAAAGACTATTTTGGGAGAACCCTCAATGGCTGCAATAATGCCAAAAACTAGTGTTGAGAAATCTCCAGGTACGCATCATGTGATGTAGAAAGGCAGGAATGTTGTGGATAGCACAATAATTAAAGGTAGCCTTCTGTACTTTATTGCTGAGATGCTGTTTACACCACTATATAATGAGTGACAATGTATATTGGAAAAACAGTTAATATGGCATCATCAGAGAGTTTGTATTCTCCAAGAACAACATATACAATTTTAATATAAGGAAAAATATTGTTTTCCCCTTCAATGGGCAAGGAGAACCCAAAGAAACTTGACCGGTTTTCATGTCATTACCACACTCTGCATGTCTTTTAAAGCCATTTTCAATAGCACACAGGCAAAACATAGTATCAATCCCCTTGCTGGAGATGCTAGCAATAGAGAAAAAGAGGAGAAAGTCAGGAGGAGAGCTTGCCTCTGTAAAACCCCTGTCTCACTGTGCGAGTTGGCCCACGAGTGACCCCGAGTTTTCACTCGTGGTGATCACGTAGCGGGAACGTCGGAACTCGCACGAGCAACTTATCGACTCGTGGCGCTAACGGCAGGTACTCGGGAAACTTGTTAACTCGTGAAAAAAATCAAACATGTTTGATTTTTTCCACGAGTCAAATTAACTGTTCAAGTTAAAAATGGAAACATTTAAACTCGTTGTAATAACGTAGTGGCCCCGTGCGTTTATCTTAGTGTCTCGTGAGTCTACCGTGGGAACTTTAATAATCTGTTCTTTTGCTCGAGTAAAGACTGAACCAAAGATAGACACAAAATGCTGGAGTAACTCAGCGGACCAGGCAGCAATCTCTGGAGAGAAGGAATAGAGTCGAGACCCTTCTTCAGACTTACCCGAAATGCCACCATTCCTTCGCTCCAGAGATGCAGCCTGTCCCGCCGAGTTACTCCAGCATTTTGTGTCTATCTTCGGCCTTTCTGCCACTTGTCCTTTATTACTGAGGCGCCTGCCCCGTGGCTTCACTCTGTCTCAATGAACGGCTTAAAGACTGCCGAAGGGGCAAGTCTGGGGTGGTGGGTGGGATGTGTCCACGTGTGATGCTCCATCCACCCCCCGGGGCCGAGAGTGTGGGATTGGGAAGGAACTGCAGATGCTGTTCACACCGGAGATAGACACACACAATGCTGGAGTAACTCGGCGGAACAGGCTGCAATCTCTGAGCGAAGGAATGGGTGGCATTTCGGTAAGTCTGAAGAAGGGTCTCGACTTCTATTCCTTCTCTCCAGAGATGCTGCCTGGTCCGCTGAGTTGTGTGTGTGTGTCTCTCTCCCTCTCTGTCTATCTGTTTGTATCTGTGTGTGTGTCTGATGTCGGGTCCCGGTGGCCGCTCAAAGTCACCCGAGCTGCTTCATTCCTCTGAAATGGTGGCCAGCTGCTCTCTGTGTGTATCTCTCTCTCTATGTGTGTGTGTGTGTCTCTCTCTCTCCCTCTCTGTCTATCTGTGTGTATCTGTGTGTGTGTCTGCTGTCGGGTCCCGTGGCCGCTCAAAGTCACCCGAGCTGCTTCATTCCTCTGAAGTGGTGGCCAGCTGCTGTCTGTGTGTATCTCTCTCTCTATGTGTGTGTGTGTGTGTGTGTGTGTATGTGTGTGTGTGTGTCTCTCTCTCTCCCTCTCTGTCTATCTGTGTGTATCTGTGTGTGTGTGTGTGTGTGTGTGTGTGTGTGTACTGTCGGGTCCCGGCGGCCGCTCAGTCACCCGAGCTGCTTCATTCCTCTGAAGTGGTGGCCAGCTGCTGTCTGTGTGTATCTCTCTCTCTATGTGTGTGTGTGTGTCTCTCTCTCTCCCTCTCTGTCTATCTGTGTGTATCTGTGTGTGTGTCTGCTGTCGGGTCCTGGTGGCCGCTCAAAGTCACCCGAGCTGCTTCATTCCTCTGAAGTGGTGGCCAGCTGCTGTCTGTGTGTATCTCTCTCTCTATGTGTGTTGTGTGTGTGTGTGTATGTGTGTGTGTGTGTCTCTCTCTCTCTCCTCTCTGTCTATCTGTGTGTATCTGTGTGTGTGTGTGTGTGTGTGTGTGTGTGTGTGTGTGTGGTGTGTGTGTGTACTGTTGGGTCCCCGGCGGCCGCTCAGTCACCCGAGCTGCTTCATTCCTCTGAAGTGGTGGCCAGCTGCTGTCTGTGTGTATCTCTCTCTCTATGTGTGTGTGTGTGTATGTGTGTGTGTGTCTCTCTCTCTCTCTCCCTCTCTGTCTATCTGTGTGTATCTGTGTGTGTGTCTGCTGTCGGGTCCCGGTGGCCGCTCAAAGTCACCCGAGCTGCTTCATTCCTCTGAAGTGGTGGCCAGCTGCTGTCTGTGTGTATCTCTCTCTGTGTGTGTGTGTGTGTGTGTGTGTGTGTGTGTGTGTCTCTCTCTCTCCCTCTCTGTCTATCTGTGTGTATCTGTGTGTGTGTACTGTCGGGTCCCGGCGGCCGCTCAGTCACCCGAGCTGCTTCATTCCTCTGAAGTGGTGGCCAGCTGCTGTCTGTGTGTATCTCTCTCTCTCTGAGTGTGTGTGTGTGTGTGTCTGCTGTCGGTCCCGGCGGCCGCTCAATGTCAGTCACCCGGGCTGCTTCCTTTTTTAAAATTATTTAAAATAGAGATCCATTGCAAAAAAGTATTTAAAAACATAAAACAACAAGAAATGCTTGGTTACTGGAGGATGCGCATTTTCCCATTGTAGGTCATAATCATTAGATGCCGCCACGCTGAAATAACTCAAAACCACAGGATGGAGATGTATTTTAACATTGTTGCTTTATTAAAACATACCTTCATTCACGGTTGGCTCAAGAGTAACGGGAGAGGAACTTGCTAACTCGGAGAGGAACTAGGAACATCGCAGCAATGACATACTCGTGGAACTCGTATTACACACTTGATCATAAACTTGCAGTCTCGTGCACAGCCACGAGTCTGTCACTTCGGTACCTCGTGGGTCAACTCGCACAGTGAGACAGGGCCATAAATCTGACACCAATGGAAAAATTATTGTCAACAAACAAAGCGGGGAGAGTACATGCAACGACGGAAGTTACAAACAGCTGGGAGGTCTGATGCCTTCCCTTTGCTTGTTCACTTAGGCTAGAGGATAAACTATCCAGCAGTTTATTGTTACCATGTACCGCTGCACACTCTTCACACATTGTGACTATCTATTTCCTTTTCCTTCTTCATGATAAGTAAATGTCGCAAACGTTCTTGGTTCAAAGGCTAATGGGCCTGTCCCACTTACGCGTCCTTGGCTCGCAAATTACGCGACCTCGTGGTCGCTTGATGCATACGGGCACCATATGGCCAAGCGGAGCTGGTCCCAATTAGAAGCGCGGAGGGGTATGGAGTTGTGCGGGGCCGGTCTTGACATCGTGCGGGGCTCCGAAATTCTTGCAGTGAACGGAATCTTCGCGCATGAGCACTCTTAAAAATGTACTGTTATTTACATGTACTCTTTAGAACTAACAGCGCAGAAATCAATGCCCCAAACATTATAAGTGGCAAGTCTCAAGAGTGTGCACTAAGAGTTTCATGCATAATCGGGGTCCGATCGTCCGGCGCGGGGGAGCTGAGATCCCCCCGATGCAGGAGCTGATCGCCCAGACGCGGAGGGCCCAAACGCCGCCGGCTACGGGAGTCAGGATTGTCCCATCAACGGAAGGCTCAAGGCTCCCCGACCACGGGAGAACAAACGCGGGAGAGATTGAACTTTTTTTCGCCTTCCATCACAGTGAGGAAGGTGGAGGAATCACTGTGGTGGATGGTCATGTTAAATTATTTTTTCTGGGTTCTGTTGCTTTTTATTTGTATTATTGTATTGTATAAGATGAATTGAAGCCAATGCAAGGAGCAAGGACAGCTCAGAATGCCAACAATCATCCAGGAAGACTTCTCTTGGCTTGCACAGTCTTATGCTTTTTTTTTCCATTTTTTATAAATTAAGTTTAGGCCAAATATTTTGCTTAAGGATCCAAAACTAACAACTACAATTCTACACAGTGAATGGTAGAGCTCTGTTAAGTGTTGTAGAACGGAGGGATCTAGGAGTGCAGGTACATAGTTCCCTTAAAGTGGAATTACATGTGGAAGGGTGATCAAAAGGGCTTTCGGCTCATTGACCTTCATCAGTCAGAATATTATACTGTAGATGTTGGGAGCTCATGGAGTCATAGAGTGAAAACAGTACCCTTTGGCCCAACTCGCCCACACCAGCCAACAATATCCCAGCTACACTAGTCCCATATGCCTGCGTTTGGTCCATATCCTTGTACTTGTCTAGCTGTTTCTTAAACTATTGGATAGCCCCAGCCTCAACTACCTCCTCTGCCAGCTCGTTCCATACATCCACCACCCTTTGTCAAATGATTCACCGCTTTCCAAATGTGCTGCTATCCCATCTTTAATAACTGACTCTAGCATTTTCCCCACTATCGATGTTAGACTAACTGGTCCGTAATTCCCCGTTTTCTCTTTCCCTCCCTTTTTAAAAAGTGGGGCTACATTAGCTACCCTCCAATCCTCAGGAACTACTCCAGAAACTAAAGAGTTTTGAAAAATTATCACTAATGCATCCACTATTTCTGGGGCTACTTCTTTGAGTACTCTGGGATGCAGCCTATCTGGCCCTGGGGATTTATCGGCCTTTAATCCATTCAATTTACCTAACACCACTTCCCGGCTAACCTGGATTTCACTCAGTTCCTCCATCTCATTTGACCCCCGGTCCGCTGCTATTTCCGGCAGATTATCTATGTCTTCCTTTGTGAAGACAGAACCAAAGTAGCTATTCAATTGGTCTGCCATGTCCTTGTTCCCCGTAATCAATTCACCAGTTTCTGACTGCAAGGGACCTACATTTGTTTTAACTAACCTTTTTCTCTTCACATATCTATAAAAACTTTTGCAGTCCATTTTTATGTTCCGTGCCAGTTTTCTTTCATAATCTATTTTCCCTTTCCTAATTAAGCCCTTTGTCCCATTAATTTCATAATCTATTTTCCCTTTCCTAATTAAGCCCTTTGTCCTAATTAATTCTTTTGTCAGAATATCTCCCATTCCTCTGGTAGGCTGCTTTCTCTGGCTAATTTGTATGCTTCATCTTTTGTTTTGATACTATCCCTGATTTCCCTTGTTATCCACGGATGCACTACCTTTCCTGATTTATTATTTTGCCAAACTGGGATGAACAATTGTTGTAGTTCATCCATGCGGTCTTTAAATGCCTTCCATTGCATATCCACCGTCAACCCTTTAAGAATCACTTGCCAGTCTATCTTGGCCAATTCACATCTCATACCCTCAAAGTTACCTGTCTTTAAGTTCAGAACCCTTGTTTCTGAATTAACAATGTCACTCTCCATCCTAATGAAGAACACATCCATATTATGGTCAGTCACTCTTGCCCAAAGGGCCACGCACAACAAGACTGCTAATTAACCCTTCCTCATTACTCAGTACCCAGTCTAGAAGAGCCTGCTCTCTTGTTGGTTCCTCTACATGTTGGTTTAGAAAACTATCCCGCATACATTCCAAGAAATCCTCTTCCTCAGCACCCCTGCCAATTTGATTCACCCAATCGATATGTAGATTGAAGTCACCCATTATAACTGTTTTACCCTTGTTGCACGCATTTCTAATTCCATGTTTGATGCCATCCCCAACTCCACTACTACTGTTAGGTGGCCTGTACACAACTCCCACTAGCGTTTTCTGCCCCTTAGTGTTTCGCAGCTCTACCCATATCGATTCCACATCCTCCAAGCTAATGTCCTTCCTTTCTATTGCGTTAATCTCCTCTCTAACCAGCAATGCTACTCCACCTCCTTTTCCTTTCTGTCTATCCCTCCTGAATATTGAATATCCCTGGATGTTCAGCTCCCAGCCTTGGTCACCCTGAAGCCATGTCTCCGTGATCCCAACTATATCATATTCATTAATAACTATCTGAACATTCAACTCATCCACCTTATTACGAATGCTCCTTGCATTGAGACACAAAGCCTTCAGACTTGTTTTTACGACACTCTTACCCCTTATACAATTATGTTGAAAAGCGGCCTTTTTGATTTTTGCCCTGGATTTTTCTGCCTGGCACTTTTACTTTTCACCTTGCTACCTATTGCTTCTACCCTCATTTTACATCCCTCTGCATCTCTGCTCATGCTCCCATCCCCCTGCCACATTAGTTTAAATCCTCCCTGACAGCACTAGCAAACACTCCCTCAAGGACATTGGTTCCCTTCAATCCCAGGTGCAGACCATCCTTTTTGTACTGCTCCCACCTCCCCCAGAATTGGTTCCAATGATCGAGAAATTTGAATCCCTCCCCTTGCACCATTTTTCAAGCCATGTATTCATCTGCAATATCCTCCTATTTCTACTCTGACTAGCACGTGGCACTGGTAGGAGTCCAGAGATTATTACCTTTGAGGTCCTACTTTTAAGTTTATCTCCTAGCTCCCTAAATTTGCCTTGTAGGACGTCATCCCGTTTTTTCCCTATATCGTTGGTGCCAATATGCACCACGACAGCTGGCTGTTCACTCTCCCACTCCAGAATGTTCTGCAGCCGTTCAGTGACATCCCTGACCCTTGCACCAGGGAGGCAACATACCATCCTGGACCGCAGAGGACTCCTGCACCACCTGCCTACTGCTACGCTGGCTAATGGCCACCCGTTCCCTTTCTGGCTGCTTAACCTGCGGTGTGACCAACTCACTGTACATGCTATTCACGAGCTTCTCAGCATCGTGGATGCTCCATTATGAATCCAACCACAGCTCCAATCATTCAATGCGGTCTGCCAGGAGCTGCAGCTGGACACACTTCCTGCAAACATAGCCACCAGGGACACCGGCCATATCCCTGATCTCCCACATGTTGCAGGATGAGCAAACCATGGGGCCGATCTCAAATGACATGGCTTGCCCCCAAATTAAATCAACTCACTCACACTATAAAAATCTTAATCCTTTAAACTAACCTTTACTAAAAGCACTGTACCCTTAGCTTACTGAACCCTTTAGCTCACTGTACCTTTAGCTCGCTTTACCTTTAATGCAAATCAGGGGTTGCACCCAATCAGCTGCTTCCACCAATCAGCGGCTTCCACCAGAACACTTGTGTGGAATGTTACAGATTTGGGTCCTCCTCTTGCTCCAACGTCTCCTGGGCCTCCGAGGTCCTATGAGGTAGCTGAAACTCTCCTTCAGGCTCGAGGGATGTTCCCGCATATTTGCGGCCTCAGCTAGGGCGTGGAAAAACTTTCAGCATGTTGAAAAATGTTCCCCGAGTAAAATTTGGTCGGCATGGTTCTTTTTAACTTGTGGTGCAGTGGAGTGGGATTGCTATTTAGTTACAGGCAGTCGAGGGCAACCGTAGGCAATCTCCTTCGCTGTCTGGGCATTTTGATTGGCTCATTGGAGTTATCAGGACCAAGGAAAATCTACCGTTAGGTAAAATGCCCGCTAAACTTTATACTTCTTAAAAGTGTCTCCAATCCTTCTCCCCCCCTCTCCCCCGCCCCCCCTCTCCCCCCCCCTCCCCCCCCTCTCCCCCCCTCTCCCCCCCCTCTCCACCCCCCCTCTCCCCCCCTCCTCTCCCCCCCCTCTCCCCCCCCCTCTCCCCCCCCTCTCCCCCCCCCTCTCCCCCCCCCCCTCTCCCCCCCCTCTCCCCCCCCTCTCCCCCCCCTCTCCCCCCCCTCTCCCCCCCCCCCTCTCCCCCCCCCCTCTCCCCCCCCCTCTCCCCCCCCTCTCCCCCCCCTCTCCCCCCTCTCCCCCCCCCTCTCCCCCCCCCCCCTCTCCCCCCCTCTCCCCCCCCTCTCCCCCCCCTCTCTCCCCCCCTCCCCCCCCTCCCCCCCCCCCCCCCTCTCCCCCCCGGGTAAAATGCCTGCTAAACTTTATACTTCTTAAAAGTGTCTCCAATCCTTCTCCCCCCTCTCCCCCGCCCCCCCTCTCCCCCCCCCCCCCCCTCCCCCCCCCTCTCCCCCCCCTCTCCCCCCCCTCTCCCCCCCTCTCCCCCCCTCTCCCCCCCCTCTCCACCCCCCCTCTCCCCCCCCCTCCTCTCCCCCTCTCCCCCCCCATCTCCCCCCCCCTCTCCCCCCCCCTCTCCCCCCCCTCTCCCCCCCTCTCCCCCCCTCTCCCCCCCTCTCCCCCCCCTCTCCCCCCCCTCTCCCCCCCCTCTCCCCCCCCCTCCCCCCCCCCCTCTCCCCCCCCCCTCTCCCCCCCCCCTCTCTCCCCCCCCCCTCTCTCCCCCCCCCTCTCTCCCCCCCCCCCTCTCTCCCCCCCCTCTCTCCCCCCCTCTCCCCCCCTTCCCGCCCGCCCCCTTTCTCTCCCCCCCCCTTTCTCACCCCCCCCTTCTCTCCCCCCCCCCCCCCTCCCTTGAGCTTGAAGGTCGAAGACACTCTTCTGGACTCGCGAATTAGGTCGCCCAAGTGCGACAGCCCCTTTAGAATATTGTGGCCAGTTTTGATCATCATATTATAGGAAAGACGTTGTCAAGCTGGAGAGGGCGCAGAGAAACATTATGAGGATAATGCCAGGACTCGAGGGACTGAGCTATAGGGTGAGGTTGAGTGAGCTAGGGCCTTATTCCTTTGAGTGCACGGTGATGAGTTGTGATCTTACAGTGGTGCACACATCTTGAGATGTATAAATCGGGTAAACGTGGAGTCGTTTATCCAGAGTTGGGGAATCGAGACCTGGAGGACATAGGTTTAAGGTGAGAGAGGAAAGATTACACAAAAGGTAGTGGACATAAGGAGCCGGAGGAAGCAGTTGAGGCAGGTACCAATGCAATATATAAGAAGCATTTAGACAGGTACATGGACATGAAAGGTTTCAAAAGATATGGGCCAAACAGGACAATCATAGTTGGGGCATCTTGTTCAACATGAACAAGTTTTGCTGATTGACCTGTTTCCATGCTGTGTGACCATATTCTGCACTCTGGTATTTTTCTCCCTGCACTACCTGTTGTACTTGTGTGTGGCTTGGTTGTACTCACGTATCACATGATTTGACTAGATAGCACACAAACAACACTTTTCACTCTATCTTGGTACATGTGACAATAATATACCAATACTATATTTGAATGTAATGGCTTTGTTAAAACCTTAAGTTCATTCCACTTGATCTCCTATAGCATCTGGTGAATAGTTTTTTTGAGTTTGCAAGGGAGAAAATTTACCTAGAATTGAATTGCAATTATTTATTTAATGCTTCATTGAAAAAAAATAATTAGAGTCATACAGCATAGAAGCAGGCCCATGCTAACCAAAATCTACACGTCCCACCTGCCTGCATTTGGCCAAATATCCCTCCATGTTGTTAGTGTATCTGCCTCAACTACTTCATCTGGTCAAATTTCTATACCAAATAGTGTTGCAGTTTTGGAACATTATAATTACAGAGTAAGTTCAGATTAAAAATGGCAAGATCCACAATTGGGTAGGTTGCAAGATTTTGACTATACACTCTATCTCATGGACAGACCGTTCAAAGGCTGAAAAGCAGCTTTTGCAGAATCTGGAGGTATGTGCTTTCAAGTTCTTACCTTCTGCCCTCCAGGAAAGAGGGGAAGAGGGAATGACCAGGGTGAAAATAGTCTGTGAAAATATTACAGTATTGGAAATTGCACACCCAATTTTCCAGCAACAATCCTTGCTATCAGGGAGAAATGTATGACAATCTCATTACATCTAGATTCATGGCAATTTGGATTCCAAAGTTGTTACTAAAAGCAACTGAGCTTGATTTTTTAAAAAAAAAAAATGTCTATTCAGTTAGTAATCTCTAGATTTTGAAAGAGCATTTCAGATCAGTCAGAAACTCCAGTCCAGTACAGCCCAACCATGGTTGTGAGTATCACCATTGCCTCTATGCTGCATAGCTTGGCTTTTCAAAGAGCAGTGGAAACGGAGAAGATGGGGCAGCAATCGAGGCAAGGACAGAACGTGCGCAGATGGACACAAGCTGGAATAATTCTTTGAATCAGACAGCATCTCTGGAGAAAAGGAATAGGTGACGTTTCGGGTCGAGACCCTTCTTCAGAGTCTGAAGAAGGGTCTCGGCCCAAAATATCACCTATTCCTTTCCTGCAGTGATGCTGTCTGACCTGTTGAGTTACTCCAGCTTTTTGTGCCTATTTTCACTTTAAACCAGCATCTGCAAATCTCTTACACAGAATGTATGCAGGATGTATACTGACACACCAATGCAATAAGGAAAAGTCATATACAAAATGGACATACATGGCTTATTTTGAGCTGGACTTTACAGATACTCAATCAAATGTTAAAATACCCTCAATCCAGATTAGCCATCACTTCTAAAAAGTCTTATTTTGACCTTTCAGGGAAAGAAACCCCACGGATTATTCATTTACATTGTCTCATGTCAGGCTGTGGTTGATTTCCCTTCGTGCTGGTTTGGGGTTTCTGTGGCCCTGTGTAGGGTAGGAAAGAACTGCAGATGCTGCTTTAAACCGAAGAAAATGCTGGAAGACACAAAATGCTGGAGTAACTCAGCGGGACAGGTAACATCTCTGGAGAGAAGGAATGGGTGACATTTTGGGTTGAGACCCTTCTTCAGACTGATGTCAGGGGAGTGGCCGGTACAGCGATAGAATGTAGTCAGAGACAGTAAGACTGGTGAAGGAACTGGGAAGGAGGAGATGATGGAGAGAGATGGAAGGCAAGGGCTACTTGAAGTTAGAGAAGTCAATGTTCATACCGCTGGGGCGTAAGCTATCCAAGCAAAATATGAGGTGCTGTACCTCCAATTTGAGCTGGGCCTCACTTTGACAATGGAGGAGGCCCAGGACAGAAAGGTCAGATTGGGAATGGAAGGGGGAGTTAAAGTACTGAGCCACCTGGAATATCAGGGAGGTTAATGCAGACTGAGCAGAGGTGTTCAGCGAAACAATCTGCCTGGGAGCAGTCAGCAATGGATTTATGTCTGAGCTTCACAGGAAATCATCTGAAAGGCCCTAGGCCCAAGGACTCTGGGATATGGTAGCAGCTGTTTTAAGTGCTGCCTGCGTATTGTTATGGTATTACTGAATATAATAATTTATGACATGTTTGCCAATGAGGAGTTTAGATTTTCAATATTATTAATACACTGAACAGTGGAATCTTTCAATTTTGATAGCAATCGTATAATACTTTGAGTAAATGAGGAATATTAAATACATCAGGCGATTGTTACCCACATCCATCCTAAATATGTTTGTTAATTCCCAATTTGCACTGTACCTAACAGCACAGAGAGATTCAGTAAACACCATATTGATTGAAGTACCTTCTTCGTACATGTAGCGATTCAATCACATTCTGTAAACTGCAGGAACTGCAAATTTTCATGAAATTGAAATTGTGAGACTTGTAACACTGAACTGGTGTCTCATGGGATCTCTCGATTAGCTGAGCACAAAATCCAGTTGGATTGACAAATAAAACCTGGCCTACCTCTTAAAGGGAAAGTGCATTCCTTGGTGTGGGCTAAAAATAATAGATCCCATGAAAACAAGAAAAATACATTTAACTATTGCCTCTAGATTCCCTATAGAATCTAGAGGCAATAAGCCAGCAGGAAGAAAGATACCTTCTTACTGAGGTCAGAAACATTTTCTCATCTCCTGGAAAGAGAGGTGATGGGGCATATATTAATGGTGGTAAAGTGATCTCATCCCGGGCAATTAAAGATTTCATTGCCTCATCTGGATCACCAAGGTAAAAGTCAATTTCAAGTTTGGCCACAGATTTCAACCCACTTCACACTTTAACCTCAGTGACCTTGGATAGATAATTTGAGTCTTTTTCGGCGCAGGGACTTGACTGAGGCCTGAATATCTGAATGGATGAAGAAATACATATAACAAATCATGAATGTATCTCCAAGAATGGATTATTTAGTAATACTTCAATCTCCATCAAACTTTTCACATTTTCGTTTCTATTTTCTATTCTCTTTCTCTATCTTCCTATCTTTAATTAAGGAAAAAAAATATAGAAACATATTATATAAATTTTTAATACGTACACACTTATTTCTGTTCGTATGAAAAGATTATAGATGTCTTAAACTTGTAATTATATAAAACTATGTATTTTCAATTATACAATAATTATGAAATATAAAGTTAACAATAATACAAACATTATTAATATTTTGATAACATTATGAATATCATAAAACTTTGTTTAAGATTGGGTATTACGTAGTTATATTAGCGGGGATTTCTATTTGGTAATTATCAGAATATCTATGATTTGAGAAATCTAAGTGTATTGCTTATTTTAGGAATATACTACATATACTCCCAATTATATAAAATAAATAACCACGAAATGTATAATGGATAATATTACAATTAACATAAATAGTATTAATCGATAATCAATATGATATAATTTTGTATATTACACAACTCTCAATGTCGTATAAGAGTGTACTCGGTATATATATTGTTTCTACAATAAAAAAAATAAAAAAAATAAATAATAAAAAAAAACCTGGCCTACCTCTTAAAGGGAAAGTGCATTCCTTGGTGTGGGCTAAAAATAATAGATCCCATGAAAACAAGAAAAATACATTTAACTATTGCCTCTAGATTCCCTATAGAATCTAGAGGCAATAAGCCAGCAGGAAGAAAGATACCTTCTTACTGAGGTCAGAAACATTTTCTCATCTCCTGGAAAGAGAGGTGATGGGGCATATATTAATGGTGGTAAAGTGATCTCATCCCGGGCAATTAAAGATTTCATTGCCTCATCTGGATCACCAAGGTAAAAGTCAATTTCAAGTTTGGCCACAGATTTCAACCCACTTCACACTTTAACCTCAGTGACCTTGGATAGATAATTTGAGTCTTTTTGCACAAGATACAGGAAGGACTATCAGTCTTTCCTGTATCTTGTGCAAAAAGCCTAATTGAGAAAAATATTGAGATATGCCATGTGCAAATCCTGTAAAAGCTTGGGGGTTGTGACGTAAATACAGGGTAACATTTAAGAACATGTAATGGTGACACAATGGTGCAGCGGTAGAGTTGCTGCCTTACAGCACCAGAGATCCTGGTGCTCCGGTGTCCCGTGTTCCAAAGACATGCAGGTTTGTAGGTTGTGTAGGAAGGAACTGCAGATGCTGGTTTACACCGAAGATAGACACAAAATGCTGGAGTAATTCAGTGGGTGGGGCAGCATCTCTGGAGAAAAGGAGCAGCTGACATTTTGGGCCGAGACCTTTCATCACGTCAGGTTTGCAGGTTAATTGGTTTCTGTAAATAGTTTCTGGAGTGTAAGGTAAAACTAGTGTATGGGGTGATTACCTCCCTACTGAAGTGGAAAGTTTGATTTTAACTTTTTGGGCCTCATTTCTGATGAAAACAAGTTGAATTGGCTTGATGTGTTCATTTACTATTCTACTGTTCATTTTCTGCTGGAGGTTGGAAGATGGAGACTTTTGAGGAGACATTCTAATAGCATAAGGAGACATTCTAAGAGCTTTGTCAAAACTTCATGAACATCCTATGATGTTATTTAGGTGAATTCTTGAACTCCACTTGAAAATAACGTGTGCTTTGTTACTCTGTCTTTATGAGACACCTAATTAAAGTTATTGCAATTAAAAAATAACTAGAGTAAAGCCCTGATAATCCACAGGTGCTGCTACAATGGGAAATGTTCCAAGTGGATATCCTATTGAATGTTTTTCCAATTAATATTCCAACATACTTAGCAGTCATGTTTTTAGATGACATTCATGTTTTGTAGATGCTATTAATATTTTAATTAATTTTCCAGTGAAACCTCCAGCAGCAAATGAACAACATTAAATTATTTATACATTATTCAAAACTTCGGCAAAGAGGGATTTATTTTTGATATATCAGGCGGAACAGTGGCATAGCGATAGAGCTGCTGCCTTACAGCGTCAGAGACCCGGATTCGATCCTGACTATTGGTGCCATCTGTAAGGAGTTTGAATGATTTCTCTGTGACCTCATGAGTTTTCTCCGTGTGCTCCGGTTTCCTCCCACACTCCAAAGACGTACAGGTT
The DNA here is from genome assembly GCA_035221665.1 of Okamejei kenojei. Lineage (NCBI taxonomy): Eukaryota > Metazoa > Chordata > Chondrichthyes > Rajiformes > Rajidae > Okamejei > Okamejei kenojei. The sequence continues at coordinate 14,530,595 of CM069149.1, read as the reverse complement.
TTTGGATGAATTGGCTTCGGTAAAATTATAAATTGTCTCTAGTGTGTTGGATAATGCTCGTGTATAGGGTGATCATTGGTTGGCGTGGACTCGATGGGCCGAAGGGCCTGTGTCTGATCTGCATCTCTAAAGTCTACAGATAGAATATGAGACCAAATGCTATGCACCAAAGTGCCTTGCGACCTCTTCACATGGAAATAGAATTCATCCCCTTAACAATCATTCCTGGCACCGGCTTCATTTCCTTTAATAGGGCAGATATCCCACAAGGCAAAATGGAAGAATTCTATTGTAGACCAGAAAAACGGAGAAAATTGGCTGCGTTAAGGCTTTATTTTGGCTCGAGCATTTGCTAATTATCAGGACAAGTGCATGTCCATTCTGCAGGTCTCCCCACTGAGCTTCCACTAACACACCCATGACTGGTACTAATACTACTGCTTCCTGCTGTAAGGGATGATCGATGGTGTCCGCTCTCCATGGGGCTGAAGGTGCAATGAAACAGAGTCTGATGCAGCTTAGAAGGATTCACTCGCCTGCTCTTCCCTTCCAGCCCTGCAAATTATTCCCCTTCATGTATTTATCCAATTCCCTTTTGGAAGTTACAGACAAATTTGCTTCAGACCAAGGATCTCAGATCAAAACAACTCAATAAAGGACTTCTGCCTCTGGGCAAGAGAACTTGCTTTACTGCACCGATGGCTGAATGCTTCACATTCTTGTTGGCCTTCTATGGTAATAGCCAAGAACTGATTCAAGAGAGGTTATCTCTTTATTTAATTCTCATTGCTTTACATTTGTTTGATCCGAATTAACATTTTATGTTTGCATACTACTCTAGGACTGGAAAACGTAACAGAAAAAATATAGCTTGACAAGGATACTAACACTTGAATTGTGTGATTACTGTACATGTGGCACAGTAGTACAGCCAGCAGAGCTTCTGCCTCATGGCACCAGAGATCTGTGTTCAATTCTGACCTCTGTCTACAGTATGTGGAGTTTGCACTCTCCTTGTGACTGCATTGTTTGCTTGTTTCGGGCACTCTGCTTTCCCCATACTTCCCAAAGACAATTGGGTTGATCGACCTCTGTGTATTGCCCTAGTGTACAGGCAAGTGGTAGAATCTAAGGGGAGTTGATGAGAATGTGGGGTCTTGGGGTAGTGTAAGTGACTGCTCCGTGCATTGTAAACATGGAGCGAAATAGTATGAATGAGCCAAAATACTTGAGTATCTCAGCTTAGTATTTAAAATACGTTGAGAGATTAACCTTATAAAATAATGTGTTACAGCAAGTTATTGACATGAGTATAAGATAGAAGAATACTATTGTATTGATAAGCGTGCAGGTGAGATTCACTGAAATGTTGCCTAGAATAGAATATTTTGCCATGGGTTTGATGAACTAGATTTGTTTGAGCAAAGGAGATTGAAGGGGACCCATAGAGGGACACAGCATTATGAGAGGTATTATAGGGTAGATGGGAAGAAACCTTTCACCATAAGAAGAGGTGTCTAAAATCAGCAGGCACATGCTTAACGTGAGGAGTTGTAGGTTAGTGGGGATCTGAGGAAAATTATTTACATCCAGATGGTGGTTGTGACAAGGTGGAGGGGGCAGATGATATCAAAATAGTCAAAAGGAAACCTTCTAGATGAGCACTTGAATTGCCAAAGCCTAATAGACTACAGGCCAAGTGCTGGCAAATAAGATTGGTCGGCCGAAGGGCCTATTTCTGTGCTGTATGACTATGAGAAGACTTCAAATCAAATTATAAAGATAATAATACAGTATAAAAATGATTTTGACAACAGAACTTGGCAATCCTGGGTAACAAAATAACTAGGAATGGGTCAAACAGCATGTTGCTGGCTGGGCATCCCAGAACTAATAACAAAATGTGTTTACAAAGAAACCAAATCTTTCTGCTTTGAATGCATTCATCATAGCAAGATTTTCAAGATTGTGCGAGTTTCAGAAGGCTCTTATCATTCAATCTTCCACCAAAAACCATTTGCATAGTGCTCAGTGTCAAATTTGAAGTGATCGACCAAAATCAGTCAATCATTAAATTTTAAATTTAATGCAAATTGACTTAAAAATTAATGTTTTGACTGTTTGATTTTGCTCGATCATTTCAGATTCATTTTAACAAATTAGTTACGCTCAAAAGATGTCCATGGAAATATTCTTTATGTATATAGGAATGGTAACTTGATGGAAATGTATTAATATAGATGCAAATGGGTTTGTTAAAAATGTGAGCAAATTAATCAATGTTTTGATAGCATGACCGGGAAGAAGCCTGGAAATGTGTTTCTAAAAGACATATAGAACCATCGACTGCTAACATTGGTGTAGAAAGGTCTGGACTCAGTTCTTAGTTTCTAAGTTGAAGAATAACCTAGGGGTGGTGCAGCGGGTGCGGCGTGATGGAGCAGCAGTAGAGTTGCTGCCTTACAGCGCTTTCAGCGCCAGAGACCTGGGTTCAATCCTGACATCGGATGCTGTCTGTATGGAGTTTGTACGTTCTCCCCATGACCGCGTAGGTTTTCTCTGAGATCTTCGGTTTCCTCCCACACTCCAAAGACGTACAGGTGTGCAGGTTGATTGGCTTGGCATAAATTTAAAAATTGTCCCTAGTGTGTTTAGGGTAGTGTTAATGTGCGGGGATCGCTGGTCGGTGCGGATTCGGTGGGACGGGGGGCCTGTTACCGCACTGTATCTATTAAACTAATTAAATAATTTGAAGGCTCTTTACTTCCTTATGCTTAACCCCTCCCCCCCCTTAAGGGAAACTTTACATGATCATTTATTTGAAATATGATTATGGGATATGTTGGAGCTTCCAGTGCTGTTACGCATTTTACAATAGAAAATTGATGATACGCATTTTACAATAGAAAAATGAACTCAGTTTTGGGCTCCATCTATCAGAACCTCTGAAAGTGTGACTGAGATGGAGCAGCTTTCTGGCCCAATATCAGCACAACTTCAAGGAAGTTTTCAAAATTATTCGAAGAAAAAACAAACTCATTGTTTCTACCTGCTCGTTTCTGTTTGGCCAGAAAGAATAAAGTGCACTTTGCTCCCTTGGAACTTTCCAGACACAAAGGGTAACTTCTATACAAGATGAGAACAGAATCAAATGAACTTTGTGAATCATTTCTATGGCAATGTTTTTCAGGTACTGATGTGAATATTTGTGATTCTTGTTTTAAAGGAATTAATTTTGCCTGGGTTTTATAGTTTGAGACTAGATGGACTGTTGTGGAAGATTCAATTGACCTTTCATTTCAGAAGGTTGAATAGGGATTTGTAATGGTAGATCAGGAAAGGGACAATTGAAGTTCACAGATTCACAGAAAACAGCTCTCTCTAAATTGTCGTCTGTTTAAGAGTCAGTTATATTTCTGATGGTAAACAGTATTCCCTGATTGTAGCGTTTTTTTTTCACTATTTCCTTAATTGGAAAATAAAATGCTTAAAAGATATTTCATACCAGCTTCCCCAGTGGGAAGATACGATGTCACATGAATGCACCGGGCCATGGAATATAATATGAACTGTCTGATGCACCAGTCATAGCCCTGCCGATTCCTTTTCACGTGAGTACTGAGGATTTCCTTTCTTTGCCTTTACACACTAAACCGACCTTCTTTTCAAGCACACATTTGAATGGATCCAAATATAAATCGTCCCAGAAATATGAGCAGTTGTGCTGTATGAGCGAGGAAGTGCTGACAAAGTAACCAGGTCAATCATTCTCTACAGGTAAAAAGTTGGACACCAGTTCAATTGTGACCTTTAATCAGAACTGATGATACTTCTTATGGAGGTTGTACATGAAATATTGACCTATTCTCTTTCAGATGCAAATTTGAATACAGTGCAATGTCAGCACTTGTAGGCTTTCTTTAGATTTCCAGTATTTGTAGTGTTTCTTCTTATCTCAACTGATAAAAAAACACATTCCTGTCCAAACAATTATGTCATGCAAATGTTTGATTCCCAAACTCAACTTGAATGCCTCGTGTGAATTAGCTTCTACTTTTCAAGACAGCTCACTTAAAAATCCAAATCCTGCCAGTAAAACTGAACATTTTTTATTTCACCGAGTGTGCATTTTTCATTCTTCTTTTGGTATTATATTCAAGATTGAATGGCTTTGCTTATGATACTTCAGCAGTTTCTGTGGGACGAATGTAAAGGGAAGTATTATAACATTTGCAGATAGTGAATTTCCCCACACAACACTTATCTTTATTACTAATGACAAGTTGATAAAATGTGCGCATATTTTTGCATGATATTTTATTAACTTCTACCCACACTCTGCCTTATCAAGGCACCTACCCATCTATTTTAAAATGGACTGACTTCTAAATTGGAGATGGCACCAGTAATGAACAAGAACATCATAATAAACTCCAGTAAGAATGATATAGATAGATGAAGAGTTACTTTATTGTGCAGTTTATATGTTGATGAGTTGAGGCACATTAGATGCAAGCATTCATCTTGTCATAGGAAAATGGTTTTGCTTGTCAAAATAATGATAGTTCTAAGTACATGGTAGAATTCACCACTGCACAATTTCCCCAGAGGAAATTAGTAATATGGTCACTTTTAATTGATGAGCCATTTATTTGTAAATTATTTAGCTCTTTGCAAAGATGATATTCCCATTTTTAGGTCATACATTGATTGTACAGCTGACACTAATATCACAGATGAGGAGAGGAGCCTCACAACTGTGATGTTTGCCACATTAATTAAGAATAATCAAACAAATTAACACAAAATATAATATGTTAAACATGCAGTGTGCCTCTGTTAGTACCTACTGGGGTTATGGGGAGAAGGCAAGAGAATGGGGTTGGGAGGGAAAGATAGATCAGCCATGATTGAATTTGTGGGTTAGACTTGATGGTCTGAACCTATGAATCACAGAGATGGAAAATTGTCTTCAATGGATTTGCCACCAGAGGTACACCCCATCCCGACTTAAATTTTCATTAAACCTATAATAAAAGTCAGGTGAAGGGGCTTGGACATGAATGTTAACTGTTTCTCTCTCTCCATAGATCCTCCTTTACCTTCTAAATATTTCTTGCATTTTCTGTTTTTATTCCAAATTTCCACCAACTGCAGTTTTTTTTACATTAATTAATTAGATTGGATGCAATTATAGGTAACTTATTCCCCCCCCCCCCCCCCCCCCTCTCCACTTATCCATTTGCCTTTCCCAAATGCCCATTTTCTTCCATTTGCTTTAGTATCTGCAGTGAATGTGTTGAATGCAAACTATCAAAATTCCCTTGATTCTGGAGAAGTCCCAGAGGTTTGGAAAATTTTAAATGCAATGCCTGTATTCTAGAAAGGAGAAGCACACAAAGCAAAACATGTATTGTTCAGTTAGCCCAAGATCTATCACTGGGAATTGTTGAATTCTGTTATTAAGAAGGTATTGCTTTAACACACATTTTGGAGCATGTGGGTTATTTTAGATTCTTGACCCTGTAATTGGAAAGATTTCTGGGAGGCTTGCACTAGTGAGTCAATACCAAGTAAAATAAACTTAAAACCATTTTAAATACATATATTTTGCCCCACATGTATTTCTCATTTTTTCTAATCTTACAAAGAGGTGGTGCAGTGGTTGTTGCTTTAGAGCACCAGACACTGGTTCTATACTGACCACAGGTGCTGTCTGTATGGGGTTTGTTCATTCTCCCCGTGACCTGCAAATGTTTTCTCCGGGTGCTCCGGTTTCCTCCCACACACCAATACGAACACGTTTGTGGGCTAATTGGCTTGGGAAAAATTGTAAATTGTCCTTTGTGTGTGTGCGTGTAAGATAGTGTTAGTGTGCGGGGATCGCTGGTCTGCGTGGACCCAGTGGGCCGAAGGCCTTCTTATCATGCTATTTCTCTAAACTAAACTAAACTAAATAAGGAGAGCTTAAAGGGCCTGTCCCACTTTCCCGAGTTACTCACAAATTCTCTCGAGTTTTCCCCTTGATTCAAACTCGGAGAATGTCCGTAGCAAGTCTGTAGGAGGCCATAGGAGTCTGTAGATATATCGTAGCGGCTCGTTACGCCAGCCGTAGGTACTCGGGGCATCAGGTAAGTCGGGACGTTTTTTCCAGCATGACAAAAAAGTCCACGAGTAAAAAGATAGTCGGGAGGAGGAGTTTGTAGATTACAAAAATCTTGATTTTCTTTTTGAGGTCCTTTCAACTCGGCAGAGGACTCGGGAAAGTGGGACAGGCCCTTTATGCATTTCTATTATTGCTTTTGGTGCTATTCTGATGAACTAATTTAGCAGAGACAAAGGATTTTGCTCTATGTTGAGTTAGATTCATTTCTCACCTTATTAGGACATGGTAATAGTGATTATTAATTTTAATAATCTAAAATTCAAGAATACAATTTAAGGTTTACCAGTCAAACATGGGATGAGAACTCAGTTCTCTAAGACGATGCAATCACCCTCCAGCATAGCTCTTGGGTAACCCCAGGTAGTTTTAAAATTCAAATTGAGTTTGCATTGGAAAAATATATTGCACATTTACATTCTAAATTTAATTTTACTGCTTCAGGGATGAAAATAAACTTCCTGAATATTGGCCATATGAATGTTGCCTCATTTTGTCCTCCAATGCCACAATACGTAAACCTTTCAAAACTCCTCACCACAATTCAGAAAGAGTGATTTATTACAAGAGATATAGCATTTTTGAATGTTGAACAAGTCAATATTTTCTTATTTGAAAGCAATCCATTCATTATTTACAAACTCACTGACTCCCACAACTATCTCGACTACACTTTTTCCCACCCTGCATCCTGCAAAGACTCTATCCCCTACTCCCAATTCCTCCGTCTCCGCTGCATCTGCGCCAAAGATGAAGTGTTCCATATTAGAAAATCTGAGATGTCTTTATTCTTTAGGGAATGGGGGTTCTCCTCTCCCATCATAGATGATGCCCTCACTCGTGTCTCCTCGGTACCCCGCAGCTCCGCCCTTGCTCCCCTCCCCCTCACCGCAGCAGAGACAGAGTCTCCCTCGTCCTTACCTTCCACCCCATCAGCCATCGCATACAACACATAATCCTCTAAATTTCTGCCATCTCCAACGTGATCCCACAACTAGCCTTCTGCAGAGACCGTTCCCTCTGCAACTCCCTGGTTAGTTCATCCCTTCTCACCCAAACCTTCCTCTCCCCAGGTACCTTCCCCTGCAATCACAGAAGATGCAACACCTGTCACTATGCCTCCTCCCTCAACTCTGTCCAGGATGCCGACAGTTCTTTTGTTAGGCTGAGGTTCACTTGCACCTCCTCCAACCTCATCTAATGTATCAGTTTTTCAAGATGTGGATTCTTATACATCTGTGAGACCAAACGCAAATTGGGCGATCGATTCGCGAAACACCTTCGCTCAGCCCGCGTGAACCAACCTGATCCCTGGTTGCAGGAACATTTAATTATCCTTCCCATTCCTACACAGATCATTTCCTCCTTGGTCTCCTCCATTGTCAGAGTGAGGCAAAGCACAAATTGGATGAACAGCATCTCATATTTCACTTGATAGTTTACAGCCCAGAGGTATGAATATTAATTTATCTCACTTCCGGTTGTCCCGGCATTCCCTCTCTCTCTCTATCCCTCCACCATCCAAGTTGCACAAACTGCTTACAATGGCTTGTTTCCTTTATCATTGTTACTTTTTTGCATATCTTTCATTTATTGTTATTTATCTCTCCACATCGCCATCTATATCTTTCATTTCCCATATCCCTAACCAGTCTGAAGAAGGGTCTCGACTCGAAACATCAGCCATTCGTTCTCTCCCGAGATGTTGCCTGTCCCGCTGAGTTACTCCTCTATTTTCTGTTTAAACCAGCATCTGCAGTTCTTTCTTACATCATTCATTATTAATATAGTTTTGCTGATAAAAATGGGCTCTTCAAACAAAATTGGGGAATCATATCACTATTTCTCACAATGAAATGCTGTTTATTTGTCCAACATCTGAATTGAAAGCAAATTCTGTCTCTCCATTACTTTTAAATGAATTTCTGTCCCCAGCTAGTGCCTTCAAACTGCAAATTCTTTGTAGAATGAATCATTTTCAGACTTCAAAGTTGTGAAGAGATTAGCAGTGATGATGACATTGACAAATCAGATATATTAAGACTCTGCTGGAGGGGATCTGTTGAGTGAGGAGCGTAGGGCCTGTGTTGAAGGCTGCTGACGCCTTTCATGGGTTTGAAAAAGGACACATCACAAAGAAAAACAACCACTTCTAATTTGATAAGTTTTGCAGAAACCTATGGTTCTTGGGGCATTTACAGAGCAAAGATTAAACAAACGGTCTGTACACATGCAGGTAGATCATTTTATCTTCAGCAGCAATTGTCACAGTGGCTTGGTATTGATATTGGTTTATTTTTGTCACGTATTCTGAGAGAAACTGTTTTGTATGCTGTCCAGGCAAATCCTACCGCACTTGGGTACATCAGGTAGTGCAAAAGAGAAAAATAAGCAGCGGGCAGAGTATAGTGGTTCAGCTGCAGAGAAAGTGCAAGGGTCGCTACATGGTAGATTGGTTGATCAGGAATTCATCGTTGGTTCACAAGAGCTCCATTCAAGGGGCTGATAACAGTGGGGAAGAAGCAGTTCTTGAATCTGCTGCTATGTGTTTTCAAGCTTTTATTACCTACTGCCTGAGGAGAGATGGGAGAAGAGATAAAGAGGAATGACCTGGTTTGGGTCATCCTTGATATTGATAGCTACTTTTAAAATGCAACATGAGCAACAGATCAAATCGATGTGGGGGGAGGGAAGAGACTGTTTTGTATGGCAGGCAGGATTGCGTTCTCAACTCTCTGCTATTTCTTGGTGTCTTGGGCCAAGCAGTTGCCGTGCTAAGCTGCGATGCGTACAGATAGGTGCATCTGTAGAGATTGCCAGAGTCATTGGGGACATGCTGAATTTTCCTGATCTTCTGAGGAAGTACAGTTGTCAGTGTGCATTCTTGGCAGTAGCATAAATGTGACTGGAATTGTTGCTGATATTTGCACTGAGACCCTTGAAGCACTCAGCCAACTTGACTTTAACACCCTGATACAGCATGTGGTGTCCACTCCACCCCGCCTGGTGACTTCAGTGGCCTGCTGCTTATTTTGCTGACATTCAGGGAGAGGTTGGTGACTTGACACCGTGCAACCGAGCTCTCTAGCACCTTCCTGTGCTCCATCTCATTATTGACTGAGGCCTAACCCACTACAGTGGCATCACTTGCAACCTTGTAAATGGTGTTTGTTAGGGATTCAAGATTCAAGAGAGTTTATTGTCATGAGTCCCAGATAGGACAATGAAATTCTTGCTTTGCTTCAGCACAACAGAATATAGTAGGCATAAATAAATACAGAACAGAACTGATCAGTGTGACCATATACCAATGAATACATGTATACACACATAAATAAACAGATAAAGTGCAATGGGCTATTTTACTTCAGAGTCATGTGAGTGACTATTTGAAGGCCCCACCAGCACGCAAGCGCGACATATCGTCGAACGCATTGCGAAGTGACAGGCAGGAGGAGCGTCGCTCCTCCTGCGTAAGTTTAAAAACGGCCCGCAGGTAAGTACTTACCATTCCTGAGGTCGTTGTCGGCTCTGTTAAGTATTTCTCTTACAGAGCACACCAAGATGGAATCGAGGATGAAGTCCAAACGAGCCGCTGCAAAACTAGCTGCCGAGGACCTCGAAGCGGGCAGCCAGCAGCGGTCGAGTTCTCCAGAGCTGCTGATACAAACCGCAGCCCCCGACTTCACGCCGCTACAGCCCGCAGGTGCTCCCCGGACTGGCGGCAAATCCACCCGGAAGTCGGGCAGGTCCGCTGACTCGGCTGAGTCCGGACTGGAGGACACCCCGCCCGTGGGAAGCGACAGCGGTCGACTATCCCGCATGGAACGGATGGTGGAGCAGTTGCTCCAATGTGACCTGCTACAGCAGGGGTATGGTCACAGTGGGTCTCCTCGCAGACCCACGGCATGACCCTTTACAGGGCTGCCTAATGTCTCACCCTCCTCGCTGGGGAGCATAAGGAGTCAGAGCTGGGCTGACTCTGAAGTGTGGCTGAAGAAACACTAATGCTAGGGGTGCCAGAAGAGGAGCTACTGGGCGTGGTATCAAAATTTGCGATGCCTACCCAAAAACGGCTGCCGTTGCAACCGAAGTTAGCAGCCAGTATAAACTACATGGCAACTAATCAACTTCAGGAGCAGGACATTAATGACGCTGCAGCCAAATACCTAACTCCTGAGAATTGTATCTCCCTCAACGTGCCTGCAGTCAACAACCCCATCTGGGGTAACATGAGCCCTGGCATCAGAAGTCAGGAAGTAAAACTCCAGAAAATCCTAAAACTACTGGCTGCTGGAATTACAGCCGTTGCCAGGTCAGTGGATGGAGTGGAAATGCCGGAAGAGCTACAGGATGCTCTGGCACTCCTCTGTAACACTTCTTTTGAGATCAACTGTTACAGAAAGAGTGTCATCCGGCCTGCACTGAACCCCAAGTTCGTGGGGTTGTGCAGACCCAGCAGTGCACAGCCGCCTACACTACTATTTGGGGACAACCTTGCTAAGCAGGTAAAAGACCTCGATGAAGAGGCAAAGGCAATAGGCATGATAAAAGTGCCGGCTGCCACCAAGTCCTCATACCTGTGGCGACAGCACCCCTATGCATCCACCAGCAGACCACACAACCACAGCGACAGAACACATGCTGGTGAAAGCTCGAAGGCCATCCAACCTGCTCAATAGTCTTTTTTAGACCATGGCCCAGCACGGCCTTCCTGGAAGATGCACCACCCCCATACCGCCTCTACCTTCCAGGAACCAAGGACAGAGGAAACCAATGCAGCACCGCCGGTAACCATGGAGGTAGGTGGGACTGGTTGCCTCAGGAACATTGCATGTTTAAATTCTTCACAGATTGGGGGACGGTTGTACTTGTTTTGGGATGCATGGCGTTCTATAACTTCTGATCCTTTCATACTGCAAAGTATTCAGGGATACAAAATTGAATTGGTTCAAAAACTTCCCCTTCCTGTTCAGCATACACCTAGTCGAAGGTTTGTACTTTCACAGAAAGAAAAGACAGAAGGTCATGCTGAACTCTTAAGATTACATACGACAGGAATAATTGAGAAAACCAAAATTGAATCTCATGAGTTTGTATCGAACATCTTCACCAAAAATAAAAAAGACGGTGGATGCTGCATCATTATTGATTTGACACAACTGAATACTTTCATGCAGTATGCCCACTTCAAAATGGAAACTTTTCTTCCTGCCAAACAAATAGTTTCCAAGAGATACTTCATGGCTTGCAGTGACCTAAAAGATGCATACTATTCAGTACAAATAGACAAAGATCATTGCAGATATTTGAAATTTGCCTGGTTTGGGCAGCTCTGGCAGTATAAAGCGCTGTCTAATGGATTAACATCAGCACCCAGACTGTTTACCAAATATGGAAACCAGCTTTAGCGTGTCTCAGAAAACAAAAACATATTGTTATGGCATACCTCAATGACATTTTAATTGTGGGGAAAACCTTGGAGTTGGCCAAATTGGCTGTCTCAGCCACTGAGCACTTATTTCAAAAACTGGGGTTTATCATTCATCCAGACAAATCCAAATTAATGCCTTCTACCACTATGGACTATTTGGGATTCACAATTGACTCTGTTCATATGTCTGTGACTTTGCCACCGAACAAACCGTCAGACTTGATAGAAGCATGTAACAGCTTTGCTGGCATCAGTAAACCGTCTATTCGGCAAGCAGCCAGGGTAATTGGGAAGCTTGTGGCTGCCTTCCCAGCCACACAATTTGGGCCCTTGCATTACCAAAACCTACAAAGAGCACAAATTGCAGCACTCAAACTGGCCATTTTGACAGGCCAATGCAATTACCAGCAAAAGCAAAATTGGAATTACAACGGTGGATAGACAATGCTCAACGTTGCTCTAATCCCATTACAATCACAAACCCCTTGGTTATACTACAAACTGACGCCATCGCTCAAGGCTGGGGAGCAACTAATACCATCTCCAGTTGTGGTGGTAGATGGAATACACATGAATTAAACTTGCTCCCGGCACTGGGAATTAATCATCTAGAAATGCTGGGAGCATTTCATGGACTCCGGGCTTACTGTTAGGACATGCACCATCTGCATGTAAGCTTACAAATTGATAATACCACCGTGGTGGCTTATATCAATCATATGGGTGGGATTAAGTCGATATTTTGTGATGAATTGGTCAATACAATCTGGCACTGGTGCTTAGAAAGGAGCATTTGGATATCAGCCACTTACCTTCCGGGTAAGCTAAATACAGTGGCGGACACCAGGTCACGCAAGTTTAATGACAACACCGAATGGATGTTGAACTGCAAAGTGTTTGCCGATATTGTAGATCGGTATGGAACACCAGATATCGACCTTTTTGCATCCAGGCTTAATAACCAAATACTAACATATGTTGCATGGGAACCAGACTCTGGGGCAGTTGCGATGGACGCTTTCTCGCTACACTGGGGGGATTTGATTTCTATGCATTTCCCCCCTTCTGCCTCATCAGTCGGGTCTTGCAGAAAATTCAACAAGACTCCGCATTGGGTATTCTGGTTGTACCCGACTGGCCTACTCAGCCATGGTTCCCTGTGGTACTGGACATGGTCTCAGAACCATGCATTCCAATACCCAAACCTCCGAGTTTATTGGTACATCCTGTGACAGGGGAGAGTCACCCATGCCATGACCGGATGAACCTATTGGTTTGCAGGGTTTGAAAAGGCCACTCCTGGACCGAACAATGAATGTCATCACGGCATCATGCAGGGAGTCCACCAGGAGACAATACCTCACTTACGTCAAGAAATGGGAGGTGTTTTGTACCAAGACAAACACCACATATGACACAGCCACCATTACGGAAGTGTTGGATTCCTGGCAAGCCTTCATTTTGATAAAAGGTTTAAGCTACAGTGCCATCAACTGTGCCAGGAGTGCCCTATCCTCATATCTCGGACAAGGTTTAGATCATCTTGGAGTTGGGTCTCACCCTTTGGTGTCTAAACTTATGAGGGGAATTTTTAACTCAAATGCCCCCAGGCCTAGATATTCCCAGACCTGGGATATTGGCATTGTGCTAACCATGCTCCGAGGGTGGGCACCAGAAACGTCTCTTTCCCTAGCCAAATTGACATACCAAATGGTAATGCTAATGGCACTCATGACGGCGCAACGGGTCCAGCCCCGACACAAGCTAAGTATGGATGCCATGGTTATAGCCAACAATAAGGTAGCTTTTTTCATTCAGGGGTTACTCAAACAAAACAGGCCTGGAAAATCTGGCCGCAAGTTGGATTTCCTGGCCTACCCCATAGACAGCCGCCTATGCATAGTGACCCACCTTTTACACTACATGGAGGTCACCAAGTGTCTCAGGGGCACGGAAAAGGCTCTGCTTATAAGTCACAAACGTCCTCATCACAGAGTCACCATGCTAACTATTTCAAGATGGTTAAGGGTGGTTTTGGTTACAGGGGGGTGGACACTGATGTTTTTAAATCTCACTCCACCAGGGCTGCATCTGCATCGGTGGCAAGGATGATGGAAGTTCCTATAGACCACATCCTTGCAATGGCGGGTGGGCTAATGAGAAAACCTTTCAGCGGTTCTATAATAAACCCGTGGCCACGCCTGAGACATTTGCAGACACAATATTAAGTTCTGTATTATAATTTCCCCGAAGTAGGGGTAGTATTATTATTTGTTATTGTTAAATAAATACATTCTTGTTTTTCAGCAGTTTCATGTCTGAAATACATTAACATATTTCCTCCATTTGTCATTATGGCAGTGTGTGAGCATGGACTCGTTCCAGGGCATGAAATCACAGAGCTTTGAAATCTTCATGTAGTCACTCACGTGACTCCGAAGTAAAATAGTAAGATTAAATGAAAACCTACCAGTTTGAAGTTTGATCTTTATTTTATGCGGAGTTACGATGAGGGATTACGTGCCCTCCACTCACAAACCCTCTATTATAAAGGTCAACTGGTATGCTGGTTCTCTTATTTTACTATGTTAGTCAACTCTGTTATCTGTGATTTCACACCGCTGCTTTGAAGAATGTCGCGCATGCGTACTGGCGGGGTCTTCACATAATCCCTCATCGTAACTTATCATGAAATGAAGATCAAACTTCAAACTGGTAAGTTCTCATTTAATCTTACTATTAATGATCAGAGTTTTGTTTGAGTTGAGTTTAATAGCCTGATGGCTGTGGGGAAGTAAAAATTCCTGAACCTGGATGTTGCAGATTTCAGGCTCCTGTACCTTCTACCGGAAGGCAGCGGGGAGATGAGTGAGTGGTCAGGATAGGTTGGGTCCTTGATGATGCTGGCAGCCTTTTTGAGGCAGCAACTGCGATAGGGAGATCAGAGTCGATGATGGACTGGGTTGTGCTTACAACTTTTTGCAGTCTTTTCCGCTCCTGGGCACTCAAGTTGCCGAACCAAGCCGGCAGGGGGTATAAAATTATATTGAAGTAGTAACCATTAATGCAAATCAATGACCTGAATATCTATTCCAATGTGTGGTAACCAAGGCCTTCCACAATGTAAAGGGAATGTGTGGGTGCGGTGGCCAGAACATTCCACAAAGCAATTGAGAAACCTCTGGCTGGAGGTTAAACAGTGCCCTCTAGGTTAGCTAACTGTCAGAAATAATGTGTAGGGAGGAACTGCAGATGCCGGTTTACACTAAAGATAGACACAAATGCTGGAGCAACTCAGTGGGCCAGGCGGCATCTCTGGAGAAAAGGAATAGATGACGTTTCGGGACTGAAGAAGGGTCTCTCCCCGAAACATCACCTCTTCCTTGTCTTCAGAGATGCTGCCTGACCCAGTGAGTTGCTCCAGCATTTTGTGTCTATCCATATTGTAATGAGTTGAGTCAAACGTATATCAAGATACAACACATGTTTATTAAATCTACTTACAGCATCGATCTGCAGGACATTACAGTTCCTAGCAGCTCATCATATTTAATGGCATAGGCAAGCTCTTGTCCACTGGTGAGAGGTTTAATTGGTTTACTGGATTTGTCAAAATGTTTCCGTGTATCACGTTTGAATTGTAGTTGTTCCTGGACCGCAGGCGGAGAACGAACTTCTGGGTGCAAAAGCTGCTGGGACACAGGCAGGGGAGTACGGGTTTGGTGAGACATCAGTCGCTGGGCTGGGGTACACAGTATGGGATCCCTTGCAATGTTCCTTAAGTTGAGCAGGTCTAGGTAGACGTCCGATTTTGCAAGGTATGACTGCTCCATTAGTTGTTTTATGCTTTGGATGGCACGTTCGGCAAGTCCGTTGGACTGTGGAAACTCAGGGCTGCTGGTAAAATGTCAAAAGTCCCATAGTTTTGCAAAGTTTTTGAAAGACTGGCTGGTGACAATAAACTCTTTTGACTTGACTTTGGTGAACTGTCTGCCGTTGTCGGACAGAAGACGTGCTGGCGAGCCGTGCACGGAGAAGTGAAGCTGCAACTTCTCGATAACTGCTTCAGATGTAATGGTTTGGAGTAAATCGATGTCAAACCAACCCGAATAAGAGTCAACAAGAACCAAATAGCGTTTCCCATGCCATTTGAATATATTAGTGGCTAACGTGGATCACGGGAGAGGAGGAACTGGGTGCAGCAGTAAGGGCTGCTTCTGCTGATGTGGCGTCAGGCTTTTGCAGACTCGATCTCTGACACCATGTAATGAGTTGAATCAAACACATATCAAGATACAACATATGTTTATTAAATCTACTTACAGCATCGATGTGCAGGACATTACAGTTCCTAGCAGCTACTCCTACTGAATGGCGTAGGCAAGCTCTTGTTAATATAAAACGCATATTAGGCGGAGCAACTACTAGCAAGCACTACAATTGGCTAGTAGGAAATAACCAATCTACACATATATGAACTCTTGTACTTTGAGTTTGGAGATTCCAACAATGGGGTCTTCAAGAAAATGTCTGTTTCGTTTGATGAATGAAGACGTTTACATCAATCAGCATCATCCCCACAGTAGTTTAGTTTAGGCATCTCCACACTGTGCAGAATTTGGCCGCACACTCATAAAATTCCAGACATAATAAGGGGCTGAGAACGCAACCTTGCAGGGCACTATTGCTAAAAATTATCATGAATTTACATCCTTTCATGCAGTGTGTCCTTGATCACAGTTCACTCCTTAAAAACATCTTGTGCCTCTCCTGGGTCTTCACCAAAAACCTGACTCCATCTCCAGAAATCTTCACTGATAAGTGCACACCCTAAAATGTGGGACCTTTTCAAAAGCCTCCCTAATGTCCACATAAACCACGTTTATCTCTCTGCCTTCACCAATTTTCTTACTGACTTCCTTAAAAAAAAACTAAATGAGATTTGTGACCATGATCTCCCCTC
Source organism: Okamejei kenojei (assembly GCA_035221665.1). NCBI lineage: Eukaryota > Metazoa > Chordata > Chondrichthyes > Rajiformes > Rajidae > Okamejei > Okamejei kenojei. The sequence continues at coordinate 14,514,035 of CM069149.1, read as the reverse complement.
CACAAAGCTATGACCCCTAATCGATCCCTGCCTGCGTAAGTGAAAATAAATCCTGTCTCTCAGGATCTTCACCAACTTCCCTACCACTGACTGACACAAGGCTCACTGGCCTGTACTCTTCAGGTTTATCCAAACTTCCTTTTTGAACAGGGAGACAACATGAGCTCTCCTCCAGTCTTCTGGCACGTCACCTATAGCTAACAACGATGTTCAAATCTCCTCCCTTGGCATTGGTTTATCATTGTCACATATGCCAAGATCCAGTGAAAGGCTTTGTTTCTGTGCTATCCAGTCAAATGATACTATACCTGGGTTCCTGAATACATAGTCTTTTTCCCAGGATTGTGGAATCAAGGACATAGGTTTAAGGTGAGAGGGAAAAGATTTATTAGGAAGCTGAGGGGCAACTCTTTCATTCAGAGAGTGATGGCTATGTGGACTGAACTGTCAGAAAAAGTAGTTAGGAAGTTCAAGTTCAAGTTAGCATTTATTGTCGTTTAACCAACAGTGAAGGTACAATACCAACATTTAAAATATATTTTGACGAGTACATAGATAAGAAAGGTTATGAGGTATATGAGCCAAACATGGGCAAATGGGACTACTTTAGAAGAGCATTTAACCCGGTTGGGATGTGTTGGACTAAAGGGCCTGTTTCTGTGCTGTATAAAGCTTTTCTAAGCTGTGAAGCTCTAAGCTTCACTATGTGACACTTCCCCACTTTACTTTACTTACTTTACTTTACGCGTCATTTTGCCATTTTAACTCTCAGCATTGATATTTTCATCCTTCTTGCTAATTAAAAAAATAACCTGCTAGTCCCTACTCTTATTTTTGTTTTGATGTCTGCCAAATAACTTTTTATCCAATATTGGTCATCTTTAGTTTTTAATCCATACCAAATTATTACTCTTAAATCTGTGAGTCTATCCCTTGTGTATCTATTCCACTAATACACTCTTCACTATATTTACAAGATATCTTTTACAAAACACTTTTTCAAACTTCTTAAATAATTTGTCATCATGATTCTCTCTGTGATTTCTTGCTGACTCACTTTGTGTATTTCTAAGGACATTATTCTCACTTCTTTAATAATGGATTTTCAATATTTTTCTAACTTCTGATATTAGGTTAACTGACATGGATTTCCCTGCTTCTTGTTTCCATTTCTTCTTGAGTGGAGTTGATCAATTTTGAATTAAAGTGTGGATGCTTGCACAATCTTTTGCACATCTTGGCAGTTTATGGTTGTAGTCTATTTTCTCCCAATTTCAAAACCACACGTTCAGTCTCCCTTGTAAATGCAACTTTCTATGCATCCTTCTCATCAAATCCCAGCCTAAACTTACATAAACATTAAAAAAAAAAGGCAAAGCCTTTGTGCTAGAGCAACTCAACGGGACAGGCTGCCTTCCTGGAGAACATGGATAGGTGCGTTTTGGGTCTGGACTGATTGTAGTGAGGGGGTGGGGAGACATCTAGAAGAGAAGTGGGGGTTTGGCAAGTGATAGTTGGGCTAGACACAAATTGGAGGAACAGCATCTAATATTTTGCTTGGCCAGCTTACAACCCAGTGGTATGAATATTGATTTCTCTAACTGCAGGTAGCCCTGGCATTCCCTCTCTCTCTATCCCTCCCACACGCAAGTCACACTAGCTTCTCATTTTCACCCTAAAAACAGCTAATAATGATGTTTCCTTTATCATCGTTACTTTTTTGCATATCGTTTATTCACTGTTCTTCACCTCTCCATAGCACCATCTATATCTCTCATTTCCCTTATCTCTAACCAGTCTAAAGAAAGGTCTCGACCCGAAACATCACCCATTCCTTCTCTCCAGAGATGCTGCCTGACCCGCTGAGTTACTCCAACTTTTTGTGTCTATCTTAAGTGATAGGTGGATACAGGTGAGGGGCAGTTTTGATTGCTGATGGTTGAACAAAAGTTAGAGATGGGGAAGACCAAACGTGTGAGACAACGATGAAAGAGATGTGAAATGTGAAGCCATAGGAAGCAATATAAGTGGAAGGGTATAGGGAGAAAGGGAAAGATAGAAATGGGTGAGCATCCTGGTGGGGAGAGGAAAATTAAGAGAAGAAAAAAATGGGAGACGGGCTTAATACAATTGGAGAATTCAATGTCTGTCATGTGTAGGAAAGATTTGGAGATGCTGGTTTAAATCGAAGGTGGACACAAAGTGCTGGAGAAGGGTTTCAACCCGAAACGTCACGCATTCCTTCTCTCCAGAGATGCTGCCTGAGTTACTCCAGCATTTTTTGTCTACCTTCAATATCCATCATATTGGGTTGTAAGCTACCCAAGTGGAAAACGTGATGCTATTCTTCCAGTTTGTGAGTGGCATCACTCTGGCAATGGAGGAGGCCTAGGACAGAAAGGTCAATATTAGAATAGGAAGGGAGTTAAAATGATAGCAACAGGCCTTGGTAGACTGAGTGCAAGTTGTCGGCAAAATGGTCACCTGGTTCACACCTGGATCTGCCGATAGAATGGAGGCCACATTGGGAACACTGCGTGCAGTAGATGAGTATAGAGGAGGTGCCCTTGAACCACGGCACAGTAGCTCTGCGGAGGAGTTGCAGCCTTTCAGCGCCAGAGACCTGGGTTCGGTCCTAACCATGGGTGCTGGGTTTTCTCGGGTGGTCTGCTTTTCTCTCAAACTCCAAAGATGTACAGGTTTTTAGGTGAATTCGCTTCCCTAAAACAAAAATTGTAAATTGTCACTCGTGTGTCGGACAGTGTGAGTGTGCGGGGTGATCATTGTTCGATATGGACTTGTTGGGATGAAGGGCCTGTTTCTGTGCTGCATCTTGAAACTAAACTAAACCAAAATGACAGAGGAGGAGCCGAGATAGATTTTTCATCTCCAGCGGTTGCAGGGGAAAGTACCTGCGGAGGCGTTAGTTTGGGTGGGAAGGGATGAGTAGATCAAGGTGGTGTAGAGGGAAGGATCTCCGTGGAAAGGGGTGGGGATGGAAAGATGTGACTGGTGGAGGGATCGTTTTGGAGGTGATGGAAATGTCATAGAAATGTCAAAAAGTAAAAAAAATACAGAAAACCCTCAGCAAACCCAACATCTTCTGTGGAGAGTTAAGGATTTAATCAAAACTAGCTTCATATTCTGCAGGGTTTTTTTGCTATCATCAACATCTATATTTTGACATGACCTGGAATGATCTTCGTCCTATGGTGACTTAATTTCTTAATGGAGTATGCATTTGGAGAAAGTTAAGAATACTTTTTTCAAATGTCTGCTAGTGATTTGTCTGGAAATTAATTGTAGCCTACTCATCCTGCCTAATTAAATGTCTTTATTTAAGTTTACAAAAGCATTGATGCGAAATGAGAAATTATTTCATATTGTGGTAACTCCAAGTGTGGCTTTACCTAGATTTGGTAGGAGTATAAATCAATACTCAATCTGCCTAGGCCTACCTGACCTCCTGGTTGCCAAACACTTTAACTCCCCTACCCATTCCCACACTGACCTTTCTGTCCTGGGACTCCTCCATTGTCAGAGTGAGGCCAAATGCAAATTGGAGGAACAGTACCTCATATTTTGCTTGGACAGCTTACAACCCATTAGTATGAATATTCATTTCTCTAACTTCAAGTAACCCTTGCATCCTCACTCTCTCCGTTCCTCCCCCACGCTTGTTTCATTGCCGTCCTGGTGAATTTCATTGTTTGTCACTCATTTTCATCTGGGCTACAGCTAACAATGGCCTGTTTCCTTTATCATCATTCCTTTTTTGCATATCTTCCATTCATTTGTTCTATATCGCTCCATATCATTGTCGATATGTCTCGTTTCCCTTAACCCTGACCCTCAGTCTGAAGAGTCTCGACCCGAAACGTCGCCTATTACTTTTTTCCAGAGATGCTGTCTGACCCGCTGAGTTACTCCAGCTTTTTGTGTCTATCTTCGAATTAACTCCTTATGCTTGGTTAACGTCTGCCATGGCCTCAGTGACCCGCATCTCAATTTTCAGAGATTGTGTATTTGTATTCCTGCTCCTTTTAACTTCTCCAAAGGTTAATGTGCAGGGCATGAACTTTTCACACAGAGAGTGGTGGGTGCCTGGAACACACTGCCGGGTGTGGTGGTAGAGGAGGATACTATCGTGGTGTTTAAGAGACTTTTGGAAAGGCACATTTATGTGCAGATTATGTGCAGATAGTAAAGATTTGATCTTGGCATTATGTTCAGCACAGACATTATGGGCTGAAGGGCCTGTTCATGTGCTGTAGTGTTCTATGATCTATGTTCTATATAAATTTTTATTTACTAAGTAAAATGTAATGACCGTCACTTTCAACACAATCATTTGAATTATTATTTTTATTCAAATATGCTCATGAACCAAAAACCCCAATAATAGATTACCTTCCACAATGTAATTGTATGACATGTTAAGTTTAATGTATGTTTAGACAAGATTAAGATTTTTTTTTAAGAATCGAGGCGTCCGATCTAAAATTTAGGGAAACTAAAGGCTAAATTGGAATCTTGATCTTAGAAATTAGTTGATTTCTTTAGCTGAAAGTCCTCTCCAAATGTTTCAAATTAGTTACAGGTTCTTAAAGCCATTAAAACATTTGTCAAAGACTTTATCGGTGAAAGTCTGAATGCTGTCGCTATTAATGCACGACACAATCTGAGCCTATCTGAACGTGAGCAATATCCTCCAAGTTGATTTGTCAATGATTTAAATTTTTGATGCACAAAATATACACACACACATGTTTTGTGTATCAAGGATTCCCAGTCCATGGGCAAAAGCATGCAACATTTTATTTTCTGGGTATAAACTATTTCAATCTACCATGGTTCTGCATCACAGGAACTGCTAAAATGTTGCCCTACAGCAACTTAATTCTACTAAGATAAACTTTGCATGCTGCCAGCAATTTTTCCCTTATTCCATTCTTCCAATCTGTCTTTGCTACTGGTTCAGTTATAAGTGCAGGACATGCTGGAGTTTGAAAAAGAGCATCGAGTAACGCCATTAGCTGTCTAAAACCAGTACTTTAGTTCCTTTGGCCTACATATCACCACCGCAAATACCATATATCAGAAAAATCTATGGCATTTATATTTTTATTACCAATATCACAGAAATAAAATGCCAATGCCAAGATTTTTTATTATCTCCAGGATTGATTCTTGTCTGAGCCATAGAAACAAATATTCAACAAGATGTCTTAAAATGAAAAAAATGAAATGATCAACTCTTATAACCCTTACTGGAGATAATTACATAGATTGTGTTTTTTTGTTCTGCTGAGTTATTGTTATGGAATTGTATGTTTGGAAGACTGTTATCCTGCATGTTATCAAAAGTCTTCGGTATAAACCAGCATCTGCGGTTCCTCTAAACTCAGGGGCACTAAAACAAACCTGAAAATTCTCGTTCATGAAAGTTATATTCTGCATTTTGTAACAGAACAGGTGGGTGGGCTAGAAATGCAGATGCACCAGAAATAGTCTGGACTGTGAATCACATTGCATAGTGATTCACATTGCTTGAAATCAGCCCACTGATACATTATTTCTGATACATTTATCAGGAAAATAGTGCAAGTTATTCCAAGGTCAATTGATGTTGGGCAATGAATAACATGCAGGTTTTAATTAAACTTTTAGGTTGGGACACTCTTCTGCATTCCCTCTCCACCATCTTCACGTTAACACACAGATCGATCACTCCACCCACAAATCTCCTCTCGTCAACCAACCTAGTCTCTGAAACCTGAATCTCCACAACTCGCTTCTTATAATTCCTTGGTGCCTCAACTTTTGGCTTCTTATCTCTCCATTCAAGGCTCCGATTCTCACACCTTCTATCAACTATCCACAAGGCAGAGATTTTGGCAGCTGCCCAAATGCTTTACCCTTCTCGTGGGCCCAATGATATGATGCCAACTACTCTCACTGCCAAGGTCCTAGTTGAACATAGAAAATAGGTGCAGGAGGATGCCATTCGGCCCAACGAGCCAGCACCGCCATTCATTGTGATCATGGCTGATCATCCACAATCAATAACCCGTGCCTGCCTTCTCCCCATATCCTTTGATTCCACTAGCCCCTAGAGCTCTATCCAACTCTCTCTTAAATCAATCCAGTGATTTGGCCTCCACTGCCCTCTGTGGCAGGGAATTTCACAAATTCACAACTCTCTGGGTGAAAACGTTTTTTCTCACCTCAGTCTTAAATGACCTTCCCTTTATTCTAAGACTTTGACCCCTGAGCCTGGACTCCCCCAACATTGGGAACATTTTTCCTGCATCTAGCTCGTCCAGTCCTTACATAATTTTATATGTTTCTATAAGATCCCCCCTCGTCCTTCTAAACTCCAGTGAATAAAAGCCTAGTCTTTTCAATCTTTCCTCATATGACAGTCCCGCATTCCAGGGATCAATCTCGTGAACCTATGCTGTACTGCCTCAATCACAAGGATGTCCTTCCTCAAATTAGCAGACCAAAACTGTATGCAATGCTCCAGATGTGGTCTCACCAGAGCCCTATACAACTGCAGAAGAACCTCTCTACTCCAATACTGAAATCCTCTTGTTATGAAGGCCAACATTCCATTAGCTTTCTTCTCTGCCTGCTATACCTGCACACCAACTTTCAGTGACCAGTGTACAAGGACACCCAGGTCTCGCTGTACCTCCCCCATGTAGATAACCTAACCCCATTTAGATAATAATCTGCCCCCTTGTTTTTGCCACCAAAGTAGATAACCTCACATTTATCTATATTATACTGCATCTGCTCACTAACTCAACCAGTCCAGGTCACCCTGCAACCTCCTAACATCCTCTTCACAGTTCACACTGCCACCCAGCTTTGTGTCATCCGCAAACTTGCTGGTGTTGCTTCTATTTCCCTCTTCCAAATCATTAATATATATGGTAAACAGTTGCGGCCCAAACACCGAGCCTTGCGGCACTCCACTCGCCACTGCCTGCCATTCTGAAAAGGACTCGTTCACTCCCACTCTTCGCTTCCTGTCTGTCAACCAATTTTCTATCCTCATCAACACCCTACCCCCAATGCCATGTGCTCTAATTTTAATTACCAGTCTCCCGTGTGCGACCTTATCAAAGGCTAGATACACTACATTCACTGGCTCCCCTTCATCCATTTTACTTGTCATATCCTCAAAAAATTCCAGAAGATTAGTCAAGCATGATTTTCCTTTCATAAATCCATGCTGACTTGGACTAATCCTTTTACTGCTATCCAAATGCCCCATTATTACCTCGTTAATAAATTACTCCAGCATCTTTCCCACCATCGAAGTCAGGCTAACTCGTCTGTAATTCCCCGTTTTCTCTCTTGCTCCTTACTTGAAAAGTGGGATAACATTAGCTATCCTCCAATCCACAGGAACTGATCCTGAATCTATTGAACATTGGAAAATGATCACCAATGCGTCCACTATTTCTAGAGCCGCCTGCATGAGGACCCTGGGATACAGACCATCAGGGACCTTTAATCACTGGGACATTTTTATCCCCAACCCCACCTGACTCGGTAATTGTCCACAATGCTGCATCAATCTTTGTTGGTGCAGCACCCAACAGTCATACGATGTAACAATTGGGGTGGTAGGACATCAATCTGTACACCCACATATGTTTCAGGATTGCAGTAATGTTGAATCTCCATGCACGCATATTTTCCTATCTCTTATCTCCTCCAGCTCTAAAACTGCCCACCATTACTGCTCAAGCCTTCAGTGAGCAAATCTCTAACTCTAATTCTCTCTCTCATTCTATCCACCTCTCTACTGCTTACACCATTTAAATATTTAAACAAGGTTTTGCATATCTGCTCAAATATCTTCTTATGTTGCTGAAAGTCAACAATTTGTTTGACTATCCACCTGCGAAGCATGTCAGGAAGTTTCTGCTGTAATAAAAGGAAAATTAGAATCCCAGACTCAGAGCTTGGAAATGGCCTTTCAGCTCACCGAGCCTGCATTTTGACTGTTAATAATCCAATTACTTTATTTACTTCACATTCTCATCAACAGTCTGAAGAAAGGTCCCGACCCAAAACATTGCCTATCCATTTTTGCACAGATGCTGCCTGACCCTCCAACACTGCGTTTTATGCTGCCATCAAATAAATTCTGGATGTTCTGTGACGGGTCACTTTGTATTTATCTCCACCTTTGCTTTACCTTTTTCTTCCTATAGCTCTATGTCAGAGTGGTGTTCAATTGCTATGGCATCTCTTCAAAGCAACAGGAACATAAGGTTGTGAATATCACCTGATTTACACAGAGATATTGCAGACCTTCTTTGCTGTGAAACTGCCATGCAAACTCTTTGCAGCTTTTCAATAGTGTGGACGATTTATTTTCCCCCTGTGGAGCCACTTATCACAAATTGGCCACATTTTGTTTTAGGAAATTCTGGATTACATCAGGCAACTGCAAGACTCCCATTAGGACATTCACTTTGCCAAGAAAAACTGCAAACAGGGAACAAATCTAATTGCTTTAATAACTTGACCTTGCCTATAAGATCATTAAGGTATAATATTTTGTACAGGAACCCATCATATAAAGCCCACAGTTCTAAATGCCTTTTGCAGTAGTCAGACAAGTGCCACAGAAGTTTATTCCAGGTTGGCAATACTTAACCTGCTCTAATCTGTCCTCTGCTTCACAAATGTCTGCCATTCATTAATTTGACTCCAGACATAGAACTGTACAATATGAGAACAGGCCCTTTGGCCCACAATATCTGTGCCATACATGATGCCACGACCAACTCTTATGTACCTGCGCATAATCTATATTCCTCCATCCCTGCATATCCCTATACCTATCCAAAGGTCTTTTAAATCCCACTATCATATCTGTCTCACCCACCAGCCCTGGCAGCATGTTCCAGTCACACCACACATCTCCTTTAAACTTTGTCCCCCTTGCCTTAAAGCTGTGCTTGAATTTCTATCCTGGGGAAAAAGGTTCTGAGTCTCTACACAGACTTGGGATGAATTTCCAGGCGCATTCAATTTATGGGAGGTGTACAATGGAGCACAGGCTCCCCAGTAATCATTATAAATATTGAAAGAACGAGTCCCATGTGTACACGTGTATAATGCGGGTCTAGTTTATATGGTCTGCTAAATGTAGTCAAGTTCAGGTTTCTGCACAAGCAGCTACAATCTCAAGTGAAATACACGAATATTACAACTGTTAAATTATTAGATAAAATGAAAGTATGTATTTTTTTAAATGCTGCCGGCGCTTCTGGAACAGACATATGTCCCTAATGAGAGTTAGCAGGCTTGCTGAATTGCTCATGTAATTGGAAGCAAGTGTGACACTTGGGAATGTTGGTGAAAAAATGCTGCTACTTCCCAACCCAGCTGTAATATATTTCTCCTAGCTCTCAGCTGGAGCAGATTCTGTTGTTCCCACTTCTGAAGGTCAAGGAGCTGAGTTCTGGGACGCGTGGGCCATTAACTAGTTTATATTCAAATTTGATCTGATTCGTTGTTGACATTTACCATTGTACAACAAAAAAACCCCCCACAAAGTACAATTTAGATGGTATTGACAGACATTGGGCACCTTTGTCGCAGAAATGTACATTGTTGGCCAGTGTGAGCAAGTTGGGCTGATGGGCCTGTTTCCACACTGTGTCACTCTATGACCCTAAATACTGCGGGGTGGCACGGTGGCGCGGATGTAGAGTTTCTGCCGCGCCAGAGACCTGGGTTCGATCCCGATTACGGGTGCTGTCTGTACAGAGTTTGTACATTCTCCCCGTGACCGCGTGGATTTTCTCTGAGATCTTCTGTTTCCCCCCCTCCCCACACTAAAAGACAGGCTAATTGGCTTGGTATGGGTGTAAATTGTCCTTTGTGTGTAGGATTGTGTTAATGTATGGGGATCGCGGGTTGGTGCAGACTCGATGGGCTGAAGGGCCTGTTTCTGCGTTGTATCTCTAAACATAGAAACATAGAAAATAGGTGCAGGAGGAGGCCATTCGGTCCTTCGAGCCAGTACCGCCATTCATTGTGATCATGGCTGATCGTCCTCTATCCATAACCCGTGCCTGCCTTCTCCCCATATCTCTTAACTCCACCAGCCCCTGGAGCTCTATCTAACTCTCTCTCAAATCCATCCAGTGACTTGGCCTCCACTGCCCTCTGCGGCAGGGAATTCCACAAATTCACAACCCTCTGGGTGAAAAAGTTTTTTCTCACCTCAGTCTTAAATGACCTCCCCTTTATTCTAAGAAACTAAAACTAAACGAAGTAAATACTCTAACCACCACCCATCAAGAGGAACATCTACCTGCGAGAGCTTATATTTGTATGATTAAAGAATTACATCAAAGTGAATTTGCCACATATTACATCTTTTGATAAGTATTTATGACAAGGATTAAGTGACAAGCTCTATTTATATATAAAGCAGATGCCAAGGATAGACATGTTATTTTTCTCTAATTCATTTTGAGGTATGGGCATCGTTAGAAGAAAGAATATTAGTTCATCTTCTCTAACTGAGCTTTAGAAGGTGGTGATGAGCTGCATTGCTGAATGATGGTTGTTCTTTTGAATATACTGCCATATAATGCAAAGTGCCTGAGTAACTCGGGTAACATCTGGGAGGTAGAGGATAGGTGGGTGGAGGAGGCAGGATAGTGGGGTAAAATGGGTGGGCATCCATTTATACCACTAGATCTTCCCTTTTCCCTGGCCTGCCATCCTCTTCCACCCATATCCCTCCATCTGGCTTTACATTTCACTCCTCTTCTCTCCTCATCTGATTCCCTTTTGCCTCCTTTTCAGCTCTGGCCTTTGTCCTCCCTTTGGTCAATCAAATCCTCTTCAGCTGTACCTACCTATCACTTGCCAGGCTTTGTCTACCCCCTGCCTGAATTCCCAGATGCTTACTATTGAGGAAGTATTGACCTCCTTTCATCTGCCCTTCTGACTCCATAATCCCAGTGGTATCCTCTCCAACAACTGGGTGGGTGCCTCAAATCTCCCCCTGTTGCTTTCATGTCACCCCAGTGTTGTACTATCCCCTGGTATTTATTTTCTAAGGTCTAGAGGGGTGAGCGATATGGATATTAATAAACGTTTCCAACAATCATCCATTTGAATTTGTTCTATTGATGATTCCATAGCTAGTTCTCACGCAGTGTAATGGTTGATCATAAGGTCATAAGCGATAGGAGTAGATTTAGGCCATTCGGCCCATCAAATCTACTCCACCATTCAATAATGGCTGATAGTGGCCGCCGCACCGCATGCCACTTATCTCGCCGCCTCACCAGTTGGACCGAACTACGCCGCCCTACCGACCACCCGCCCACCGGAACATCCCACACATCACCCGCCGACCCCGACTCCACCGCCAGCGGACTCCTACCTTAGGGTCCACCGACCCACGGCACTCCACCGCCCTCCAGCAGCCCGCAGCCGTCGCCTCACCTGCAGACCAGTCTCTGCAGCGGGCCGGAAGCCTCCACGTTGCTAACTCCTCCCACCACTCTGTTTTTAACGGCACTGGGTCCGAGTGCCCGTCTCCCCAGCCCCGGTAACCTCAGTGGCTATTCCACTGGATCTTCCCCATTCCCCCCCTACCATGTAACCCCTGCTCTTCCCCACCCACACCACAACCCCCATACCCCCCCCCCCACCCCCTGACCACCCTCCACCCCCCCACCACACAACGCTCCGTCCTCAGTGCACTCACCTGCCTTCCTCTGGCCACAACCCCCATCCTTGCCGCGTGTTCACCATCCCCCCGGACCTCCCCCTCTCCGACACCGAAAGGTCAGTCCTCAGCAGAGGTCTTACCTTTGTCCCCCTCCATCCCCACCTCAATGAGTTCCGTGCCCACCACGACTTGGAGCTCTTCTACCATCGCCCCCACCTCACAGCGTTCTTCCATGGGAAGAAGTCCTCGCCCCCCACTGATGATCCCTTTTCCTGTCTCCAACGTACCCCCTCCTCTTGGACCACCCCCCCCCCCCCCCCCCCCCCCCCCCTCATAGCTTTCCGGCTTTAGAACTATTTATCCAGAACTGCCGTCGGGACATCAACCACCTCGACTTCTCCACTCCCCTGTCTCACTCCAATCTCTTCACCCCCGAACGTACTGCCATCGACTCACTCCGTAACAACCCAGACTGGGTTATCTAACCCGTCGACAAGGGAGGTGCCGTGGTAGTCTGTCGCGTCGATCTCTACAAAGCGGAGATCACGCGCCAACTCTCGGACACCTCCTCCTACTTACCCCTGGACCATGACCCCACTGACGAGCACCAGGCCACCATCTCGAGCACCATAACCGACATCATCAACTCCGGCTCCCTGCCCCCCCGAGCCTCCAACCTCATCGTTTCCCAGCCCCGCACGGCCCGATTTTACCTTCTCCCCAAAATCCACATACCCCACTGCCCCGGCAGACCCATTGTCTCTGCCTGTTCGTACCCCACCGAACACATTTCCACATACCTTGACTCCATCCTATCCCCCTTTGTTAAATCCCTCCCCACCTATGTTCAAGACACCTCAGACACTCTCCATCAGCTCCGCGCATTCCATTCTCCAAGCCCCCATCCTCTCATCTTCACCATGGACGTCCAGTCACTCTATACCTCCATCCCCCACCAGGATGGTCTCAAAGCCCTCCGGTTCTTCCTCGACCAGAGGAGCAACCCATACCCATCCACTGACACCCTCCTCCGCCTAGCGGAGTTGGTCCTTACCCTCAATAACTTCTCTTTTGACTTCTCCCATTTCCTCCAAACACAAGGCGTAGCTATGGGCACACGCATGGGCCCCAGCTACGCTTGCTTCTTTGTAGGGTATGTCGAACAATCCTTGTTCTCGGCGTACCAGGGCCCCATCCCTGACCTCTACCTCCGTTACATCGACGACTGCTTTGGTGTCACCTCCTGCACCCACACACAACTGACTGACTTCATCCATTTCACCACCAACTTCCATCCGGCATCCAAATACACTTATACCATTTCCGACATTTCTCTACCATTCCTTGACCTCACCATCTCTATTGCAGGTGATACACTCCTGACCGACATCCACTACAAACCAACTGACTCCCACAGCCAGCTGGACAACTCTTCCTCCCACCCTGCTTTCTGTAAGGACTCCGTCCCCTATTCCCAATTCCTCCATCTACACCGCATCTGCTCCCAGGATGAGGTGTTCCACACCAGGTCATCACAAATGTCCTCATTCTTCATAGAACGGGGATTTCCCTCACCCACTATAGATAAGGCTCGCACCAGGGTCTCCTCCATACCCCGCAACACTGCCCTCTCTCCCCATTCCCCCACTCGCAACAAGGGCAGAGTCCCCCTGGTTCTCACTTTTCACCCCACCAGCCGGCACATTCAACACATAGTCCTCCGCCAGTTTCGCCACCTCCAACGTGACCCCTCCACTCGCCACATCTTCCCATCTCCCTCCCTGTCTGCCTTCCGCAAAGACCGCTCCCTCTGCAACTACCTTGTCAATTCTTCCCTTCCCTCCCGCTCCACCCCTTCCCCGGGCACTTTCCCTTGCAACCACAAGAGATGCTACACGTCCCTTCACCTCCCCCCTCCACTCCTTTCAGGGACCCAAGCAGTCCTTCCAGGTCCAACAGAGGTTCACCTGCACCTCCTCCAACCTCATCTACTGCATCCGCTGTTCCAGATGCCAACTGATCTATATCGGTGAGACCAAGCGGACGCTTGGCGATCATTTCGCCGAACACCTCCGCTCGGTCCGCAATAACCAAGCCAACCTCCCGGTGGCTCAGCACTTCAACTCCCCCTCCCATTCCGTATCCGACCTCTCGGTCCTGGGCCTCCTCCATGGCCAGAGTGAACAACACCGCAAGTTGGAGGAACAGCACGTCATATTCCGCTTGGGGAGTCTGCATCCTCTGGGTTTGAACATTGAATTTTCTCAATTCTGTTAACCCTTGCTGTCTCCTCCCCTTCCCACTTCTCCCTCAGCCCTCGGGCCCTGGCATTCCCCCTCTCTCTATCTCTCCCCCACCCAAGTCGCACTAGCTTCTCATTTTCACACTACAAACAGCTTACAATGGCCTGTTTCGATACTTTTTTGCATATCTTTCATTCATTGTTCTTTATCTCTCCACATCACCGTCGATATTTCCCGTTTCCCTAACCAGTCTGAAGAAGGGTCTCGACCCGAAGCGTCGCCTATCTCTTTCGCTCCTTAGATGCTGCTGCACCCGCTGAGTTTCTCCAGCCTTTTGTGTACCCTAGTTAATATTACATTCTTGTTCATAGAAACTTATTGTACACAAATCGTCTGCTGAATTTCCTCCATTCCATACTGACTCCACTATAGAAGAACTTCACTGTTTGTTACATCTCTGGAATTCCTGAAAGGAAAATGTAGAACTAATGTTTTTCTTTCCTTCATCCTTCAATTTGCTATTCAGTTCTCTCTTTGCAAATTGTTCCAGGGATCAGCTTCAAAAGGCTTCAGCAAATTATAAAGCTTCCATCAATTTGGTTTTACCGTAAGTGTCAAGGTTAATAACTTTATGAAGTAGAAAAAAAATTACATGCATTGCATGCTTAGTTTTTTCTTCTTGTAAAGGTAAGATGCTTTTCGGTATATGACATATTGTATTCATTTTTGAGTAGTTGGAATGTGAATAGATTCAATTATATATGCAGCTCGCCAACCAAATGGAAATAAAACAGCAGCTTGCCTCTTTGTCTCTTCTAGGTTCTTAAAGTACATCATTTTTTCTTTCATACACAAAACTAATTTGTTCTTTTTTTCCTCAGCAAACTGTTGAGGCATCTCATCAATGGAGTTAGTTTTCATCTGGGTGAAGAAAGAAAGCAGGGTTGTTCGCGTTAATGAGAGGTCAAATATTACACTGTGCTGAGGCTCTGGGGCCTTTGGTTAGTTTCTGGCTTGGGTAATTGAATCTTAGATCCATCCTTCTGAGCAGCATGTGAGCCTGTTTGAAAAGAGGAAAGCTCAAACAATATAAAAAAAAACAGTTCAATGTACACCCAATCACTTGTAGGGTCAGTATTTTAAAATAAAATGTAAAATTAAATGCATAATGTAGTATGATTTTAGTTGAAAATGCTATCTGTTTGGTTCGACATAGAAATAGAGAACAGAAACGGAGAAGAATAGAAGCAAAATTAAGTAATTTAACCTTTGAGTCAGCTTCAATATGTTAATTACTGATCATCCACACTCAGAACCCTGTTTCAGCTTTCTTCCCATATCGCTCGACCCCTCCAGACCTCGGAAAAGCAACCAACTCCTTCAATATATTTAAAGATTTGCCTTCATCTGGATTCTATAACAGAGAATTCCACAGTTGCGCCATTCGCTGGGTGATGAAATCTCCCTTCATCTCAATCTTAGATGGCATATTATATATCCTTGGACTGGTGTACATCCCCTGGCCCTAGACTCACTGTCCACTGGGAACAGTCTTCCGGCATCTAATCCGTTGAGTGGAATCCTTGAAAGTGGCACTGCAGGTAGGTAAGGTGGCCAAAAGGCTTTCGGCATATTGGCCATCGTATGTTTATTGCGAATGATCGGGGACAAATTTCCAAGTAATGTTAAACTCTCTGCCTTTTTGTTTAGTTTAGTGATACAGTGTGGAAACGGCCCACCGAGCCAGCGCCGACCAACAGTAATCCACACACTCGTTCTATCTTCCTCATCGGGGATAATTACAGAAGCCAATTAACCTCCAAACCTGTATGTCTTTGGAAAGTGCGAGGAAAATTGAGCACTTAAGCAAACTCACACGGTCGCAGCGAGAACGTGCAAACTCCATACAGACAGCACCCGTAGTCAGGATTGAACCCGGGTCTCTGGCACTAAGGCAGCAACTCTACTGCTCTGCACTGTGCCATCACTAATTTCTCATTTCTCCCATCTTCTCATTTCCTCGTTGCCCATAAAGTACACCTCTCCCAATGATTCCCTCCATTTTACCCCTGAAACCATATCTTCTTCAGCTTCTTCTCCAGCCACCTCCAAGATCTCTGACTCACTTTGTCCACGAGATCCACTTCCTAGTCACCCCACCAATTTCATACTAATTTGAGTGAGTGGCTAAGCTTTCCTGCCCCCAAGCCAGCTGATGCCATAATTAGTACCCCCTTCTTCTGTACTTTGCTCACCCTCTCAAAGGTATTGTCTCTGATCCTGTGTTCCAAAAAAATCTCTTCCACTATCTCTCTGGCCTTGAAAACAGCATCTCCAACTCCACCCTCTCTCTTCCTTTAATGCTCCTGCCAGCCACATAATTGCCTTCCCCGTTGAGGCTTTCCAAGGCATTATAAAGTTCCATGAAGTGCCTTATGCCACTTCCACTATTAAAGGCAGCACATAAATTCAAGATGTCATTCAGATTAATTAACTCATTGATTCCAGCAGCCACAACAAATGACTCCTGCTCCTGTTCTTTATGCCTTTACAATCATGAGCTAAAACAAAGGAGTTTTAAAATCACAGCAATATCCTAAAAATCATTGATTGATTAAAACCTTTGGGGTGTAATTGTTCCAGCAGTACAGTAGGTGTGCAGCCCTGTGTCTTGAAGTGGTCTTTGAGGAAAATAATGGCGGAAAGCAGCTTCCTTACCTGCCGTTGGCTGCCTAGCAACCGGGAAACATTTTATCAGCTTGCAATTTCACCTCAAAATAAAATATGTGTGGCCTTGTCTGGCATGTTATTTGGCTTCATTATAATTTTGTAATTTGAGTTGTCAAATCTACAGCAGCTGGCAGTTGTATGTTAACTACATTTAAAGCTTGACTGGATGACACTTTGTCAGGAAAATTGGTTATCCAGCCATTGTGCATCTCTGGCTAAATGGTCTGATGTGCAGAAAGTGTTGTAAAGAAAAAAATACATATCTACATTTACAGAAAGGGGATTCTAGTCTCTGAATAATTGCTGCCTGACCCACTGAGTTACTCCAGCATTTTGTGTCTACCTTCGATTTAAACCAGCATCTGCAGTTCTTTCCTACATGCTTTGTGTTCTTGTGCTGGGCAATCAAACTAGTAATTGTTGGTTTGATGGGGATGTGTCTGTCCACACACAAATGAATATGGCAAAGGATGAACTGATCCCAAAACCTATGTGATTTGGCGAGTATACCAAACCTCAGATAGTCATCTGTAAAGGTCACAATTAAAGATCGTAAGCAAATACTGTATCAAGTGCTGACAATACTCCCAGCCATGTACTTGTCCCATTTCATCCTGTGACGCTCTCTGGGATATTGGTCTTCATTTCCTACACAGAATCGTTTCTGGCACACGAGTCGTCCTTGAGGCAATGTCACCGGGTGTGAAAGAATGCTTGAATTATTAATCAGTGATGATAAAATCTAAAACCTCAAGAATCAGAGTGCTGGATGAATTCAGTAGGTCAAGCAGCATCCATAGAGGCAAGAGATATATGCCAACATTTTGGGTCATTACCCTGCTTCACCTTGTCCTGCCCTGATGCAGGGTTTTGACCTGAGAGATTGATATAAACCTTTCTCCTCGATAAATTGTGCCCGAGTTCTTCTCGTGTCCTGCTTGTCTTTTAAACCAACTATATAGCAATACATGTGAAGGAAGGAAATCCAGATGCTTCTTTATACCAAAGATGGACACAAAAAGCTGGAGTAACTCATCGGGATAGGCAGCATCTCTGGAGAGAAGGAATGGATGACATTTTGGGTCAAGACCCTACTTCAGACTGTCAATAGAGTCTTTTAAGATTAAGAACAATGGATTCTATTGTCTTAATGTTGAGAAGCATCAGGGTTCTACTATACATTTCAATTTGCTTCAAGAAATGCTTTGTAAAACACTTAAAACATAATAATAATAAATGTGGACACGATATAATTTCAGATGTTCATATGTTTTGCCTGCAATTCCAGATGAAAACAAAAGTAATTTTAAAAGCAGCTTTTACATTGGAAATCTTTTAAAGAATGAACTCTCTTCAAAAGCTCCTGTGTATTTGCACCATCCCTGATTTAGTTATGATTATCTCATCACTGTCTCGGCAGAGGAAGACTGTCAGCAACCTTAATGTACAGACAGGAGCTTTGTTGCTGTGTAATAGGCAGATGAATTCTGCTTCAGAAGACAGCTTTACAGCTTGATTTGCTGTGTGTCATATTTGCTTAAATAATAGAGTCTTTTACATCCTTTATTGAGAAAACTAGCAATTGCCTAATGGGAATTCAATGAAGCAGATTGCCAGGTATTTTTATCTCCATATAGATGGAACAGACTCACAGCCCTGGCGATAAGAACCTCTGGAAAGAATCCACTCAAATAAAGCAGTCCACAATTTATCTCGGGTTTTGCTGTTCAACTGCTTCTGCTCTATGCTCCATGGAGCATTAAACCACCATCCGCAGGGAACGAACTCCAACCAAGGAGCCACAGCATGTGTAATTTTATCGAGAGTGTTTGAATTGGCCTGGACATGTCTGTGGTGTTTGAGGCAGAGAATATGCAATCTGGAGCCTAATCAGAATGTGGCTTTTACCTGCAGCAGTGCACTGTAACCAATTTACACCAGCATGTTTCACGCAGTGGACTATGATTGGGTTGAACCATTTCAGTGAAACATCCACTGATACATTTATGCTCGGAGGGACTGTGACAACTGAGCTGCAAAGTTGCAAATATCTTGAGCAAAATCGCCTGTAGGTTGAAGCAATGAAGTTGATTGCAACTGTGCTGGTACAAAATGCATCAAGGTCATCCTACTTATCGCCTGCAGTGTGTCCGGGCAGAGAGGAGAATACTGCTGATTGGTATAACTGGCAATTATCTTAACGGGTGGATTTATAAAAGCTATTTGACGGGGTCACTTGGTATTGATTGTGATAAAATATAAATTGTTTTTTTTTAACTCCATGCTACAGCTTTGTGAAGCTATCTGTAGACGAGGCAGTGGAGATAGTTAGAAGCTGCTGTTTATTGCCCTTTGTAAGTCATTTTGACCACATCTAGCATACCAAGTTCTGAAAAAAAAATCATTGTGATGTTATTTATCCAGGTATTTAAATTTAAAAAAAGATGTTATTGAAATAAGTTTTTTTTTTTGTTGAATATTTTTTATTATAGAAACATATTTATGAAAATTACAATATTTTACATAAACGAAAATACATCATTAAATACTTTCATAATATTAATAATATTAATATTATTACTAATATTGAAATTTAGGACTATATGCTTCTCTACACTTTTTTAATTATTTTTTATAAAGTAAGAAAAGATAGAGATAAATAATAAAGAAAATATGAAAGCGAATGGAGTATTAATCATTATTCCGTCATTGGAGATATAGGCATGATTTATTATATTTCTTTCTTCATCCATTCTAATATTCAGGCCTCAGTCAAGCCCTCGTACCGAGCTATTATGACTCTGTAAATATTCAATGTATGGAGACCATATCCCTCTGAAGAGATCTAACCTGTCCATTAGGACAAGCCTCAATCTCTCCAGATGGAGAGTCTCCGACATTTAAAAGTTATTTGCATTAATTCCACAGATTATTATTAATGTACATTATGTTATCACAAACACATACCAGCAATATAGGAACAATTAATCAGTAAATGAAAATCAAAGAAAACAAAATGCTCAAAATCTGAAATATAAACTGAAATACTTAGCAGATCAGTTGTAGATTGGCAAGGTCAATAACTGCTCTTTTAATCACTACACTGTGTTTGTTGAAAAATGTTTTATGTTGCAACGGAATTTTTTTGAGCAATATGTATTTTGACAATGCTCCTTTGCATCAAATAATAAGAATATTCTGCAATAAATAAGAAAATGATAAAGGCGAGTTATAGTGAGAATGTTTGAAAACCCATATTTAAATTGAATACTAATGTAGTTTAGTTGGATTCATTGGGCCATTCCCAGCTGAATCCAGGGCAAACCAATTTTACATGAGGAGGTGTGCTATTGCAAAGGAGAATTGATTAAGCATGGGAGATGGACACAAGATGCTGGAGTAACTCGGCAGCATCTCTGGAGAAAAGGAATAGGTGACACTTCAAGTCTAAACCCTTCCGAGTCTGAAGAAAGGTTTTGACCTGAAACATCACCTATTCCTTTTCCCCAGAGAAGCTGACTGGCCCACTGAGTTACCCCAGCATTTTGTGTCTATCTTCAGTGAAAACCAGCATCTGCAGTTCCTTCCAACACGTGTTTAAGCATGGAGTATGGTCTTCTTATCTGGCTCATTTCTGATAAACCTGATCTAACAATATAAAAATATGAGAGATACAGATAGGGCAGTCTTTTTTCCAATGGTCAAAATGTCAAATGCTGGAAGACATAGGTTTATGATGAGAGGGGGAAAGATTTATAGAGATGTTCCAGCCAACATTGGTTTTACCTAGAGGATGGGGGTAGATACCTGGAATGCACTGCCAGGGGAAGTGATAGTGGCAGATACGAAAAATGTTTAAGACATATTCAGACAGACACATGAATGGGCAGAGATTAGAGGGATACAGATTATGCACGGACAGATGAGATTCATTAGGTTAGCATCAAGGTCGGCACAAATATAAAAGTAATTTGAGGCAGGGACAATAACAAGTTTTAAAAGGCCTTTGGACAGGTCCATGGGTGGAAAAAGATTATAGATATATAAGAGCCAAATGGGGGGAAATGGGACCATTTAGAATTACTATTTTGGTTGGCATGGACACGTTGGGCTGCTGGGCCTGTTTCTGTACTCTCTGGAATTTAGGAGATTAAGAGGGGATCTTATAGAAACTTACAAAATTCTTAAGGGGTTGGACAGGCTAGATGCAGGAAGATTGTTCCCGATGTTGGGGAAGTCCAGGACAAGGGGTCACAGCTTAAGGATAAGGGGGAAATCCTTTAAGACCGAGATGAGAAAGACTTTCTTCACACAGAGAGTGGTGAGTCTCTGGAACTCTCTGCCACAGAGGGTAGTTGAGGCCAGTTCATTGGCTATATTTAAGAGTGAGTTGGATGTGGCCCTTGTGGCTAAGGGGATCAGAGGGTATGGAGAGAAGGCAGGTACGGGATACTGAGTTGGATGATCAGCCATGATCATATTGAATGGCGGTGCAGGCTCGAAGGGCTGAATGGCCTACTCCTGCACCTAATTTCTATGTTCTATGTTTCTATGTACTGTATGACTCTATAATACTAGTTAATTAGATTTGACCTAAAGATTTCCTTCAATCGTTTACTCTTGGTGACAGCTTCACCTTAAGTCACGTCCTTCTGCTCACATCAGAACCGTTTCTTCTTAATCATCTGTTTTGTCTCGAGGTTCCTGGGCGCATTACTGTGGTTTGATGAATATGACTCTTCTGATAGCTGACTGCTTCACTGTAAGGTGCCACAGTGGGTTAATCATCCAACCCTCCAACAATGCTCTGCTGCAGGACCCGAGTTTAAAAAAAAAAGCCCTGGGATTTAATTTTGCTCAATCTCTCATTTACCTTTGGCTGTTCGAGAAGTGCCTTGGCTGAGCAGTCATGTGTGACTCCAGTGGAAAATGAGAGAAAGGCCCAGGTTGTTCTCTGCTATTGTCGGTTTGTGGCTCCTCGACAGTGATTTTATTATTTTTTTTGTCCCAAATGATTCTCTAGCAATAGTGCAGGGTCTACTCACTAGGGCTCATTAAAACCTATTGAGTGGATCCGCAAACTCAACATTAAACTTTAAGATCCTGCTGCTCAAATAATCATGCACGAAGGGAAATAGACTAGCATATTAATAACTGCTGGTCTGGTCTGCAATGCACAAGGCATAAAATATACTGTGCTCAGAACAGTGCAGCTGCAGTTAGTGTGGCTTTATCACGACACCAGTGACCTAGGTTCAATCCTGATCTCCTCTGCCATCCGTGGGGATTTGCATGTTCTCCCTGTGACTGAGAGCTAGCGCTCCGGTTTCCTCCCACATCCCCAAGATGTGCAGGCAAATGAGGTTTGTGGTGCCCAAGATGAAAGTAGCATCAGAACGGTCTGACAATGCATAAGTACACATGTTACAAAGAGAGGATAATCACTTTTATTTTTACATAATAAACTTTAGTGCTTAAAGTGAGCCTGGTTCCCATGTAATTTCAACCGCTCGTCTCCACAAAACCTGTAAATTATCCCTGGTGTGGGTGGGTGAGTGAGGCATAGAGGTAGATTTACTGCCTTACAGCGCCAGAGACCCGGGTTCGATCCTGACTACGGGTGTGGTCTGTATGGAGTTTGTATGTTCTCTCTGTAAACCAGTGTGGGTTTTCTCCGGATGCTCCCATTTCCTCCCTCATTCCAAAGATGTACAGGTTTGTAGGTTAATTAGCTTCAGTATGGATACTACAATGCCTTGTTTATGCACACATCGTAGTTTCTTTGCACATTGCCAATTTAATGTCTTTCCCAGTAAGAAACAAATTTTCCAGCAACCTATTCACTCTCATTTGCTTATTAACTCCAACCTCACTCTAACTCTCTTTAGACTAGAGATACAGCATGGAAACAGGCAATTCGGCCCAATAAGTCCATGCTAAACAGTGATTACCCAATACACTAGCACTATTCTACGCACTCCTGAGCTATGTTTTTAGTGAAATACACCAAGCCTTTCATTCATAGGATTTACCTCCATTGCAGTTAAAGGAAATGTGTGAAGATAATTTTGAGTGTTTGGCGGCACTAAGTCTATATTCGCTGGAGATTAGAAGAATGAGGGGGTACCTCATTGAAACATACAGAATAATGAAAGGCTTGGACAGAGTGGATGTGGAGCCTAGGACTAGAGGTTATTGCCTCAGAATTAAAGGACGTTCTTTTAGGAAGGAGATGACGTGGAATTATTTTAGTCAGAGAGTGGTGAATCTGTGGAATTATTTGCCACAAGGCTGTGGAGGCAAAGTCAGTGGATATATTTAAGGCAGAGATAGATACATTTGTGATTAGTACAGGTGTCAGAGGTTATGGAGAGAAGGCAGGAGAATGGGGTTGGGAAGGAGAGATAGATTAGCCTTGATTGAATGGAGGAGTAGACTTGATGGACCGAATGGCCTAATTCTACTCCTATCACATGATAATAAGTTAAAGGATATTTACCTGTAGTTGAATCATAGGCTGGATGTTTTGCGCAGTTATGCTTTAAGTTGCAGTGTTTCATGTGCCTTGCCAATGCGCGTGTGGCCTGGGCTGTTGACAGGTAACGTTTGGACTCAAAGTTATGTGAATGTCCCCCAAACTCTGAGCAGCACAAGCATGGAGGGAAATGGAAGCAATTTGCCGCCTTTGCAACAGCACATAAATTTATTGCAATGCACAGTAAAATGTCTACACTGGTATATCTGTAATGTGTCACATCATAACTACTTTGGTCTGTTCATCACTATAATTTAGGTACCATTAGATTCACAATTATTGGCAAGTAATTCAGATAGATTTTATTTCCTAAAAAGTAAATTATCTACACTCTACTGCCTAATGGCCTCTCCTAATTCAAGCCTCGTAGAATAAATTCTTTAAGCATCAGCAGAGATGAGATTGTTTTCCCACTGGCTTTATCAAGGAAAATTATTAATAAAATCTCCCAGGATCAATGTTTTTCAGCTACACATTATAATTCAGTGGGACTATCCATACACCAGGTAGTTAGGGGCCACAGCTGGTGTATATAATTTGTGTTCTAGTCTCCACATGATGGGTTTATCTGAAGCTGGTCGCAAATTCAATTGTCCAGAATTAGAGAGGGAAGCATTACCATGGTGGTTGCCATCACTCTGTTTTGACCTGAGTGTGCCAATGAACATCAATGTGGGGTGGCACGATGGCGCAGTGGTAGAGCTACTGCCTTACAGCGCCAGAGACCCATGTTCGATCCTGACTATGGGTGCTGTCTGTACAGAGTTTGTACGTTCTCACCATGACCTGCGTGGGTTTTCTTCGAGATATTCAGTTTCCTCCCACTCCAAAGACGTACAGGTTTGTAGGTTAATTGGCTTGGTGCAAATATTTTAAAAAAAAATGCCCTTAGTGTGTTTAAGATAGTGTGAATGTTTGGGATGGCTGGTCGATGCCGAGTTGGTGGGCCAAAGGGCCTGTTTCCACACTGTATCTCTAAACTAAACTAAAGTAAACCAATATTTAGAGACCAGGCCTTACAGGTGCTCAAAGGGTTAACCTCTGAATGCTGAAGCAGGAATGTTACCCCTCAACTGAATGTCACGTCCAACAGAGGATTTCAGCATTAAAACTGGAGCCAAAAGCCTTGCTGTAATTTTCTATCATTCTCAAACCTACAAACTCCCAGTAACCTCATTCATTTGTTTATAGTTTAGTTTAGAGATGGAAACAGCATGGAAACAGAACCTTGGCCCCATCGAGTCCGCACCAACCAGAGATCACCCATATACTAGTTTCATCCTGCACACTTGGGAACATTTACAGAACCCAATTAACTTACAAATCTGCACGTCTTTGGAATGTGGGAGGAAACGGGAGAAAACCCACACGGCCACAGGGAGAACATACAAACTCCGTACAGACAGCACCCATCGTCAGAATCGAACCCAGGTGCTGTAAGGCAGCAACTCTACCACTGCGCTGCTGTGTTGTTGAGCTATCTAAACTATGATTTGTAAAAATTATATTTAAAACTAATAACATTCTTCAGACAAGGATGCAAAATGCTGGAGTAACACAGCAGGTCCAGCAGCTTCTCTGCAGCCTGACCTGCTGACTTGCTACCTGACCTTCTGAGTTACTCCAGCACTTTGTGTGGGTTTTTGTGTGCAGTTCTTTGTTTCAATATTCTGCAGATATTTTACAAGCGTGCATGTAAGTAGTTTGTAGATTCCCAGCGGTGGTCCAAGCTGTGGATGGGAAATGTTGCAAGGAGGTCTGCTGCATGTTGTCATGCTGGTGAATGTACACCACAAGATGGTGAAGTAACATTGAAAAGACAATTATTGACTTGGGAAGGCTCAGTGGACAAAATTGCAATGCCAGGAGAATAGTCTATTGGGTTAATATGTACTGTTGCTCAGACAAGTATGTTTTATGCCAGTTTCGAAGTCTTGCTTTTCCAAGATCCTTCTCCTCTGCCTGTCAAAGGCTTTAGGTTATTAACCTCACATCCTCTCTGTTACTGCAATGGGAGTAAAACTTATGTATGAATCAGTCTGAAGAAGGGTATCGACCTGAAACGTTGCCTCACCCGCTGAGTTTCTCCAGCATTTTTGTCTAACTATGAATAACCTATACTGTTGCACAAAAACATTGAATGGGGGATGCAAGAGAATGCAGATGCTGGTATCTTGAGCACTCAAAATGGTGCTGAAGAAACTCAATGGGCTAGGCAGCATTGGTCGAAGGAAATGGGTAGATAACGTGTCGAGGCAGGACCCTTCTTCACATCAGTCCATTCCCTATAGTTTCAATCCCCCCCTCTCCCCTCCCCCCCCTCCATTGTCCCCACCGGACCCTTCACTTATCAGTCCATTCCCTATAGTTTCGATCCCCCCCTCTCCCTTCCCCCCCTCCATTGTCCCCACAGGACCCTTCACTTATCAGTCCATTCCCTATAGTTTCGATTCTCCCCCCTCCCCTCCCCCCCCCCCCCCTCCCCCCTCCACCCATCCCCCTCCCTCTCTCCCCCCCCCCCCCCATTGTCCATTTCCCACCACAGATGTTGCCTAGCTTGCTGAGTTTCTCCTGCACTTTGTTTTTATGAACAAATATTATAAGCTTCCTGGTTCATTATCGATTTTAATCTGTCTTTTCTGGTATGGAACAAACTTCCTGCAACCCGTTCTTCATCACTTGCCCCCAAATTCCAACTCAACCCTAATTCTCAGCCACCCACCTGCACCAGGTTAATTTACAGTACCCAATTAACCCACCAACTGATGAATCCAGGATATGTTGGAGAATACTAGGGCACCTGGAGAAAACCCATGTGGTCAATGGAAAAATGTACAAACTCCACACAATGTTGTTGCTAACTGAAGGCAATGGCCATCAAGGTCAGCTGGTGGCTCCTGAGATCTGAGAAGTGGCCTTCCACAGTCTCATCAAGAAATGTTACTGTTGGGGTGCGGTGTTGCTGACTCGGGGAAAGTATATTTTAAGTCGTCAAACCTGTCAGAAACGCACGGTCTGCTTGGCAGCAGAGATCCCTTCTGCTAGGTCTCCTCATTCAAGACTTTCTCACCATTGGAAGGCACTTGACATTTACCTAATCATGCCCCCTCATGATATTATATACTCAATACGATTACTCTTCGCTTTTCTAGTCCAAAGAATATAAATCTGAATTATTTAGTTGCCCTTGATAGGACAATGCCCTCATCTACAAGACTGATTCCTTTTTGGGGCTGTTTCCAAAGCCAGTGCATTCTTTCTTAAATAATGGAACCAGAACTGATGCATTACTTCAAGTATACTGACACCAGTGCCCTGTGCAATTGTAACAATACTTTCTGAATTCTAAACTGTAAAATAGCAAAATGTCCAGTCCAAAACAAATGAGATAAATAAGCAATAAATGAGATTACGACGGGGGTACACAAAAAGCTGGAGAAACTCAGCGGGTGCAGCAGCATCTAAGGAGCGAAGGAGATAGGCGACGTTTCGGGTCGAGACCCTTCCTCAGACTGGTCAGGGATCAGGGAAACGAGAGATATAGACGGTGATGTGGAGAGATAAGGAACAATGAGTGAAAGATATGCAAAAAAGTATCGGTGATAAAGGGAACAAGCCATTGTAAGCTGTTTGTGGTGTGAAAATGAGAAGCTGGTGCGACTGGGGTGGGGGAGGGAGATAGAGATAGAGGGAATGTCAGGGCCCGAGGGCTGAGGGAGAGGTGGGAAGGGGAGGAGACAGCAAGGGTTAACAGAATTGAGAAAATTCAATATTCAAGCCCAAAGGATGCAGACTCCCCAAGCGGAATATGAGGTGCTCATATATCAAATATGAGATTAAGACCATGCTTTTGCAGGGAATTTGAAGAATTTGATCATTTTTGTCTGCATCAGAGTCTCTCACTCTAGGTGTTTTAGATACTGTCTTCAAGGCTATAATTTTGATGACAGAAATGAACTTTTCTATTAAGAATTAATGAATCACTCCTATGGAGGGCCTGTCACCCCATAATGGCATATTGGCTTTCATTGCGAGACGATTTGAGTTTAGGAGCAAGGAGGTCCTACTGCAGTTGTACAGGGCCCTGATGAGGACGCACCTGGAGGATTGTGTGCAACGGACACTTGCTACTGAGGGAGTGCAGCGTAGGTTCACCAGGTTAATTCCCAGGATGACAGGACTG
This sequence comes from Okamejei kenojei, assembly GCA_035221665.1. NCBI lineage: Eukaryota > Metazoa > Chordata > Chondrichthyes > Rajiformes > Rajidae > Okamejei > Okamejei kenojei. The sequence goes on along the minus strand of CM069149.1, from coordinate 14,486,616 downwards.
ACGTATGATGAAAGAATGGGTCAACTGGGCTTGTATTCACTGGCATTTAGAAGCATGATATCTTATAGGGACATATAACATTCTTAAAGGGACATATAACATTCTTAAAGGATTGGACAGGCAAGATGCAGAAGACATGTTCCTGATGTTGGGGGAAGTGCATAATCAGGGCTCACAGTTTAAGAATAAGGGGTAGGCCATTTTGGACCGAGATAAGGAAATATTTTTTCACCCAGAGAGTTGTGAATCTGTCACAGAAGGAATTCTCTGCCACAGAAGGAAAGTGGAGGCCATTTCACTGTAGGTTTTCAAGAGAGAGTTAGATTTAACTTATAAATGAATCAAGGGACTGGCAAAAAGTAGTGTTGGGGATACTGATTTTCGATGATCAGCCATGATCATATTGGATGGCGGTGCTGGTGCGAAGGGCCAAATGGCCTACTCCTGCACCTATCTTTTCTGTTTCAATGTTTCTATGTTTCTATGTTTCTATGCCTAAATTTGAATTCAAGGATCCAACCTGGGAAGAGATGTCAAGGTCATAAATGTAGCAAACCTTAGTTCAGAGTCAAGAATCTCAAGATAATGCTCAATAACACTTCTCATAAATCAGGCTGAGAACTAGAAAGGAATGCAATGAATTTAGCCTCAGTGGAAGCACAAATCTAATAAGCTTTAAACAAAGTTCAACACAGATGTGAATTAAAAATGGAAAGATTAAATGATATTAAGGTAGGACAACATCACAGACATATTAAACATGATGGGAAATGTCTCAATGACCTTCACACAGCAAGCTGATAATCTACAGAATCAAAGCTTACTGAGAAGAGACACAAAAAAAAATCAAATTATGCAGTTAATGAACTATGAAATATTAGTGAAATAGAATCAATGTTTCAAGTCAAAGATTGTCTGATGGATCTTCAACCTCAAACATTAACTCTTCTTTTTCCACAGGTTCTGCCTGCCCTGCTGACTGTTCCCAGCATATTCTGTTATTACTTACATTTTCCATCATAGATGTATACAATACATAAATAAGCCCATTAGCCTAACTCCTCCATGGCGACTGAGTTGCTTTCCCAAGATAGTCCTACTTGCCTGTAACTGTAAGTAAGTAAGTACATTTTATTTATATAGCATGTTGAAATCAACTTGTGGTGAAAGCAAAGTGCTTTACATAGAAGAAATAATTAAGTTTCCGTACATCCATAGAAAATTTAAAAAAAAATTAAAATGACACAACACATTATAGAATTCAACATGAACGTCCCCCCACAATAGAATCAACATTTTCCACTGTGGGGAAAGGCATCAGCAAGTTCAGTCCTCTTCCTCTGTGATCACCCGAGGTTGGGGCCTATTTGTGGTCTCCGCAGCCAGCCCGATGTTTTCAGGCCCCCTTGCCGGGAAGATGGAACTCCGGCGTCGGGTGAACACTCCTCAGCGGCTTGGAAATGTCTGGAGTGGCCGCTTCCTTCCCGGAGACTGCAGAACCCGAAGTCCTCAGGCCGTACTGGTTGGAGCTCCGGCTCTGGCGATCTCGGATCCCAGGCTCCGCGATGTTTTAAATCCAGCGCCGCCGCCGGCTGGACGCTCCGCAGCCACAGCTCCTCGGATGTTGGATGCGGCAGTCACAGCACTCCGGGACTGGCCCGTATACCTCCAATCTTTTCATCTCCCAATACTGTTTGTGTCTTTCAAATGTCGTAATTGTACCCATCTCTACCATTGCCTCCAATTTTCAGGACAACTGCAGATGTCCCTAAGAAAATGGCTCTGGCGTTGACAGTAGCACATAGACTTCCCATTTGTGCCTCTGTCATTCACTCAGGGATATAATTTCATCCTCTATACTGATGGGAGAGTGGTTTTCTAGGTTGTAAAATCACAGGAAAATAGATATCAGTACTGTTGTGGATCCGATCATATGCTGGGATTAGGAAGCTCAGGAATCACATTGGTTTATTTTCCCACAATAGATTTATTTATTTTGACATAAAAAATCCTGTTGCTCTTCATTGGATGCTTTCAACTCCGCTGAGAGACAGCTTAAGAGCAGCCAAGTGGGACTTACTGGATAGCTATCGATGAGCCAAGTGGACAGTACAACCTCTTTCCAAAACAAAGTCGAAAGTGCTTGAAGGACTCAGCATGTTAGGTTGCATCGGTGAGGACAAAAATGGTGTCCATGTTTGGGGTCAAGGATGCTTCATCAGAAGCAGAAAATTGAGAAGAAAAACAAAGAGAAGAAATCAGTTCACAGTTCTTGTTTCTCCATTTACTTTACCCCTTCTCTGTTGTCTTAGCCAACAATGTGTTGTGGCATGCTTGTGAATAAATAGGTTTTATTATTGAAAAATCATTCCAAGTTTATTTTGCATTCGTGTCACTACCTATATCTGCCTTCCCCCCCCCCCCCCCCCCCCCCCCCCCCTCCTGTCAGAACACATATCAACCGCTGGCATTTCCAACAGAATGTAACAAGAGATTATTATAGCTACTTGTTAATTCTGCAGTGGGAGTGGAACTTGCCATATTGTATTCACTTATGACTGCTAAAATCACTCAAATACTATAAATCACAAGAAATAGTATCTGTCTTGGAATATGTTATAGGATGAAACCTAATCAGAATTTCAAATGACACCCTGAAGATGTTTCATGTTTCCTACCTATAATATACAGGCATTGCTCAATGAAGGTAGATAATGATCTATTTTCCAAGTGCAGGAGCTTTATACTAATCAGGGTTTATTATTCTGTTGAACTGTAATTGTTCCTTCAACAGTCTATGTCTTAGCCAGTAAACTCAAACTTGGATTAATCGGAATAAGCATGTTGGCCAGGCTGCTCTGTCAAAGTTTCAGGCAAGCAATATTCCAGTATTATTGCTGAATGCCTTGTTCTTCTTCTCCTTTGTCATGAAAGCAAGTCTGATGAAGTATGTTTGCAGGTTTCTGCCATACCCTGCCAGGAGAAGCTCTTTACAGTTCACAAGCAAGTATATATTGCTTGTGCAGAAGTATAGATGTCTCTCCTCTTGTGGCCACACAATCTAAATGAAGCAAAGGATGGCTTGAACATTGAATTTTCTCAATTCTGTTAACCCTTGCTGTCTCTCCCCCTTCCCACCTCTCCCTCAGCCCTCGGGCCCTGGCATTCTCTCTCTCTCTGTTAAACAGGTGGCACTGAATTAACCAGTTATCAGGTTTTTGCCGCTGGTATTTTATTTTTTTTGTTATGAAACCTAGCTGATGTTCAGGGAAGCAAATCATATATTTTTCCTGCATGTTAGTCCTGACCTGTCAACATGTTTGACTCTTAACTGCCTCCTCAGTTCAGCAGCACTTATGCGTGGAGAATAATTGGCAGGATTGCCGAAAACATCCAAGTCTTGAGAATGTTTAAAACATCTATCTGTCTTCAGGCAGATACTTGCGATCCCTTGTCAGGACTTTGACTACTTCTCTTTCTGCAGATGCTGACTGACTTGCTAATTTTTACGGTATTTTCCATTTTTGTTTCACATCTGCCGTTTTTTCTTAAACTTGTAAATGAGCCTGTTTCCAGTATATAAAATCATGACTTTGTTTCAATTTTGCAACCTAGCACAGAAGTGGTGGCATATATAGAGGCTTGATGGGAGGAAGATGCACAGCTGATATATTTGTAGTTCAGAAATTCCAGCTGAGATATTTCTTGAGGGTGGGATAGAGGTTGAATCGGTGGTTATGTCTCAACTCTATCCCATACCCCTAGCCACAGTTCTTCTTATACATCAGATGATCAGATGACTCCACTATTTAACTTCCATGATGGGTTAATGGGGTGAGAGCTTTGGCTGTCCGGGGAGGGGAAGTGGTAGTGTTATTATACTTTAGCATTTCTTGTTTAGGAGACAAGTGCCTGAAATGCCACTAAAATAAAGAAGATAAGATATTAGTGCAAAACACAATTTAAAAAACAAAACAAAAAACAAATAAGTTCATCGTGGTGCAAGAGGTGGTCAATTGGTGAGGTAGGATTCGGGTTGTGCAGGTGCTTCAAGAATCTGATAGTTGTAGAAAAGTAAAGGGCCTGTCCCACTGTATGAGGTAATTCAAGAGTTCTCCCGAGTTTCCCCTGATTCGAACTCGGAGAATTATGGTAATAGCCGCTCGTAGGTACTCGGGGCTCTCGTGGATATTTTTCAATATGTTGAAAAATCTTCACGAGCTTATCGCGTTTCCCGAGTACCTGCCGTTAACGTTACGGGCCGCTAAGAGACGTCCCGAGCTCCGACGTACATTCTACGTGCTTACCACGAGTTTGATTTTTTTTTTAAATCTCGGGAGATCTCTTGAATTACCTTGTACAGTGGGACGGGCCCTTAACTGTTCCTGAACCTGGTCGTGTGAGACTTCTGACTTCTGCACCTTCTGCATGATGGTTGCAGTGAGAACAGGGCATGGCCCAAATGGTGGGGATCCTTGATGAAGGATGCCACCTTCTTGAGGCAGCACCTCATGTAGATGCTTTCAATGAGGGGTGGGCTGTGCCCACGCTGGAGTGGGCTGAGTCCACCATTCTCTGCAGCCTCTGGTGTTTCTGTGCATTGGAATTGCTGTCATGCAGCAGTCAAGGTACTTTCTTCAGTGCAGTCAACTATCTGTCAAAGTTTGTTATTCAGAGACATGCCAAATCTCTTTAAACTTCTCAAAAGTAGAGGTACTGGCACATCTTCATGATTACTAGGGCCAGAACAGGTCACCCGAGATGGCAATATCCTGGAATTTGAAGCTGCTATCTCTCTCCACCACCAACATAAATGAAGCCTGGCACATAATCTCCCCACTTCCCCTTTCCGAGGTCAACAATCAGTTCTTAGGTCTTGTTGACATTGAGCTAGAGATTGTTGTCGTGATACCACAGAGCTGTTCTGTCTCTCTCCTGTAGAGTGGCTCATCATCACCTATGCTTTGGCCAACCACATTGGTGTCATTGCAAACTTTATTGATGGCATTGGAGCTGTGAATATCCACACAGCCATGTGTGTAAAGAGAGTAGAGCAGGGGCTATGCATACAGCACTTTTCTTTATGGCCATTAAGGAGATATTGTTACCAATTCACACAGGTTGATTTTTACTGATGAGTAAGTCAAGAATCTATTGCAAAGGGAGGTCCAGATCTTGGACATTGATGCTGGGTTTGGAAGGGATGATAATGTTGAACACTGAGCTGAAATCAACGGATATCAGCCTGACCTATGTGGTTCTGTTAACCAGTTGGTCCGGTGTAGAGCTAGAGTGATAGCACCTGATGTTAGCGCCTGAGATTAACGCAATAGAAAGGAAGGACATTAGCTTTTAGGATGTGGAATCGATATGGGTAGAGCTTCGAAACACTAAGGGGCAGAAATCGCTAATGGGAGTTGTGTACAGGCCACCTAACAGTAGTAGTGGAGTTGGGGATGGCATCAAACAGGAAATTAGAAATGCGTGCAACAAAGGTAAAACAGTTATAATGGGTGACTTCAATTTACATATCGATTGGGTGAATCAAATTGGCAGGGGTGTTGAGGGAGAGGATTTCTTGGAATGTAATAGGGATAGTTTTCTAAACCAACATGTAGAGGAACCAACAAGAGAGCAGGCTATTCTAGACTGGGTATTGAGTAATGAGGAAGGGTTAGTTAGCAGTCTTGTTGTGCGTGGCCCCTTGGGCAAGAGTGACCATAATATAGTTGAGTTCTTCATTAGGATGGAGAGTGACATAGTTAATTCAGAAACAAGGGTTCTGAACTTAAAGAAAGGTAACTTTGAGGGAATGAGACGTGAATTGGCCAAGATAGACTGGCAATTGATTCTTAAAGGGTTGACGGTGGATATGCAATGAAAGGCATTTAAAGACCGCATGGATGAACTACAACAATTGTTAATTCCAGTTTGGCAAAATAATAAATCAGGGAAGGTAGTGCATCCGTGGATAACAAGGGAAATCAGGGATAGTATCAAAACAAAAGATGAAGCATACAAATTAGCTAGTAAAAGCAGCCTACCAGAGGACTGGGAGAAATTCAGAGTCCAGCAGAGGAGGACAAAGGACTTAATTACAAAATGGAAAATAGATTATGAAAGAAAACTGGCAGGTAACATAAAAACTGACAGCAAAAGCTTTTATAGATATGTGAAGAGAAACAGATTAGTTAAAGCAAATGTAGGTCCCTTGCATTCAGAAACAGGTGAATTGATCATGGGGAACAAGGACATGGCAGACCAATTGAATAACTACTTTGGTTCTGTCTTCACTAAGGAAGACAAATAATCTGCCGGAAATAGCATGGGACTGGGGGTCAAATGAGATGGAGGAACTGAGAGAAATCCAGGTTAGTCGGGAAGTGGTGTTAGGTAAATTGAATGGATTAAAGGCTGATAAATCCCCAGGGCCAGATAGGCTGCATCCCAGAGTGCTTAAGGAAGTCGCCCCAGAAATAGTGGACGCATTAGTGATAATTTTTCAAAACTCTTTAGATTCTGGAGTAGTTCCTGAGGATTGGAGGGTAGCGAATATAACCCCACTTTTTAAGAAGGGAGGGAGAGGGAAAACGGGGAATTACAGACCAGTTAGTCTAACATCGGTAGTGGGAAAAATGCTAGAGTCAGTTATTAAAGATGGGATAGCAGCACATTTGGAAAGTGGTGAAATCATTGGACAAAGTCAGCATGGATTTATGAAAGGGAAATCATGTCTGACGAATCTTATAGAATTTTTCGAGGATGTAACTAGTAGAGTGGATAAGGGAGAACCAGTGGATGTGTTATATCTGGACTTTCAGAAGGCTTTCAACAAGGTCCCACATAAGAGGTTAGTATGGAAAATTAAAGCACACAGCATTGGGGGTTCAGTATTGATGTGGATAGAGAACTGGCTGGCAGACAGGAAGCAAAGAGATAGGAGTAAACGGGTCCTTTTCAGAATGGCAGGCAGTGACTAGTGGGGTACCGCAAGGCTCAGTGCTGGGACCCCAGCTATTTACAATATATATTAATGATTTGGACGAGGGAATTGAATGCAACATCTCCAGGTTTGCAGATGACACGAAGCCTGGGGGCAGTGTTAGCTGTGAGGAGGATGCTAGGAGGCTGCAAGGTGACTTGGATAGGTTGGGTGAGTGGGCAAATGCATGGCAGATGCAGTATAATGTGGATAAATGTGAGGTTATCCACTTTGGTGGCAAGAACAGGAAAGTAGACTATTATCTGAATGGTGGCCGAGACCTGGGTGTCATTGTACACCAGTCATTGAAAGTAGGTATGCAGTGAAGAAAGCGAATGGTATGTTAGCATTCATAGCAAAAGGATTTGAGTAAAGGAGCAGGGAGGTTCTACTGTAGTTGTACAGGGCCTTGGTGAGACCACACCTGGAGTATTGCGTACAGTTTTGGTCCCCTAATCTGAGGAAAGATGTTCTTGCCATAGAGGGAGTACAGAGAATGTTCACCAGACTGATTCCTGGGATGGCAGGACTTTCATATGAAGAAAGACTGGATAGCTTGTACTTGCTAGAATTTAGAAGATTGAGGGGGGATCTTATAGAAACTTACACAATTCTTAAGGGGTTGGACAGGCTAGATGCAGGAAGATTGTTCCCGATGTTGGGGAAGTCCAGAACAAGGGGTCACAGTTTAAGGATAAGGGAGAAGTCTTTTAGGACTGAGATGAGAAAAAATAAATTCACACAGATAGTGGTGAATCTGTGGAATTCTCTGCCACAGAAAGTAGTGGAGGCCAGATCATTGGCTATATTTAAGAGGGAATTAGATGTGGCCCTGTGGCTAAAGGGATCATGCGATATGGAGAGAAGGCAGGTACAGGATAATGAGTTGGATGATCAGCCATGATCATATTGAATGGCGGTGCAGGCTCAAAGGGCCGGATGGCCTACTCCTGCACCAATCTACTATGTTTCTATGACCTGTTGTGGCGATCAATAAATTGAAGCAAATTCAAAGAACTTCTGGGACAGGAGTGATACCATAACCATTCTCTTACAGCACTTCATTATGGTGGATAGCGTACTGCCAGTCTAGTCCTGAACTGCACGTGGGACTTAATCTCGGTATGGCGTAGCTGATCAAGTGGCCAGTGGTTACAGTGTGAAGTTCAAATGAGATTTGCACAAAGAGCTCTGCTCAGTGAGAGAGAAGCAATGATTCATTTTCCATGACGCTGGTTATTCACTAAGGCTGGCAGTTGCTGTATCCGAGACACTGATGTCACAATGAAGGTACTTTAATCTCCAATCCTTCTTTGATCCCTGAGCAATGTGCTTCTCCTTGTCCTGTGACTGAACAGGTAAGGTTGTAGGTTTCCCACCAAGCTGCAGATCTATCAGTACCAGAGGAAGAATGCAATGCATGATCTATTCTAACAGCGGATGTGAAATCAATGCATGATTAGTATGATTACATCTGGTCATTTATGCAATATTCTCATGGCAAATTTCCTTTGCACTTTACAAAAATAGATCAAATTTCTCAGCTATTTAAAAGGAAGTACCTCTCTATATTCCAAAATTAATTTGAAATGGAATGGATGGATGTGGGTTATGAGCAGGTAGATAAATTATAGTATTGGCATCATGTTCTAACCATATATTGTGGGCCTATTATTGGTCTGTACTGTTCTGTGTGTAGTTTAAAAAAAACAGTTGCAATAAGATAGGGTTAATGGCTAAAGTTAGGCACAGAGAGCTGGAGTTAATGGCTATTACAGAAACCTTCTTCAGGTTCTCGCGGCCTATGGCCTTGGTCTTGCATCCTTACAACTCTGCCAGTTATTTTTTGTTAGCTCATGTGTTCTGACACCACTGCAAATAATTATCAAAAAGGTCTTGAAGAACCATTCATTTTTAAAGTTGATTATCAGTAGTCAGGTGTATAATCCTTGAAGTGTTCTCACGTGTATTTGCATTGAATTCCTTTCTCTGATAGTCTACCAAAGACATTGATTGAACTTTAACATGTTAACTCCTCTATTATATTAGTTGAGAGAGGGATTTTATTCAAACATTAAGCAATCATGCAATAACATTTTGATAATGATGGGAAGCTATAAACTGTGTGGTATCCACGTGTAACGATCATTAAAATTCAGGCCACAGACACAAAGATTAATTAAAAGGCTTAAGAAATGTTAGTTTTCATCTCAAAGCAGAGAGGTAGAAACTGTGCTTCCATGTATAAATCTCCTATTAGACCCAACTGGAGTGCAGCATTCAGTTCTGGGCACCGTGTCACGGGAAGAATACTGTATATGAACCATGCAGAGGGTGAAGCTGCAAAGTTCTGATAAGCCCTAAAAAATGTTTAGTTTAGTTTAAGTTTAGTTTAGAGATACAGAGTGGAAACAGGCCCTTCGGCCCACCGAGTCTGCACCGACCGACGATCCCCACACATTAACACTACCCAGGGACAATTCTACATTTATAGCAAGCCGATTAACCTACAAACCTGTACGTCTTTGCAGTGTCGGAGGAAACCGAAGATCTCAGAGAAAACCCACACAGGTCACGGGGAGAACAAACAAACTCCATAGTCAGGATAGAACCTGGGTCTCTGGCGCTGTGAGGCAGTAGCTCTACTACTGCTCTACCTTGCTCCTTACAAAATAAAGAACTGGGAATGTTGAAGGTTTGATGAGGTTTTGACATGGGAAATGTGATCATCTATCAATGAATAATAGCATTGGTCTTAAGATTCATATTACACATCATAGCACTTTCAATGTTAATTAAATCTTTTTATTTGAATTTCACAGCAATTTGCATACATACTATGATAACAGACAGTGATAGTCAGGACATAATTGTGCAACCCTCAAAGCCCTTACCCTTACACCCCCTCAATCCACCCGAGTCAGGTCGGAACCAAACGGGGACAAACAACACTCACATACGTACACATCCACACAAATACGATAAGATAAACGAAACAAAATGTACATAAATAAATAAATAAACAAATAAAAAGGGGACAGCAGCTGCAATAAGACAGAGCAGTGATAGAAGGCACTCAGTCCTCTTCCGAGTCCGGAAACAAGTTGAGAGAGTTAACAAGTTCCAGGAAAGGGTTCCGTGTATCTAGGAATGTCTTGGTAGAGCCTTTGAGAGAAAACCCAAGTTTTTCAAGCTTTAAATTGTAGAGCACCTCCTTGATCCAGCGGGCGTGTGTCGGGGGACAGGTAAGCCTCCAGTTAAGCAAGATCAGTCTCCGGGCTAACAAGGTTGTAAAAGCCAGGACCCGCTTCAACGCAACAGAGAGGTTGGTGTTGGGAGGAGCACCAAAAATAGCTGACAGTGGGTTTGGAGGAATAGTCTAGGCATAGGCTCTGCTTATCACGTCAAAAGCACTCCTCCAAAAGGCTGCCAGCTTAGGGCAAGACCAAAACATATGGCTATGGTTGGCAGGGGATTGATTACATCTGTTGCAGGTCCTTGACAGCGGGGTATATTGCAGATAATCTTACATTTGTGTAGTGGACTTTGTGAAGGACTTTGCATTGGATTAGGCCATGACGGGCACATATGGAGGAAGAATGGATCAGATCCAAGGCAGAGTCCCATTGCTGGTCTGTTAGTTTCATATTCAGCTCGCCCTCCCATGCAGCTTTTAATGAGGTATGAGGATTCAATATTACCGACCCCAACAAGTTATACAAAAAAGAAATACATTTCTTCCGGTTGGGATCTAGAGCTAGGATGGAATCGGTCAGGATTTCAGGGGGGCGATTTGGGAAGTGAGGGAATGTCTTCTTCACAAAATCCCTAATCTGGAAAAAACGGAAAAGGTGGGAGTTTGGGAGGCTGGATGAAAGCTCCACAAAGGACGAAAAAATGCCATCCTTGTATAGGTTTTTGATACTACTGATACCATTACTATGCCAGGTTTTGAATGCGGAGTCTGCACTTGAAGGTTTAAAGATGTGACTGTTAAGCAGTGGGGTCAAGATGGAAGGGCGTTGTAAACCAAAGATTTTCCTGAGTTGACTCCATATCTTGAGCGAGAGGGAAGCAATTGGGCCTGCACCCACAGATGTTGTAGAAATGGGGAGTTTGGAGCATAGAACAGACCGCAACGTGAGACGTGAACTCGCCTTTTCTATGTGTACCCAGGTCGGTAGGTGGTCGCAATCATCATTCATCCAATACAGGATTTTTTGCAAGTTAGCTGCCCAATAGTATCACCTAAAGTCAGGAAGTATCAAACCGCCGTCACTCTTAGGAGACTGTAGTATCGTCTTTCGAATTCTAGCCGGTTTGCTACCCCATAAAAATTTAGATATTCTCCTTTCTAATTTAAGAAAGATTTAGTGATAAGTATAGGGACGTGCTGGAAAAGAGACAGGAATTTGGGTAGGACGACCATCTTGACCAGATTTATCCGGGCCGCGAGGGATAATGGTAAAACTGACCAGCGGTCAAAGTCTCTTTCAGCTTTCTCAACCAGAGGCGGGAAGTTTGTGCGGAACATGTCAGATATAGGTGTTGTGATAAAACGCCGAGGTAGCGAATCCCGTCCTCCGCCCATTTAAACGAGATTAATGAGCGAGGGAGCTGCTTAGCCAATGAGTTAATCGGTAATAGCTCACTTTTTTGGTAGTTAAGTTCATAACCAGAGTACGCACCGAACCATTCTAAAATATTCGTAATCACAGGCAGAGAGCTGACTGGATTCGAGATGTACAGAAGCAGGTCATCCACATACAATGAGACTTTATGAGTTGTGTCAAACCGTGTAATACCTTTAAAGCCGTTCTCTGAGCGTAACCAAACCGCCAAGGGTTCTATCGCAACAGCAAACAGGAGTGGTGATAATGGGCAACCCTGCCTGGTACTTCTCCGAAGGGGGAAGTGGGGCGACAGTGTGTCGTTTGTTTGTACTGAGGCCACCGGGGACGAGTATAACAAACTGACCCAAAGAATGAAAAACTATTGCCGAGGCCAAACCTGTCCATCGCCTCATACAGGTTCCTCCACTCGACCCTGTCGAAAGCTTTTTCGGCGTCGAGGGAGACCACTATCTCCGGGGTCTCACTACTTGGTGAATGGATGATGTTAAGGAGATGCCTAGTATTGTGGGAGGACTGTCGGCCTGGCATGAACCCTGTTTGATCTAACGAGATAATAGAGGGCATCACTTGTTGAAGACGGAGACGCAAGGACTTTAGAGAGGATTTTGAGGGTCCACATTCAGGATTGAAATTGGTCTGTAGCTCCTACAAAGCAGGGGATCTTTCTCCTTTTTAAAGAATTAGGAAATAGTAGCCCACGACAAGGTGGGCGGTAGGCGACGATGTAGAAAACGCCTCATTGTACATATCTCTCAGGACAGGTGCGAGGCGAGCAGGGAAAGCTTTGTAATATTCTACAGTGAAGCCGTCAGGGCCGAGGGCGACTTTCCGCTTTGCAATGATGTGATGGCTGCTTGGACCTCAAGAACAGTTATGGGACCACCCAAGTCTCTCGTGGCTTCATCGTCAATTCGGGGAAACGTCATAATACGGAACACGTCATCTGCAGTGGGAGAGGACAATCGGAAGCGTATAGTTCAGCGTATAATTTAGCAAATGCTTCATTAATTCTAAGAGGATCCGTGTGGATCTCCTAAGCTAGATCTAATGGCTGGAAATTAGCCGTGAAGTCGCCTCGGTTCTGGCCTGATAGGCCAGAAACTTCCCAGCTTTATCCCCAGATTCAAAAAAGTGTTGCCTAGATTTAAGCAGTCGTAGCTTGGCTTTATTAGTAGACGTGAGGTCAAAGTCCGGTTTGTAACCTAAAAAGGCGTTCTTTCTAAAAAATAGGGTCTGGGTCAGATGCATATTTGTCATCAATGTCCTTTATTTTTCGTAACAGGTCTGCCATTTGGGACGTCTCGGCTCTTTTCAGGTTGGAGACAAAAGAGATAAGTTGGCCCCTAATATAGGCTTTTGAAGCTTCCCAGAGTATACCTCTTTCTATGTCCGGCGAGTCATTCAGCTCAAAATATAAAATGATTTGGGAGTGCAAGAATTACTTGTAGTGAGCCTCTGCTAGTAATGAGGAGTTGAACCTCCACTGTTTAAAGGGGTTAGTTTGTTTACGAAAGTGGGATCGAGGAAGTCGCAGCGTGATCTGATATCACGACACTATGATACTCGCTGGATTTGATTTTGGAGAGCAGTCCGTTATCTAAGAGGAAGAAGTCTATACGGGTATAGGTTTGGTGCACGTGGGAAAAAAAATGAAAATAATTTAGGTCGTGGGGAAATGTATGTCTCCATGGGTCTGTGGAGCCCAAGTTGTTTGGCAAAAGCATGCAAAGTCCTACCTGATTTAGTTTAAAGTAGAGGCTTTGTTCGAAGCTCTGTCCAGTATAGGGTCTTGGGCCAGATTAAAGTCTCCACCCACAATGATGTGGTGATTTTCAATGTTTGGGAGAGATGTAAAAAATTTGGTTGCAAATGAGCTATCATCCCAGTTGGGTCCGTAAATACTGGCCAATATGACAGGTGTGTCTTGCAGTTTGCAGAAAACCATGACAAAGCGGTCATCAGGGTCCTCCACAGTTTTCTGTGGTTCGAACATAAAGTTTTTACGAATCAGGATAGCAGCACCCCTAGCCCTATCACTAAATTTTGAATGAAATAAGTGGCTAATCCAGCCTCTCTTAAGCCATGTTACCTGTTGCGAAGGTGGGTCTCTTGAATAAAAAATATATCGCCCTTAAGCTGTTGCAAGTGGGCCAAGATCCTATCAGTCGTAGTAGGACCCCCCACCCCCCTCACGTTCCACGAGACAAATCTAAGAATGTCGTTTGTGTTGGCCATATTTAGCTCTATCCAAGCCAGTGGGCAGAGCGCTGTAGTACTGCAAGTTGAGACGGAAGAGCGCATCGAAGCCAGCTGCAAAGAGTGGGGGTGTGGGTGGGGGGGAAAGAAGTATAAAAATTTAAAAAAAAAAAAAATAATAATAATAATAATAATTAAAAAAATAATAAAAAATAAAAATAAATTAATTAAAAAACAAAAAGATACATACATACGTACACACACAACAAACAATCGGGACACATATCACTTAGCCATCTTTCAAACCTGAGTCCCCGGACCTGAGATCCCCAATGTCCCAACCGAACCTTGAGTGCCCATTGCACCAAGGTACGTTGTCCTTGCATCCGCATGGAGTTGTCCGATCTTAACTCCCAATATTTCCACCTCCCAAAGCAACAAAATCGCTCAATGTCAGTAAAGTAACTAAAATGAAATAAATATGGTAATGATAACAATGATAATAATAATTAAAAAAATAGAAAATAAAATAAAGTAAAATAAACATAAATGAATGAAATACAAAGTTAAAATAATAGCCATGATAGTTGTGCTACCAATGACATTGCTGACACTAACGGTAATAAACATAGTGAGGATAGTAATAATAAGACAAAGCAATTAACAAAATGGTGATACTAAATAAGTAAGCCAATGTATAAGTGAAACAAGAATAGCTTCCTTTGGTATAACATAGTATAACTTAAAGTGACAAGGTATAAAGAAAGAGTTAACGTTAGAGAGATTAGCAAAATTGCAAACTGGGTTCTTGGATTAAAGCGCAGGGCAGAAGAACATCAAATTATGTATTGTTTAAACAAAAACGCTGTAAGAACTAATTGGTGTAATACAGCCTTGACTATAATGAGTTCTTATCAGTCCCAGACAGTCCGCTATGAAGACTAGTGTAAACAAACCGGTCCAATGCTGGCAATGCTAACGTTAGCAGCCAGCTGCTAAAAACAAGGAGGCAGAGATCAGATCACGAACCACAAAGTGGGTCCTTCAAGCCTAATTTTATAACATGTGCAGGGGAAGAGCCTTTCATGTATGATTACACGTAAACATTATAAGGAAAAGTTGGTATAACATAGTCATGAATCGTGGTGAGTTCTTACGGGCCTCATATATTTCAGGACAGGGGTCTAGTATAATCAGCAAGGCCGAGTGCTAGTGGTGGCTAGTTGCTAAGAGCAGTCAGGCTAAAGTTAAGAGCTAAAGTTAGCCCATAATGTGACCGTAGGTTAACCGGGCCCCTGTGCCACTCGGATGTAGACGTACCGAGCGAAGTCAGTCTCTGTGGGTCCCGGTCTGCGTCGACGGTAAGATGAAATGAAATCCTGAGCGTCCTCGGGAGATGTTAACCGTCACCTCTTTCCTTCCACGGCCGTGAGGAACAGCTTGGCCGGATAATGAAGGGAGGGTTTGAGACCCAGGTTGTACAGCTCCTTCATAACGTCTCGGTATGCAAAGCGTTGTTCAGCTATCTCGGGACAGTAGTCTTCAAAAATGTGGATCGGGATGTCCTCGTACTTCAGCTGACCCCTCTGCCTCCGAGCCTCACGCACCACCAACTCGCGGATCTGGAATCTATGGAAGCAAATCACAACTGCTCTGGGTTTCTCACCAGGGCTTGGCTTGGCTGCTAGCGTACGGTGGGCTCGGTCTAGCTCCGGGGCTGATTCCAGTGTGTGTTCGCCAAGAGTCTCGAGCAGGAGTTGAGAGAAAAAAGCCGTTGTTTGGGGGCCTTCGATGTTCTCGGGGAGACCGACTATCCTTATGTTATTTCGGCGACTCCTGCCTTCCACGTCGATAAGCTTAGACTTCAGCTTGCCGTTCTCTTCGGTCACCGTAGTTAGCATTGTCTCCATAGCTCGCATGTCTTGGCTGGTGGTATCGGCAAATGACTCTAATGACGAAAGACGCTGTTGTTGGTCTGGATATTGTCCAGCTTCGTTTCCAGTTTGGTGAACGCTGCGTTGAGTTCTGCCAGTAGCGATGCCTTGTGCTCTGTTAACATGGCTGCTGGCGTAGCCATGACGGTGCTGGTCGTCGAGTCTTCCGTCGTTGGCTCCTCTTTCTTTCCTCTGCCTGGCATCTTTGCGGTGTGGAGAGGTGCTGTCAATGGTGTTTAAATATTTATGGGTAGTTATAAAATTTAGGCTGAGCTATAATAACAGTTGAAGGTGAACAGATTGGGAGCGTGGAAAAGTGCGACTACTCCAGCATGTCGCCCCCACACACTTTCAATGTTAGACTTCCTCATTTCCACGAGCAAATTATTGTTAAGGACATTGATTTTTGATTGGAATTATAATGCATTGCTCAGAGAATGATTTTTGTGTAAGACTGAAGAGAATTGATATCCACCTTCAGATACTTATAGATCATCAGGATATTGCCTTTGGCCAAGTGATTTTTCTACTTTAGGATTTGTTAATTTTCTGCCAGTGCATCTGTTTAATGAGGAGAACATCGTGACCTTTATGTTTCCACTTCATGAATCAACCAACTAATGACGATTTTTATTAGATTTGGAAAGGTTATCCTTTTCATCATGTTCTTGTATCATTTGTTCAGCTGTTTAGCAAAGATTACAGCTCACACATGCCCTTATAACAAGCAATATTAGCTGTTTCAGCTGCAGTGTTATATGTTAACATCGTGGTCCAAAACCTGCTGAAAATGTCTCACTACTCACACGCTGAAGTTGCTCACCAATTTCTGTCCAGAAGTCAGAACTTGACTGGGGAAAGTGCCCTCTGTGTATGGTAGGTCTCGGCTTTGTGATATAACATCACACCACCTAATTGTCTCAGATGGGCTGTGACAAACTTCACTCATGAAATGGTTGAACAGAACTTTGGCAGCCAGCAAATCGCAGCACGATGACTCAACGGTAGAGTTGCTGCCTTACAGTGCTTGCAGTGCTTGCAGCGTTGGAGTCCCGGGTTCGATCCCGACTACGGGTGCTGTCTGTATGGAGTTTGTACGTTCTCCCCGTGACTGCGTGGGGTTTCTCCAAGATTTTTGGTTTCCTCCCACACTCCAAAGATTTGTAGGTTAATTAGCTTGGTGTATGTGTAAAATGGTCCATAGTGTGTGTTTGGATAATGTGTGGTGATCGCTGGTCGGTGCGTAAACGGGCCGAAGGGCCTGTTTCCGTGCTGTATCTCTAAAATCTAAACTAAACTAAACAAAATCTATACACTTCATGGAAAGTCATACTGTGTCACTCATCACACACCCATTTACAGTATACTATAATCCCATTTAAAAATTCTTTCTATATTCCCTTGAACTTCCCCTGATTCTACCACTCACATATATTAGTGGTAATTAACATTATCCAATTAATCTACCAACCTTTACGTCTTTGGGATGTGGTAGAGATCTATATTTCCCCGCATCAACTCACATGGTCACAGGTTGAACGTGCAAACTGCACGCAGATGGCATTGGAGATTAGGAACTAATCCAGATCTCTGGAACTGTGGACTGCCCACATCTGTGTATCAAAATTGTCATTATCTTTTTAATGTCTCAACAATTTGAATGCATTCAAAGCGACTTTAAAAAAACAAATAAATAAATCTTGCTTTCAAACAGGTTCCAGAAGTATAAAAATACTAAAAGATTAAAACATTTAAAATAAATAAAAAAACACAGGAGCATTCTGTATGTGAGTAGAGAGAGACCCAAGAGTGCAGATACATAGTTCTATGAAAATGGCGACATAGTTAGGCAGGGTGATGGAGAAGGAGTTTGATTTGTTTCATCGATCAAGTGATTGAATATGACTTTTGGGATGTCATTAGTGAGACCACACTTGGAGTACCATGTGTGCTCTGTTTGGCCGGCCTTAGGAAAGATGTCATTGAGTAGGAAAGGAGGAAGAGAAGATTCATGAGGATATTGCTGAGATTGGAAGGCTTCAGTTATAAGGAGAATCAAAATAGGTTGCTGCTGATTGCACTAGTGTGTAGGAGATTGAGTGGTGATCTTAGAGGTATATAAAATCACGACAGATAGATAAGGTGGATGGTTACAGTCTTTTTTCCATGGTAGGGAAGGTTAAAATAGAAGGCATAGATTTAAGGTGAGAGAGGAAAAGTGTATAAGGGAAATGAGGGGCAACCTTTTGACACAGGGTGGTGGGGAAATAGTTAGAGTGGTCAGAGGAAGCTGCGGAGGTGGGTACAATTTGAACATTTAATTGTACCCGCCCTTATAACTTCTTCTGACAGCTCAATCCATATTCACACCACCCTTTATGTAAAAATATTTAAAAGTCCTTTGGACAGATAAATGGATAGGAAAGGTTTAGGACCAAGTGCAGGCAAATGGGACTAGTTCAGAGAGACAAAAGGGTCTGTTTCCTGCAGTATTATTATGTGACTGTGTGTTGCTTTTTATTCCACTAATATGAATTCCCAAATCAATCTGATAGAGAGCACTAATGTTTGAGATTATTTCTAAGTGAAGTTTTGGCTATTATAAAATTAGACTAAAGGCCTATGATTGTGATCAGTTAGTGGGCCTGATATGTTTCCAGTCAGACCATTGCTAAATGACATCATTCCGCGATACACAATTCCACTGATATCAACATAGATAATCAGGAAAGCAAGTGCGCGTGATCGTTACGGGTAATCTGTACTTGCAGAGGGGCAGCCACATTTAGTGATTTCACATAGGAGTAAGTGGCATCTTGATTACTGGAATTTACCAGACCTGCTAGCTTCCCAATAGTACACACATCCCTTGACTGCACTTATGTTTGTATAAGGGCTTCCTCAGCAAACCTGTTTCTCGTCATCACTTGAGAAAAGTTCCACTCATTGAATGTCTAGATTATTATGAATCATGGAGCAAATTTAATGATGGTGTATGCCACATTTTTTGACAGCTTCCATGACTCTTTTATCCTTGAGGAATCCACACTGCCATAGATTTCCAGCTGTCAACACAGGAGAGCAGTGTTATTTGCCACCTTTTCCAGAATTGCAGCTCCTCTGCTATGGGAATTTGAGGCCGAAGGTTGCCCTCATTGTGAAGGATATATCACCATAAGGGATATATCTTGTACAATAAGGGCTACTGAGTGATTATGGGGAAAGGTGGTGGCAAATAACGCTGGTCTCCTGAAGTTAACAGAGATGAAATACTGCAGGATTCCCTTCGCCACATTCTCGTGGAATGTGCTGCTTTCATCAGTGCTGGAGCACTTTGTAGTGTACTCACAGCAGCCATTGTTCAGTTGGACTGCCACAACAAATGCACGTTGGGTTATCTCGGGAACTTCAACAGTGTTTGATCTAAATCAGTGATGAGATGCTACTGGCAAATGTGGTACCTTAAATCCAGACCGGTTAGCACTAGCATGTTTACTGAAGAATTAGTTGGAGGCTGATATCAGATACGGGTCTTCTTGTTGCCGGTTTGCTCTGTCACTCTGTCCGACACCTTCCACTCGGGGCGGGCGAACGGGACCTTCCGGGCGAGTTCCTGCTCCTCAGCATTGTATCCTCGGTCCAGGGCGGGCAAGCTGGGCCTTCTGGGCAGGTCCTTGGCCTTTGGCTGCAGCGGATGTGCTTCTGTGGGCAGCGGGCAAATCTCAGTCTGTGGCAGGTGAGCCAGGCCTGCTGGTGGGTCTGGCTGTCCCCCAGTGGCATCCTGAATGATTGATTATTGATCGTCTTTTGTGCGCAAGAGCTAGAGAGTACCACAAATCAATGGAAAACTTGCAATTATTTTCAGGAGGTTTTTCAGAACGATCGTGAATATTTTCCTCAGTTGAGTTGTTAATTTTTTTTTTGACAGCTCAATCTGGAGTCAAGCATTTGGGTGATGTGGCCTGGCAATGGATATGACTGAATGAAAATTAGTGCCACAATTCTAAGATGTTAACGTGTTTCACTTATTCTGTCAGTGGACTTACAATATGCTGGAGTTGCAGCATTGGAGGTACCTCTCCTGGGCATTGAGGTGCCTGATTTAGATAGTCCAAGTTTAGATAGAAGCACATAGGAGGCTAGGAATGTTTGCTGCCTCGTGAATGGTCAGTGTTTTCTTTCCATTATGATAGTTGAATGTGCATGTAAGTTTAGTTTCCATTCAAGTTAATGGAATGTTTTGGCATTGGGTTCTCTATCTCATCATGCCAATCCAAAACATAATTTATTGTGCATAGTGATGGCCTAGTCTTTTAGTTCAGTTTAGTTTAGAGATATAGTGCAGTTACAGGCTCTTCGGCCCAATGAGTCCTCACCAACCAGCGATCCCCGAACATTAACACTATCCTACACACACTATAGACAATTTTATATTCATACCGAGCCAATTAATCTACAAGCCTGTGTCTTTGGAGCGTGTGAGGATCACAAAGATTTCTGAGATAGTCTATGAGGTCATGGGGAGAACGTACAAACTCTGTACAGACAGCACCCGTAGTCAGGCTCAAACCTTGTCTCTGGTCCTGCAATCACTGAAAGGCAACAACTCTACCGCTGCACCACCATGCTGCCCTTTGGTCAGTTAAATAGAGCAAACTTGGTTTTGGCAGGAAATAGCTTATCCCATTTCTGATGGTCACTCATATTTCTTCCTTACTTGAGTATTTATTTTGTTTTTTTCTCAATGATTCTCTTCGTAAATTTTGATTTTGCAGATTAACACTTTGTTGCTGAAAGATCACTGAGACATATTTAATTATCTGTGATGTTGTCCTGGCTTAATATCATTTAATCTTTCTGATTTCAATTCACATCTGTTGCTTAACCTTGGTTAAGACAAATTATATTTGCACATCTATTCAATTTGAGGTTAAACATGACTTGGACATTTTGCATCTACTCTGTTCTCAGTCTGAGACTACTTGTAGAGTTGTTGAATACTATCTTGATATTCTTGCCCCTCAACCTACATTTCATACATTTATGACCTTGAGATCTCTTCGCTTATAACTATAAGATGTTTCTCATCTTTCTCATATCTTTCTGAGAGTAGGAGATCATTTGGATGATTAACTGTGTGCATATTCTGAGATCCTTCTCAACCATCCCATTTTCCTCTTAAATCCCTGTAATCGATGCACTGTTATTTTCAGTGGCCAATTAACCTACCGACCAGCACATTTGGGATGTGAAAAAACAACAGACATGTTTAGAGAAATCTATGCAGTCACAGGGTGAATATGCAATGTTTCCAAACAGACAGCTTCCAAGGCCAGGATCGAACCTGATTTCTGGAGCTATGAGACAGCAGTACTGGATGCCGTTTCATCATAACACATGTGGATCTGAGCCTGAATTCTTGCATCCACTGATACACACAGGATACCTTCCGTCAATGACTCATTAAATCTTAACAAAAATGCTCACTCCTGACACCAAAATTATAGCCTTGGAGATTTATTCCAAAATACCAACATGAAAGATTCAGATGTAAATAAAAAAAAGATCAAGGAACAGTCAATCATCCCATTGAGTAACAATCATCTCAAATTATCTGCACATGCAGTTTCAATATTGGCAGAAACATTTGCTGCTATTTTGCTAATTCTGTGTTGTCAGTTAGGTATTTCTGGCTAATTGTAGGTATGGTTTTATACCAACACTGCTGTAACCATGTGCACTAATGTTAATGGAACACCTCTCACAGATGCTTACTCAACACAACACAATGTAACACATATGCATTCTTGCAGAAGAAGCATCTGCTGACAAACAATGTGCACTCTTCTGCCATCAGTCTGAAAATTGTTCCACATTAATTAAAATAGCACTCAGTGGTGGATCTGCCAACTTTGTTCCAGAGTTGCGGGGCAGAGGTGTGAAAGAAGTCATGGAAATAAGTAACTGAATCTTCGATCTTCATTACAATATAATGACATGAGGAACTCAAGCTTCCCTGAATGTTATCTTAGAATCATAGAGTCATAGAATCATACTTCACAAAACAGACCCTTCAGCCCACCAAGTTCATGGTGACTCTCAATTCCCCATTTACATTACTTCTATCCACAGCTATCTGTGCACTAACAATTATAACACTAATTTAGGTATTTCTCAATGCTGTGAGAGTACATGCACCCACCACCTTCTCAGCAGTGTGTTCCAGAGTCCAACCACATATCCCTTGTACATCTCTTCTCCTTTACCAAAAACCTATGCCCTCTAGTTTTTGATACATGCAATGGAGAAAAGGCTCTTACTATCTAGCCTGTCTATGCTCTTCATAACATTGTATACCTCTATCGGGTCTCCAATCAGCCTGCTCTGCTCTATGGAAAATAAACCTGTATTCTCCAGTATCTCCACATAATTTAAATGTTTCATCCAACACAGCATTGTGGTGAATATCATCCCCTGCGCAACCATAACTTCCTTTCTCTTATATTCTTTGCCCTGGCTTATGAGGGCTGGTATTCCATACACTTTCTTCGCTAATATATCTTCTTGCCCTTCCACCTTCAGGGATACTTGAACATAATAACCAAAGGTTCTGCTGTTCCTCAATGGTTCCTAAGGCACTTATATTGTATATGTCGTGGCAGGAGCCCTTAAATCAGTTCTCAGTGGCAAAATGGTCAGGACTGAGGAATGGTTAAAGGAGTTTAATTCAGATAAGTGTGAGGTGTTGCATTTTGGGAAGTCAAGCCAAGACAGGACCTTCATTGTGAATGGTAAGATTCAGCGAGTTTAGTAAGGCAGAGGGATCTAGGAATACAGGTATATTGTTCCCTGAAAGTGATATCATGGGGAGATGGAAGGTAGACAAAAATGCTGGAGAAACTCAGCGGGTGAGGCAGCATCTATGGAGCAAAGGAATAGGTGACATTTCGGGTCGGGACCCTTCTTCAGACTGATGTGGGGGTGGGGGCACGGGAAGAAGAATGGAAGAGGCACAGACAGTGGGCTAAGGAGGGGAAGGAGGGAGAAAGCAAGGTCTACCAGAAATGGGAAAAGTCAATATTCATACTGCTGGGTTGTAAACTACCCAAGCGAAATATGAGGTGCTGTTCCTCCAATTTGTGGTGGGACTCACTCTGGCCATGGAGGAGGCCCAGGACAGAAAGGTTGGATTCGGATTGGGAGGAGGAGTTGAAGTGCTGAGTCACTAGGAGATCGGGTTGGCGAACTGAGCGGAGGTGTTGGGCAAAGCATTCGCCAAGCCTGCGCTTGGTCTTACCGATGTAGAGCAGTTAACACCTAGAACAGCGGATGCAATAGATGAAGTTGGAGGAGGTGCAGGTGAACCTCTGCCTCATCTGGAAAGACTGCTTGAGTCCTTGGATGGAGTTGAGGGGGAAGGTAAAGCGACAAGTGCAGCATTTGCTGAGGTTGCAAGGGAAAGTACCAGGGGAGGGGGTGGTTAGGGTGGGAAGGGACGAATTGACCAGGGAGTTACGAAGGGAGTGGTCTCTGTGGAAAGCCGAAAGGGGAGGAGATGGGAAGATGTGGTCAGTGGTGGGATCCCGTTGGAGGTGGCAAAAATGTTGGAGGATTAGCTGTTGTTTGTGACGGCTGGTAGGGTGGAAGGTGAGGACAAGGAGGACTCTGTCCTTGTTACGAGTGGGGGGATGGGGAGTGAGAGCGGAGCCACAGGATATAGAGAACCTGGTGAGAGCCTCATCTATAGTCGAAGAGGGGAACCCCCGTTCCCTAAAGAATGAGGACATCTCCGATGCCCTGGTGTGGAACACCTCATCCTGGGTGCAGATGCGGCGTAGACGGACGAATTGGAAGTAGGGGGATAGAGTCCTTACAGGAAGCAGGGTGGGGAAGAAATGTAGTCCATATAGCCACGGGTCAATGCGTTTGCAGTAGACGTCAGTTAATAGTCTGTTACCTGCGATGGAGATAGTGAGGTCTAGAAATGGTGGGGTGATGTCAGAAATGATCCAGGTAAATGAGTGCCGGATGGAAGTTAGTGGTGAAATGAATGAAATCAGTGAGTTCTATATGGGTACAGGAGGTAGCACCAATGCAGTCATCAATGTAGCGGAGGAAGATTTCGGGGATAGGGCCATGGTACACCTCGCACAAGGATTGTTCGATGTGCCCTAAAAAGAGGCAGGCATAGCCCAACATTGGGAACATTTTTCCTGCATCTAGCTTGTTCAGTCCTTTTATAATTGTATATGTTTCTATAAGATTCACCATTCATCCTTCTAAACTCTAGTGAATGCAAGCCTACTCTTTTCAATCTTTCCTCATATGACAGTCCCGCCATCCCAGGCATCAATCTCGTGAACCTACGCTCGCTGCACTGCCTCAATCACAAGGATGTCCTTCCTCAAATTGGGAAACCAAAACTGTACACAATACCCCAGATGTGGTCTTACCAGAGCCCTATCCAACTGCAGAAGAACCTCTTTACTTCTATACTGAAATCCTCTTGTTATGAAGGCCAACATTTCATTAGCTTTCTTCACTGCCTGCTGTACCTGCACGCCAACTTTCAGTGAATGGTGTACAAGGACACCCATGTCTCGCTGCACCTCCCCCTTACCTAACCTAACCTAACACCATTGAGATAATAATCTGCCCCCTTGTTTTTGCTGCCAAAGTGGATAACCTCACATTTATCTAGATTATACTGCATCTGCCACACATCTGCCCACTCACTCAACCTGTCCAGGTTACCCTGCAACTTCCTAACATCCTCTTCACAGTTAACTTCACAGTTGCTGTTAATCTATGCTGCCCGTCTTTGTGTCATCCGCAAACTTGCTAGTGTTGCTCCTAATTTCCTCTTCCAAATCATTAATATATATGGTAAACAGTTGCAGCCCCAACACCGAGCCTTGCGGCACTCCACTCGCCACTGCCTGCCATTCTGAAAATGACCCATTCACTCCTACTCTTTGTTTCCTATCTGCCAAGCAATTTTCTATCCATGTGAACACCCTACCCCCGATACCATGTGCTCTAATTTTAGTCACCAGTCTCCCGTGCTGGACCTTATCAAAGGCTTTCTGAAAGTCTAGATGCACTACATCCACTGGCTCCCCTTCATCCATTTTACTTGTCACATCCTCAAAAAATTACAGAAGATTAGTCCAGCATGATTTCCCTATCATAAATCCATGTTGACTTGGACTAATCCTTTTACTGCTATCTAAATGCCCCATTAATACCTCTTTAATAATTGACTCCAGCATCTTTCCCACCACCAAAGTCGGGCTAACTGGTCTGTAATTCCCCGTTTTCTCTCTTGCTCCTTACTTGAAAAGTGGGATAACATTAGCTATCCTCCAATCTACAGGTACTGATCCTGAATCTATTGAACATTGGAAAATGATCACCAATGCGTCCATTATTTCTAGAGCCACCTCCTTGAGGACCCTGGGATGCAGACCATCAGGCCCAGGGGATTTATCATCCTTCAGCCCCATTAACCTACCAAATATTATTTCTCGCCTAATGAACATTTCTTTCAGTTCCTCTACCCCCTTAGATCATCTGTCCACCAGTACATCTTGGAGATTGTTTGTGTCTTCCTTAGTGAAGACAGATCCGAAGTACATGTTCAACTGTTCTGCCATCTCCTTGTTACCCATAATAATTTCACCCATGTCTGCCTTCAAGGGACCCACATTTTTCCCTTTACATATCTAAAGAAGCTTTTACTGTCCTTCTTTATATTCCTGGCCAGCTTCTCCTCGTACTTCATCTTTTCAGCCCGATTTGCCTGTTTTGTTTTCTTCTGTTTTCCTATGAAAGTTTCCCAATCTCCTGGCTTCTATCCCTAACTTATCTTGTCAGCTACGGTTGCCTCCTACTCCCCTTACAATTTTTCTTCCTTTTTGGAATGAAATGATCCTGCATCTTCCGGATTATGCCGAGAAATTCCTGCCATTGCTGTTCCACCATCATTCATGCTAGGATCCCTTACCAGTCTACCTTGGCCAGCTCCCCTCTCATGCCTTCATAGTCCCCTTTGTTCAACTGCATCACTGACACTTCCGATTTAACCTTCTCCTTCTCAAATTGTAGATTAAAACTAATCATATTATGATCACTACCTCCAAGCGGTTCCTTTACCTCGAGTTCTCTTATCAATCTGGTTCATTGGACAACACTAAATCCAGAATCGCCTTTTCTCTGGTCGGCTCCATTATAAGCTGCTCTAACAATCCATCTCGGAGGCACTCTACAAACTCTCTTTCTTGGGAGAAAGAGAGTTTGTAGAGTGAACCAACCTGATTTTCCCAGTCTACCTGCATATTGAAATCCCCCATCACCACAGTGGCATTACCTTTGTTACATGCCAGTTTTAACTCCTGCTGCAACTTACACCCTACATCCAAGCTACTGTTTGGGGGTCTGTAGATAACACCAATGAGTGTTTTCTTTCCTTTACAATTCCTCAACTCAATCCACAGTGAATCTACCTCTTCAGTCTCTATGTCTTCCCTCGCAAGGGACTGAATTCCAACCCTCACCAGCAGAGCTACCCCCCCTCCTCTGCCTGCCTGTCCCTTCTATGGGATGTATAACCCTAAATATTAAGTTCCCAGGCCAGTTCCTTTTGCAGCCACGTCTCAGTAATCCCCACAGTCATATCTACCAACCTGTAACTGAGCCTCAAGCTCATCTACTTTACTTCATCTTAGGCTTGATGAATATATATTAGCCCCAGATAATAAGAGCCCGGTGTTGCAACTATTAGATTTATCCAAAGTACTTTAAAGATTCTTTCTCAAACTCTTTGGCCACCTGAATGCAAAAGGTTCATTCTGCAACTTCAGCTGCGATTCAGGCAGATCTAAACAATGACAAACTGTTGACTCATCCTTAGCTCTCAAATTTCTTTGCCAAAATAACTTTCCCCGTTTTTTTTCATAGCTGTACATTAAAATGTCCATGTCCATCATCAAAATCTCTTCCACCCACTGTTTCTTCTTTTTGTGCCAATGTCAATGACATTTAGATGGTAGCCAAAACTATGAGTTTCAGAGACGAGTCAAATCTAATGATTAGGAAATGGAAGATCAAGAATCAATCTTAGTCCAGAAATTTCACATTTGCAAATTAGCTGGAGATTTCGTATTAAATTTTGAATGCTTCTTTAAATGATCTATGTTATTTATTGAGCAAACCACTTTGCACAGAAAGGCAAGGCAGCTTCCTATCACTGCAGTTAAGTTTAGTTTATTGCCACGTGTACCGAGGTACAGTGAAAAGTTTTAGTTGCATGCTATCCATTCAGGAGAAAGTCTATACATGATTACAATCAAGTCATTTACAGTGTATAGGTACATGATAAGGGAATAACGTTTAGTGCAAGATAATGCCAGCAAAGTCCAATCAAGGATAGACCGAGGGTCAACAATGAGGTAGATAGTAGTTCAGCACCGCTCACTGGTTGTGGTTGGATGATTCAGTTGCCTGATAACAGCTGGGAAGAAGCTGTCCCTGAATCTGGAGGTGTGCGTTTTCACACGTCCATACCTTTTGCCTGATGGGAGAGGGGAGCAGAGGGAGTGGACAGGGTGTGACCCATCCTTGTTTATGCTGCTGGCCTTACCGAGGCAGTGTGAGGTATAAATGGAGTGAGGTATACCGTTCGCTGTGATGGTATTTCAATCTCAGTCACAGAGGCCGACGTCAGGAAATCCTTCAGAAGGGTGAACCCTCGAAAAGCGCCTGGACCTGATGGAATACCAGTTGTGTTTTAAAAACATGTGCGGACCAACTAGCTGGAGTTTTTACGGACGTTTTCAACCTCTCACTTCTGAGGGCTGAGGTCCCCACCTGCTTTAAAAGGGCATCAATAATACCGGTGCCCAAGAAGAGAAAGGTGATGTGTCTCAATGATTATCGACCAGTGGCACTAACGCCTGTGGTGATGAAGTGCTTTGTGAGGTTGATCATGGAGCAAATCAACTCCTACCTCGACAAAAACCTGGACCCACTGCAGTTCGCTTACCGCCACAACAGATCAACATTGGATGTGATCTCGCTGGCTCTCCACTCCTCTCTGGACCACTTGGACAACAAAAACTCATATGTCAGGCTGTTATTTATCAATTACAGCTCGGCATTTAACACAATCATCCCCACCAAGCTGGTTACCAAACTCGCAGAACTGGGTCTCTGCACATCCCTCTGCAATTGGATCCTCGACTTCCTCATTCACAGACCACAGTCCATTCGTATTGGTGGTAATGTGTCAGCCTCGATAACAATCAGCACGGGAGCACCTCAAGGCTGCGTGCTCAGCCACCTGCTGTACTCACTCTATACTCATGACTGCGTAGCCGGTCACAGTGCGAACTCCATCATGAAGTTCGCTGACTGCACCACAGTTGTGGGACGTATCACTGATGGGGATGAGTCAGAGTATAGAAGAGAGATCGAGCAACTGTCCATATGGTGCCAGCACAATAACCTGGCCCTCAACACCAGCAAAACCAAGGAACTGATTGTGGACTTCGGAAGGAGTAGGATGGGGACCCACAGTCCCGTCTATATCAACGGGTCGATGGTTGAAAGGGTCAAGAGCTTCAAATTCCTGGGAGTGCACATCTCTGAAGATCTTTCCTGGTCCGAGAACACTAATGCAATTATCAAGAAAGCGCATCAGTGCCTCTCCTTCCTAAGAAGATTACGGAGAGTCGGTTTGTCAAGGAGGACTCTCTCTAACTTCTACGGGTGCACAGTAGAGAGCTTGCTGACTGGTTGCATCGTGGCTTGGTTCAGTAACTTGAGCGCCCTGGAGAGGAAAAGACTTAAAAAAGTAGTAAACACTGCCCAGTCCATCATCGGCTCTGACCTTCCTTCCATCGAGGGGATTTATCGCAGTCGCTGCCTCAAAAAGGCTGGCAGCATCATCAAGGACCCACACCATCCTGGCCACACACTCATCTCCCTGCTACCTTCAGGTAGAAGGTACAGGAGCCTGAAGACTGCAACGACCTGATTCAGGAATAACTACTTCCCCACAGCCATCAGGCTATTAAACCTGGCTCGGAAAATACTATGATCATTAATAACCCATTATCTGTTATCTGTTATTTGCACTTTATCAGTTTATTTATTCATGTGTGTATGTATTTATATAATGATACAGTGGCTTGCAAAAGTATTCATACCCCTTCAACTTTTCCACATTTTGTCACGTTACAACCACAAACGTAAATGTATTTTATTGGGATTTTATGTGATAGACCAACACAAAGTGGTGCATAATTGTGAAGTGGAAGGAAAATGATACATGGTTTCCAAATTTTATTACAAATAAAAAACTGAAAAGTGTGGCGTGCAAAAGTATTCAGCCCCCCTGAGTCAATACTTTGTAGAACCACCTTTCGCTGCAATTACAGCTGTAAGTCCTTTGGGGGTATGTCTCTACCAGCTTTGCACATCTAGAGACTGAAATTTTTGCCCATTCTTCTTTGCAAAATAGCTCAAGCTCTGTCGGATTGGATGGAGAGTGTCTGTGAACAGTAATTTTCAAGTCTTGCCGGAGATTTTCAATTGGATTTAGGTCTGGACTTTGACTGGGCCATTCTAACACATGAATATGCTTTGATCTAAACCATTCCATTGTAGCTCTGGCTGTATTTTTAGGGTTGTTGTCCTGCTGGAAGGTGAACCTCCGCCCCAGTCTCAAGTCTTTTGCAGACTCTAACAGGTTTTCTTCCAAGATTGCCCTGTATTTGGCTCCATCCATCTTCCCATCAACTCTGACCAGCTTCCCTGTCCCTGCTGAAGAAAAGCATCCCCACAGCATGATGCTGCCACCACCATGTTTCACAGTGGGGATGGTGTGTTCAGGGTGATGTGCAGAGTTAGTTTTCCGCCACACATAGCGTTTTTGCATTTATGCCAAAAAACTTCAATTTTGGTCTCATCAGACCAGAGCACCTTCCTCCACATGTTTGCTGTGTCCCCCACATGGCTTGTGGCAAACTGCAAATGGGATTTCTTATGGCTTTGTTTCAATAATGGCTTTCTTCTTGCCACTCTTCCATAAAGACCCGATTTGTAGAGTGCACGACTAATAGTTGTCCTGTGGACAGAATCTCCCACCTGAGCTGTGGGTCTCTGCAGCTCCTCCAGAGTTACCATGGGCCTCTTGGCTGCTTCTCTGATCAATGCTCTCCTTGCCCGGCCTATCAGTTTAGCTGGACGGCCATGTCTTGGTAGGTTTGCAGTTGTGCCATACTCTTTTCATTTTCGGATGATGGATTGAACAATGCTCCGTGAGATGTTCAAAGCTTGGGATTTTTTTTATAACCTAACCCTGCTTTAAACTTTCCACAACTTTATCCCTGACCTGTCTGGTGTGTTCCTTGGGCTTCATGATGCCCAAGGAACATTGTTTGTTCACTAATGTTCTCTAACAAACTTCTGAGGCCTTCACAGAACAGCTGTATTTATACTGAGATTAGATTACACACAAGTGGACTCTATTTACTAATTAGGTGACTTCTGAAGGCAATTGGTTGCACTGGATTTTATTTAGGGGTATCAGAGTAAAGGGGGCTGAATACTTTTGCACGCCACACTTCTCAGTTTTTTATTTGTAAAAAGATTTGAAAACCATGTATCATTTTCCTTCCACTTCACAATTATGCACCACTTTGTGTTGGTCTATCACATAAAATCCTAATAAAATACATTTATGTTTGTGGTTGTAACGTGACAAAATGTGGAAAAGTTGAAGGGGTATGAATACTTTTGCAAGCCACTGTATATGGACACACTGATCTGTTTTGTAGTAAATGCCTACTATGTTCTGTGTGCCGAAGCAAATCAAGAATTTCATTGTCCTATCAGGGACACATGACAATAAACTCACTTGAACTTGAACTTGAGTCAATAGAAGGGAGGTTGGTTCTGTTGATGGAGCTGTTCCCAAGCCAAGCTGTGAAGCATCCTTCCAAAGCAGCTGAATTTCCCAGTGATCGAGCAATCATTTCCCAAACCTTTTGACAGCAGGCTTCACTGGCACATCAATCAATTCAGCAAATGAACTATTTATTGAAACTGTCGCCATTTTCAAGGTACTTGCGACAAATCTAGCCATTTGAAAATCTATTTAATCTTTTACATGTTTTTTTCAGGAATCATAGCAAGTATGCTCTTACTTTCATACACAAAATCATTTATCCTTCGGATCTTTGCCCAATCAAACCTAAGAATTTCTACTTTATCAATTCACCTTCTTTCTTGAAAATGCTTTGGCCACCAGAATGGAAAGGCACTGTATTTGTAAAGGGAATAAAGTGGCCATCAGCTCGGTGAGACAAAGCTATTGTTTACTGAGGTATTGAAAGAACTGGTTCTGCTTTTGTATGTTGTGCACTTACTTTCAAGAATCAGCTGCATGCAGTCTACTCGAGACAGTGATCCTTGAGAAAAAAAACAGGAAACCAACTCACTGGAAAAAAAATTCTTGTTACTTGATTTAGATTGTTAGTGGGCAGGATTTCCAGGTAAATTACAAAGCCAAGTCTGGCCTCCTGGGGAATGATTAGAAAAATAGGCCTTATCAACTTCTGATGTGTGAAAATTACTATTCATTTTACCTCGTGGCACATGCAATTTATTCTAGAATTGATTCTTTGCCGTCGACTAAATCTTTAACACCGAGCACAGCTAATGTTGTTGAGGATGTGATCACAATTTCAAAATTGTGTTTTTGTCACAATCAGACCTTTCAGATGTCTGAATAAATGCCCAGACGTAACCTGTAAAGTGAGGGGAAATGAAAAAGGGATATCTTTCAAGCAAGTACACTTATCAATCCATCCATTAGAATTGGATTAACACATTAACTTAAATAATACATTAGTCAGGATTACTGATTTTATCCAGATGGATGGAAAGGCACGTTGAAGGAGGTGAAATTGAAAATGAGACAGGTAAAACTCCACCATGAGTGAGATTCATTCTAGTGAGATTAATGATGCCTTCAACACTTTTATCATCATTCCACTATTTCCAAATACTCACCTTTCAAGGATATGGCACCGGGTAATTAATTTGACTGGGATTCACAGGACATTGGATTGAAATCCTGGTGGCTTTTATTCAAGTTTTAATCCTTGCAAAGGGAAGATAATGAATATCGTACCTCAGGATGCAGAGGGTAAATAAGAGGCCTCGGGGACTGCGTGCAGTGCCTTCTGTACTCTCGTATCAGGCAATCCTGGCTGTTGACAAAAGAAATAGTAATTAGCACAGGTCTCCTGTTACCATCTGGCAGTGATGAGCTCAGTGTTTCACATACTTCCTTTGGTAAACTCATCTTGTACCTGTCACTGCAGAGCAGATGAATCCAATAATAAATCACTGACTGGCAAGATTTATTAAAGGACGAATCTACATACCGAGCATGTCATATTTCAGTCTTGTAATACAGTATATTCTCTTTAAAAGGTTGTTAATAATTATGGTTAGTACTTGATAAAGGGCTCGTGGGGAAATTCTCTGAGTCTGTAAATAATCCTTTACGATTGCAGGTTTCAAGGAAAGTTGTTTAAAAAAAAAAGAGACAAAGTGCTAGACTAACTCAGCAGGTCAGACTGCATCTCTGGTAGATATGGATAGGGAACGTTTCGGGTCAGAACTCTTCTTCAGACAAGAACGGTTGAACAGGTTAGGCTTGTATCTGCTGGAGAATGGAGCAGGGAGGGGATGATTGGCTCATATACGATCACAAGGGTCTTTGCACGGTTGATGTGAGGAGTGGGATTCCCCTTCTAAGTAAGTAAGTAAATAAGTTTATTGACCAAGTATTCACATACAAGGAATTTCCCTTGGTGCTCCACCCACAAGTAACAACATGACATACAGTGACAGTTATGAATGACTGAGAAAACACTAAACATTAATAATAATAAAACATTAATGATAAAACACCATTGATTAAGCATGTGAACCAACAATATATCAGATCAAAGGGAGGCTACAGATTATTGGCTGTTGAGTAGAGCAACTACTCGTGGATAAAATCTGTGGCAGCTTTGACAGTCCGGAGTCGCCTTCCAGAGGGAAGTGATTCAAAGAGTTTGTGGCCAGGGTGAGAGGTGTCAGAGATGATCTTGCCTGCTCACTTCCTGGCCCTTGCAGTGTAAAGTTCATCAATGGAGGGAAGGTTGCAGCCAATAACCTTCTCTGCAGATCGAACGATTCACTGCGTACAGACAGCACCCATAGGGTCAAACCCGGGTCTCTACCACTGTAAGGCAATAACTCTACAGCCACTGTGCTGCCCTTGATGTAGAACTTAGATGAGGTAGTTTGAAATGCAAGCACTGTAATATAGATAATGGAAACCAGGAAAACACCCCCGAAATCCTAACATTAAGAACAAAACCATTGTATCAGATGAAGTCATTAAAGGATAAGGAACAAAGACATGCGATTATAGTTAAAATGCAATCATCTGTGATCTAATTCACTAGTAGAACAGATATAAGAGCTTGAAACACCTAAATCATTCCTATGTCTAATGCCTGGTCAGCAAAGTTGGAAGTTGTTGAGGCAAATAGTCCCAGTTTGCTCCCAAAATCTGCTAGGAACTAGAAATGCTGTGTGTTTGCTCTGAATAAGTTCTGGAAACAATGCCCACCGAGACAAAATATGGTAATAATTCTAGAAAAGGGTCTCCACCTGAAACATCGCTCATTCCTTCTCTCCAGAGATGCTGCCTCTTCCACTGAGTTACTCCAACATTCTGTGTCTATCTTCGTTATAATTCCGTCCATCCATTGAGGACCTGGAGCATTGCTAGGATTTAGAAATGAAAATCAAAAATGTGCGAAATACAGCAGCTCAAGTTGTGATGGTGGAAAGAGAAACAAAGTTAACATTCCCAGTTCATTCATTGTCTGAAGGTAATGGCCTGCTGTGGCTATTTATGTACCAGCACCTCACTATCACCAGTGTCCCCACCTCATCTCATCCTCTCCTGAAATATTAGGCATGATTAACAGTGGATTGAGAGGAAGTGGGAATAGAGAACTGAGCAGCTGTGATAATATTTATACTCAATGCAGTGGAATGTGCTCTTTGGTGTTGGATAACAAATCCCATTCTCCTGCCTTCTGCCCATAATACCTGACACCCATACTAATCAAGAGGCTGTCAATCTCTGCTTTACATATACCCAATGCCTTGGTTCCCACAGCTACCTGTGGCAATTAATTCCACAGATTCACCACTCTCTGACAAAATAAATTCCTCCTTCCTCAGGAATGTCCTTTTATTCTGAGGATATGACCTCTGGTCCTGGACTCTCCCACTGGTGGAAACATCCACTTTAACCAGACATCTCACTATTTAGTAAGTTTCAATGAGGTCCCCACTCATCATTCTAAACTCCAGCTACTGCCTTCAAACGATCATCATATGTTAACCCACTCATTCCTGGGATCATTCTCGTCAACCTCCTCTGGACCCTCTCCAGCGCAGCACATTTTACTTTGGAGTCACGTGAGTGACTAGGTGAAGAAGGCCATCAACCCGCATGCGCGTCATTACGTCTGACGCATTGCGCAACGACTGACTGGCGGGCGCGTTGCTCCTTCAAGCGGTAAGCTTAAAAACGCTCAGGTAAGTGTTACACTTCATCTGAGGTCGTTGCTCCGGGTTCGGATTGCATTTTGGTTTCAGCATACTCAAACTAGCGGAGAACATGTTCAAGGTGAAGAGGCGGGCCACATTGAAACCGGCTACTGAAGACTACCGGCTGAAGACTGAACCGGCTACTGAAGCCTGCGGGAAGCGGGCGGCTGCCGATTTCGCCTTCAGTGTCGCTGGCAGAGGAGCCAGCGGCTACAGACTTGGTGCCAATTCCCAGCACCTTGGCTACTCCGTGGGAGAAAAAAGCCACAAAAAAGTCTGTAAGGACCCTGGACTCAGGTGAGTTGGGCCAAGAGGTGGAAATTTGCCCCCCACCTATGGGCAGTGTTGACGGCAGGCTGATCCACATGGAGCAACTTATGGAGAAATTGCTCCACAATGATATGCTCCGGAGGAGTGAGCTATCTGAGCCCGGGTATTAAGGAGAACCCGAGGCAGCAGCACCTGTGTCAGGGCTGCATATTCCCCTCTCTGAGGAGGGAAGCGTACAAGGCCAGTATTTTATGACTCAGAGTACGGAGGCACAGCAGGGCAGCATGCTTCGAGGCATGAGAGCCCTACCCCGGGAGTACCCCCAATGGCATCCAAATTTGCTATCCCTTCCCTAACAGGGGAGCCGTCGGGAAAAGAAGTTCCATGGCCTCCCACCATCTCCAAGTCCAGGCCATGGAAGAAACTACTGCCAAGTACATTACCCCACTGAACTGTGCCTTACTAAACGTCCCAACAGTAAACAATTCCATCTGGGGACACATTGGTCAGAGCCCAGGAAGTAAAACTCCAAAAAGCTGTTCAATTACTTGCTTCAGGCCTTTGCCAGGTCAGTGGGTGGGGTGCCCCTCTCTGATACCCAGCAGGACACGATGGCATTAATGTGCAATGCACATTTTGAAATCAATTGCCTCCGGAAGAATGCCATCCATCCTGCTCTGAACCAGAAATTTGCAGGGCTGTGCAAGCCGGGGAATGTCCAATCCCCAAACCTACTATTCGGGGAAGACCTGCCTAAACAGGTAAAGGAAATGGATGAGGAGGCAAAAACCATTGGCCTTATCAAGGCACCTCCTAAGATTTTATCTTTCCGACAACAGTACCCATACCCCCTTTCCACTCCAAACGGTCCTCAGCATATGGTGGACGTCATGAGCAGCAGGCACAGAGGCCTTTTTTATGGCAGGGCCCAAGCCGGGCCATGTTAAAGATGCATCCATGGCGCCCTGCAACAGCCCGACCCCCCAGACCTCGGGGGCAGAAGCAACCACCACACCGCCGATAATCACTGAGGTAGGTGAGTCCGGTTCTTTGCGTGACATATCCTCCATTGATCAGTTACAAGTTGGGGGTAGATTACAGTTTATCTTACATGAATGGCATTGGATAACATCTGACTAATATATACTGCGCAGTGTACAAGGATTTAAAATTGAGTTTCTTTTCAACTCGCCTCCACCCACTCAGCATACACCAAGCCGCACTTTTGTTCTTTCACAACAGGAGTGTGTGAGTGCACAAGGGGAAATTGAGTCTTTACTCAAGAAAGGATTAATTGAGAGGTCGAGTCATGAGCCTCACCAGTTTGTGTCCAATATATTTACTAGGCAAAAGAAGGACGTAGGATGCCGAGTCATTCTTGATTTAACTGAGCTTAACACCTTTGTGCAGTATAAACACTTCAAAATGTAAAACTTTGTCACTGCAAAACAATTGGTTTCTAAAGGATGTTATATGGCATGCATTGACCTCAAAGATGCTTATTATTCAGTGGCCATTCATGAAGACCACAGGAGGTATTTGAAGTTTAGCTGGATGGAACAATTGTGGCAGTTTAAAGCATTGCCTAATGGGTTAACCTCAGTGCCCATACTATTCACAAAATTACTGAAACCAGTCCTGGGGCTACTCAGGGCACAGAATCATACAGTCATGGCATATTTGGATGGCATCTTAATCATTGGAAAAACTTTGGAATTGGCTGCTCTGTCAGTGGGCACCAGCTTCATCCCTGTCTCTGCATTACCTCACACTCAAGGTAGTCATGCTCATGGCGCTGGCCTCAGCTCAACGGGTCCAAACATTACATAAACTTAGACTGGACAGCATGATTACATCTTGTGACAACATCACCTTTTTTGTTCATGACCTCATTAAGCAGAGCAGGCCAGGGATGTTGGGGCTAAAATTGAGTTTTATGGCTTACCCTTTAGACCTACGGTTATGTGTGGTTTCTCACATATCACAATATGTTAA
This sequence comes from Okamejei kenojei, assembly GCA_035221665.1. Classification (NCBI taxonomy): domain Eukaryota; kingdom Metazoa; phylum Chordata; class Chondrichthyes; order Rajiformes; family Rajidae; genus Okamejei; species Okamejei kenojei. The sequence goes on along the minus strand of CM069149.1, from coordinate 14,449,912 downwards.
GGTCACTAAGAGCCTCAGAGGCTCGCGACTATCACTATTCTTCAGCTTCACCAAACCTCACAGGATGGTTACAGTGCAGACAATCTCAAGATGGATTAAACAGGTTCTGGCATGAGCAGGAGTGAACACTGACACTTTTAAACCTCATTCCACCAGGCCTCCATCAACATCAGCAGCAAGGGATATGGACGTCCCTCTCGACTTCATTCTAGCGGCTGCGGGATGGTGCTAATGAGCGGACGTACCAGAGGTTTTATAATAAACCTATCGCCAGACCTGGGACTTTTGCTAATTCTGTTTTAAGTTCTGTTTCACAGTTTCCCCCTAGGTGAGAGGGGCTACTATTAATTTCCATTTCCCTATTAAAGCTTTAGTATTTTTTAATCGTGTCGTGTTTGAATGCTATAATTCTTTTTCACTCATCCTGGTCAATTGATGCAGCATGTGACGCATGGTCTCGTTCCATGGCATGAAATCACAGAGCTTCAAAATATTCACGTAGTCACACACGTGACTCCGAAGTAAAATAATAAGATTAAATGAGAACTTACCAGTTTGAAGTTTGATCTTTATTTTATGAGGGGTTACGATGAGCGATTACGTGCCCTCCGCTCCCGACCCTCGTAACATAAAGATCTTTCAGCTCAAATCTCACCATTTTAGTTCAACAACTGGTCTTCTGTGATTTCACACTGCTGCTTTGAAGATTGACGTGGGTTGACGGCCTTCTTCACGCATGCGGGTTGACGGATTTCTTCACGTAATCGCTCATCGTAACTCCTCATAAAATAAAGATCAAACTTCAAACTGGTAAGTTCTCATTTAATCTTACCATTCTTCCTCAGATATGGGGCCCAAAATTGTTCATAATACTTCAAATGCACAGTGCAGAAAGGTTCACTGATGAAATGAGCAAAATATTTCAGAAAAATATCTGATGACAATACCAAAGCTAGTTTATGGACAATGGACTGAAGGTAAACAATCACGTAGTGGATGGAAGAAGAAATTCAAAGACTCCATGAGAACACCCTTGAAGTGTTCAACATTGACACACACAACAGGGAACAGCTTCTCTATCCTTGGTATAAACCAGCATCTGCAGTTCTTCGTTTCTACAATAAGCCTTGGATTATCTTTTTGGCATTAAAAGTGGTGCTTTTTCACATGCCAATGCTGAAATGGAGGAGGTAAAATGGAAAAGAGACTCTCAAGAATCAAAGGTCATTGACATTATAGCACACCTCCACCTCTCTCACCTGTATCATAGGAACATTCAAGATTGGTTTGAACATTCAAACGGCCACATCTGGACACATCGTAACACTATATACTAGATGCCAGGGTCTTATTTGAGAATGGATAATAAACAACAAAAATAAGCCAAAAATAAGATACTAAGTGCTGGAGTAACTCTGGGTCAGGCAGCACTTCTTGTGAACATGAGTAGTTGACATTTCAAGTTGGGAGAGAGAGAATGAATTTAGGAATTTATGATCCAAAAAAGATATAAATAAATAAAGTTCCAATAGCTCAGAGCATAATGGAAAATATTACAAGGCACCCATAATTTGATATGCAATAACCACTAATAATTTCTTCAATAGATTTCTCATAAAGCAGAACTGATATTCTTTGGATTGTATTCCCAAGTTGAGAGAAATATTTTGTGAAACTATCAGGTGGCGCCCGCAATGGCTGCCTCGTCAACAGTCTCTCTCGTCCCTTTCTTCTTTGTTGATTTATAGTATGCGTTAAATTTATGTTTTAGTGTTCTTTAGCTTGGTTTATGTGGGGGGGGGTGGGGGTTGGGGAAACTTAAAAAAAAAAATCTCTTACCTCGACTGAGTTTTTATTTTCCGTTTCATATCTCTGTCCGCACTGTGGCCTAACATCTTAAAGTTGGCGGCCTCTTGCTGGAGATCGACTACGGGAGCTCCAACCGTGGGAACCTGCGGACTTTAACGTCGTCGATTGTGTGGTATCTTGTGAGATTGACTTCGGGAATTCCAAGCAGCAGGAGCTTCGATCACCCTGACGCGGGGGTTTCAATCGCCTGCGGGGGATTCGATCGCTGCTTTCGATTGCCCCGACTGCGGATTTCATGCCCTGACTGCGGGAGAATAAAGAGGAAGAAGTTTAGACTTTATTGCCTTCCATCACAGTGAGGAATGTGGGGAATCCGCTGTGGTGGATGTTTCCTTTAACTTTTATGTAATACAAGGTATTGTTGCTTTTTTTCGTATGGCTGTATGGTAAATTGAATATCATTGTACCTTAATTGGTACATGTGACAATAAACAAACCTTTAACCTATGAATCTTTGAAACTCTTAATTGAAAGCCAGTAATTTAAACAGATTAGATTTTTTTCTGACTCCTCTGTTCTCTGTCAAAAAAACACATGCTGAATTCTTAAATTCCTACCCTACTTTTGAGCAGCATGAGGTGCTTTAATAATAAGGACTATTCCTGACTTCTCCACAGCAATCAATGGCTGTGATCAGTGTAAAACATTGTGTTTCGTTTTTCATTAAAGCTCAAATCAGAAGCAGTTGTTGGCTCAGAGTTAAATGTTGAAAGAGGGCTCTGAGTATTTAGATTTTTAGATTATTTGTTTAGGTGATGTTGGCAGTGCCGGTGAGGCAATATTTCCTGCCCGTTCCCTGTAGCTTTGGAATGCAATGGCTTTCTCTGTTATTTCAACACGAGTCAGTCACCGTGGAATTGGAGTCGCTGCTTAGACAGACCCGACAAGGATGGCCAATTTCCTTCCCGAAGGGACAATAGCGAACCAGGTGGCAATGTTAACAAAACTCCTGCAGTTCTGTGCTCACCCTCACTGATGCTATTTTTTACTCCAGATGTATTTAATTAACGGCATTGAAGTGAGCTTCAAAAGTGGAATTTGAGCTTGTGTCCCCAGATCGTTAGTGCATTGTGAGGATAATTGTTTAGTGTTTACTACTATTGATTGGTGTTCAAGCCTGCTTTAAAGAATTATCATTGTTAATTATTTAACAGAACTTTTAAGTTGTCCAGACTTTCCTGGAGAAGGTAGGGTCGGGGTGGTTGCCAATATGATTCATTTCCCAGAACCTCGGGAGAAAAAGCAATTTGGAATGAGTAGTAGGAATAGGTTATTCCGTCCTTTGATCCCATCCCATCAATGATGGGTGACCAGGACTTCAAGTCCAGTAACTATGTCCCCTAGCCTTGAAGTAGAAACCTTCATTACATTTAAAGCATGCATAGATGCGCATTCGATGTGCCATAATTACACGGCTAAGGAAAGCGAGATTGAACCAAACAGCTTTTTCTCAGCCAGCATAATGATGTAGGGTGGAATGGCCTATCCCACTGCTGTAGATTATTGATTCTGCAAGTGTCTCTGTCAGTGTTCCAGTATCGCCTAGTAGTTGAGGACAGGAGCTACCAGCAGGAGTTAATAAAGCATTTCAAAAAGGAAAAAAAAGGATCTCTAGATGCTGGTATACACAAGGATTCAAAGTGCTGATGTAATTCAATGGGTCAGGCAGAATCTCTTGAGAATGTCGATAGGTGACATTTTGGGTCCGTAACTTTTCTTCAGAAATTGTAACCTAACATGCTTGCCAGAAATACCTTTTTCAGTGGATTGTAAATACTTGCTATCTTCTAAGACACAGATATTCCAGATGGGAAGAAAACCTTTTATATATACACAATTGTTCGATTAACGTTAGACATACGTTAAAACAATTTAAAAAACTACATAGACTTTACTATTCAAAGTCTAAACTGAATAAGATCTTTCCAGATGTATCTCCCATTTGTGACAAATGTCTCCTTCAAGAAGCAACTATAACACATTCCTTCGTCTTGCATAAAATTGCATAACTTTTAGCGAGAAATTTTTGAAATTCTCTCAAAAACATTAAAAACAAAATTGAACCCCGACACGGAACTGATTATTCTAGGAACGTCAGAAGCCTGCTCTGAGCTATCAATATTTCAAAGACGTTTCCTCAATTATGGTCTGATAACGGCGAAAAAACTTATACTCAAATTTTGGAAACATACATTTGTCCCTACTTTTAAAATGCGGATTACAAACATGTCTGAGATGCTACATCTTGAAAATATTAGACTCGTCTTAGCAGAAAAACCAGAGCATTTTTCAAAGACATGGACACCATTCATTGATTTATTACAAGGATAGTATGGTGCAACACAATTTTGGAGTTAAATCTAATTACGGGTTGGGTGATGGGTGGGGAGGGATGCGAGGCAGGTATATCATCACCTTGTGTTTTTCTTTCTGTTTTTTTATTTTTATTTCTCTATGCTTTCCTCATTTCTTTGATTCAATCACTCTTTGGCTACACCAAATTGGTAGTTGATGGGTTCTCTCCTTGCACACCCACTTTTTCTCTATCTTGCTTTTTCTCTCTTCTTTTCTCTTAACTATAGCTAAAAATTAAAATTGAAGCTGTACAATAACTGTATCATGTCATATGCCGTTGATTATATTTTCTCATATTTCTCAAATCGATAATCAAAGAACTGCAGATGCCAGGAAGCAGAAAATACATTGGAAAGATTTAGCAGGTCAAGTAACAAGTTTGTCCCTTCAATTTCCAAGTTCTGATAAAGGGACATTGACAAGAAGGGTTAACTATTTCTCTTTCCATAGAAGCTCTCTGACCGGCTGAGTGTTTTAATCATTTTCCTTTCAATTAGTTATTAACATATTTAACATATCAGACCAGAACCCATTGGGTAATTGCCACCTATTTCAGAGATTTCCAATTGGACTATGAAGTCCAAAACGTGGTAGCCATTCTTCACTCAGGGTTTCTTCCAGCTGAACTCTGACATTAGACTGTATATGGAATTCAGCCTGGTAATGTGAACTTACTGCACTTGTCCAGAAATCAAACAGGGAAAAAAAGATGAAAAATAATTATTTTTTAAAGTTTTAGTTTTAAATTGTTTCCTTGAGTTTTACTATTTTAAAAGTATTTGACTGATACCGAATGGCAGTGGACTTCTAAAGCATCCAAAGTCCTTGACACGTTTGATTAATAGGCAGCTAACCTATTGGCGTAGTTTTGAGCTGTAAAAGATGATTTCAGCTCTGTAGGAAATTGGGTTTATTTTGGCTGAACCACATGAGAGTATATAACCACACAATGTCCAACCTCCATGCTGGTCTTCTCCATTTTAGATCAAGGTGGCTTTGGGCAAACAATGAATTTGAGTCAGTGGTGAGTGCAGACAGCACTTCACTGAAAGTGTTCTGGCTGAATGAAATAAGCTGTCATTTTCTCCTATGGGGTTTACCAGCACTTAGTCTGAGGTGTGGAGGTCAGTGGGTTGAAAATGACTCTCCGTGGTGCTGTCACTTTGGCACATCTACTCCTTCTCCCCAAGTTTACTGATCCTTAATTCACATATTCCATCATGTCAGAATCCACTCCTGTAAATCTATGTTGAGGAAAACACTAAAACAGAAAAGAAAAATAATTGCATGATTTTAACCATCCTTGGAATAAATAATACATAAGAATAGATTGCTTTAGATACAAAATGCAGCGGGACAGGCAGCATCTCTGGAGAGAAGGAATGGGTGATATTACGGGTCAAGACCCTTCTTCAGATCAATTTACCCATTCTATATTCTGCACATTTTGCATTACATTGTGGTTGGTGTTGCAGATTCTAATAAATAGCAGTGAGTTTTGGTAGACTTTTTGAATAACGTGCCGCGGATTAATTTGCCATTGTTGATGCCTTCCAGTAGTTTTAATGCCACGGTGACTGAGGCATAATATTATGTTTAATTTTATGGCTGGAATGAGACCTTGGGGATAAATCGAACTATAATTATCTCACTACTTTTCCAGTGGCTTGTTACAGTTCAGAACAGGTACCATGATCCATATGCTGCAACAGCAAACTATAACAGAAAATAAATGAGTAAATTTCTTGAAAAATAATATATGAATATGGTTTGGGGTGTAACTTGTTGATCGCAAGGCATACAGCATCACTGCATGGTGAATATCCCAAGAAATCTCAATTGATATAGAAAGGACATTTAGGAAAATCACAAACCCATTCAGAATTAAACTGTTTTTAAATGAAATGTGGGAGATAGTGCACCAGATTGTGTTCATCTGTAAATAATAGATAGCAGGCTGCAGTTTGCATGTCAGACCTCTGCAATAGAGATGCAGCTAAATTTGATCATTCACCCTAACCCTGGACGTTGAATCATTTAACTTACTGCACTGAAGAACCAGATAGATCTACTACTAACAGCTTTACTATCTATTACTACAGCTTTACTACTAACGATAATGTGTTCATCTAATACAAACCAAAGCTTTTGAATGGGGTCATTGACCTCCATGAAAGGTAGTTTTAGTTAAGGAGTTTATTCATTGTATTAATTATATAATTTAAAAGATATGCAATTTAATCCTGTTTTTTGTTTTAGAGATAAAATGTGGAAACAGGCCTTTGGCTCACTGAGTCCGCACCGACAAGCAATCCCTGCACATTAACACTATTCTACACACACCAGGGACAATTTACATTTATACTAAGCCAATTTACCTACAAACCTGTACGTCTTGATTGTGGGATTAAACCGAAGATCTCGGACAAAACCCACGCGGTCACGGGGAGAACGTGCAAACTCCATACAGACAGCACCCATAGTCGGGATCGAATACGGGTCTCAAGTGCTGCAAGCATTGCAAGGCAGCAACTCTACCGCTGCACCACCGTGCCAACCATAAGTATTACATTTCTTTACGGCCATAATATTTGATTGTTAAATAATGAAAATAAATATAAATTAAACAGAGATATGAAAAAAATATAATCTCTATATACTTACATTTTTATTAATTAACAATTACATAAAGAAATGCAATACTTATTAAATGATTTAAGTTTTTAATTATTGAAATAAAGTTTAGCATTTTTAATATGTGTCCATTGATCAATGCTATTTAAAAACATTAAACTGTCTTTGCTGGAGCTGGAGTCTCAGGATGCTTCAGCTGGAGGCCTGGTCATAGCCTTAACTGTTTGTGGGATGGCCACAGAACCATTATGCTTGGGGCATTGGGAGTTCTGTAGTCACAAAGAGAGATCATGGGATTAAAGGGAGACTGCAGTAATTTAGAGGTGGAAGTTGGATGGGGGAGGGAACTGGAGCACCCAGAGAAAACCTATGTAGTCACAAGGAAAAAGTGCAAACTCTGCACAAACAGCACCATTCTTTTGCTGTCACCATCCCACCTCATGAGTTGGTCATGGCAGTGAGCCTGGGAGACATTTTGCCCAATCTCTCTCCCAACAATGTTTACATCATTAAGGTTGCCATTCAACATTATCTGTAAAGCCTTACAACTTTAGACTTTAGAGATACAGTGTGGAAACAAGCCTTTCTGCCCACCAGATCCACGCCGACCAGGGATCATCCTACATACTAGGGACAATGTTTACAACTTACCAAAGCCAATTAACCTATAATCTGTATGCTTTGGAGTGTGGGAGGAAACCAGACCACCTGGAAAAAACCTACGTGGTCTCAGGGAGAACGTACAAACCCAGCACAGACAGCAACCATGGTCAGGATCGAACCCAGGTTTCTGGCACTGTAGGGCAGCAACTCTACCAGTGAGCCACTGTACCACCCAATGATGGTCCACATTGATTCTGAAAAAACTCAATGGGGCGCCGTCCTTTGTGGTATGGCTGCCCAGCCTGCAGCTGTCTGTGTTTCACTCTTTTTTTTAATTTTTAGTGAGTTCAATGTTTCGAGTCTATTCTTTTTATGTGGGGGGTGGGGGGGGGGGGGGGGGGGGGAATGGGGAAACTACTTTCCCTGGTCCCTACCTCATCGGAGAGACAGCTTTTCTCCGGGCTGCATCTTCGACCCGTCCTCGCGGCCTACCAGCGGGCCTGGAGCAGCGTTTCATGAGGAGACCGCCCAGAGCCTCGGCTTCGGCAGCGCTGGAGTGCCATCGTAGGGTGGAGCGGGCGGTGAGCTGAAACCTCCGACAAAAAAACATCACGGAGCCACGGGTCTGTGGAGCGGCCAGCTGCGGGTGGCGGCGCTGACTTCAACATCGGGAGCCAGTGGGGGAGCTCCATCCGGTGCAGCCTTGTTGGCTTCTGAAGCCGCAGACTCCGGTAAGGAAGCGTCCGTTCCAGGTGTCCCAAGCCGCTGAGAGGATTCTCCTGACGCCGGGGCACCACCACCTGGCGAGAACGACCTGGAACATCTGGCCTCCCTGAAGGCGACTGCAGAGGCCTCAATAGGCCTGACTATGGGAGGACATGGGATGGGGACTGGACCTTGTGCCTTCCCTCATAATGGGAACCATTGTGAGGGGATGTTTTTTGTGTTTAAAATCTCTTTATTATTGTTATGTCTGCATTCTTTTTTTATGTGCTGCATTGGCAAGAAACATTTCACTATGCAAATTGGTGTACGTGACCAATAAATACCTTTGAACCTTTGAACCTTTGAAAACGCTGTATAAACCATTGGGTGCTCCTGACTGACGGAGGAGGTTCAGCTCCTAACAGCATGGTGTGCCGATAATAACCTGGCCCTCAACTCCAAGAAGACCAAGGAGCTCATTGTTGACTTCAGGAGATCGAGAGGCTGCACGCACAACCCCATCCATATCAACGGGACGGAGGTGGAACGTGTCTCCAGCTTCAGGTTCCTGGGGGTCAACATCTCCGATGACCTCTCCTGGACCCACAACACATCCTCGCTGATCAAGAAGGCTCACCAGCGTGTCTGTTCTTCCTGAGGAGACTTAAGAAGGTCCACCTGTCTCCCCAGATTCTGGTGAACTTTCACCGCTGCACCATCGAGAGCATCCTTACCAACTGCATCACAGTATGGTATGGTAACTGCTCTGTTGCTGACCGGAAAGCTCTGCAGAGGGTGGTGAAGATCGCCCAACGCACCACAGGCTCCTCACTCCCCTCCATTGAGTCTGTCCATAGTAAACGATGCCTGCGCAGGGCGCACAGCATCGTCAGGGACAGCTCACACCCCAACCATAGACTGTTTACCCTCCTCCCATCGGGAGACGCTACAGGTCCCTCCGCTGCCGGACAAGCAGGCTCAAGAACAGCTTCTTCCCTGCGGCTGTCACACTTCTCAACACCGCACCTCAATGTCTGCCTGTCTCCAGCCCTCACCAACCCCCCCCCCCCCCCCCCCGGACTATCCAACCACCAGCAAAATTGCACGGATACCACTGTATATGTATATGTATTACTTGTTTATTCGTAAGTTCGCCCTTGGGAGATACCAACTGCATTTTGTTGTCTCTGTATTGTACAGTGCACAATGACAATTAAAGATTGAATTGAATTGAATTGAACTTAAGGCAATAGGAAACATTAACGTGCCAAATAATTTCTGCTCCAAAACATGACTGTTCATAGTTAGTATCTGTTCAAGGTGACTCATTCAAGGCAAGTCTTAATTTTCACATAGGATTGATTTCCATGAATCCTGCATTATATAGTTAATTGGACAATATAAAATGTCACAAACATGTTTTATGTTTGTAATTGTTCTTTCCTGAATAGTTTTCAACACAATCTGTTGGGAGTTATAAGGCTGCAACTCTCTCTCATGATCCCTATACTTTTCCCACCTTTTAAGACCTTCAATACCCAACTCCGAACAAACCCTCTGTAATGGCAAGTTTCCGACCTTTCCAGTGTCCTCCTTTCCAGTTGCCATTACTACACATGTATGTAGGAGTGATCTTAAGCAGACCTAATAGAACAGATTTTCAAGTCATTATTTCCAGTTTAATTGGTTGGTTATTGATGTAGTTGTACAAACAAAGGGATGAACGTACTAGGTGTTCCTTATTCTGCATGCAAGTTGTAGCTGGCTGCTCTGTCCCTGGTCTGGTGAGATCTGTATGCTCACCCTCCTAGTGGCTGCCACTTTCTGTCCCCTGTGCCCTTATATATACACCACCCTGGGCATCTTCTGTCCAAAATAATACTGCAAGATAAATCTAGACATGATAATATAAATATGCCAACAGTAGCTAGCCTAAACATAAATAGCTCCAACACCCTCCTCCCCCCTCACCCTTCTCCCCCCTGGTGGAAATCTCAGTGTCCACCTTTTCGAAGAGTCCTCGGTGAAGCATTCAAGGACATTTCTCCATGCAAAATGGTAAAAAGTTAATTTGTTTGCATTACTGGTTTCCTGAAAACTATCAGATTTCACCGACATTATTTGACGCATAATATTTACAGTGGCCCTATTTTATTAAATATAATTAAACAAAAACTATAGCATAGGGTACACAGGCTTAGCATAATATTTCTACTTTCCATTTGAGTCCATCTAGAAATAAATCCTAGTATTTGATTTGTCATTCTTTTGCCCTCATTAACCTGCATTGCGATAGATAGATTTGCACATCTGAGATCCCTTTACTTTTCTAACCCACTTAAATGTCTATTTTCCAAGTACAATTGGCAGTCTGCTGATTTTTGTTACCAGAATGTAAATCCTCACACTTTACAGTGTTACATTTCAGTTGTTAATTAGAAGCATATTCTTTCGTGTTTATTACACCCACAACAGTAATCATTTAGTCCTAGATTCTCAACGTTCAATTGCAGGCAGTTTGGCAATAAAATACCTCTTAGATGAGAAAAACAACATCATTTTGCTCAAGTTTAATGAATAACTTATTTTAATTTGATATAAATTATCAAATTGTGGGGAGAAATTAATTATCTAAACTAATAAACCCAGTGAGTCTCTCTGGGGAAAAAGGATGAATGATATTTTGGGTCGTGACCTTCAGTCTGAAGAAGGGTCCCGACATGAAACATTACCCATCCTTTTTCTCCAGAGATGCTGCCTGACCTGTTGAGTTACTCCAGCACATTGTGTCTACCCTTGGTATAAACAAGTTTTTGTTTCTACAGTATAAAAACTAATAATTGCTTCATGGCAGCGTATGGGTCATAACCCTGTGGAAACATTTATGCATTCTAGACTGCAAACAAACACAATGGAAAGTGATAGGCCAATCACTAACTTATTGAGGTGAGTTAAATCCAAATAATGACAGCTTTTACTGTGTTTGTCTCTGAAGAGCAAACAACTCCTGCCTTATGTTTGGAAGTAATCAATACACTGGACCTTAATCGTTATACCATTGAGAAATCAAATGTGAGACATAACATTAAATAGACAGGAGAGGGTTTTTTTTTTGTCCTTTATTTGTAATAACTGAATTGAGAGACACCAGTGATCATAATATAACAGAATTAATTCTCAGAAATGAATAGATAGCTTGCAAGATGGATTTAATTGATTCTAGTTTCAAAGGACAATGCTGTGACGCTAAAAAGATGTATAGCAACCAACTGAATTGGGTACTGCCATGCAGTTACAGTATGTGTAGTATGACTCAATCTCTAAGGAATATAAAATATAGCTGAAAATTGAGGGCTAATTACATGGTAGACAACATGGATAATTGAGGCTTTTGGTAAAGTCCCTCATGGTAGGCTGATCCAGAAGATTAAGATGCATGGGATTCAATGTGACTTGATTGTATGGATTCAGAACTGGTTTATTCACGGGAGACGGAAGGCTGTAGTGGAAGGAATATATTGTGACAATCTCTGACAACTGACGTTTCACAGGTTTCTGTGCTGGAACCTCTGCAGTTTGTGATATATAATATAAATGACTTGGACGTAAATGTATATGGGTTGGTGAGTAAGTTTGCCGATGACACCAACATTGGAGGAGTTGCAGATAGTGAGGAAGGTTGTCAGAAGATACAGTGGGATATAGATCAGCTGCAGAAATGTGCAGATGTAGTTTAATCTGAGATGGTGCAAGGTGTTGCACTTTAGCAAGTTGAATGTAAGTGGAAAGTATGCAGTTAATGGCAAGACTCTAACAGCATTGGTGCACAGGGGGTTCTTGAAGTCCAAGTTGATAGCTCACCACTGAACGTTGCACCACAATTGGAAGCTGTACGGTATGCTTGCTTTCATGGCTAGTGGCATCGAGTACAAGATTCAAGAAGCACTGATGCAGCTCCACAAGACTTTGGTTAAGCCGTATTTGGAGTATTGTTTACCATTCTGGTCGTCCCTTACAAGCAAGGATGTGGAGGCTTTGGAGAGGGTGCAGAGGAGGTTTATCAGAATGCTGCCTGGAGTCAAGGGTTTCAGCTACAAAGGCAGATTGGATAAAATTGGATTGTTTTCGCTGGAATGTCAGAGATTGAGGGGAGATGATAGAAGTAGATTAAAAATGAGAGGGGTATAGATAGAGTATTCAGTATCCAGGGTGGAAATGTCCAACATGTGAAGGTATAGCTATCAGGTGAGAGGGGCAAAGTTTACAGGAGTTGTGTATGGCTTTTTTTTTTAACAGAGTGGGGGGGGCACACGGAACACATTACCAGGGATGTTGGTGGAAACAGATATGACAGTGGCATTTTAGATAAGTACACGGAAGTGCAAGGAATAGAGGGCAATGGATCATGTGCAGGCAGATGACATCAGTTTAACTTGATGTCATGTTTGGCACAAACATTGTGGGCTGAAGGACCCGTTCCTGTGCTGTACTGTTCTATGTTCTATGTTCATTACAAGTTCTCCTTGCATCTGTCCAGCAGCTTCCAACAATTGGAAGCCACTTCCTTCAATTTCAGTTGTGCAGTTTGTATTGTTCATGGGCGACTTTTATTGAACTACAACTGCAGCACTGTGAAACCGCTTGTAGTTTGAGCCAGAAGGGGGCCTAGATCTCAGGCTGTGTAGTTTAGTTTAGTGCAGTTGAGTTTAGTGCAGTTTAGTTTAGTTTAGAATCATTGGAAATTCAAATCAGCGTTGTTTTTTCAAGTAGTTTACTTATAATAGTCATAGAGTCATTCAGTGTGGAAACAGCCCCTTCAGCCCAACTTGCCCATGGCGACCAGGCGCCCCATTTACACGTCCCATCTGCCTGCGTTTGACCATATCCCTCTAAGCCTCTTATCCATGGACCCGTCAAAATGTTACTCAAATGTTGCGATAATCCCTGCCTCAACTATCTCCTCCGACTGCTCGTTCCATACACCCACCACACTTTGTGTAAAACGTTACCACGCAGGTTCCTTTTCTGTAGTTAACTTTTATTAGAGGCATGTACATATCCTAGTCCAAACCATTACATACTTTGTTAAACGGTTACATATTAAATATTCAGGATTCCAAGAACTCCACTACCAATGTAGCAGGAGTCTACATTTATCGGTTACATATTAACATTGACTCTAATTATTATTATTTTTTTTAAATAGATAGAAAAAATAAAGAGAAAGAAAAAAACACACTTGAAAACATAAAATAAACTATCCATAATACAACTTAGGAGATAGGTCCGTAGGTAAGAAAACTAAACTATTCGTCTAGTCCTGGGTTCAAGCTTCCATCAAGCCTCAGCGCTGGCCCATTCTACCCCTTCAAATAATCTATGAATGGCAACCATATTCTAATAAATAATTCAGGTTTGTCAATTAAGACAAATCTAATTTTTTCCAGATTTAAGGTATCCGACATCTCCATAATCCACATTTTAATTGTAGGGGATGCAGGGCTTTTCCAAAATTTTAATATTAGTTTTTTCCCAGTTATTATACTATAATCCAGGAAATTTATTTGGTTTATTGTCAGTTTTAACCACTCACGTTCCTAATAATTTTTTTGCACCTCACCTTGTATGTCCTCTGGTTCTTAATTCCCCTACTCTGGACAAAAAGGTGCATTTACCCGATCTATTCCTCTCATGATTTTGTTCACCTCTATGAGATCACATTTCATCCTCCTTATCTGTTTTGTTTTCACTGGGGTTGCCATTTTTCTTCCCGACCCACATGGTAGTAACTTCTACCAACCCCCCTTCCCCCACCCGACAGCACATGATCCTTGACTGTCCCATATCTGATCTAGTGACTTGATCTCATCTTAAATCTACCGATCACTCAACATGCTTTCCATCCAATTAATTTGCTACTTTCAGCCACCCATTTCAATTGCTGACTGACCCCACTCACTGCAATTGTTGAATATCACCAACACAACTGCTGCCCTTTTTCACTTTGACAATCAAAGCTTGCATGAAAGTCCCTTATTTAAGGATCACTATCAATCCCCAATTCTCCATATGAGATAACCCATCTTTGGAAATGGATAAACCATTAGAGATAAATAGTTTAGTTTGGTTTAGTTTAGAGATACAGCACAGAAACAGGCCCCGAGGCCCACTAAGTCTGTGTCGGCCAGCGATCCCTACACATCAACACTATCTTGCACACACTAGGGACAATTTACAATTTTACCAAACCTACAAACCTGTACAACTTTGGAGTGTGGGAGGAAACCGGAGCATCCAGAGAAAACCCACAATGTCACAGGGAGAACATACAAAATGTGTACAGACAAGACCTGTTGTCAGGATTAAACCCGGGTCTCTGGTGCTGTAAGGCAGCAACTCTACCTCTGTGCTACAGAGGTAGTTGAGGCAGGAACTAACGGAACATTTGAGCTTGGAATTTGATAAGACATTAGTGATTAATAAAATGTCCCAAACCACTCAAAGAAGCAAAGAAATATAACTATTATTTTCTAACCCTTTTTTTGCAGACAGATTTCATGACAGTTGAAAGCATTTTAATGTGGTTGCATTCTCTAACGTGGAGGAAGGGTTAATCTGTAAAACGATAGGCCAGTCGCTTTAACATTAGATTGTTGCAGAGTTGCAGCAAAATTCTGAAGGACACCGTACATCAAGATTTAATGAGGCACAGATTAATCAAAGACTGTTGCCGTGGATTTGTTAAGGGAAGATTGTGTCTGGCTACATTTATTGAAGTTTGTGAGACAGCAAAAGGAAGAGTTGTTGAGGTTGAGCATTTGATGTGGGTTGTATGGATTTGGGTAAGTCATTTGAAGCAGACTTATATGGTTGATTAATCAAGAAAGTAAAAAGTTTTGCAATCTTGAGAAAAATAAAAGTTGGATATAAAATCAACACAGTAGCAGAAAATAAAGTGTAAAATTCTATAGAAGTTTTAGTGACATGGCAGGCGATGTGCAGAAGGATTCCATGGGTATCAATACTAAGTGATTTACGTATCGTTGCCATATCAATTAATTGGATGTGAATGTAGGGATAATGTTCAGATGTTTGCCGATAGTGCCACATTTGGAAGCGTGATTGATGATGAGGAAGAAAGGTCTTTACTGACCGATGTCATGTTGCAATTGTATAAATGATCGGTGAGGCCACGCTAACCATATTGGGTTCACCAAACTACAAGCTGCATATGGTCACATTAGAACGAGTGCAGAAGAAATTCACCAGAATGTACATGGAATGTAAGGCATTACTTATGGGAAAGATTGGTAGACTGGGTTTATTCTCTCTGGAACATAGGAGGATGAGGGGTGTTGGTTTTGAGATTTTTGAAGTTATGACGGGCATGGTTAAAACTGATGAAAGAGAGGTTTAATCAAAAAGCATGAAACTCTGGGAAGCTTCAGCCTGGTGAAAAGGAAAGATCTATTTTGAATAGCAGAGAGATCAATAACGAGGATAGTGGATTTAAATGAATTAGTGAACGGATTAGAGGGGATATGAGGGACAAAGAAAATCAATGAAGGTAGAGAGAAGCTTTGGAACTCACAGCAGAAAGTCAGAAACCCACATTCATTTAAAAAAAGTGCATATAGGAGCACCTGAAACATCATAATGAATAAAGCTGTGGTTCAATACCTGGTAATTGGTATTAATTTAAATAGCTCCAACCTTATGGCTGGTAGGTACATAAATGGCCAATCAGATTCAATTTTTCAGCTGTAGACTGCCCTGATTCTACAATTTATTTTATTCATCCCATCCTCATTGTCTCGGGGCTTCTTTCCTTTTCTTGTGTGTAACTTAAGGGCCTGTCCTACCAGCATCCGACTCCATGCGGTGAGCACGACCAAACTGGAAGCGGGGGCCGCGTGGAGGTCGAGTGATCCCTGTACAGGGCCGATCCCACCAGCATGCGCCTGCATGCGGCGAGCGAGACCAAACCGGCAGGGGGGGCCGCGCGGAGGTCGGGTGAGTGGCGCGACGCGGCACAAAGTGGCGTGAAGTTGGAGCAAATTCCGCAAGGTAAGTTCTCAAGGATAGAGAGGCACGCAGAGAGAGGGCCATGGAGGCACACACAGAGAGGGTCATGGAGGCACATATAGAGAGGGTCACGGAGGCACGATGTCGAGGCGGTGCGTAATGCGTCGAGGCGACTGCGGGCCAACAGGCCGTTGCTGCGTGGAAATTTTTACACGGTCAGTTTTACGGAGCCCCGTGCGATGTCGGGACCAGCTCCACACAACTCCGGCGATCGAAGTGGGACCGGCCCCGCGAGGCCGGACGGCTCAAGCGACCACGTTAGGTCGCGCTCACCACATGAGGTCACTGGTAGAACAGGCCCTTTAGGCATGGACCAATGTGACTCCCAGTGGCCCTTGAAATGGCCTTTCAAACTATTCACTTCACAGGGCCATTAAAGATGGATAGTAAATGATGACCTTGCCAGTCAACAGATGGGAACCAGAGTAAGCATGAAAAGGATCTAACTAAGGGGTATTGGTAGCCTCTTGGTGTAAAGAAGTCAGTAGGTTTGGCTGGAGCCAGTTAAATATTCATAGTCATAGAATCATAGAGTGGAAACAGGCCCTTCGGCCCAACTTGCCCACACCAGCCAACATGTCCCAGCAACACTAGTCCCACCTGCCTGTGCTTGGTCCATATCCCTCAAAAGCTGTCCTATCCATGTACCTGTCTAAATGTTCCTTAAATGTTGGGATAGTCCCAGCCTCAACAACCTCCTCTGGCAGCTTGTTCCATACATCCACCACCCTTTGTGTGGAAAAAGTGACCGCTCAGATTCCTATTAAATCTTTTCCCCTTCACCTTAAACCTATGTCCTCTGGTCCTTGATTCCCCTACTCTGGGCAAGAGATACTGTGCATCAACACGATCTATTCCTCTCATGATCTTACAAGAGGAATAATTTCACCATTGGCTAAAACTTAAGTCCTGTTCAAAGTCAGATGTTCAATCTAAATACTTATTTGGGTTCTGTCTCCACTATCTAAATGTAAACTACTTTTTTGCATTTCATTTGACAATGTGGTGATGAGTCACAGCAGTCAAACAGTGACCAGGGTTTGATCCTGACTACGGGTGCCTTCTGTATGACGTTTGTATGTTCTTCCTGGGACCATGTGGGTTTTCTCTGGATGCTTCGGTTTCCTCCCACACTCCAAAGACGTGCAGATTTGTAGGTGAATTGGCTTCTATAAATTGTGCCTAGTGTGTAGGATGCAAAACTGGGATAACATAGAACTAGTGTACCAGTGATAGTTGGTTTTCGAGGACTTGAAGGGTCGATGGGTCTATTTCCATGCTGTATCTTTAAACTAATCTAAACTAAACTAAGAATCACTGGAGAAAAAGGATGGGTGATGTTTTGGTTCACCTTGGTATTGGGATTAAAGTAAGAAAAGTAGACCTGTATTTGGCTGCCTTTAGCCTTATGCAACTACAAACTCCCACAGTAACAAGCATCAGTCCAGTGCATGTCTGGATGTAGAAGGGTCTCGACCCGAAACATCGCCTATCTCCTTCGCTCCTTAGATGCTGCTGCACCCGCTGAGTTTCTCCAGCTTTTTGTGTACCCTCAGTCCAGTGCATATTCTATTTCATTGGAAAGCTCACAAGTTCACTGGCACCTTCCAAATTCATAGTTCTCCCGATTGCCAACATACATTTTTTTCCCTACCTATTCTCAGTACCAACTAAGGGAGAGAGCTACATGAGATGGTTGGCTAGTCGAGCTGCAAAACAGCTTTGTGTGAAGGGTGTCCCAGAGCAGATTATGCCTGGAAACTGGACACCACTGGCAATATCACAGAAGCTTCCTTCCGGGCAGCTTCTATATCCATTTCCCAATAGATACAAAACAATTTTTTGGCTGCGTCACACAACAATTAACAATAAGAAAACCCCAGCAACACACATCCACTACCTTTCCATTCAGAATCAAAACTGAATCATTTCAAAAATAATCAAGCTTTCAATTGCATATTATGGTAACATTTCCACTGTGAAGCCTAGAGCGTTATAGAAATATACATCTACAGATTTATAATCTATTTATTATTGTGCAGTGCTGCCTGTGCTAAGGAACCCCGTAAAACATAAGTCACAAGAAGGACGTTATAAGTGCAGAAAGCTAGTGTAAACCAAAGTTACCCACAGAAACCTGCAGCATGTCACAGATTTCTTATTTTAATCTTTCTATTTTAAATAGCCATGTTGAAGCCTATAGTGACTAGATAATGTTCTAAGCTGTGTAAGTCTATGGAAATACTCAGGAGAACTATCTTTTTCATCTCAGATGCACTGAATGTTCTTATCTCATATATGCAGCCATCATCTCTGCTATTCAGTGACAAAAAAAATAAAACTCTGTATTATTTTATCGGTCTTCTCCAAGAATGCATTTTTTAAATGTATGGGTGAAAAATGGGTCAGATGAGATCACCGATGTCATATTATAAATCAGACCCGGTAACAAGCAATTTGTCAACAGCATTGCTGTAAGAAAAAAAGTGAATACAACAGATCACATACTGTGTTATAGTTCTTTCAATATTTCTGTACAATTATTTTTTTAATTACACTGCAACAGAAGGCAATATCAACTGTAATTTCAGTTAAACGTGCTTTGAATGATGATACAGGGGTTTTTCAATTGATAATTTGGAGCAATAAACTGAGGGAATTGTCACCTTAGTTTAGCACGTGAGTGGTGTTCTAGTCATACCAGGCGGGTTTGAACTAAATACCAATACAAAGCAGAATTGGTTTTGCGTAATTATAATCAAATAAGAGCAAAGACTGAGCTAAAGACAGAATGCTGGTACCAGTACTTGCCCTTTCACCCACAAATGTAAATCAGAATTTGCAGGACAGAACGCCACAGGAAATCCTTCTTCCCTTTGGCTATCAAACTGTATAACTCCTCCCCCTTCTGTCATGGGGTAGACTGAGACTGACTCGCCCGCATTCTCAACCCCCCTCTACCCCCCCCCCCCCCCCCCCCCCCCCCCCCACCCCCCCCATCTCCCCAATCATTGCACATCCCCCAATCCTTTCCACTCGGCACTTTAATTTCATGTTACATGTATTTTGCGTTTTTATGACTGTTGGCAGATCAATTTCCCTCTTGGGTAAATACAGTTCTATCGTATCGCATTGTATCGTATGCCTTTTTTGGACGTTTGATATCTTCCCGATTTTGATCTAAGTTTAAAGGCATGGTGGCCTGAAAATTTGAATGTAATGTGCTTTTCTTTTTCCCTGGGCAACAAACATAAATGGGACTCCAAAAATATTTGTTGAGCCACATTGACAAGAAAAGCTGAACTAGGAGAAAAGAGGGTGGTTATGCCTGGAATGGGCTGCCAAGGGTGGTAGTAGCATTTAAGAGGCTTTTATACAGGCACATGGTGTGCTGGGAAGGGAGGGATATGGATTATGTGGCACTGCCATTGTAGGCAGAAGGGCCTGTTTCTGTGCTGTACTGCACTATATTCTATGTACGACCAATCAAATTTAACAGGGGGTAAACATTCTAGAAATTATCATAATGGAGTTAGCTCTCACCTGGCTACATGTGGATTTATTCAAGGCATTCCTTCTTAAAATAAACATGTGTAACCAACTGTCTTGTGAAGTAATAGGGGGGCAATGAGATAAGTGCTGTTGTTATAGAATATATGAATTTCCAAATCCATTTAATAAAGTGACCACATACCAGATAACATCAAGATTCAATGCCATGACATTAAATAGTCTATAGCAATATGGATAACAATGGGCTAAGTAGAAGGGAACAAGGGGTAGTAATAACAGATTATGTTTTTGTATTAGACTGTGATCAGGCTCATTGGCTCTGAGGATTTTCCATTAATGGAGATGGCTGGCCACCAGTATTGGTTGTGGGAATCAAGGGCAGCAGAATTATGCAAAGGTGTGTCCATCATGGCAAAAATCTTTGCCATTTCCTTGAAAATAAAAGTACCTTCACTGTCCGGTCCCAATAATGTATAACTCCTGAGGAGAGACATCCACAAGTGGACATCATCCTCTCTCTATCACACCCCTTCCCAATATCTTTACCCAATCTTTACAAATGAACCTGCAAATGGGTAAAGTTATGGAGATGGCAGACTACAGAGCAATAAGACAAACAGTATGGAGTTGCATCAAGAGCAGACCTAATATCATAAGGTTATAATGAATAGTAGTAGAATTAGGCCATTCAGCCCATCACGTCTACTCCGCCATTCAATCATGGCTGATCTATCTCTTCCCTCCTATTCCCATTCTCCAACCTTTTCCCCGTAACCTCTGACACCTGTACTAATCAAGAATCTATTGATTCTATCTATATCATATGAAATAGAGCTTGCTTCTCCTGGTTCTTGGATGCAAAAGAAGAGAGCATTTGACATATTTAATGGGAGCCAGATTTGAATCGCTTGATATTCAGGTATCTCTGATGAACCCCCAAGACAGATGGTGGGCATTGGTGAACAATTGATGCAGTGTAGCTGGTTTTCCAAAAGGCATTTGATAAGAAGGGTATTGCTCATTGTCTTTCGACTTTACACTTTAGATATACAGTGTGGAAATAGGGTCTTCGGCTCACCGAGTCCACACCGACCAGAGATCACCTCGTTCACTAACACTATCCTATACACCAGGGACCATTTACAATTTTTACTGAAGGTCATTAATCTACAAACCTGTACATCTTTGGAGTATGGGAGGAAAACGGAGCACCCGGAGTAAAAGCACGCAGTCACAGGGAGAAGTTACAAACTCCACCCAGACAGCACCGTAGTGAGGATTGAACCCATCTCCGGCTCTGTAAGGCAGCAACTCTTTTGCTGCCCCACTGTGATGCCCCTGTATTAAGGGAAATACATTGATGTGAATAAGAAAGCAGAGACATCATCATATTGACAAATTGCAGTCATGATGTACGCCAGGATCATTGCTGAGGCTTCAGGTCTACGCCAGGTGTTTGGCATCACAGATTGCTGATGATGCAAAGATCAATTGGAAAATAAGATGTGATAAAGATGTAAATAACATTCAAAGAGATGTGAACACATGTGTAATTGGACCGAACTATGGCAGTCATTTGAAATTAAAACACGCAGTCATTTGAAGTTATCCACTTTGCCAGGAAGAAGAAAATAAAACATAATATTATTTAAATTGTGTGAGATAAATGCTTATGTTCTGAGAGATCTTGATTTCCTCAAACTTGTACCATAAAGTTAGTTTGCATGTACAACAAAATATGAGGTATATATGTGGTATATAGTTGTCCCTTACTGCGATGAAACTGGAGTAAAAAAGAAAATAATTTTGCCATAATTCTACAAAACTTTGGACAGAATACACTTGGCAAATAATATTGGGTGGCACGGTGGAGGAGCAGTAGAGCTACTGCCTTACAGCGCCAGAGATCCGGGTTTGATTATGACCACGGGTGCTTGTCTTGTACATTCTCTATTTATTATTGCGCAGTGCTGCCTGTGCTAAGGAACCCTGTAAAACACGAGAATAATTTTATAAGTGTAAACCATAAATGTTATCCACAGAAACCTGCAGAATGTCACAGATTTCTTATTTTAGTCTTTTTATATTAAACAGCCATGTTGAAGCCTATTGTGACTAGATAATGTTCTAAACTGTGTAAGTGTATGGAAATACTCTGGAGAACAGCTTTTTCTTCTCGGATACACTGGGTGTTCTTATCTCACATATGCAGCCATCATCTCTGTTATTCAGTGACAAAAAAATAAAACTCTGTATTCCTTTATCGGTCTTCTCCAAGAATGCATTTTTTTAAATGTATGGGTGAAAAATGGGTCAGATGAGATCACCGATGGCATATTATAAATCAGACCCGGTAACAAGCAATTTGTCAACAGCATCGCTGTAAGAAAATAGTGAATACAACAGATCACACACTGTGTTATAGTTCTTTCAATATTTCTGTGCAATTAAATTTTTAATTACACTGCAACAGAAGGCAATGTCAACTGTAATTTCAGTTAAACGTGCTTTGAATGATGATACAGGGGTTTTTCACCTGATAAATTGGAGCAATAAACTGAGGCAATTGTCACCTTAGTTTAGCAGGTGAGTGGTGTTCTAGTCATACCAGGAGGGTTTGAACTTAAATACCAGTGCAAAGCAGAATTGGCTTTGTGTAATTATAATCAAATAAGAGCAAAGACTGAGCAAAACCAGCGCAGAATGCTGGTACTTGCCTTTTCACGCACAAATGTAAAGTTTGCAGGACAGAACACCACAGGATATCCTTCTCCAGTATAAAATGTAAAAAAATTGTCCCTAGTGTGTGTAGGGTAGTGTTAATGTGCGGAGATCACTGGTCGGAGTGGATTCGGTGGGCCAAAAGGCCTGTTTCCCCGCTGTATCATTAAACTAAACTAAACATAATATGTTAAGCTTTGTTCTCCTTGTTTATGTAAGAAGACATTTGCCTTCAAGGCAGGTCCAAGATAATTCACACTTTTCAAAATGGTTCATTGGTTCATTCCATGTGTGCAAATGTTAGAAA
This sequence comes from Okamejei kenojei, assembly GCA_035221665.1. Classification (NCBI taxonomy): domain Eukaryota; kingdom Metazoa; phylum Chordata; class Chondrichthyes; order Rajiformes; family Rajidae; genus Okamejei; species Okamejei kenojei. Next base: position 14,427,120 of record CM069149.1, on the reverse strand, counting down.
GAAAGTTTCAATGGATTTACATATGCTCCCTGGAGTTTGAAAGAATGAGAATTGATCCGCCAAAAACAAACTAGGAAAGTTCTAGGAATGTTTGACTGGGAAATTGCTAATAGATGATTCCTCTGGTGGGCGGATTGAGAACAGATAGATAGGATGTGAAGAAAGCATATGGGGCACTTGCTTCCATTAGTTAAGGGCTTAGAATGTTAAAGCATGGAGGTCTTGGTAAAGCATAATAGAACATTAGTTAGGCCACATTTGGAACACTGTGGGCAGTTCTGGTTGCCATGCAGTAGGAAGAACATGATTGAACTGGAGAGAGTGCAGAAGAGATTTCACAGGATGTTGCCTGGAATGGAATGTTTCAGCTATGAGGAGATATTTATTGAGCTGGGTTTATTATCCCTCAACAGAGGAAGCTCCTGAAGGACCGTTAAGATATATACAAGGTTATGAAAGACATAGATATGATAAATAGCAAGAAACTTTTCAGTGGCAGAAGTGTCTCTGAAAAGAGAATATATGTTTAAGGTGTGGAGTAACAGGTTTCGAGAGAATCTGAGAGCAGTGGGTAAATGGAACAAGCTGCCAGAAGAAGTAGATGAACCAAGTAGAAAACAATATTTTGAAGTCATTTGTACAGGTACATGGATAACAAAGGTTTAGACGGATATATAGTGTAGGACAAATGTGAGCAAATGGAACTACCTTAGATGGGCATCTTGGTTGGCATGGATGAGCTAGTCAAAGGGCATGGATGAGCTAGTCAAAGGGCATGTTTCATGCAGCATGACATGATGACTCTATGACTGAGAGATAATATTTTCACCCAGAGATGTCTAGAAAGTACTTTCTGAGAAAAAGATAGAGGCAGGTACTCTCCAAACTTTTAAGTAGCATTTGGACAGGTACTTGAATCTCCAATGCATTGTTGGTTATAAAGCAAGTGCATCAGTATAGATAGGTACTTAATGGTCACATAGACATGGTAGGTCATTGAACTGTTTTTGTACTACATGACTCTCTGACCATGACTCCCTACACAATGGGGCATAGTCTCAAAGTCTCCTTTTAAGACTTAGTTGACAAGGTATTTTTTCTTTGAAATGATTTTGTATTCTTGGGAATCTTACCCGAGAGTGCAGTGAAGACAAATTGATTAGGTATACTCAGCCTGATCAAATAGAATTTTAGACTTTGGCTATATCAAACTTCTGGGGCAAAGGCAAGAAAGGAAAGTTGAGGCTGGAATAATTTTCATGGAATCTCTTGAATTTCTTAATGAGTAGCCCAGCTTTTCTTCCATACCTCCTCCCATAAGCAGATGAAGATATTGGAACCATGTCAGTTATGTGCTCTATTCAAGATTTCCTGTGCCTGGGGTGGTCCAACCAGAAGTATTCCTATAAGCCTATCTTCAGCTGGAGTCTGGAAAAGTAGGAGCACTCTTTCATCACCACAGTTTAAATATTTTTGCTTTTGAGTTTAATCCTGAGGAGGTGGTGGAAGCAAGGACTCGCACAAGAATTAAGAAACATCCAGACAAGGACCTGAATCACCAAGGCACATAGGGAACACTAAGGCGGCACACAGTGGCTCAGGGGTAAAGTTTCTGCCATCAGCGCCACAGACCTGGATGCAATCCTGACAAGGGGTGCTCTCTGTATAGAGTTTGCACATTCTCTCTGTGACTGCATGGGTTTTCGCCAGGTGCGCCGGTTCCCTCCCACACTCCAAAGACGTGCAGGTTTGTGGGTTAATTATCCTCCGTACATTTTCCCTCGTGTGCAGGATAAAACTAGTGTATGGGTGATCGCTGGTCGGCATGGTCTCAGTGGACCGAAGGCCTGTTTCCGTGCTGTATCTCTAAACTAAACTACACTCAACAAAACTAAGCCAGACAATGGACCAAATGCAAATGAAATGGTTTGTGTAGAGGTAAGTATAATGATCGGCATCGATATGGTTGGCCAAAGGGCCTGATTAGGTGCTGTACATCTACGACTCAAGATGTTTCCATTGCCTTCAAATGTGCACGGCGGGAGGATACATTTTGTCATTTAGAGTGAGATCATGGGAATTTCTGCCTTCAGTACTGTGTCTTTTGAATTTTCCAGTCCAGAGGGATGTTAATGGACGCATAAGAGATCGCTGATACTGGAATCATAATGGACATAAGAGACCAATGATGCTAGAATCAAGAGCCACAAACAATATGCCGGAAGAACTCGTGGTGTCAGGCAACAACTGTGGAGAGAAAGATGTTTCGGGTTGAAATCTAACACAAGGTTTCGGCCTGAAATGCCGTCCATTCCTTTCCACCCACAGACACTACTCGACCCGCTGAGTTCCTCCAGCATATTGTGGCTGCATATGCCTGGCCTTTGCATTTTGAAAGCCAAAATCAATGGATTTTTAGACTCCAAGGGAATCGAGACAAATCAAGCTTAGGCAGGAACATGAAGATGATGATCACGCAGGATACTGATGAATAGCGCAGCCGGCTCCTGGACCTCTCTCCTAGTTCTATTTCTTATAATCTCCTGTTCATAAAAACAATTTGAACCAGTTTCAAAAAATACATGGGAACTCACCCCCAATCTACTTCAACAAAGATCTACATTTCAGAACAAGATGTCATACGGCTGATATCTATGCACTCACCTTTTCTTTTCTACTTAACTTTCCAAGCCCTTTATCATAGAATTCTATTATTGACTTGTCACTGAGCATTTAAACGTGGAATTATGTGGTTGGCTGCATTTTGTGGATTGTTTAAAGCCAAGTCAGCTTATGTTGGTATAAAAACTGGAACTGTGATGTATTACATTCATTCCCGGTTTGATAATAACGACAGTTCATCAACATGAAATCTATTAATGCAAATAAAATGTGAACATTTTTCAATCACTCCTCTCCTCAGAAATTCAGACCATGAATCTTGTCCAATGAAAAAATCAGCAGTGCTCAATAATTTGGAATATCCACAGACAGTTTTGTTTTTGGTACCTAACAGGAAATACTTTATTTTATGTTCTCAATTTCATGAAAACATGTCACAAATTCTTGTACATTTTGTGCTGGTTTTGAAATGCTGCAATTTGCCAATGAACCATTTAATTCACAGCTAGATTTTACAAGCAGCAAAGGGTTAAATGACCAATCCACATCCATTTTCATTGTTGATTGAGGCAGAAACATAACCAGGAGAATGGACAAATGTTACTTGTGTGTGCTTTGAAATAATATTGCTGGCTCTATAACTCCGTATAGAAGTCCAGATCTAGCCTCGGGTTTTCACATCTATCAGAAAAAAATGACACTTCTGATAGTAGTTTAGTATTCTGTCAGAAATGTTGGCAGAAAATTTACTTCAGTCAGTATAAGGGCGGCACAGCGGTAGATTTGGTGCCCTACAGTGCCAGAGGCCCAGGTTTGATCCTCACTATGGGCGCTGTCTGTATAGTGTCTGTACTTTCTCCCTGTGACCACGTGGGTTTTCACTGGGTGCTCCGGTTTTCTCCCACATTCCAAATGACGTACAGGTTTGTGGGTTAATTGACTTCTGCAAATTGTCCCTAGTGTGCAAGATGGAATGAATGTACGGCTGATCACTGGTCGACACAGACTTGGTGAGCCAAATGGCCAGTTTCCACGCTGTATCACTAAACTAAACTGTAGGTTTCTTATAGAAGCGATAGTACCACTTACATTAAGTGGATTAAAGTTAAAGTTAACATGTGAATCTCTAATGTTGGAATATTAGTGTATCAGTCAATAGGGATTTTAAAGAAACCTACAGAAGATTTCCATGTGATTCTGAAACCTTGTATAGGACAAAGATGTTTTCAGATATCTGTGTTTTGTAATACCCTGAATTGTGATACTGACGTTTTTTGTTCATTTGTTACTTATGTTACTTCTAGAGGATGATATTAAGGCCTTCTAAGTATAGATCTTTGACTATCGTTGAAATTTTTCTGCTTCTCAAAATGCACCCAAACTGTAATTAAGCAAAACAAATAGTTTTTTAGGTTTCCACTTTAACATTGCATATCATAGCTGCACACCATCAAATTTGCAATGGCTGCTAAAAATCACCCATACTTCCAAAATATTTGACTACTATGAATCAGCAGATAGCAAATGCACTTGGAGAATTCTGAGCAGTGACTGAGATTTCATTGCAGTGTAATTTTACTTCAGAGTCACGTGAGTGACTTCGTGAAGACCCCGCCAGCACGCATGCGCGACATATATCATCGACCGCATGCGAAGCGACAGGCAGGGAGGAGGGTCGCTCCCCCACCGGAACGGACCTGCAGGTAAGGTTTTTTCTTTCAGGGACTCTGTGGGACAGAGTACCCCACCAACGGGCCGCCTCAAGAGACTGACTGCAGACCTCGGACCGCGGGCAGTCAGCGGCGGCAGAACTCACCTCAGAAGTCGGGCAGCCCGTTGACCCGGCAGGGTGCGGGCTCACAGACTCGTTGTTCGCGGGTAGCGACGGCAGAGCGGCAGCCCAACTTAAACACCGCAGCCTCGCAGGAACACCGCGGACTGCCGGCTACGCTACCTGGAAGTTGGGACCTCCAAGACAGAGTCGGGGGCCCGACTCAATCGCAGGCGGCACAATGCCTGGAAGTGGACCCGGCAGGGTTCGGGCTAGCCGTTTTGGCAGTCTATATTCCCCCATGAGCAGGTGAGGAGCAATACCTCGAACATGGCACACTCCAGCAGGAATGTGGTCACCATGGGTCTCCGAGCAGACCCATGGCAGTACCCTTTACAGGGCTGCCAAATGCTCACCCTCTTCGCGGGGAGCATCAGGAGTCAGGCCTAAGCTGACTCTGAAGGAGGTAATCGCATTACGCAACGTCTGGCTGGGGGTGTGGGGGGGGGGGGGGGGGGGGGGGGGGGGCGGGGGGGGGAAGCACTGCTCCACCAGGGGCCAAACCTGACGGAAATATGACCAACAGGTAAGTTGTACTAACCTTGAGTTGGTTGGGTTTCTGTATTGTTTAAATCCCTTACAGAAACTTCGTAATGCAGAAAACGAGCAGTAAGAAAGCTGCTTCAAGCATGCTATTGAAAACCGCGGGACTTCGGAGCGAGGTCGGCGGCCAACATCCCGGAGCTGACCGTTGATTTCCGGCAGCACTCGTACACCGGGCCGGGAAGACAGCGCAGAAGTCGAGGAGCCCCGCGCATTCGGGACCCGACTCTCCACTGCAGCAGTCCAGGGAGCTGCATACTGGCGGTCGGACTGCGCGGGATAAGGGTAGCTAAGACCCCGACTCCCCATTGCCTCAGTCTGTACGAAAACAGGCCAGCGGCAAAAAAGTGCGGAAGACGGGCCAGGTTAAGGGACACCCCGACTCACCAACACATCAGTTCGCAAGAGAGCGGACCAGTGGCAAAACCGCACAAAAGTCGTGTAGCCCCGTTGGAGCGGTTGGCACTGACTTTGCGTCGCATCAGTCCCGAAAACACGGGACTGGCGGTAAGCCCGCGCGGATGTCGTGTAGCCCCGCTGGAGTGGCTGGCACCGACTCCTCACCATCGCAGTCGCAACAGACAGGCGGAAAAACCAACAGGAGATTGTGTAGCCCCGCAGGAGCGGTTGGCACCAGCTCTCCACTGCTTCCGTCCGGAAGACCGCGGACAAGCGGCAAATCTGCACGGGAGTCGTGTAGCCCCGTAGGAGAGGCTGGCACCAACTACCTACCTCAGTCCCACGATACAATATGACCTGTGATATTGGGGTAGTGTTGTCCCTACTCAGGAGTTGGTCACAAACTCACCTACAAAGTGGTGATGCTAATGGCACGTATAAGCTCAGCGGGTCCAGACCCTCCACAAACTAAACTGGACATCACCTCGACGAGTTGCAGACTGTCGGTAGAGGCTCCATTTGTTCATCAGAATTTGGGGAAGACGACTTGCCGTCCGCAGTTAGCGGCGGCGGTCGCATAGATCGAATGGAGCGCATGGTCGAGCAGATGCTCGAAAGGGACCTACTCCATCAGGAGCGTGCGTCCCTAGGATCCCGAACATCAATGGCAGGGACCATGACAGGCTGTCCAACATCTCTCCCTCCTCAGTAGGGAGCGCCAGAAGTCAGGCACTAGCTGACTTCGAAGACGGGTTGGCTGAAGCAAGAAGAGGAGCTTCTGGGAATGGTGTCTAAGTTCGCTCAACCATCCCAGAAAGGGCAACCTCTTCAGCCAAGGCTAGCGGCAAGCATAAACTACCTGACAACACACCAATTATAGGAACAGGTAATTTCGGAGATGACAAGCAAATACATGGCCCGGTAAATTGCGTGTCGCTGAACGTCCATACCGTGAACACACCCATATGGGGAAACATCAGCCCTGGGTTAAGGGCACAGGGAAAAATTAAAAAAATCCTGAAACTACTGACCCCAGGCATCACTGCGTTTGCCAGGTCGGTCGACGGTATGGACATGACTGAAGAGCAGCAGGATGCATCCATGAAACGTATGCTCTGCAATACGCAATATGAGTTCAATTGGTTCGGAAAAGCTCTATCCGTCCTACACTCAACCCCAAAAATTGCGGGTTTGTGTAAGGCCACTGCTACGCCACCACCAAGACAGTTGTTTGGTGATGACCTGCCCAAACAGGGGAAAGACCTAGATGATGAAGTTAAAGCGGTAGGTTTGATAAAACCGCCTTCCTCTGGCAGACTTCCAGCGTATCGTCGGCAGCATCCATATGCAACATCTAACAGGCCCCAGGTTCAACCCGATAGAATAACGGGAGCAAACCCAAAGGTCACGCCTTATCATCAGAGGCCTGTTTAAGCCAAGGCCCACAGCGACCAGCCAGCAAAATGCGTCAACCCTACACCCCAGCACCACAGCAACCCAAGAAGGACAGAAACATGTCTCTCTACAGATAGACAATACCACAGTGTTGGCATATTAAACCACATGGGTGGTATCAAGTCGATATATTCGGATGAATTGGCAAAAATAACTTGGCACTGGTGCATTGAAATATTTGGATGTATTTGGATATCACCTACATACCTTCCAGGTAAGCTTAATACAGTGGCGGACACCAGGTCACGAGTATTCATTGACAACACCAAGTGGATGTTGAACCCCCAAATATTTGCTAATATTATAGCTAAGTATGGAACACCAGATATTGACCTCTTTGCGTCCAGGTTGAACTCTCAGATACCAACATATGTCTCTATGCATTTCCCCCTTTCTGCCTCATCAGTCGGGTATTGCGGTAAATCCAGCTAGAATCTGCATCAGGGATTCTGATAATACCTGACTGCCCCACACAGCCATGGCTCCCAGTGGTCCTCAACAATGGTGAAGAAACCATGGGTGCAGCGTCCTAAATGCCCGAACCTACTGATACATCCCATATCAGGGCTGTGGTCATCTGAACCTGTTGGCTTGCAGGTTCTGAAGAGACCTTTGCTTGAATTCGGGCTGTCGAACAGGACCATGGATATCATCACGGCATTGTGCAGAGAGTCGACGAGGGAGCAGTGCCTTACCTATGTAAGGAAATGGGAGGCCTTCTGTTCCAGGACTAATATCACCTACGACTCTGCCACCATCACAGATGTGCTGGAATTCCTCGCGGGCCTTCACTATGATGAGGGCTATAGTGCCATCAATAATGCCAGAAGCGCATTGTCATCCTACCTCACTATCGGAGTAGGATCCCATTAGTTGGTGTCGAAACTCATGAGGGGTATTTCAATTCTTACCCTCGTAGACCGTGATACAATATGACCTGTGATATTGGGGTAGTGTTGTCCCTACTCAGGAGTTGGTCACAAACTCATCTACAAAGTGGTGATGCTAATGGCACGTATACAGCTCAGCGGGTCCAGACCCTCCACAAAGTAAACTGGACAGGATGGTCTCGACCCCTACCAAGGTAACCTTTTTCATTGATGAATTACTTAAACACCATAGACCTGGTACAACCGGTCTTAAATTGGAATCCATTCATATCCCATTGATGTATGCCTCTGTATAGCCACTTATCTCCGACATTATATTAATGTCACACAAAATATAAGGAGAATGGAAACAGGTCTATTCATCAGTTTTTAAATCCCACATCACAGGGTAACTGTGCAGACAATTCCAGGTGGCTTAGGGTGGCGTTGGATGCAGCAGGGGTAAACACTGATATTCACATCAGCGGCAGACCATGGAGGTACCCATGGACCATGTCCTCGCAACAGCGGGCTTGGCCAACGGAGACACATCTCAACGGTTTTATAACAAACCTGTGGCCACTCCTGCGATGTTTGCAGATACTTTTTTAAGTTCTGTTCCCTGAACAGTTCCCAAACTCAGGGATTTTTTTGTTTGTATTAATGAATACATTATTGTTTTTCAGCTCTGTTACAATTCTGAATTACGTTAACACACTTCCTCAATCAGTTATTACGGCAGTGTGTGAGCATGGATGTGGTCCAGGGCATGAAATCACAGAGCTTTGAAATCTTCATGAAGTCACTCACATGACTCCGCAGTAAATTAGTAAGATTAAACGAGAACTTACCAGTTTGAAGTTTGATTCTTATTTTATGAGGAGTTACGATGAGGGATTTTGTGCCCTCCACTCCCAACCCTCTATCATAAGGTCAACTGGTGTATGCTTTCTCTTAATCTTACTACAGTGGCTTGCAAAAGTATTCATACCCACAACTTTTCCACATTTTGTCACGTTACAACCACAAACGTAAATGTATTTTATTAGGATTTTATGTGATAGACCAACACAAAGTGGCGCATAATTGTGAAGTGGAAGGAAAATGATACATGGTTTTCAAATCTTTTTACAAATAAAAAAATGAAAAGTGTGGCGTGCAAAAGTATTCAGCCCCCTTTACTCTGATACCCCTAAATAAAATCCAGTGCAACCAATTGCCTTCAGAAGTCACCTAATTAGTAAATAGAGTCCACTTGTGTGTAATCTAATCTCAGTATAAATACAGCTGTTCTGTGAAGGCCTCAGAGGTTTGTTAGAGAACATTAGTGAACAAACAATGTTCCTTGGGCATCATGAAGCCCAAGGGACACACCAAAGGGATAAAGTTGTGGAGAAGTTTCAAACAGGGTTAGGTTATAAAAAAATATCCCAAGCTTTGAACATCTCATGGAGCACTGTTCAATCCATCATCCGAAAAAGGAAAGAGTATGACACAACAGCAAACCTACCAAGACATGGCCGTCCACCTAAACTGACAGGCCGGGCAAAGAGAGCATTGATCAGAGAAGCAGCCAAGAGGCCTATGGTAACTCTGGAGGAACTGCAGAGGTCCACAGCTCAGGTGGGAGATTCTGTCCACAGGATAACTATTAGTCGTGCACTCCACAAATCGGGCCTTTATGGAAGAGTGGCAAGAAGAAAGCCATTGTTGAAACAAAGCCATAAGAAATCCTGTTTGCAGTTTGCCACAAGCCATGTGGGGGACACAGCAAACTTGTGGAGGAAGGTGCTCTGGTCTGATGAGACCAAAATTGAAGTTTTTGGCATAAATGCAAAACGCTATGTGTGGTGGAAAACTACCACTGCACGTCACCCTGAACACACCATCCCCACTGTGAAACATGGTGGTGGCAGCATCATGCTGTGGGGAAGCTTTTCTTCAGCAGGGACAGGGATGCTGGTCAGAGTTGATGGGAAGATGGATGGAGCCAAATACAGGGCAATCTTGGAAGAAAACCTGTTAGAGTCTGCAAAAGACATGAGACTGTGGTGGATGTTCACCTTCCAGCAGGACAACAACCCTAAACATACAGCCAGAACTACAATGGAATGGTTTAGATCAAAGCATATTCATGTGTTAGAATGGCCCAGTCAAAGTCCAGACCTAAATCCAATTGAGAATCTCTGGCAAGACTTGAAAATTGCTGTTCACAGACGCTCTCCATCCAATCTGATTGAGCTTGAGCTATTTTGCAAAGAAGAATGGGCAAAAATTTCAGTCTCTAGATGTGCAAAGCTGGTAGAGACATACCCCAAAAGACTTGCAGCTGTAATTGCAGCGAAAGGTGGTTCTACAAAGTATTGACTCAGGGGGGCTGAATACTTTTGCATGCCACACTTTTCAGTTTTTTATTTGTAATAACATTTGGAAACCATGTATCATTTTCCTTCCACTTTACAATTATGTGCCACATTGTGTTGGTCTATCAAATAAAATCCCAAAAAAATACATTTACATTTGTGGTTGTAACGTGACAATATGTGGAAATGTTCAAGGGGTATGAATACTTTTGCAAGCCACTATATCTCCAGTCAGTTCTGCTATCTGTGATTTCACACTGTGTTTTGAAGAACGTTGCGCATGCGTGCTGGCGGGGTCTTCACAAAATCCCTCATCGTAACCTCATAAAATAAGAATCAAACTTCAAACTGGTAAGTTCTCATTTAATCTTACTATTTCTCAGCAGAACAACAAGAGCACTTCCACCAGGTGCCAACTGAATATTCTTCCAAAGCAAAAGGGAATTCATGTCTTCAGGCAATTTATAAGCATCTTGCATGCTTGCCTTTGGCAATGGGCGTAATGTCTAATTTACATCTCCTAAAGGTGCATAAAATACACATGGTGATGAATATATTGGCTCAACATAATTTTCATCTTGGAGAGCCGTCACGAGAGAACCTAATGCTGGGCCTCCCTTCACTTCTGAGGTTATCGATCCCTAGCAATTTAAAGCACTACATATGCTCAATCCTTATTTTGATTGAATGCATTCGGTTAAACTTTCACTTGGACAAGCAAGTCATTGTCCCAGCTGAAATTAATTACATTCTACTCCTATTCTTTAGTGCTCGATGACTGATGTTTTCGTGAAAATGATCCATCAGATTCTTGCTGTTGTACAATTACTGCGCATTGAATACATGAGCACATCACCAATGAGATTCAGTAAAGGTAGTCAGTTTCAGTCAGTTGTTGGGATACTCGTTTTTGTGTGAGATTATATGTTGTTCTATTAGACAAGATAGGTAATGGGGAAGGCAGGGGGCACCTGCCCTTTCTGGGAATGGATAACATGGAATAATATTAATATGTGGGAAATATTATTAAACTTTTCTTTGGAGAATCCGCTGAACCTGGCCTGATATATTAACTGGTCAGTGGGGGAGAAAAGAAGATCACAGGCAAGAATTCATATTAAAGAAAAAGCGCAAAGTGCTGGAGTAACTCAGCAGGCCAGGCAGTATTTCTGGAGAACATGGATAGGTGACATTTAGTGGTGGGACCCTTCTTCAGACTAAGATTAGAAGAAAGGTCCTGACCTGAAACGTCACCTGCCCATGTTCGCGAGAACTGCTGCTTGTCCAGCTGAGTTACTCCAGCACTTTGTGTCTTTTTCTGTAAAACAGCATCTGCACTTCTTCTTGCTGGCTCGAAGGGCCGAATGGCCTACTCCTGCACCTATTGTCTATTGACTCCCACAAGTTGGATAGAGTGGATGAGGAGAGGATGTTTCCATTAGTGGGAGAGTGTAGAACTAGAGGTCATAGCCTCGAATTAAAGGACATTCATTTAGGAAGGAGATAAAGAGAGTATAAAGAGCAGAACAGAGCAGTATAAGGAGCAGAATGGCTAGGTTTTGCAACAGCTCCTCCCCCGAGCCATCAGACTCTTGTATTCCATTTAATGTGCCGCCACTATTATCTATTTTATCTTTTTATCTATTTTATCTTTTTATCTATTTTATCCTTTTGTTATTTTATGTTGCACGGTGAGCCAGATGCAACAACATTTCGTTCAGACTTGCATTTGTTGGTGTATTTTTGAGTGACAAAAAAGTCTTGATTGATTGATTGAAATTGAATTGAATTGAGGAGAAATGTATTGAGTCAGAGGGTGTCGAATTTGTGGAATTATTTGCCACAGAAGGCTGTAGAGCCCGTCAGTAAATATTTTTATGGGAGATATAGATAGATTCTTGATTAGCACAGGTGTCAGAGGTTATGGGGAGAAGGCAGGAGAATGGGGTTAGGAGTGTGAGATAGATCAGCCATGATTGAATGGCGGAGTAGACTTGATGGGCCGACGGGCCTAATTCTACTCCTATTCCTTATGAACTTGTGATCTTATGACCTTAAGTCATATCATTGGACAAAGGGATTGGGGACTAGATCCTGCCAATCAGACATCTGGTTTGTGAAGCTGGACCCAGAACACAAGGGGGAGGGGGACATGTGTCCAAAGATTTCCAATCAGACCCAAAGAAACTCATTTGGTCATCCTGTCACCCAAGAATAAAATCTAAATGTGAGGATGTTATCTGGATCTAGTCTGCAAACTAAAACAAGACCTCACCAAATTGGGGCAGGAGCCACATTTGCTTACTCAAAAAGCAAGATAATCTTTGGATTTATGAAGAATGCAGTGGGATTAGATTGGGTAAATAGGTCCCTTCACTTAAAATTCAAGTTAGCAGCATGCAGGAAATGTTAAAATGGGGATTATTGGAAGTCATGTCTGGATAAAAAGATTTAAATTTGAATTGACTTCTGTAAAAGGGGATATTCCAGTTAAAAGTAGGAATTCCACTCCTCCCGTAATGCATCCGACACATATGTAAATACCAGAGTTAAGTAATAAGAATTAAAGAAAATAGTAGAATGGATAATGTAAAGGTCAACAAATAGATTTGTCTGAGGGATAAAGGCATATAACTACATTAATCTGAATAAAATTAAGGAAAACTGGGGTCGTTAAATTCAATAGAAGCAGCAAATGTTTAGTTTAGTTTTGTTTAGAAATACAGTGTAGAAAAAGGCCCTTCGGCCCAACGAGTCTGCTTACAAGTGATCCCCGCACACTAACACTATCCTACACACACTAGGGATAATTTACAATTTTACCAAAGCCAATTAACCTACAAACCTGTACGTGCAGGTGGAAACCGGAGCACCTGGAGAAAACCCACGCAGGTCATGGTGAGAATATACAAACTCCATACAGACAGCACCCGTCATCAGGATCAAAGCCAGGTCTCTGGTGCTGTGAGGCAGCAACTCTACCGCTGTGCCACTGTGGTAAAAATACTTTAATAAAAGGTTGAAATGAAACACAGTGTTAGAACTATTAAGGACAAGAGGAATCAATACTAAAGGAAAAGAAGTCAAGGCAAGTCTTGTCAGATTAAGATTTTTTGACTGGAATACCGCAACAGATTGTGATTTTCCTGAAGTAAGGTTTTTACATGTTGATGGGTTTCTAAATGCGATGAATCAGGATGTTTCTTTTAATGGAGCTCAATTATGTTACTGTTCATATTGTGTCAGCACAGTTGTATGAAATTATTATGACATGCTTCAGCTTTTGCTGACATAACACAACGGTAATTATCATAGGTCTTGCATGATTTTATATATTTTTTTATTATTATGATTGAGACAAAGGATCAGGGATGCTAACAGCTACAAGATGAGCTGTACAGACAGAACCGGAGTCTTGTATTAACCTAGTTAATTAATGGGTTTTACATCAAGGACTGGAACTGTCATCATTATCAATGATAATCCTTATGGTCAATTAATATAAAAGTGATAACTATTGTGTATAAGAAGAAACTGCAGATGCTGGTTTACATTGAAGATAGACACAAAATGCTTGAGTAACTCAGCGGATCAGGCAGCATTTCTGGAGAAAAAGATTAGGTGACGTTTTGGGTCGCAACCCTTCATCAGACTGAGAGTCAGAGAGGGGGAAACTATAGGTATGGGAAATCACAGAACAAAAGGGCATAACTATTGTGTAGGCTTTTAGTCTGCACACAAGATGTTTGTTACTGTAAACAATATAAGCAGGTGGTTAAATCAATGCTCTTTTACAAGGATATTTAAGCCTTCTTGCTTTAGATTTTTTATTCTAGTGTGAATCATGCTTATATCGTAATTAGATAGTTCAGATATTATTTCTATCTTTAAAATGGCTTTCATCCGTATTGAAGGAAGAACAACCAATGGGCTTTAAAAATATAAATATCCTAATTTATTTATATTGAGATTTATTGCTGAAATTCAAACTACAAAATGCGCTACTTCAAATATTTGATGTAATGTCATGAAGATTTATGATCCATTCCTAATTACCCCAAAACTGAGGAAGTAATTAGTTACAGTGAGCTACAGTGGTGAGGCCTAAGTTCTAAGCCATTGAACAGTTAGGTACAGTGACACAGCGGTAGAACTACAGCCTCACTGTGCCAGAGACCTGGGTTTGATCCTGACCTCAGGTGCTTTCTGTGCAGAGTTTGCACGTGTTCCCTGTGACCCTCGTGTTTAATCTAGGTGCTCCTGTTTCCTCCCACATTCCTAAAATGTTCAGGGTTGTAAGTTAATTAGCTTCTGTAAATTGCCTTTGGTATGTAGGATGCGAAAATGGTATAATATAGAAATAACATGAACAGGTGATCAATGGCTGATGTGGACTCGAAGGGCCTGCTTCCATCTTAAACTACACTTAAAACTAAATTAAACTAAGATGGTTGCTTCTCCTTCTCTGAAGTATGTGAATAAACCAGATTGGCTCTCATGATAATCCATCAATTACCATTGTTGATCCTAGATGTTTTAATACAGTTTTATTTAAATTAAACCAAGTTGTTATGGTAAGATTTTAATTAACACCACCAGTTCAAAGATATAGTCTCTGGGTACTAATGCAGTAATGTAAGCACTAGGCCAAATTTCTGACAGTGTAGCTGCCTTGTCCGAAATGCAAGAAGAAAGATTTTCAAGGTCTTTTGGTACATTGGCCATCATTAGTCAAGGTGCTGAGTATAAAAGTTGGCATGTTTTGCTATTGTTGTACATGACGTTATTGAGGCAACATTTGGAGTATTGTGTTCAGTTTTGATCATCTTGCCATAGGAAGGATGTTGCTAAGTTGGAAAAGGTGCAGAGAAAATTTACGATAATGTTGCTAGGACTTGAGCTCTGGGGACATGTTGGACAGGCCAGGACTTTATTCCTTGGAGCGTCAGAGGATGAGGGGTGATCTCCTATAGGTACACAAGATAATGAAGGGAATGGATAGGGTGAATGCACCCTAAATATTACCCAGAACAGGGGAATCAAGAACCAGAGGACATACTGTAGGTTTAAAGAGAAGATAAACACAAAATGCTGGAGTAACTCAGCAGGTCAGACAGCATCTCTGGAGAAAAGGAATAGGACATTTTGTGTCGAGACCTTTCTTCAGACTGAGAGTCAGGGGAAATGGAAACAAGAGATATAGACGGTGATGTAGAGAGATATAGAACAAATGAATAAAAGATATGCAAAAAAGTAACAATGATAAAGGAAACAAGCCGTTGTTAGCTGT
Source organism: Okamejei kenojei (assembly GCA_035221665.1). Taxonomy (NCBI): domain Eukaryota; kingdom Metazoa; phylum Chordata; class Chondrichthyes; order Rajiformes; family Rajidae; genus Okamejei; species Okamejei kenojei. The sequence goes on along the minus strand of CM069149.1, from coordinate 14,411,748 downwards.
GTACTAGGTGAAAATGAGTTACAGACAATGAGACTCAACAAGACAACTTTGAAGCTGGTATGACTTGGGTGGGGGTAGGGTTGGAGAGAGAGGGGGTATGTAAGGGTTACTTGAAGTTAGAGAAATTAATACTCATACCAATGGGTTGTGAGCTGCCCAAGCAAAATATGAGATGCTGTTCCTCCAATTTACGTTTGGCCTCACTCTGACAATGGAGGAGACCTAGGACAGAAAGGTCAGTGTGGGAATGGGAAGGGGAATTAAAGTGTTGGAGGTCTTCTTCTTATCAAGTCCACCCACAAGATTAGAAGTTGTTCAGCTGAACTCACTTCTCTGCATCTGCATACAATGGTGTCTGTCTTGCGCTTTGTGTGCATCTTGTGCGTGGTGGTGGAAAGATTGGTGGAAACAGAGATGTGACGTGAACGCTCTTTCCTTGACCCCAGTGTTTGAGGTATGGGTAAGATTTAATAGGAACCTGAGGGGACCATTTTCACACAGTGGTGGGGAAATGGAATGAACTACCAGAGACAACATTTAAAAGACATTTGGGAAGATAGCTAGGATAGGTAGAGGAATATTGGCCATACACCAGTAGATGAGACCAGTGTACATGGGGCATCTTGGTTGGCATGGGCAAGTTGGGCTGCAGGGTCTGTTTCCATGCTGTTTGACATAATGACTCTAGGGGGCAGTTGGCTACAAAATGAGGAGACACGCAAAATATTGACAAGGGCCAAGTTGAAAATATGTCAAAAGTTATAGAGTAGATTTTCTTCCAAGTGCATTTCAATATTGAGGCAAAAATCCCATAATTCTTTCAATCAATCCACTTTAAACCTGATGAGTCATTCAGTGGTTAATACATAAGAAACATCAAAAGCTGTGGACAGTGGGTCTGATACATTCCAGGGTTTTCTTTGATAGCACTCCTTCAGAAAACCATATATTCATGATTAAATGTCAGATGGCGACATCACATTCATGCATATATGCGAGATATAGACCTTTCTTCAGAATTGCCGTGGCTGTGTTCAAAGTCTCGTATATTCAAAGCCATTGACTAGGCTTTCAGCTTCCTTTCTGAGACAGGGTTATAATTTAAGTTATCGTGAGTACACCTGTGGCATTTACTATGGGGAGCTGAGAAGCACCGAGGAAATTGATACTCACGCTGTTTATTAGGGTTGGCACGACAGAGGTATAAAATGCTCCATGACCTGTAGCGTACTGACGGAGGACAGGCCAAACCCCTGTATGGGAGAAGGCAGTGGAAGCTAGGTAGGAGTGAAGTGGTTTGAGTGCTTACAAAAATGGTTCTGTAAAATCAACCAACTGTGACACATTAATGAAGCAATGTAATGCCTTTCTCAAGAAATAAAGAACTCCTTAATGTCTTCTTCCCTAAAAGTTCCCAGTGATGTACTCATAGAACTTCATGAATATCAGTCCCATCCATGAACATTTCATTAAGGTACATAGTGATTTGTAAATAAATCTAACTGCATTTCAGCAACCTGGCTTTGAAACTGTACAAGATAAACACAAAATGCTGGAGTTACTTGGCAGGACATGCAGCATTTCTGGAGAGAAGGAATGGGTGAAGTTTCAGGTTGAGACCCTTCTTCAGACAAGAGTCAGTGGAAAGGAAAGGTAGAGATGGTGATATAGAGATGTATAGAACAACTTATTGAAAGATTTGCAAAAAAGTAACGATGACAAAGGAAACACGCCATTGTTAGTTGTTTGCTAAGTGTGAACGGGAAGCAAGAGTGACTTGGGTGGGGGAGGGATGGAGAGAAAGGGAATGTAGGGGTTACCTGAAACTAGATAAATCAATATACCGCTGGGTTGTAAGCTGCCCTAGCAAAATATGAGATGAGATGAAATTCTTCATTTATTTTCACAAGTATTTCTTTCAGGGTTTAGCTTTGTGCTGTGAGATAGGATGCAGCATTGAATATCCTTGAACCTTCCTGATTAAATTGCAATTTAAACTTTTGCAATGCTGGGAGCAGGGAAAAAGAAACAGACGTCTTCTCGTTAAACAATTGAAAATAGCAGCCTCTGTAATTCTCATAAAATTGATTGAAACTTTTTTCCCCTTTACTTCTTCCCATAACTGTTCATTATTAGACTTTGTTCATTGAACTCCACATACATTCCCTGGTTGCGTGAAACATTTAAGCAACTCTCTATGGTATTTCTGCACAGGCAAATGACCGTTTTTTGACTGAAAGGGAGTGTGAGAACAACACACACAGATTAACACATCTGAAGGCAGCAAATTGCAGATTGTGAATGTGAAATCCATCTGCATCACAAGCCTGTTTGCTTCAGCTGCCACATTCATGGCATTCATGTGGAATACTGACTGAAGTCTCTTTCTAAATGGAAATAATTCATCCATAACCTTCAAAGTTTCATAGTGCAAATATCAGCAGACATACTCAGAGAGTAATCAAGTACAGAAATAGGCCCTTCAGCCCAACTTCTCCATGGTGACCACCCTGTCCCATTTAAGCTAGTCTCATTCAATCTTGTTTTGCCCATTTTCCTCTAAACCTTTCCTATCTATGTCCTGTCAAAGTGTATTTAAAATTATGTTATAGTTCTTACCTCAAATACCTCCTCATTCCATATATCCAGTAGCCTCTGTATGGAAAAAGTTGCCCTCCAGTTCCTATTTGATCTTTCACCTTTCATCTTAAACCTATGCCCACTAGTTCTTGATCTTGAACTTAAGTATCTTAATTGCGTATTTGTGTATGAATGTCTTGTTTGATTTAGTCTTTTTCTTTTCACTGTATTGTAGAGTTTAGACGCAATTTATGGACAATTTATGTTTTTTTCCTGTGGTGTCCAAGTCTGTGTCTGCCTATGAAACTGCTGCAAGCAGATTTTTCCATTACACCTGTACCTCACTGGACCTGTGCACATGACAATAAATCTGACCTGAGATGCAGGCATGGATAAATGGACCGAGATTCTGAATGAGTCAAAAATATTTCTGAAATGGTGTTGGACTTCATGGATCAAACTTGGCTATATTTAGACTTTGTTGTTTGTACTCCCTGAACAAACATGCAACTCTAAATGTTTGTTTTAAAAACTGCAGAAGTTGAAATAGAGTCATGAAGTCATACAGCATGAAAATGTGCCCTTCGGCCTATCTTGAACATGTCAACTACGATGACCCATCTAGACTAGTCCCATCTGGTCGTGTTCGACCCCATACATCCTCTAAACCTTTCCTGTCCATGTGTCCCAATGTCTTTTAAATGTTGTTACAGCACGTTCCTCCACTTACCTCCTCTGGCAGCTCGTTCCATATACATGCCAAGCTCTGTGTGAAAATTCTATGTCCATTTCTGCTATTCTGAAGACTCTGCCCAGTCACCCTATCTCTTCCCCACAAGATTTTATTCACCTGTATTACATCGTCCCTCAGCATCCTGCGCTCCAAGGAATAAAGTCATAATCTGTCCAACCTCTCCCTATAGCTCAGGCCTTCGGGTCCTGTCAACATCCTTGTAAATCTTCTCTGCACTCTTTCCAGCTAAACACCATCCCAACTTCTATACTAAATACCATGATTGATGAAGCCCAATGTACCAAAAGCCTTCTTGACTGCCTTATCTAACTGTGATGCCACATTCAGGGAAGTATGTACTCCTTGATCTCTCTGCTCTATAACACTCCCCAGGGCCCTGCCATTCACTATGAAGGTCTTGCCCCGGTTTGATGTCCCCAAATGCAACACCTCGCACTTATCTGTATTAAACTCCATTAACCATTCCGTAGACCACTTGCCCAACTGATCAAGATCCTGCAGTAATTTTTGACAACCATCTTCGCTATGTATGACACAACATACTTTGATGTCTTCTGCAAACTTACTAATCATGCCTGTACATTCTCACCAAAATCATTGATATAAACTACAAAAAGCAAAGGGCCCAGCACTGATCCCAGAGAGACATCACTAGCCACAAATCTCCTGTCTGAATAACAACCTTCCACCATCATTCTGCTTATTTCCATGAAGCCAATTCTCTAGCTGGTAAGCCAGCTCTCCCTGGATCCTATGCAATCTAACCTTTTGGTGCAGCCTACCATGCAGAACCTTATCAAATAGTTTGCTGAAGTCTACATAGACATTTAATAATCTCCCAAAGTACCTCCTATTCTCCGAGTTCCTCCTTCTCTACAAGAAGTGGGTCAGCCAAGATTCCCCAATACGCAATACAGACCTAATTTAGCTAGAGAATACAGAGAATATATAAAATGAAATAAATGTGTATGCTTGGCAATCTATCTTCCAGGCTGTGAAGCTGAGAAGCTAGCAATCCCAAATCCTTGAAAGTACCACCTGAATGCACACACATTTCTCCCTTTCTCCATCTCCCGATCCCCTTCCACCTATATTCCTCCCCCTGGTTTATCATTTCACAACTCTTTTATCCTTAACTACTTATCTCCCACTTTTTGTCTTTTCATCTCTCGTCTTTGTCTAACCATTTGCCAACCAGCAGCCAGACAATGACTGTAGTGTCACAGGATTTTCAGAAATGCTAAAGAAATGCGATCACAATTTTGTAAGCGTTAAAAGATTACTCAAAATTTAGAGGTAGGTGAAAAATACCGTTGTTTTATTTTCTATTTCATGCAAGGATGGTAGAGTTTTGCATCACATTAATTGTGCCTATCTCGTGTTCTGGGCAGATGTACTGAAACAGATCTTGAATCAAAAAAACACCATTTGCTACCTCAATTATTGTGTGACTATCAACCATGCACTCAAATACTTTATTTTTCCCAAAGCAATGCGTTTTGCACACCTATTGGAGAGAGAATGTGCCTCTGGCTTTTAAAGTTTGTTTACCCAGGAGCATTATCAAAAATCAAATAGGTTTTCAGCTATAACAGATGAAAGATTATTTCCTGTTTTACTTCGGACTCACGTGAGTGACTACGTGAAGAAGCCCCGCCAGGCGCATGCGCGTCATTAAGTCCAACGCATGGCGGACCGACGGGCTGGAGAGCGTAGCTCCACCAGCGGTAAGTAGCAAACTCGCAGGTAAGTGGTTTTAAAACTTTCCCTGCGACTATTTAAACTCTGTAAGTCTGGCTCGGGAGCCAGCGGGAGTTAGTGGTTATGGAGAGTACCGTTATGAAAACTGTTCGAAGTAGGAGCGGAACGTGCGGGCCCGCGGTTCCAGCTCGCAGATCGGGTCGAGAGATAACAAGTGCAGTAACGTCGGCTCCGATACTGGCTGCTGTTTTACCGGCAGTTCAACAGCCTCCATCAGCTCCAGTGCCTCAGGGCAGTGAGGCCACTACAACAGGAAGAAAAGCCAAGAGAAAGTCTCTCAGGCCCATTTTATCTGACGGGTCTGCTGATGAGGAAGACTCCCCTCCTCATAACAAGAAGGTATGGGGATGGCTCGACCAAATGGAGAGGATGCTACAGACACTAATGAGCCATGAGATATTTCAATCGGGGTCCAATGCCCCTAGGATTCCCCAGGCAGCCTCTCAAAGAGGCTCATACAGTGAGGATTACAGTATATCAATATCAATTGGAATCGCCCTTTCCAGCACCTCGTTTAGGGCTGGAAGAGACCTCCCTAGAGCAAGACTTGGGAGAGCCAGGGCAGGATGAGTCTGACCCTGAAGCTGGTGTCACTGCATTTGAGCACACACCAGAGCACATGAGCCATGCTCCAGGTGTCCCGGGCGTAGCGAGGAACCTCGCTATTCCAGAAGTGACTGGTGAGGCCATGGAACAAAACCTGGCCGCCAATGTTAATTACATGGCTTCTCACCAGCTCCAGGATACAATTATGGAAGAGACGGCCACGAGATATAAAACACCTGTTAATTGTGCGTCGCTCAAAGTGCCCACCGTGAACTCTGCTATATGTGCACAAATGAGTGCAACGATGCGTGGACAAAAAATCAGGTTTCAGCGGGTCCTCAAGTTGGTGGCAGCAGGCATCACTGCATTTGGAAAAATGGTCCGGGGGGCACCAATGTCTGGCACACAACAAGATATGCTGGCCCTGTTCTGTAACGCATATTTTGAGGTCAACTGTATAAGAAAAATTGCTATAAAGCCGACGCTGAACCCGAAATTTGCAGTTTTGTGTAGGTCCACCAACATCCAAGCCCCAGATTATTTATTTGGGGTGGACCTCCTCAAACAAGTCAAGGACCTGGAGGAAGAGGCCAAAACAATCGGTCTCATGAAGACATACGTCCCTTCTGCCAGGATGACACCAGCGCGAAGGGGGTCGGATCCAGGGGCAGGGCCAAGCAGAGTGGGGCCAGTGGGACGACGGTATTACCCACCTGTGTATCCCAGCTACAACCCCAATATGGGAAGAAGGAGGACTTCAAGGTCGCCTGTAGAGGTACAGGTGATTCATTCTGTCCAGGATAAGATTTCTGGGGAACAACCTCCGGTTTGGGGTAGGTTGCAATTGTTTTATGATGAATGGTGCTGCATAACATCTGATTGGTTTATACTAGACACTGTGTTATGCTCTCGAATAGAGTTTGTCAGGAATTGATCCACCTGTACAAAATATGCCTAATAGAGTATTGTTTTTTTCTGCACCAGAAACTCAGCAGGTAAAAGAAGAAATTATGCTTTTGTCCCAAAAAGGGGCAATTTAAAGCATTACCCAATGGGTTAACCTCAGCTCCTAGGCTGTTCACTAAATTGTTGAAACCAGTGCTGGCGCTACTTCGGGCCCAGAATTACATTGTAATGGCTTATCAAGCTTATATTTTAATCATAAGCAACACTCAGGTGAAAGCTGAGGAATCTGTTTCAGCAACCAAACACCTGTTTGAAAGGTTAGGGTTTCTGGTCCATCCACCAAAATCCAAGTTAGAGCCATCCTAAAAAATTGATTTTTTGGGATTTGTCATTGATCAGTTGATATGTCAGTGACTTTGCCTACAGCCAAGGCTGTGGGGATCAGGGAGGTCTGTACTAGTCTCGCTGAAAAACAATATCCCTCCATCCGGGAAGTAGCCAGTGTTATTGGTAAATTGGTGCAGCTTTCCCTGCAGTGGAGTTTGGACCTCTGCACTATCAAAGTCTGCAACGAGCTAGAGAACAAGCACTTAAAGAACATGCAGGCCATTTTGATAGACCTATGCAGTTACCAACCAGAGCCATAGCTGAATTACAATGGTGGATTATCAATATTGTACGAACTACCAAAAACATTTTGGTTCAGCAACCTTCAGTGGTTTTACAAACAGATGTGAGTGCTCTGGGATGGGGAGCTACGGACAGCAAGTCTAGCTGTGGTGGTAGATGGAGTGTGCAAGAGGATATAATCCTGCACAGGCATGGTATACATTACTTAGAATTGCTGTGTGCATTCTATGGATTAAAAGCTTATTGTTCAACAATGAATAATGTACATTTTCAACTCCAGATTGATAATACCACGGCTGTGGCATATATCAATCACATGGGAGGAATAAGGACAGTATCATGTGATAATCTGGCTAACCTCATGTGGCACTGGTGTATTTCTAGAAATATCTGGGTCTCAGCTATCTACCTACCAGGTAGAGATAATGTGGTGGCAGACAACAGGTCACAAAAATTTAATGACAACATAGAATGGATGTTAAATCCTGATGTTTTTGAAATGATTGTCAGCCGCTATGGTTTGTCAGATATTGATCTGTTTGCATCCAGGCTAAATCACCAGTTGCCTAAATACGTTTCATGAGAACCAGATCCAGGAGCAGTAGCGGTGGATGCATTCTCGCTACATTGGGGACGTACACTCTTTTATGCTTTTCCCACATTCTGCCTGATTAGGCAATGTCTCACCAAAATAGAGCAGGACTCCGCCTCAGGCGTTTTGGTGGTTCTGGACTGGCCTACACAGCCATGGTTCACATTGGTGCTCAGAATGATGACTCAGCCATTCATGACTGTCCCCAACTGCAGTAATTTGTTGGTGCATCCAGTAACCGGAGAAAGTCATCCGTTACATGATCGTATTAATTTGTTAATCTGCAGGTTCTGACCAGACCGTTCCAAGGCCTTGGACTGTCGAGTAGGACCATGGATATGATAACTGCAGCTTGGAGAGATAGCACTAAGAAACAATATATGTCTCATATTAAGAAATGGGAGATGTTTTGTTTACAGTCAGATATACCATATCATACTGCAAGCATACTGGATATATTGGAGTTCCTTGCTACATTGCATTTTGATGAACACTTGAGCTATAGTGCCATTAATAGTGCTCGAAGTCCTTTGTCCTCCTATTTAGGGCAGTTTTCAGAACAACAATCTATCGGGTCTCATCCGTTAGTGTCCCAAATCATGAGAGGAATCTTTAACAAAAATCCTCCTAAGCCTAGATATACAGAAATCTGGGATGTCAGTATAGTTCTCACACTGCTTCAGCAATGGACTCCAATTACATCATTGTCTTTTCAGAAGTTAACACTTAAAGTGGTTATGCTCATGGCGCTAGTATCAGCACAATGAGTGCAAACATTGCAAAAGTTACGACGAGATAGCATGTATTCTTCTGCAGATAACATTACATTGTGTAGGGGAATCGAGACATAGGTTTGAGGTGAGGGGGAGAAAGATTTAATAGGAATCTGAGAGGTAACATTTTTTACACAAAAGGTGGTGGGTGTATAGAACGAGCTGCCAGAGGAGGTAGTTGAGCCAGGTACTATAGCAATGTTTAAGAAACATTTAGATAGGCACATGGATAAGATAGGATTAGAGGGATATGGGCCAAACTCAGGCAGGTGGGACTAGTGCTGATAGGACATGTTTTATAGTGCGGGCAAGTTAGGCCAAAGGGCCTGTTTCCACACTGTATGACTATGATTATGAAATGGTCTTGTCACTGTTTATTGTCACTAATAAAACAATTAACAAAACACAAAGTGCTGGAGATACTTAGCGGGTCAAGCAGCATCTTTCGAGGGAATGGACAAATGGCCTTTTGGGTCGGTACCCTTTAGGGCCTGTCCCACTTTCACAAGTTATTCACGAGTTCTCCCGAGTTTTCCCCTTGATTCAAACTCACAGAATGTTTGTAACGAATCCTTGGGAGTTCGTAGATATATCGTAGTGGCTCGTTATGCTAGCCGTAGGTACTCATGGCATCAGGTAAGTCGGGACGTTTTTCCAACCCAATAAAAAATGTCCATGAGTAAAAAAATAGTCGGGATGAAAGAAATTGCAACTTTTTACTCGTAAGGAGGGCATCGAAATAGTCGTGGGAATTTGTAGACATAATCTTAGGAGTTTGTAGGAGTTTGTGAACATAGTAATGGAAGGTCATAGGAGTTCGTACATTACCATGATCTTGATTTTTTTTTTAGGTCCTTTAAACTCGGCAGAGGTTTTGAATTAAGTCGTGAAAGTGGGACAGGCCCTTTTTTCAAACATAAGTAATAAATATGTTTACATTAATTAAGCCAAGATGGATGTTATCTCTTTAATTCAACACTTCAATTGAAGTTCCATTTTAGGGGAATTTAATATTTTTTATGTATATCCTTTTTTACACCCTTTATCAGTGCGTTTCAATCTTTCTCCACCAATGCACCATCATAACTTCAGAATTGTCTATATTTAAAGTTATGACTATTTTATGGTTGATGTGCATAACTTTTGAACTGAACACATAATTCTATCACATTTGATGAAGGAACTTGACCCGAAACGTCATCCATTCCTTCTCTCCAGAGATGCTGCCTGTCCCGCTTAGTTACTCCAGGTTTTTGTGTCTATCTTTGGTTCAAACCAGCATCTGTAGTTCCTTCTTACACGTTTAGTTTAGTTTAGTTTAGTTTAGAGATACAGCGCAGAAACAGGACTATTGGCCCACCGAGTCCGAGCCACCCAGCGATTCCCCCACAGTAACACAATCCTACACACACTAGGGACAATTTACATTTATACCAAGCCAATTAACCTACAAACCTGTACATCTTTGGAGCATGGAGGAAACAGAAGATCTCGGTGAAAACCCACGCAGGTCACGGGGAGAATGCCCAAACTCCGTACAGACAGCACCCGCAGTCGGGATTGAACCCGGATCTCAGTAAGACAATAGGGTGGCACTACGGTAAAATTGCTGCCTTACAGCGCTTGCAGCACCAGAGACCCGGGTTTGATCCCGACTACAGGTGCTGTCTGTACGGAGTTTGTTCGTTCTCCCCGTGACCATGTGGGTTTTCCCTGAGATCTTCGGTTTCCTCCCGCATTCCAAAGACGTACAGGTTTGTAGGTTAATTGGCTTGGTGTATGTGTAAATTGTCCCCAGTGGGTGTCGGATAGTGTTAATGTGCGGGGATCGCTGGTTAGTGCGGACTCGGTGGATCGAAGGGCCTGTTTCCGTGCTGTATCTCGGAACTAAACTGAATAACACAGCAACTTTATCACTGCACCACCGTGCTGCCCTTGATCACATGAACAATCCAAAAACAATAATTAACCATGTGTCATTATTCACGACCATGTCCAAGACAACCTTCCACTAATTGATTCCATGATATATTGTTCCAAATACCATCCTGAATGAATGCTCATCCTCCACATTACTTTTATCTATTTGATTTATCCGGTATCCATGAAGATTAAACCCTCCTTGATTATTGTATTACTTTCACTACAATATTTTATATGTCGAGTAAATTGCCCTCGAAATGTGCTGCTATTGTCAGCAGGACTATGAATCACTCCAATCAGTATTTTACTGTCTCCTTTCACCACTTGCACCAATTCCATTTCCTGTTCTGATCAATTAAATTCATTCTTTCTTCTGCTATTTTCTCAACCTTTGTCATCAAGCTATTTCTCTTTTTATCAATTTTTCCCTTTTTAAAACCAATATTATTTAATTAATAGTCTAAACTACCATACAATCACATCTTTGTTACGGATGTTTCATGCATCAAATTGCAGTGCCCTTAGTTTTAATTTTTTACCATCTTGAATTGAATTTGTTAACTGATGTACAAACTCCATAAAAATCTCAGGTTCTTTGACTCAAAGATTTATGTTTTATTAGATACAAAATGCTGAGTAATTAAGCAGGTCAAGTAACATTTCTGGGGAAAATGTTTAGGTGACGTTTTGGGTCGGGAACCTTCTTCAGTCTAAAGAAGGGTTCTGACCTGAAACGTCACTTATCCATTTTCTTCAGAGATTTTGCCTGACCTGCTGAGTTACTTCAGCATTTTAAGTCTATCTTTGGTGTAAACCAAAATCTGCAGTTCCTTGTTATGATATTTTATTTATTATTACTTGCATCACTGCATTGTTCTTTGGACTTGCACTTTGTCCAGAACCTGAATACTGATCCAAACGTTTACGCAAAGCATAGTTGATGGGTATCTTACAGATGTACATAAACTTCCACATGCTACAACTATAATGTGACAGTGCTCTTGAGATCGCTTCTAAATAATGTGCTGTATATTTGAGTAGGAAGGAACAGCAGATGCTGGTTTACACTGAAGATAGATGCAAAATGCTGGAGTAACTTAGCAGGATGAGGCCGCAACTCTGGAGGGAAGGAATTGGTTACATTTCGGGTCGAGACCCTTATTCAGACTGAGTTAGGGGAGAGGGGGAGTCCCCTGACTCTCAGTCTGAAGAAGGGTCTCAACCCGAAACGTCACCCATCCCTTCTATCCAGAGATGCTGCCTGTCCCGCTGAGTTACTCCAGCATTTTGTGCATATATTTGAGTAGCTGAAGATTCAATTCACTTGACATTTGTCTGCTCCAAGATAAATATGGATGAGTAATTATTTAGCTGTTGCTTTTAAAGCACAGAAAGTAAAATCTTAACCGCTGGGAGCTTATAAAAGGCTCCAATGACAATGGCAGAATTTCCACATTTTTGCACAGCTGAGGTTATGCATGTTTGATATCCGCTTTCTGTGTTTCTAAACCTATTTATATTTATGCACTTCTGGGACAAACTCAAGTGGACATTGGACCTTTGGCCCCTCTTGACAGTAATTAGCACCCATACAGGTAACTAAACTCTTGGAGCCAACCATCTCATAACTGTCAACTGTCAGGGAAGAGAAGGTTAACTAAAACTGTGCAACAGAAAAACCTTCAAGGTATAACATTTAAAGTTGAAGGTCTAAGTTAAAATCTAAACGTCAAATGAAATCTACTCACTTACCAGCTCTCCCGCTGAGTGCATTCTCAATTTTAGAATATTGTTGAAGCTGCACTCTGATCATTCACTTGGAGCTTTGAAATGTACAGTTTCTGAGAATGCAATTTCATTGACTAGAATTGGAACTAGCCAATCAGAACATTTTGCAATAATACATCTTTACTGCTCCTCAAGCTAATAACATAGAGGTCAAAGGTTTGTTAATCCAGTTGGGAATTTCACAAATACTGCATAAATTGGCTGTCTCTATAAACACACGTAGACCAGGCAGTTCTCATGAGGGAGGGCACCTTCAGTATTCTCAGGGGGTGGTAGTAGAGCGATGAATTTTGCTTGTGTAAATCCTCAAGAATAGCTTTTTTTTCTTTGAAAGAATACAAATAGAAACAAATTCCGGGTACACAAAAAGCTGGAGAAACTCAGCGGGTGCAGCAGCATCTAAGGAGCGAAGGAGATAGGCGACGTTTCGGGTCGAGACCCTTCTTCAGACTGGTCAGGGATCAGGGAAACGAGAGATATAGACGGTGATGTGGAGAGATAAGGAACAATGAGTGAAAGATATGCAAAAAAGTATCGGTGATAAAGGGAACAAGCCATTGTAAGCTGTTTGTGGTGTGAAAATGAGAAGCTAGTGCGACTAGGGTGGGGGAGAGATAGAGATAGAGGGAATGCCAGGGCCCGAGGGCTGAGGGAGAGGTGGGAAGGGGAGGAGACAGCAAGGGTTAACAGAATTGAGAAAATTCAATATTCAAGCCCAAAGGATGCAGACTCCCCAAGCGGAATATGAGGTGCTGTTCCTCCAGCTTGCGGTGTTGCTCACTCTGGCCGTGGAGGAGGCCCAGGACCGAGAGGTCGGATGTGGAATGGGAGGGGGAGTTGAAGTGCTGAGCCACCGGGAGGTCGGGTTGGTTATTGCGGACCGAGCGGAGGTGTTCGGCGAAGCGATCGCCAAGCCTCCGCTTGGTCTCACCGATATAGATCATCTGGCATCTGGAGCAGCGGATGCAGTAGATGAGGTTGGAGGAGGTGCAGGTGAACCTCTGTCGGACCTGGAAGGACTGCTTGGGTCCCTGAAAGGAGTGGAGGGGGGAGGTGAAGGGACAAGTGTTGCATTTCTTGCGGTTGCAAGGGAAAGTGCCCGGGGAAGGGGTAGAGTGGGAGGGGAGGGAAGAATGGACAAGGGAGTTGCGGAGGGAGCGGTCTTTGCGGAAGGCAGACAGGGGGGGAGATGGGAAGATGTGGCGGGTGGAGGGGTCACGTTGGAGGTGGCGAAACTGGCGGAGGACTATATGTTGTATTTGCCGGCTGGTGGGGTGAAAGGTGAGGACCAGGGGGACTCTGCCCTGTTTGCGAGTGGGGGAATGGGGAGCGAGGGCAGTGTTGCGGGGTATGGAGGAGACCCTGGTGCGAGCCTCATCAATAGTGGGGGAGGGGAATCCCCGTTCTCTGAAGAATGAGGCCATTTGTGATGACCTGGTGTGGAACACCTCATCCTGGGAGCAGATACGGCGTAGACGGAGGAATTGGGAATAGGGGATGGAGTCCTTACAGGAAGCAGGGTGGGAGGAAGAGTAGTCCAGGTGAATAGAAACAAATAGAAACAAATTCCTTTTACCTTAAAGCAATGTATTTCCATTATTTGTAGAATAAATAGTCAATGATGCAATATCGAGTGTTCAAACATCTTTAGATGAACCAAAATATTAGACACATTCAGCTGGTCAAGCAGCATAAATGGAGGGAGAAACAAAGTTTATGTTTCAGATACAGCACCTTTGTCAGATGCTGCTGGCTTACTGACTATTCTCAGTTTTTTTCTTTCTGTTTTTCCTTCCAGCATCTACAGTTTTCAAAACTTATTATCATGCTTTGTTGAAGTTAGTTAGTTTTGTTTATTGTCACGTGTACTGAGGTACAGTGAAAAACTTTTTTAATTGCGTGCTAACCAGTCAGTGGAAAGACTGTGCACGATTACCATGAGGCCGTCCACAGTTTAGAGATATAGGATAAAGGAAATAATGTTTAGTGCAAGATAACATTCCAATGAAGTAGAAGGTAACTCTCACTAATTCATGCAAAGATAAATTGCACCATGATTAGTAAATGCATTTTCCTGTACCACCCATGTCAGATGTCGAACAATATTTACAAATTGCATGATCATTAGATCAAAACAGCATCCCAGTCACCATTCAAGAGAAGTGGTAACATCTGTGCCAGCACCACCTGAATGCAATCCAACTGGAACTGACTCAAAGTGAATTTGAAGCTTTAATTTCTTATTACTAAAGAGTAAAATGTTTTAAATCGCATTCATCAGCTTTTCAATCAATAATAAGAAATAGTGTTGACCCTTGCAGCAGCGATCAATGGCTTAGAAACCAATGCGAATGTAGTTCCTTGACCAAACAAATATTCAGAGATCTCCTCAAAAGCAGTATTACTTGTAGTGAGTGCCAGCACGTGTGAACACCAGTATGCAGCATACCCTAAATGCTCTATTGCTTAATGCATTGTGCTGCAGGTCTTGTGTTTGAGCTATGTTGCCTTTTCCAGCACTCCCACATTAGATAAAAAATGGCTCCCATCTTAGGATGTGCTTCTGGAAGACTCCCGGAATGCCGAGTGGTGGCAGAAGGCTCCTGGCATGTTGCGCAGTGGCAATGGCTCCTGTGAGACCCAGTGACTGGATGAAGGAAGACTTGGCGGACCGCGACATGAAGGGGGAAAGCTTGGAAGGAGCCGAACTCTGTCCCGATGACTCAGTCCCGAGAGTCAATGAGGAGGGAGCCGCTGGTGACCACAGATGCGAGGAGTGGTTTGGTGGGAGAGGGGCCGGGGTATGTCCTTCAGTGCCTTCAAGGTTGGCTGCAGGAGGCGACCCCAGGGCACAAAGGAAGTCAGGCGAGAAGAGGAATATCATATCACCGGCTGAGCCAATGGAGAGTAACAGAGGAGGCCTCCGTATACCACTATTCTCCTCCGCCGAGCAGAGCTGGTCCTTACCCTCAACAACTTCTCCTTTTATTCCTCCCACTTCCTCCAAATCCAAGGCATAGCAATGTGCACTCACATGGGCCCAAGCTGGGCCTGCCGCTTTGTAGGGTATGTCGAACAATCCCTGTTCCAGGCGTACACTGGCCCTATCCCTGAACTCTACCGCTGCTACATTGACAACTGCATTGGTGCTACCTCCTGCACCCAAGCAGAACTCACTGACTTCATCAACTTCACCACCAATTTCCATCCTGCACTCAAATTCACTTGGGCCATCTCCGACATCTCCATACCGTTTCTAGATCTCACCGTTTCCAAGAACTATCTAGACTACACTTCTTCCCACCCTGCTTCCTGTAAAGACTCTATGCCCCTACAGCCATTTCCTCCGTCCACATCGCAACTGCATCCAGGATGAGATTTTCCATACTAGGGCATCGGAGATGTCCTCATTCGTTAGGAAATGGGGATTCCCCTCTTCCATTATAGATAAGGCTCTCACTAAGGACTCTTCAATATCCCACAACTCAGCTCTTGCTCCCCCTCCCCTCATTCGTAACAAGGCCAGAGTCCCCCTTGTCCTCACCTTCCACCCCATTAGCCGTCGCATACAGCATGTAATCCTCCAACACCTTTGCCACCACCAACGCGATCCCACTACTGGCCACATCTTCCCATCTCCACCCCTTTCTGCAGAGATCATTCCCTCCAAAACACCCTGGTCAAACCACCCCCTCCCCAGGTACTTTCCCCTGCAAACGTTGGAGATGCAACACCTGTCCCTTTACCTCCCCCCTCGACTCCATCCAAGGACCCGAACAGTCTTTTCAGGTGAAGTAGAGGTTCACTTGCACCTCCTCCAACCTCATCCATTGCATCCTCTGTTGTAGGTGTCAACTTCTCTACATCGGCGAGACCAAGCACAGGCTCGGCGATCGTTTCACTGAACACCTCTGCTCAGTCCGTCTTAATCTACCTGATCTCCCGGTTGCTCAGCACTTCAACTCCCCCTCCCGTTCCCAATCTGACCTTTCTGTCCTGGGCCTCCTCCATTGTCAGAATGAGGCCCAGCACAAATTGGAGGAACAGCACCTCATATTTTGCTTGGGTAGTTTACACCCCAGCGGCATGAACATTGACCTCTAACTTCAGATAGCCCTTGTTTTCCCTCTCTCTCCATCCCCTCCCGCTTCCCAGTTCTCCCACCAGTCTTATTGTCTCCATCTACATTCTATCTTTGCCCCTGACATCAGTCTGTAGAAGGGTCTCAACCCCAAACGTCACCCATTCCTCCTCTCTAGAGATGCTGCCTGTCCCGCTGAGTTATTCCAGCATTTTGTGTCTACCTTTGATTTAAACCTGCATCTGCAGTTCTTTCTTACACAGAGGTGGCCCTGCTGCAGTCTGGGGCTTACCTGGATCAGGAGCCACTCCAGTACATCGAGTAAATGGACTGGACTTTGAACTTTTTGTAAATTATGCCAAAATATGGCGACTTATGCTTGTGCGAGCTATGCAAAAAGAATTTCACAGTGCAGTACATAATAAAACATCATTGAACCTTTGAAAGCACCATTGAACTTTCCTGCCACATAAGAATGACTCAGGAATGAAGGCTGTGTGAGATTTCCCATATGGATTGGCCTCGTATTGTCTGAGTACTATATTGAAAGAGGACCCAAGAGTGGTTCACATATTCTGGGAATTTGTTAAACCTGCTGGTGTTCATTTAAAACTTCTAACAATGGGATTTGTTGCCTGCTAATTTCAATTATAATTGCTAAAGAAAGGAGCTCTAAGCCAATTTCTAATGATGTTTGCACAGAATCTTCTCTCCACTGTGTATAAAGATTGGAGGGCTAACCAAGCGGCACACGTATATAAAGCAGAAAAAACTGCAATTACCCAGTGCAAACCCTGAAATGACAGTCAACTTCCCTGTGCAGACATTTTACATGCTTAAAGAAAGCTCATGGCTAGAAATTATAGATAATCCCTGCACAAAATGTGCAATGCGATGGAACACATGAACATATATGGACCGCAAATCTTTGTTAATACAGCAATCTTGTACTGTGTTCCTACAGTTCTTCAGAACAGGAAACATGTCAGTATATTTGAGGAAAAAAACCTATTAAATTCAAGAGATAGACATAAAATGCTGCAGTAACTCAGCAGGACAGGCAGCATCTCTGGAGAGATGGAACGGTTGATGTTTCAGGTCGAGACCCTTCTTCAGACCTCGACCCAAAACGTAACCCATTCTTTCTTTCCAGAGATGCTGCCTGTCCCGCTGAGTTACTCCAGCATTTTGTGTCTATCTGCGGGTTAAACCAGCATATGCAGTTCCTTCCTACACTATTATATTCAGGTTCAGTCTTAATGTACAGTTTGTAATCATGGAGACAGGAATACCGACTTTATCATGTTTGATACTTATACAAATATATATGTTTTGTAAAGATTCTCAAACTGCAGAAGTAATTGTGCTGAGAGAACGTGCCATCTTTGCTTGTTATAAAGTGGAAATTGTATGGTCGCAGGTTTAGTTTTGACTTTAATGTGAATGTGTGGCTTGTCCAGCTGCCTGAACATCAGGCTGGCAGCCCGCCAGGAGTCTAACTGCTGCTCGTTGTTGGCATCACGCCCAGGTGCTGAAAGTGACTGTCTGAGCCTGTGGCTGACCTCCAGGCCTTTCCTTAGATTTGACGGATCTCTGTGACCCAGTTGGAAGTGGGGAAGCTGAGCGAGGGGCCGAGCATGCCCTGGCACAGATGGATCCTGAGCTTGAAAGGTAGGTGATCGGAGTGGGACAGCGGGCAAGATTTTCAGCGGTGGCTGTTCCTTGCTTCTTGTCTGTGGCAATCCACGAGTGCCATCTCCACAGGAGACCACCCTGCCGGCTTCCGCCACCGCTGTATTGAACTGTCTCTCGGTCCTCAGTCCCGATGGGATAGAACCAATGTGTTGTTTTCATAGCCTAGATAGTTCTTCCCAGTGACCCTCTGGCTGGTGTCCTCAGTTGGCATTTTGTTTAGGTTTGTCATTGTTACCATTGCTGCTGCTCTTCCTCGCCCGTAGTTCATCTGGAATTTAATAGATATTCACTCAACAACATTTACCAAGTAATTCACCGAGTAATGTACCAAGTAATGTTGTTGAGATATCCACTCAATAACATTTAACACCAGGGACAATTTTACAATTATATCACACCAATCAGCCTACTTGTACATTTATGGAATGTGGGAGGAAACCGGAGATCCTGGAGAAAACCCACACAAGTCACGGGGAAAATGTACAAACTCCTCTAGTGCTGTAATGGGCGATTTTTCAGGCGACCGTCAACAGCCCGTTATGCAGGCGGGGGACAGGGCAAGTGGGGGGAGCTCTGTCTGAGTGAAATTCACATGGTGCAAAGCCAATGTGATACAGACACACCGCGCGCTGAACAGAAAGGTTGGTGCTGTAATTAAGATGGTGAAAGCACAGTGTACGTGAAGGGTCACGTAAGAGGGGGAGGGGGGGGGGGAAGGAGTGGAGCCAACTTTTAAGAAGCCAGAGATACACGGCTGTGAAGCTTGGCAGATATTAACGTTACCGGTCGGTTATCCTTGGTTCTGAAAACTATTGCTTACGTTTCCTTTTCCCAATGAGCCAATGAAATTCACCAGTTAGAACGCTACAACCTAAGAGAAACTATGACAACCCTTGACCTGCTGGCAACCCACTACCACTGCACCTACGGCTACACCTACGCTACACTCCATGGCGGCTTCATTCTGGTCGCGGCTAATTTTTCAACATGTTGAATAATTCACGGCGACCATAATGAGGTTGTGACTCGTTCCCAGAATGCGGAAACTCCTTACGACCATGAAGGCGACTACCCGGCAACCACCCGCGAACATGTGGCGACCATGTGGCGACCGCATAGTCTCCTGCAGTCATCTAAAAAGTTGCCTAAGTGGAAGAGGCCCATAAGGCAGCAACTCTAGCGCTGCACCACCTCACTTAGGTTAAGAGATAGTTTCTTATGTAGACATGACACCTACTGCATACACATAATTATTCTAACCACTGACTGTCATTGCCTGCGCAATGATGAATTCATGGTTACAATATTGGATTAGCAACAAAATGTCATGACTATTAATCTAATGACATGAGTTCAAAATTCACCATAGCAATTTAGGAATTTAAATTTAAATTGTAGTAACCAATTTAGCATGGACCTCAAAATCTTAATAATGTTATCAGCAAGCAACTTAATCGTTTATGGAAAGCCCACCTGGTTTACTAATATTCTTCTCAGGAAATCTAGTCTGGTCTCTCTATAGCTTCAGGCCCATTAATGTGGTTGCCTCTTCAGGAACAATTATTGTGCACATCATGTGGTTGAATCAATAAAAACAGTGCATCACTTGGTCATTTTGTCTAATAATGTTTAAGTGCTGCTGCCTCACAGCTCCTGAGACCAGTATTCAATCCTAACCATGGGTACTGTCTGTGTGGAATTTGCATGTTCTCCCTGTGACTGCCTGGGTTTCCTCGATGTGCTCCAGTTTCCTCCCACATCTTAAAGATTGTGGATTTGCTGGTTAATTGGCCTCTGTAAAATTCCTGCTAAAATTCTCCTCCTCCCCTGGGGGGAGGAGAAAGTGGATAACATAGCACTAATGTGTTCAGGTGATCGGTGGTCAGCATGGACTGGTTGACCGAAGGGCCTGTTTCTGTATCTGTAAGCTAAGATGTAGTAGCTAGAGGTCATTTTAGATATCGTAACCAGACTCCATTTCCATTGATTTCTCATGTATTTACTTTCCTCATAATACAGAGAGATTGGGGTTTCTGAAAATAATTAGTCATGGAGAGAGGAAAGTTCCTCCTCCCCATGCATCAATTGCCGCCCTGAGTCTGCCCATGCCTGCTTAGTCTGTCTGCTCCACCATTGCCTCTACCTACATCCATCTGGTCCTCTGTGCCATATTTGTCTATACTGTATTTGTTTGCCTGAGCCTGCCTACCTCAATCGGTTCCATTCATTTCCTACATATCTTCTCTGCCACAACCTGTATTTTATATGAAACATATATATTGCACATCACTATAAAATATGCATTTGAGTGCAGGCTTTCATAATTTCATTATCGGTTCTCCAATATCGCCATATTGAAAT
Source organism: Okamejei kenojei (assembly GCA_035221665.1). NCBI lineage: Eukaryota > Metazoa > Chordata > Chondrichthyes > Rajiformes > Rajidae > Okamejei > Okamejei kenojei. The sequence continues at coordinate 14,391,358 of CM069149.1, read as the reverse complement.
GGATATGACACTAAGTGATGGAGTAAAACAGCAGGTCAGGCAGCATCTCTGGAGAACATGGATAGGAGATGTTTTGGTTGGGATCCTTCTGCAGACTGGTGAAGGATCCTGACCCGAAACGTCTCCTATCCATGTTCTCCAGAGATGCTGCCTGACCCGCTGAGTTACTCCAGCACTTTCTGTCTTTTTATGTAAACCAGCATCTGCAGTTCGTTGCTTCTACGTTGTGATAGATACGGATGGACTGACAGCTTGTCAAATATTGTCAAACATACGCTGTAGTTAAACAATATTGCCGGCAAAACAATGTCAGCACAGAGCCAGGCTCGCTGAAATTTATAATACAAACACACCAGAAACAGATCCTACCTTTTAGATAAAATCTGGAAGATTTCCTTTCTTTTCGCAAAATGAACAACATAAAATACAATTCTAATCCTATGTTGCCAGAACACTAAAAGTATTATATTATTCATGCACTGGACCATTACATTGCTTGAATGATCTTCTATTTTAGAGATTACATTCAGACTCATTTATTTCACAGTTAAATCACCTTTCATTTCTCCTTTTCTCTGAAGCAGTATGCTTCATAGTCATGCAAAGCAATGCGGATGATATCTCATTCTGTAGAAAATGCTACTGAATTTGCTGGAGTGTATCCCATTAGTTAGACTTTTCACCTCACACTGCAGCTTATAAGATGCAACCTGGTGGGAATGCTCGTTGAGCGTGGTTTAGCAGTGGCAATGCGAAACCTGGGGAACCATAGTGAACAACAGTGCCAAGAATCAACCATGAATCGCAAAGATTGGAATGTGGCACAAGGAAGATGGAATCATGATGTCATACAGCACGGAAAAAGGCCATTCAGCCCAACTCATCCATGTCAACCAAGCTACTCCATCCAAACTAGCACCATTTACACAGGTTTGGCACATATCCATGTATCTGTCCAAGTATCTTTTAAATGCTGTATATTACCTGCGTCAACTACCTCCTCTAGCAGTTTGTTCCATAGATCCCCAACCTTCCAAGTCAGTAAGCTGACCCTCAGGTCTCTATTAATACAGAATAACATAATTAGGTGAATTGGAGTTAAATCAAATATGAAAGAGAAAAATAGAGAACGGGCAGATTAAATTAAGAGAGAATTATATGGGGAGTGATTAGAAAGGCTTAAAATTAAAATTACAAAATACCTTTAAGGACAATTTAGCACCTACACAAGAGAGACTTCACAGTTTCAGATATTCTCTTCCTGTTCCAGAGAGATTAAATGCTGTTATAGTAACATAAATCTTCACCCTTTTGCTGTTAAGCACCAGCCTAAATTCTTATATCAAATGTAACTTTTAACGAATGAATAGATACAGCAAGTTTTTGAAACTGAGGGAGATTGGCCGCTCAGCATTTTTGCAAAGTTAATGGAAGAAAAGTTCAACATCCAGTATTATGTATCAATTTGGAAAGTGACTACTTCCCCCTAATATAGGATAATTCTCACACCAATTAATGCAAACGCATCATTATTATTTTTGCCAGGATATTGTATCCCAACAATTCTATTCATGGTGAATCACCATGAAGTCACATTTACAGTCCTTATTACTAATCTGGTACAAGTAAACCGCAATTAAATTGTCATTTGAGGAAAAAAAGATACTTTCTGTGGAAGAAATAGCCAAATTGTTCTTAAAAAAATTCCAGTTAGCTTCTATAATTCACCGCCAAATAAGCTATTAATTTGGTTATTAGTTACTTTCTACAAAGTACACAGACAAAGCATTTCCCTAATGAGAGTAAAATCCAACCTGATAAATTATTTAAGATGTGCGTTAAAAATTAAACCGATTTTACAGTTCTGGTGCCTTGGACAGAGCAGCTACTCTTTACTAGAACATTCTTTGACAATAACATTTGAAATTTAACATTCAGGAAAGCAAAGTGCTTTAGTGTTATCAACCTTTGACCTTTTGGACCTCAGCTTAAATCTATTGCAAAGGCTGGATATGCCCTCTGATTATTTCAAGAGCTATGTGGCTAAATAGTTTGTGCAGTCTTAAACCAGCTTCAATTGAAGGACCCAAAGCATGAAATTGTCCCCAGTTTGATACTGCCAGCAATCTCATTTAGGCTTTTATTATGCAATGATTTATGGATCCTATTACATGCACAGTGCTTCGAATATGGCATAAGATTCACAATGTAAACAGATTTCATTGTTGTGGTCAAAACTTAAAATGCTGCAGGAGAAGATGGCGGCAAAGTGGCGCAGCGGAAAAGTTGCTGCCTTACAGTGCCCGAGACCCGGGTTCAATCCTGATTACGTGTGCTGTCTGTACAGAGTTTGTACGTTCTCCCTGTGACTGAGTGGGTTTTCTTCACGTACTTTGGACTCCTCCCATGCTCCAAAGGCGCCCAGGTTTGTAGGTTAAGTGGCTTCGGTAAAATTGTAACATTGTCCCTAGTGCATGTAGGATAGTGCGAGTTTACGGGTGATCGCTGCTCAGCGTAGACTCGGTGGGCCGTAGGGCCTGTTTCTGCACTGTATATCTAAAGTCTAAAGAGTGACATGTAAAGCCAGAGGGAGCGATATGGATGGAAGGGGAGAGGGGAAAGAGTAAGGACAAAAAGGACATTGGGGATTTGGAGATGAGAGACGAGTGCATGAAAGACGGGGAAGGAGTGGGCTGACTGGGAGGAGGGGGAGAAATGGTTGTGCAGCAAGAAGGGAGGGGTTGCCTGAATCCTCCTTCTCATTCCCTTTTGGAATGAAATGCAAATGCTGGTCGAAACCAAAGATGCACGCAAAGTGCTGGAGTAACTCAGCGGGACAGGCAGCATCTCTGGAGAGAAGGAATGGGTGACGTTTCAAGTCTGAAGAACGGTCTCATGTAGGAAAGTTCCTTCCTACACATTTTGTCTGCTCCACTGTGAAATCACCTCAAGGTGTGCCCACTTTGACGAAGTTCTCCTACTCCTACAACAAGAGCTCTGCAACATCCTCTCCCGCTCCTGTAAAATTGTACACCATTTTGCCATGAAACTTTGCTTGTAATTTTACTTGTTTGACAAAATTAATTGCTGCGCCAATTCTACTAAAAGATGCTGAACTTTGATGCATCGTAGCCATGTCAAGCAAAGCAATCTAATGAAGTTTAAAACACCTGCTTTGGGTTCAAGCCAAGGCTCCACTAACCACAGACCCACCTCACTAAGCCAGTGAGTGCAGTTAATTCACCCAACTGTGGCATAAATACATTAACCTGCCTCACCACATTTTACCTTTCAATATATTCTTGCCTGAACACTTCGAGGGATACTTTCCTTGTATACTTTCCATTGGTGTGAATCTGTGAAAATCTCTGCCACCGAAGGCAGTGGAGGTCAATTCACTGGATATTTTCAAAAGAGAGTTAGATAAAGCTCTTAGGGCTAACGGAACCAAGGGATATGGGGAGAAGGCAGGAACGGGGTACTGATTTTGGATGATCAGCCATGGTCACATTGAACGGTGGTGCTGGCTCGAAGAGCCGAATGGCCTACTCCTGCACCCATTTTCTACGTTTCTATGTTCCTTCTCTCCCGAGATGTTGCATGTCCCGCTGAGTTACTCCAGCTCTTTGTGTCTTTTCTGGTAAACCAGTTCCTTGCTTCTACACACATCGACAATATCGTGGTGAATATACTCCCACCCTCTTGTTTGGTAAGCAGTTCAAAAGTTTTGGCTATCAACAATGGGAATGCATGTTTAAATCAAATGTCGTGAGATTTGGTGTAAACCTGCACTCAGTGTACTATTTAGATGATGGGTGTTGAGAATTTGGAAGGTGCACTGACTGACTCGCTGACAATGGCTGAGGTACAATTGCAAATTTAGCACATTGTAACGAGGTTGAGCTGGCCGTGATGGGCAGGATGATAAATGAGTTGTCAATGAAGTGGCTTCTTTTGTCATGGATGATGCTGTGCTTCTTGTGATGTTGGAGCTGTACACAAGGGCAGCACGGACCTACTACCTTACAGCGCCAGAGACCCGAGTTCCATCCTGACTACGGCTGCTGTCTGTATGGAGTTTGTACGTTCTCCCCATGACCCGCGTGGGTTTTCTCTGAGATCTTCAGTTTCCTCCCACACCCCAAAGACGTACAGGTTTGTAGGCTAATTGGTTATCAATGCTAAATTTTCCCAAGTGTGCATAGGATAGTGTTAATGTGCGGGGTTCGCTGATCAGTGCGGACTCAGTGGGTTCGAAGGGCCTGTTTCCACACTGTATCACTAAACTAAACATCCAGATGAGTGAAAAGAGCTCTGACATGCAAGTGTTCTGTCTTTGAGGAAGCAGGGATTAACACATTCACTGCAGGATACCGAGCGTTAGACCTGCTCTGGTATTTACATGGCTGATCCATTTAAACTTACAGTAAGCAGTGACTTTCAGGATGAAAGATCTGATGGTAGAGTTGGGGAAGTAACAACTTGGAGATGGACATTGACTGGTTTTTATGTGGCAAGAACGATACTTGCCACCGATCAAGTCTTTTAGCATCGTGGTGAGGACATCTTAAGAAATTAGGTATTGTAATCTCGAGGACCTGCGCTACAGGGAGAGGTTGATCAGACTAGAACTATATTCCTTAAGTGCATAAGGATGAGGGGTGATCTTATGGAATTGTACAAAATCATGAGAGGAATAGATTGTGTAGATGCACAGAGCTTCGTGCCCATAGTAGGGGAATCAAAAACAGAGGACATAGGTTTAAGGTGAGGGAGGAAGATTTAATAGCAACTTAAGGGGTGAATTTTTAACACAAAGTGTGGTGGGTGTATGGAACGTGGTGTCAGAGCAGGTAGTTAAGGCTGGTACAATCGTAACGTTTAATAAACATTTAGAAAGGTATTAGACTAAATGGGACCTGTTGGGTCCCAGGTTCCCACGGCAGGGCTGGTCCCCCAATGCAATATTCCACCTCTCCACCAATTCCAATATGGCTGGCCAGTGGGGGGAGGGCTTTCTGGAGCACTAGCATGGGTGTTGTGGGCTGAAGGGACTGGTTTCCAGAGAGCTAGTATGGACATTGTGGGCCAAATGGATTATTGGGCTGGCAGCTCAGTCACTGAGGCCAGGCAGCTCAGTCACTGAGGCCAGGCAGCTCAGTCACTGAGGCCTGGAAGTTCAGTCACTGAGGCCTGGAAGTTCAGTCACTGAGGCCTGGCAGCTCAGTCACTCAGGCCTGGCAGCTCAGTCACTCAGGCCTGGCAGCTCAGTCACTCAGGCCTGGCAGCTCAGTCACTCAGGCCTGGCAGCTCAGTCACTCAATCCTGGCCTGGTGGAAAGTCTATCCTTGCATGGATCTCTGGAGGGCTAGTATGGGTGTTGTGCACTGAAGGGACTGGTTTCCAGAGGGCTAGTATGGACATTGTGGACTGAATGGATTCTTGGACTTGCAGTTCAGTGAGTCATGGCTGGGGGGCTGGCAGTTCACTAAGTCATGGCTGGTGGGCTGGCACTTCAGTCACTTACAGCTGGTGGGCTGGCAATGCAGTCACTCACGGCTGCTGTGGTGGCAGTTTACTCAGTCACCCCTCCTCTCTTCAGCCCCCCCCATGCATTCAGTCCATCTCCCCTCAACTTCCCAACTTCCCCCATGCACTCTTAGTGGCTCTCCGACAACACAGCCATTCAGGTTCCCATTGTGAAGAAGAACATGCAGGCATTGCAAATGGAAAAAGGATGTATTAAAGTTTAAAATGTGAATGACAATATAACAACATTTTAAATGTTAAAGATGAGATTTATTAACTTCTTTCTCATTGTGTCTCTGGTTGTGCTCTGCTACTCACTGCCTCTTGTTGACTCTTTGCTGTTGATTTAAAAAAAAAGACAAATTTAATATAGAGAGATTGAGCGGTCAAACTTTAACAAAGAAAATCTGAGAATTTACCTCAAAAGTCATCATTCAGTGCAGGCCTGCAAATCCAATCTGACAGCAATGGAAGTGGAGTGCAGGCCGCAAATCCAATCTCACAGCACTGGGAGTGTAGCGCAGGCCACAAATCCAATCTCACAGCAAGTCCAACCCCACAGCACTCCAAGGAGAGTCCAAGCAGCAAATCCAACCTCACAGCACTCCAAGGAGAGTCCAAGCAGCAAATCCAACCTCACAGCAAGCAGAGTGCAGGCAGCTAGTCTCAACCTCACAGCATACCAAGCAGAATGTGGCAGCATGTCCATCCTCACAGCACTCCAAGCAGAGTGCAGGCCAGCAAATCCAATTTCACAGCATTTCAAGCAGCGTGCACCCACATGCACTCACACACACATGCACTCACACACACACGCACTCACGCACTCATTCAGGAACAGCTTCTTCCTGACAGCCATCAGGCTATTTTACTTCGGAGTCACGTGAGTGACTATGTGAAGACCCCGCCAGCACGCATGCGCGACATATCATCTAATGCATTGCGCAGCGACAGGCGGGAGGAACGTGTTCCTCCAAGCGGTAGGTTTAAAACGGACCTGCAGGTAAGTTTCACTAATCTGAGGACGTTTTCCGTTCTGGGCGAATTGTGTTTTACAGAACGAAGTACCCATGGACAAGCCAAAGGCAAAGTCCAAACGGACCGCAACGAAACTGACTGCGAAGGACCGCAAGAATGCAGGCAGTCAGCAGCGGCCGACTTCACCTGGGTCGCTAACTGTGCTGTCAGCAACCTCCGACTTGGCACCGGCACAGTCCGTAGGGGTACCTTGGACTGACGGGAAGGCCACACGGAAATCGGATAAGCGCGTAGACCCGGACGGGTCGGGCCGGGAAGATTCACCGCCTGCGGGTAGCAACCGTGGCCGTTTATCCCGCATGGAACGGTTGATGGAGCAAATGCTCCAACGCGACGCTCCATTAAGCTTCTCCAACGCTCCTCGGACACCCACGGCAGCACCTTGTACAGGGCTGCAAAATGTCTCCCTCTCCTCAGAGGGGAGCATAGGGAGTCACTACTGGGCTGGCTCTGAAGATGGGGGTTCAGCTGAAGACACTTCTAGTGTGCTAGGGGTACAGAAAGAACAGAAGCTGCTCGATATGGTCTCTAAATTTGCAATGCCCTCGCAAAAAGGACAGCCGTTACAGCCACAGCTGGCAGCAAGCATCGATTACCTCATGTCTAACCAGCTGCAGGAACAGGTAATGAATGACACAGCTGCTAAGTATTTAGCACCAGAAAACTGTGTTTCCCTGAATGTTCCTGCAGTAATCAACTCAATCTGGGGACATATCGGTGGTGGCATCAGAGCCCAGGAAATCAAGATGCAAAAAATCCTTAAGCTGCTGGCCTCCGGTATTATGGCATTTGCCAGATCGGTTGATGTAAAGGACATGTCGGATGAATAGCAAGATGCACTGGCGCTCTTCTGCAACATGTAATTCGAGATAAATTGCTTCAGAAAGAGTGTCATCCGACCTGCCTTCCACACCAAATTTGCGGGTTTGTGCAAGACCAGCAGCACGCAGCCGCCTAATCTACTATTCGGCGATAACCTGCCGAAGCAGGTCAAATACCTCGACGAGGAGGCAAAGGCCGTCGGGCTAATAAAAGCACCGTCAACTGCCAAGACTTCACATCTCCGGCGGCAGCACCCCTATGCATCCACCAGCAAACTACGATACCCAGCAGCTGATGAAAGCTCGAAGGCTGTACATACAGGACAAAGATCTTTTTTAGACCAAGGCCCAGAATGGCCTTCCTGGAAAATGCGCCAACCCCACACTCCAGCTCCTCTACCCCCAGGAGGCAAGGACGGAAGAAATGAACACAGCTCCACCGGTAACCATGGAGGTAGGTGGGTCTGGTTTCTTCCGGAACAGAGGGTGTTTAAGTTCTTCACAGGTTGGGAAGAATCCCTCAACGTAACTCCTCATAAAATAAAGATCAAACTTAAAACTGGTAAGTTCTCATTTAATCTTACTATTAAACATAGCGAATTATCTCTGAACTACAAAATATTCTATTATTTGTACTATTTGTTATTTAATGTACACACACACCCTCCACCTCACACACTCACACCATCCACCTCACACTCACACCCTCCACCTCACACACTCACACCCTCCACCACAAACACACACACACACACACACATACACACCTTCCACCTCACAGTCACAGACCTTCCACCTCACACACACACACCCTCCACACTTACAGACACACTCACACAGACACACTCACACAGACACATTCACACACAGACACTCACACCCTACACACTCACACACCGCAATCATACACATACATCACAACACACACACCACACAGACACACACACACAAACACACACACACACACACACACACACACACACACCATATATATGGCAGTAAACTTTTTTAAATACTCAAACGGCTCAGAGCGGCTTCTCCACTTTGGGCCTTCCGCAGTCAGCAACACTTCCGCATTCAGCACGACTTCTGCACTCATCAGAAAATACATGTTGCTCAGCACGACCTGTCCACTATGTCACGGAATGAGCGGGACTTTTGCAGTAAACACAGTCTGATCTAACAAACCACATTTTCAAACCACATTTCCAAACCACATTTTCAAACCACATTTTCAAACCACATGTTCAAACCACATTTTCAAACCACATTTTCAAACCACATTTTCAAACCACATTTTCAAACCACATAAAGGGCACTCACAGGTCAGTAGACACACAGTGTTGTGTAGATTCCCAGCTCAGACTGAGAGTCGTGACCTCTCCCTCGCCATCTTGCAGACAGACTGAGCCACGTCCAGACTTCCCGGTTTTATATCCCCTCCCCCCACCCCCTCCGGAAGGGGCATGGCCTTCATGGTGGTGATTGACAGGAGAGAAATCGCAACATTTTTTAAACACTAATAACTCTTTTATTTTTCATAAATGGGAAAAATCCTCCTCACCTGATGAGCAGAGTGGGACTGAGTAAGGTGGCCAAAAATCACAACCGTAAATGGTAGCAATTTATTCTAAAATCAAAGCACAGTGCAAACAGGAAGTGGTCAAGATAAGACTTATATAGATATGGATAGGACAGGCTTAGAGGGATATAGGCTAAATGCAGGTAGGTAGTTCCAGTATAGATGGGACATGTTGGATGGTGTGGGCAAGTTGGGCAGAATGACCTGTTTCCACGCTGCAATGCTCTATGACTCTATAACTGAACATTGTGCAATCATCTGATAAAATCCTGGCCACGGCAAAGTAGCTGAAGCAGGTTGGTTCTGCAATATTCCACTGATTCTGAGCTGGAATGAGTGACCTTGAACAACTGCAAGCTTCCTTTATGCTACGAATGACTCATACTAAAGTGGAGGGTTTCAAGTTCCATTTGAAATCATTTCACCAAGAATTCTTGATGCCACGTTTGATCAAACACCGCATTGATGTGAAGGGCATTCAATCTACTCTGTCTTCTAGATTTCAATTATTTTATCCATATATATACAACAAGGTTGAAATGCTGCCAGGTGGCCATGACATGACTAAAGCCATTCTTCAGTCAGCAGGTTATTGATGAATAAGGACAGTCTGTGACAATTTAGATTACAATTGACTAGCTACACCATTGTGTCACCCTAAATCTCAGAATACAGTACAATCACTGCCATGTACTATCCTAATAATCCTAGTAACTATCCTAATTATATAATAATCCTAATTCTACTTCAATTGAATGTTACGTCTTAAAATGTTGAGTAATGTAGTTGTTAATTATTTCTGTGGTATAAAATGTCATATAATATAGGCAAATTTTAGTTTAGAGGTGCGTCACGGAAACAGGCCCTTTGGTGTAGCAAGCACACACTGATCATCGATCACCGATTCACACTAGTTCTATGTTATCCCATTTTCTCATACATTCCCTACACATTAGGGGCAATAAGGCTAATAAATGTAGAAATCTGTACGTCTTTGTGAAGTGAAAAGAAACTGGAGCACCCGTGAGAAACCCACACAGTCATAGGGGGAGCATGCAAACTCTACACAGACAGACCCGAAGTCTGGATTGAATACGGGTCTCTGGCACTGTGAGGCAGCAGTTCTACCAGTTGTGCTTCAATGCCACCCAAAGAGCAAATAGTGCTCTTTGGTTTGAGAAATCCTTTACCAACTGTAAATGTTAATTCCAATGATTTAATTTGAGCAGGGTGGGTAAGGCATAATGAAGTGAAAGGTTGGTTCTGACAATAGCTTGAAAACATTGAAGTGGTTCAGTGTTCCTAAAATGTTATGACCAATACATATAGAGTAAGCAGGTTGGCAGAAAAGGGCTTTCTGACTTCAATATATTTTTTTAATGCTGCTACCGAACGTTACTTTTTTCATTGTATTATGTTCCTCACGCAGTTAATATATGTTGACTTTAAATGTGTTTTTTGTTGATTATAATTATACATTAGCATACATTAGCATATTAGGTTTTAGACATCTGTCCATAGAATTAATATTTGCCGTGCTGCCAACCTGAGTTGACTGCAACAATATAACACAAGGAACATAGGATTAAATTCCATTCAGTGAACAGATTAGTGCAAATTGGAGCACATTGCTGCAGCCATGTGATAACAGATACAAAACATTTTTAAATGGATGCACGGGAATTGGTTTGGATTTTATCACATAAATACATCGAGACCTGTGAGCGAGGGCCACTTTAGCAATTAGATTGTGAACTACTATCTTGGATCAAACCGTAGTCCTGTTTCTAACTCTCAACATCTTTTCCAGACACACTTGCATGTGCCTATTTAGTGTTTTTGCTTTTTTTTGTATTTAATTGTCCAAATTATTTTCCATGACACCAGTTTGATGATTAATGAAATTCACAAACATGGATAGGATTAAAATAATGGAAAAAAATGTAAATATAATTAAAAATGCCTTTAACTGATATAAATAAATTAAAAAATATTATCAATATTACGTAAAGAAAAAAAGCATGAAACTACAGTTACATTTTCACACCAGGTTGATGACTCTAGTCAAATAAATAGACAGCTTATAAAAATATATAGATGAGGGACTAGGTCTTCCTCTTCTTCTTGTCTATGGTGTGCACAGCCTAAAGTAGGGACTAGGTATGAATAGTAAGATTAAATGAGAACCTACCAGTTTGAAGTTTGATCTTGATTTTATGAGGAGTTACGTTGGTGATTACGTGAAGAACCCCACCAGTGCGCATGCGCGTCAATCTTCAAAGCAACGATATGAAATCACAAATAACAATTACCAAAGTGACATAGTAAGATGCATGACTCGAGAACTACCAGATGATCTTTATGAGAGAGGGTTGGGCGTGGATGGCACGTAATCACCAACGTAACTCCTCATAAAATCAAGATCAAACTTCAAACTGGTAAGTTCTCATTTAATCTTACTATTTTACTTCGGAGTCACGTGAGTGATTCCGTGAAGGGTTTGAAGCTTTGTGATTTTGTGCCGCAGATCCAAATCTCGGCGTCTCACTGCATTGATTGACTCAGGATGAGTAAATAATCAAAAAATGCATTAAGCATGATATTGATTCAAATGTATTAATGGTTTACGTTAATAAAGAAATCAATAGCAACCCCTGTATCTCAGGGGAGGCTAAAGTGGACGCAAAACAGAATGGGCTAAACCCTGGGTCAGCAACCGGCCTGTGGTAAAAGTTTTTAAATCAATTCAGTTGACCATCCTGTGGTCGCGAGGATATGGTAGATGGGAATGTCCATTGGCCTGGCCGCTGACATTGATGCTGACCTGGTGGGATGAGATATACAATCGTCAGTGTTAATACCTGCATAAACCTGAACCTGCTGCAGCCACCTTGAAATAGTCCGAACCGACCTTCCCTTGTGTGGTTGTTTGTCGATTAATAAACAATGCTGATTCCACACTTCTTAGGATTCTGGTGGCCTTGATATAATATAGCAAGCCTGCCCTCCCACATAGACGTGAGACCATGGGGTATCTGAAAATGATCTTAAATCATGTCACCCCTGGTCTGCTCTGCTTGTGTAGATCAGAATGTAAAATGTAATGGCACCTGCAGCCAATTCGATCCTAACTAGCCGCAGCATTTGCAATGTTTGCCCTCGTTGTGCTGATATTAGTGTCATGACTAAGGATGTAGCTGGAACCCCCTGGTGAAGTAATGTTAACACATTTTCAATAACCAAACTGCATATTTTTGTAGTGGGAGAACTTGTGTCAAGATCTCTTTAACAACTCGATATCCGGGTTGAACCCGACAGAGTGGTTCCCGTTTGTTGCAGCTGTAGTGTCTCTATAACTGAATTATTGTCAAATACCATTTAAGAATGAACTGGAAGACGTCAGTAATCTGTACCATATTAAATGTAACATTAACATTTAAACAAACCCGCTTCCGATCCCCTCAATAGGAATGTACTGCTTTTTTGGATGATATCCCTGCACTCTGTAGTGAGCACATCCATGGCTTGATGCGACAAACTGAGCCATAAGTCAATCCATTCAGAATGTGTAAGTCAATAATTATTTTATTATGCAGAGGCCGGTTTCCTGAACCACAGTTTGAACCAGCAAGTTTTTGTTTTTTTTGGAATAACCGTAGTATTATTATGCCTGATGAAGCAGGCAACATGGCTGCTTAGCCAGTCCAACAGTACGAACCCAAAGCAAGGTCTTGCTGACTGTTTTAAGACCCGGCTAATGAGGCAAAAATGGAGGAAGACATAAAGAACATTCCTCCTTTTGTAGCGAGAATGTATTTCTCCGCTCTGTTGTGCCACATATTTTTGCAATCAGTAATAAACATGAACCAACATGTCGATATTCGATGTAGCATTGAACCATACCTCATAATACTTTGAGATCCAATACCTATTCTGTGTTGTCATCGATCTGAACTGGATGATACACCAGTGGCAAAGGAGATTAGGTAAATTATTACAGGATACTTTTACTTGATTGCCATGTGACTAACATATGTCACCACCGTAATATAGCAACTTGAAGTTGAGCATGTAGAATATGTATATTCGCTCAATAGCCCCTTACCCATGGGGTGCATCTAGTGTATATATTTAGTTGATACCAACAAATGAAGAATTGGTAACTCATGCAAATCTCCACTACCTCCATCTAGAAATGGTATTCGGAACTTCTCACCTTAGAGTCCTTAGCATCAATTTGTAATAACTGAATTCGACCGACCAAACTACTGGAGCAATGCTGAATACTGTTTGTTCATCATTGTGACTGAGGTAGCTTCAGCTGATAATAGCATAAGGTTGTTAACAATGGTCTACATGTCCTTTGAGAGGTCGCTACTTTGCACAATATCAGTTCCTTGATTTGCTCAGCTGAAACACAGCTACTATATTGCCAATTACTCTTGATGAAATAAAAGTCAGTTTTATAACAGGTTGCTATTAACTCCAATCTCTTGCCACAGGGTGGTGTCATGGCTAATTAATAGTTAAAGGTAAATCCCAATGACCAACAAATAGTTTATCCCATTCCGCAATGTTTTACTTTTATTAGTACAGTTATATTGTCTTTGATAACCTCTGTAATGGGAACTGCATAGAATGGATCTTTGAGACCCTTATGAATCTGTTGTTAGTCAGGAAAAGACGTTTTCATATTCGGAAAGTTCATATGCCCGTCACTCTCCATTTTTCATAATAAACATGCCACATGCCTTATTCCATGGGTGTTTTGCATGAGAACTTTGGCCCGATTTCCGAACGTTATCTTCAAAGCCAACCCTGGCCATATTCCAAACTTGCTTGGAATGTTAATACTGTGCCTCAACCAGATGTTTTTATCCTTTGTGTGTTGTACAAACAAATGTAAATATTATAACTTGTGAACGGTGCACTTACCCATGTTTTGGAAGTGCCAGACCCTCTTTTTTGAGTAGGGTTGGTAGGGTGCATGGAATTTCTGAGCTATCATGCTGCCCCCAGCTCCAGTGAACCGCCTACTGCCGATGAGCGCCTGGGGTGCGTTCTGAATCGATGACCTTTGCTCGCTGTTGGCCTTAATTGATTCGTCTGCCAGGTTTTCCTCCCCTGTTGAATAGGCCTACCTGAATAACAGATTTGGCGGCTGGCTCTCACATCCCCCTGTTGGCGCTCTTCACTGCCGGCACATATGTGCTTCAGTATGTTCCATCGACTTCTTTAGAGCCTTGAGTCAGTTATATCTTGACCTTTCACTCTCCCCTCCTCAGAGAGGGCGATTTGTAGGCAACCCTAACAGGCGCTGCCACAGGCCACAGGATATCTATACTGATATGAACCCATTGGACCTATACCCGAATAGAACATTCTGCTGGGACGGCAACTTTGGTGTCAGGAAAAGGTACCTCTGACACGTGCCCTTCATCCCTTGGGGTATGCCCCACGGCCATACCCGGAGACTTAGCGTCAGCAGGATACTGACCTGTCTTGGTCTCTGCCTCCAAGAGGGAGACCTGTAGCAGCTCTGTCAACTGGCGCTGCTGGTGCGGCCTGCAGAGGTGGACATGTGGCTCAACTTTACCATCAGAGTCGGGGTCAGAACTAAAATGACCCATGGCTCGCGCCTCCTCATCCATGAAGGTGCTATCAAACAGTTCTCTACTAGATCTGTCAACTGGCAGGCAGTAACTAGTGGGGTACCGCAGGGCTCAGTGCTGGGACCCCAGCTATTTACAATATATATTAATGATCTGGATGAGGGAATTGAAGGCAATATCTCCAAGTTTGCGGATGACACTAAGCTGGGGGGCAGTGTTCGCTGTGAGGAGGATGCTAGGAGACTGCAAGGTGACTTGGATAGGCTGGGTGAGTGGGCAAATGTTTGGCAGATGCAGTATAATGTGGACTTACAAAATTCTTAAGGGGTTGGACAGGCTAGATGCAGGAAGATTGTTCCCGATGTTGGGGAAGTCCAGGACAAGGGGTCACAGCTTAAGGATAAGGGGGAAATCCTTTAAGACCGAGATGAGAAAGACTTTTTTCACACAGAGAGTGGTGAGTCTCTGGAACTCTCTGCCACAGAGGGTAGTTGAGGCCAGTTCATTGGCTGTATTTAAGAGTGAGTTGGATGTGGCCTTTGTGGCTAAGGGGATCAGAGGGTATGGAGAGAAGGCAGGTACGGGATACTGAGTTGGATGATCAGCCATGATCATATTGAATGGCGGTGCAGGCTCGAAGGGCTGAATGGCCTACTCCTGCACCTAATTTCTATGTTTCTATGTTTCTATGTTTCTAGATATTGCTGGCACCTTATTGTTCAGGGTGGCGCTGACACTCCTCCTGCTGGCGTGTGCCCTGCTATAGCACTGTATGCAATAGTTGCTGCATTTGGGATAGTCATTTCAAACACACTATCCAGCCCCGGTGAGGAATCATCCCCCGACTCCGTGGGCCTATTATTTTGCTATGCAGCCCTGGCGGGGAAACTTCCCCCAATTCCGTGGACCTAGCAGACTTATGTGTTACTTTGAGCAACCCTGACCCAGGCGTTGCCGACGCCGCCTCTCGTAGAGGCCGGTGTTTTTTGACATGAAACAGCCCTGTACCAGGCGCTGCTGGCGCGGCTCTCCCCTAGACCGGCAATGTCACAAATGAAATAGTCCTGTCCCAGGCGCTGCTGGCGCGGTTCTCCCGTAGGCCGGTGCTTTCATACATGAAGCAGCCCTGTCAGGCACTGCTGGCGTGGCCTGTCCCATGGGCCCGCGTTTTTACAGTGTGGGCTCACTAAATCAAATTTTTAGTGTACAGCTTTACCTGTGATGGGCTAAAGCAATTTTTAACCCTTCACAGCAACTTGTGCTAAACAAGAAAGAATTCCAATGTCAGGGACACATGACAATAACGTTTTTGACTTTTAACTTTGCCTTTAACTTTTAACTTTAAGAAAAACACTATAACATACATGTAACTATATTATTAGAGAAAAAAACCCTTGTAGCCCGACTCATCAGAGTCCAATAGGGCTGAATGAGTCCTTTTTCCACCAATTTTATTCTCTGCCTGGGGACCGACATCTGTGAGCCGCTGACCGCACTGTCAGCGACTCTGGCGTTCCTTACTTCCCACTCCACGGCATCGCTGCAGACTGGAAGCAGCTGACTGCCTTGTCAGCGGCTGCTTATCTCACAACCCGATCTTTTGCCGGTTATCCGCTTCCGCGGTTGGACCGGGTTTCCCCATAGTCCATAACCGGCTCACTCATCGGGCTGTGAAACTGGCAGGAAAACCTCTATGAAAAGAGGCTGCTGTTTGAAAAAAACCTGGTAAGTAAAAACAAACTTACATTCTAGGTTTAACTTACCGCCCTGCCAGTCTGGTGCTTGCGCCAATGCGGCTGACGTACTGATGCACTAGCGGGGTTCTGCACAGAATCACTCACGTGACTCCAAAGTAAAATGGTACTTTGCTTTGGCCCATTATCTTAACGGGCATATGTTAACATTATTCTGTCTGCAACTGCTATCCAGCTTATTAAGAGAATTGAATACATCAAGGCAAATTATCCAACGTGCTGGCTAGTACCAAGTCACATGTTCCCATACATATTAACATCAAGGGAAAGTTACAGAGGCATTTATGTTGCTTTATTAGGATAGTGTAAAGAAATAAAGCAAAATCATGTTTTGATCATGCCAGAATTATTTTTCCATGCTGTAAGCTTATTGTTGACCCAATTATGTGAAATAGAAGGAACATAAGGAAAAAGTCGAAGACCAAACCATATCATTACACTCTCAGCAGAGTGAAATCAATGTCTAATATATTATGGGCCTCTGTGATAACTTAGTCTCTGTTCATGTGATGTGGTAATTTGCGTTATTGCATTTAATTCTCTTAACTAAACTGGGTAGCAGAATAGCTTTAGTATATACCTGTTAAATTGAGTCATTTCACACCCCGTTCTTTGGAGCTATCAGAAACACTCTTGGAAGGTGGCTTATCCAGGTCACGTCTTAGTAGGTGATTTTCTGATGAGGAACATAGTGAGGATTGTTGCTGGAATCTGTTAATCGATTAATGATAATAGATTACGGTTGTGACACAAATAGTGTATACCTTGAAGTGATACACCATTAGAAATGGGGGGAGATTCTGCACAATATTGATCCTACAATCCTGATTGAATTTGGGTGCTATGGAGATATCGAGGCAGTATCATCTTTTAGCTGCATGGAACTGTACAATGTGTAGATATTAGAGAGGAAAAACCTTCCCTTCTAGCAAACCACATTCTTCTAAAAGATCTCAGAGGTCTGCAGTATGTAAAGAGACCCAGTTAACCCATTGTATTTCCCAACCCGTTTAATGGAACCGTTCATAATGAATCCCAGTGCACAATGTTCCTATTCTTTCTAAATTTTGAAGTATTCCCTCTAGTAGCCTCTGGTCAAACAAGTTACTGTTTAAGTTAACATTTTCAATTAACTCATAGGATGTAATGTAGCTCTCCAGGCCAGCAATTATCATCTCTCTCTCTCTCAAACTATTGATTGTATTATGAATATCAGCAATTCATCTGAATAGTGGAGGTATTATGTTCAAGGTTGATATGCATTGCAGCTTCATGGCTTCACCTTATATATTTTCCCTTCCACTAAATTATGTTGTTCAGCTATAACATTGGGCCTTTCAATCTTGTGCTCCTGATGCTGGCTACAGATAGGAAACTACATTGACTCTTCTCAGACTTGCTTCTGTATACTCAGGTTTGAATGTAACAAAGGCTTTATCGTAGATATTGCTTTACAGTTCTGAGACATCCAACTATCCAATTGTCATCTCTGCTTCTTTTCTTGGTTCAAAATCTAATTTCCAGCTTCTTTAGCGGCGACAATGTTTATTATGCTGCGATTGCCTGAAAACAAATGATCGGGCAACGCAAGCATATATAATTCAGATCTATTTGCATTCTGTAAAAGCTTATTAGCGAGCTAGTGGTGGCACTAAGCCACACTGGCTGAGCAGGTTTCATGCTTGGTTGTTGATCTGCATTTAATTAACTGCATTCAGTCAGGGTGTTAATAGGAGCACTGCAATTGGTTGCAGCAGTCTCTATTCCTGATCTTCATCTATTAATCTACTCTGTGCATGTCTCTTCAAGTCATTTCAGGTTCAAGTGTCATTCATAGAAACATAGAAAACAGATGCCATTCGGCTATTTGGCCCTTCGAGCCAGCAACGCCATTCAATATGATCATCCAGAATCAGTACCCTGTTCCTACTTTCTCCCCATATCTTTTGATTCTGTTAGTCCTAAGAGCTATATCTAACTCTCTCTTGAATACATCCAGTGAATTGACCTCCACTGCCTTCTGTGGCAGAGAATTCTGCAGATTCATAACCTGAAAAGGTTTTTCCTCATCTCAGTCTTGAATGGCCAACCCCTTATTCTTAGCACAGCACAGAACAATTCATCCTGCTCCCTTCCATTCTACAGGCATGGCGACAGGGCTTCCACACAGAATAGCAGAGGGATGTGGTGGGACTGCATCATGGCGTAACACAATAAGTAGATTGCCGGTGCTTGGAGTCTGGTATTCTGTTTACTGTTTGAATGCCAATGGATTCTCCATGGTGTGCCAGAAAACTTGGGGCATTTCACTCCCCTACATCTGTCTACATGCACAGGACCCCTGCCAGAGCTCATGCATCACTTTGTTGCTATTTTGTAACTCAACATCTCTCTCACAACCTCACACAGCTAGTCTGACCTTCAATAACAAGTGCCGCATCAATAGGAGCAGATTTAAAAGTTGTAAAGAATACAGGTTTATTTTAAGTCCAGCACTTAGTTTTCTTAATTGATTTTTTTTTATCTGGGTACTGCTAGGGCTCTACATGTGTTTTTATTTCTTTGTTTGAAAGTATATGCAGGTACAGCAGGCAGTGAAGAAAGCGAATGGCATGTTAGACTTTATAACAAGAGGAATCGAATGTAGGAGCAAAGAGATCCTTCTGCAGTTGTAGAGAGCCCTAGTGAGACCACGCCTGGAGTATTGAGTGCAGTTTTGGTCCCCTAATTTGAGGAAGGACATTCTTGCTAGTGAGGGAGTGCAGCGTAAGTTTACAAGGTTAATTATTGGGATGGCGGGACTGTCATATGCTGAGAGAATGGAGCAGCTGGGCTTGTACACTCTGGAATTTAGAAGGATGAGAGGGGATCTCAATGAAACGTATAAGATTGTTAAGGGCTTGGACACGCTAGAGGCAGGAAACATGTTCCCAATGTTGGGGGAGTCCAGAACCAGGGGCCACAGTTTAAGAATAAGGAGTAAGCCATTTAGAATGGAGATGAGGAAACACTTTTTCTCACAGAGAGTGGTGAGTCTGTGGAATTCTCTGGCTGAGAGGGCGGTAGAGGCAGGTTCTCTGGATGCTTTCAAGAGAGAGCTAGATAGGACTCTTAAAAATAGTGGAGTCATGGGATATGGGGAGAAGGCAGGAACGGGGTACTGATTGGGGATGATCAGCCATGATCACATTGAATGGCGGTGCTGGCTCGAAGGGCCAAATGGCCTGCTCCTGCACCGATTGTCTATTGTTTGGTTTTCTAGTTTCAGAAGTCTAATGGAGTCTCAAAATATCTGCAGAATTGAGGCTTCTGTTACAACCATTTTTTGTCCAGATGTGACTGACAGATATTATGACTGACAAATAAACAGATGTCACATGGACCTGGACCGAAAGAGGGAAGTGGTGGAGAAAGTCTTGATAGAAGGCTATTTTCCATTAGGCCGCTCAAGTAACAATTCTCAATACATTAAGGCAGTATATGATCACGTGTAACATCAAGGACACCCAATAAAATTAAAATAATCGTTATTTCTGGTGCCAAGGCAAATGATCAAAAATGTTGCCATTAAAGTTAAAGGATAAAAGGGTTGCAGTAAGAAAAGGCCTCTTAATCCAATTCCACAAAAGCAGTTTAAAAAAACTATGGATAGACACAAAAAGCTGGAGTAACTCAGCGAGGCAGGCAGCATCTCTGGAGAGAAGGAATGGGAATCGGTTAAAGAAAAACTTTGTTCTTCACCTGCTCCCATATTTCATTTGGTATGAAGCCAATTTCATTTGGCTACCCAAATCTGTATTTGGCCTTTCCAATAGTCCTTAAAACGCTGTAGGTTGGTAATCAACCACAGTCATCTTTTGATCTCATCTTCATTTTAATCATCTCGACACTCTCTCAATCAAATTACCCAACATCCAGATCCTCACCACTCCCTGCCATGACCTTCATATTTCCAGCTATCTCCATCTAAGGCACACCTATATTGATTACCACTCCATCTCTCATTCATGTCAAGAACTAGAGTCCAGGGGTCCCTAGTAATCTGGGACACTATTGGGGAAGTAAAATTCCTCCACTCAAACAACCCTAATGCTTTGGCATCTTACGGTAATATGTCTACATATCTGCTGCTCCATCTCCATCCCCCACTTGCTATTGTTTAGGTTTTGGTTTATTATTATCTCGTTGACTTGATTGTATTTATGTATGGTATAACTAATCACTCTGAACAGCATGCAAAATAAAGCTTTGTTTTTGCATGTTATTCAGAGTGATTAGTTATGCCATACATGAATACAATTGTCAACCCTATTAAAGTCTCTACTTTCTTCGAAGATTGCGGAGATTCGGTATGTCGATGAATGTTCTCTTGACCTTCTACAGGTGTATGGTAGAGAGCACATTGACAGGTCACATTCTGGTTGGGTAAGTTGAATGCCCAGAAATGAAGGAGATTACAAAAAGTGGTCCAACCACTGTGTACCTGCCATCGGCAGGATCTATGGGAGGTGCAGTCTCATAAAGGCAGCCAGCATCATGAGACCCACGCCACCCTGGCCATGCTCTAATTTCACTCCTGCCATCAGGAAAATGGTATAGGAGTCTGAAAACTGTGATGTCCAGGTTCAGGAACAGACCCTTTCCAACAAACATCAGGCTATTGAACACTATGAACTCCAACTAAACTCTGAGCTATCATAGAGTCTGTTCTCACCTTCTCCATCATTGTCTGGTTTGGCTCAGCCACCAAGCACGACACCTGGAGGCTGCAGCGAATCGTCCGATCAGCAGAGAAGATTATTGGCTGCAACCTTCCCTCCATTGATGAACTGTACACTGCAAGGGCCAGGAAGTGAGCGGGCAAGATCATCTCTGACCCCTCCCACCCTGGCCACAAACTCTTTGAATCACTTCCCTCTGGAAGGTGACTCCGGACTGCCAAAGCTGCCACAGCCAGACATAAAAGCAGTTTTTATCCACGAGTAGTTGCTCTACTCAACAGTCAAAATCTGTAGCCTCCCTTTGATCTGGTATTTTACTTCGGAGTCACGTGAGTGACTACGTGAAGACCCCGCCAGTACGCATGCGCGACATATCGTCTACCGCATTGTGCATTGACAGGCTGTGGAAGCGCTGCTGCACCAGCGGTAAGTTTGAAACCTGAAGGTAAGTTTTTCAATTTAACTCCAGGTCTGCTTTTTCTCCTTGCAGGAACTCCTGATAGAGTTCCTGCTGGAGATATCGAGGATTCCCCTACACCGCGGGGAAATCCCGGCTGCGAGAATCACAGGGATGCCCAGCTGGGGGGGAACCCCACCACAGATTTTGCGGGGAATCCCGTCTCCAGGGACCATGAGGGAAACCCGGCTGCGGGGACCGCGGGAAGATTCTGGCCGCGGGATGAACCCGGCTCGGGGAAACCTGGCCGCGGGGACCGCGGAGAAGTCTGGCCGCGGGGACCGCGGAGAAGTCAAACTGCGGGGTGAACCCGGATCAGGGGGGGAACCCAGCCGCGGGGCCGGCAGGGAAGGCTACCATGGGATGAACCCGGCTCAGGGAAACACGACCGCGGGGACCGCGTGAAAAACCCAAGCTGCGGGATGAACCCGGCTCGGGGAACCCGGCCGCGGGGACCGTGTGTAAGACACGGCTGCGGACAGCAGAAGTGGGATAGCCGGCGGCATTTTTCAGACTCCAGTGGCCCAGAGAGGTTCAACGGAGTCTGAAAGGCCTGGGCAGGCCAGGAGGGTCCCCCTCCTACATGGGTACGTCCTCGGACATTTACCCATGTGGAGCATGGATAGCGTCAGGGAGCGCTCATCCCACTAATGCTCCATCCTGATATGGTCCATGAATGGCATATCAGTAGATATATACCACCGACGGTAAAACCAGAGACCTGGCAGGGTCCGGGCTGCGAATATACCGCCGGTGGATAAGGCCGGAAACTTGGCAGGGCCCGGAGACTCAGCAGGGTAAGGGCTGGAAGGTCCACCCCCTACGTATCCCGCATGAAGCGGAAGACTCGGAAGTATGTTCAGGTAAAATACTGGAGTACAAGCGTAAGGTTCCAGAATATTCTGGCATAGCATCAAGACCTTTACTAACGAAGAAACCTGAAGGCCAGAGCTCCCTCGTGAAGGAGCAGCCACCTCACGCCACATCATTACAAGAACAGGTGCCAGCTGTGGGATGCCATGCACCTGCAAAATTGTTCCTGAAAGGACCAGCAGTGAACAGCGCTATGTGGGGGTACAATGCACACTTCAAAATGAACTGCTTCCAGAAGAACGTCATCGGACCTGCCTTAAATTCCAAATCTGCAGGCTCAAGTGAGGCCAGCAATGTCCAGCCGCCGAATCCTATCTTCAGGAACCTGCCAAAACAGGTAAGACCCGGATGAAGAATTAAAGCTGTCCGGCTTATCAAGGTACCACGGCAACAACACACCCCACGCCTCTATCGACAGCAAGCGTTTCACTGAATTGAATTGAATTGAATTGAATTATCCTTTATTGTCATTCAGTTCTTTCGGTCTGGACGAAATCTTTGCAGTCATACATATAATAATAAATAACAAAAACACACAATAAACACAAATTTAACATCCACCACAGTGAGTTCACCAGGTACCTCCTCACTGTGATGGAGGCAAAAGTCTTAAAATCTCTGTCTCTCCCCTCCTTGTTCTCCCTCTGTGCCGAGGCAATCTAGGCATCCGATGTTGTGACCCCTCCGGGTGATGGTAAGTCCCGCGGCTGAATCCGAGCTCCGCGAATGGGCCGGTTCAAACTTCGCGGCCCGGGGTGGTCGAAGCTGCTGCCCTCAAGTCCAGTGGACAAAGCTGTTGCTGGGGGATCTCCGGAAAAACAGGTCACCAACCTGTGACCTGCGAGCTCCCGACGATGTCGTCCGCTGGGCCCGCGGCCGAGCCTCCCAGGTCGGGTCGCCACCGTCTAAACTGCAGCTCCAAAGTAGAGTTGCCACTGCCGCCGCCCCAGCTCCGAGACCGAGTCGGGTCGCCGCTGCCGCAGCCGCCGCCAGCTCCGCCATTAGGCCTCGGCGCAGACGGAGACGGGGGATACGACAAGAAAGGTCGCATCCCCCCCAAAGGAAGAGACTAAAAACATGTTTCCCCCCCCTCCACACTGATACACAACCTAATAAACCAAAATTAACTAAAACAGGACAAAAGAACAAAAAAAAAGAGAAAACAGACGGACTGCAGGCAAGCCGCAGCTGCTAGTCAATGAATTGATTTATGTATCTGGTGGCAACTTCAAAACTGGGCGCAGGCCTTTCATGCCAAGGCACAAACCGGTCCTCAGGGAATTGGGTCCATGCACCCCAGCAATCCTACTCTCCAAATCTGGGACGAAATTAGAACCCGCACCAGGGGCCTTTGGGCTTTCCACAAGACCACCAATAACCATGAAGGTAGGTGGGTCTGGTTCTTTCCGAAATATGAGGTATGCGGACCCTTTACAAGTTGGTAAATTTACACTTGTTTTATGCAAGACAGAGTTGCCTTTCAAGACAGGCCGCAGTTGCGGGCCGCTCATTGTCACAATGAAAGATATCGGTTCAACTCGCATGTGCAGTATAGACTTTTCTGAATAGAAAACTTCATTACTGTCGAACAACAGGGGAACAGTTTCCACTCACAGGGCTCACCAAAGATTTAGCTGGATGGAACAATGTTACAGTCAAAAGCATTGCAAAATGGGCAAACTCCAGCCCCAGGCTATTTACCAAATTACTAAAACCAGTGCTCAGCTGCTCAGAACTAAAAGCTATTGTTATGGGCTATCTGGATGATGTTCTAAAAACGCTGTATTTTGCCAAATCAGCGGCATCAGCCACAAACTATATTGCAGAATTTGGGTTCTCATCCATCCAGTTAAATTTAAGTTGATACCAACTGATATTATTGAGTATTAAGATTACCTTTAACTCTATTAAATTGTCTGGGATTGGCAATATATTGGCTTTCAGCTGTGCTATTTGTGCCTTTTGCATCATCAGAGCTATGCGGTGTGCAAAGGAGCAAGCTCACACGTACCATGTATTCAGCCCCCTTTACTCTGATATCCCTAAATAAGATCCAGTGCAACCAATTGCCTTCAGAAGTCACCTAATTAGTAAATAGTCCACTTGTGTGTAATCTAATCTCAGTATAAATACAGCTGTTCTGTGAAGGCCTCAGAGGTTTGTTAGAGCACATTAGTGAACAAACAGCATCATGAAGCCCAAGGAACACACCAGACAGGTCAAGGATAAAGTTGTGGAGAAGTTTAAAGCAGGGTTAGGTTATAAAAAAATATCCCTAGCATTGAACATCTCACGGAGCACTGTTCAATCCATCATCCGAAAATGGAAAGAGTATGGCACAACTGCAAACCTACCAAGACATGGCCGTCCACCTAAACTGACAGGCTAGGCAAGGAGAGCATTGATCAGAGAAGCAGCCAAGAGGCCCATGGTAACTCTGGAGGAGCTGCAAAGATCCACAGCTCAGGTGGGAGAATCTGTCCACAGGACAACTATTAGTCGTGCACTCTACAAATCAGGCCTTTATGGAAGATTGGCAAGAAGAAAGCCATTGTTGAAACAAAGCCATAAGAAGTCCCGTTTGCAATTTCCCACAAGCCATGTGGGGGACACAGCAAACATGTGGAGGAAGGTGCTCTAGTCTGATGAGACCAAAATTGAAGTTTTCGGCCTAAATGCAAAACGCTATGTGTGGCGGAAAACTAACACTGCACATCACCCTGAACACACCATCCCAACTGTGAAACATGGTGGTGGCAGCATCATGCTGTGGGGATGCTTTTCTTCAGCAGAGACAGGGAAGCTGGTCAGAGTGAATGGGAAGATGGATGTAGCCAAATACAGGGCAATCTTGGAAGAAAACCTGTTAGAGTCTGCAAAAGATTTGAGACTGGGGCGGAGGTTCACCTTCCTGCAGGGCAACGACCCTAAATATACAGCCAGAGCTGCAATGGAATGGTTTAGATCAAAGCATATTCATGTGTTAGAATGGCCCAGTCAAAGTCCAGACCTAAATCCAATTGAGAATCTCTGACAAGACTTGAAAATTGCTGTTCACAGACGCTCTCCATCCAATCTGACTGAGCTTGAGCTATTTTGCAAAGAAGAATGAACAAAAATTTCAGTCTCTAGAAGTGCAAAGTTGGTAGAGACATATCCCAAAAGACTTGCAGGTTTAATTGCAGCGAAAGGTGGTTCTACAAAGTATTGACTCAGGGGGGCTGAATACTTTTGCACGCCACACTTTTCAGTTTTTTATTTGTAATAAAATTTGGAAACCATGTATCATTTTCCTTCCACTTCACAATTATGCACCACTTTGTGTTGGTCTTTCACATAAAATCCCAATAAAATACATTTACGTTTGTGGTTGTAACGTGACAAAATGTGGAAAAGTTCAAGGGGTATGAAAACTTTTGCAAGCCACTGTATATGGTATCAACTACCTATTCACACTAGGTGCATTCTGTGGATTAAAGGGTTGTGCGAATATGCATAATCTGCATGCTCAGTCTAACTTGATACACTCTGGTGCTGTCATATGTCAATCACATGGGTGCAATCAAGTCAAAGTATCCGGTAATAGTTTACCTAACTTCATTTGGCATTGGTGTATCATCAGGTAAACGCAATGACAACACAGAATGGATGTGGAATCGCAAGTATTTAAGGACATTGTGGGCTCGATGGAACACCTAAAGATCAAAATGTTGCATCCAGGTTCAATCAACAGTTGCAAAATACGTGGCATATCAGTGGGGATGGATGCATTCTCGCTACACAGGGGAAGAATGCTCTTTGTGTCCCTCCATTTTATCTTATCAGACGGGTCTTGCGAATTCAGCAATTTCCCGCTTCAGGCATTTTCGTAGTGCCTGACTGGACTATTCAGCCATGATTCCCGCTGATGTTGGGAATGATGATAGAACCTTATATGGTTATTTCCAGGAACAAAATTGCTGGTTAGCCATGACTCGGGGAACTCTGCATACATAATCAATTCATTGACTTGCAGCCTGGGAAGACCATTCCTGCGGCTAGGATTGTTAAACCAAACTATGGACGTGTTCACTGCAATTGCAGGAATAGCACCAAATAAGCAGTACTTCCCTCATAAGAGATGGGAAGTATTTTGTTATTACAGATAAGTTGACACGGATGACTGACGATGTCTTGAAGTTCAGTTCCATATGGGGTTTGACAATCATTAATAGAGTGCCATTTACTGTGCCACACGTGCATGCTCAGCATATTGGCTGCGAGGAGCAGAATCCACTCTGTCGGGTTACCTTCTGATATCTAGATTATGAAGGGTATCTTCAACTCGACACCCCGCAGGCCAGGTACGCAGAGATATGGGATGTTAACATTGGAACATCCCTGTCCTTGGCTCACTAACCAAGTGGTTTTGCTCATGACGCTGAGTCAGCACAACAGGGTCCAGGTTTTGCATAGCTGTGATGGACAAGATGATTATTCTACAGGGATATTACATTTATGTTACGACTTAATCAGCAGAATACACCAGGGACATTAGGTCTCAAACTAGAATTGTTGGCATATTCCATGGACCTTCGGTTGTGTGTGGCCACACATCTACACCAGTATGTTAAGGTCACTAGAGCCTTAGGGACTCTGAACTAGCTATGATTGTTAGTCACATGAAGCCTCATAAGAAATATCACTACAGACCATCTCCAGGTGGTTAATATGGGTTCTGGGATACAGGAGTGAACACTGACATACAAGTCTCAACTATATCAGCAGCAGGGGATGGACGTTTTGCGGGACCACATCCTGGCGGCTGCAGGATGGTCTAATGAACGATTTTCCAAACATTTTAGAAATACCCTTTGCCAGACCGTGGGTAATTGCTAACTCTATTTTAGGTCTGTGTTATAGTTCCTTCTGGTTGAGGGAGGTTACTATTATCATTATTTGTACATTAATAGCATCAACATGTCTATATATATGTCATGTCTGAATGCATTATTAAAATTCACTCTTCACTGATATAGTGTGTGATGCATGGACTCGTCTCCACGGCATGAAATCACAGAGCTTTGAAATCTTCAGGTAGTCACTCACGTGACTCCGAAGTAAAATAATAAGATTAAATGAGAACTTACCAGTTTGAAGTTTGATCTTTATTTGATGAGGAGTTACGTTGAGGGATTACGTGCCCGCCGCTCCCAACCCTCTATATAAAGGTCAACTGGTATTTTAGTTCTCTTATCTTACTATATATTTAGTCAACTTCTGTTATCTGTGATTTCACACCACTGCTTTGAAGAATGTCGCGCATGCGTGCTGGCGGGGTCTTCACGTAATCCCTCAACGTAGCTCCTCATAAAATAAAGATCAAACTTCAAACTGGTAAGCTCGTTTAATCTTACTATTTTGTTGGTTCACATGCTTGATCAATGGTGTGTTATCATTAATGTTTTATTATTATTAATGTTTAGTGTTTCCTGAGTCATTCGTAACTGTCAGTATATGTCACGTTGTTACTTGTGGGCAGAGCACCAAGGCAAATTCCTTGTATGTGAATACTTAGCCAATAAACTTACTTACTTACTTACTTACTTACTTAGCTATGAACTTTCTTGGATTGCGTTATGAGCCTGTTCCACCTAGGCTATTTTTCAGGCGACTGTTAAGTTGCCGGCATTTGCCTGAAAAACTGGCAACTAGAACCGGCAACTAGAACTGTCAGAGTGGAACACACACACACGCACATACACATCGCTTCCTTCACCAGCTCATTATGCAGGCAGGGGACAGGGCAAGCAGGGCGAGTGGTGTCTGAGTGAAATTCACATGGTGCAAAGTCAAGGTGTTACTGACACACACTGCGAGAAACAGGAAGGTTGGCATTGTAATTAAGACGGCTAAAGCACAGTGTACGGTAAGTCCTTTAAAAGATGGGGTGAGAGAGGTGGGAGAAGGAGTGGAGGCAACTTTTAAGAAGCCAGAGATACAAGGCTGTGAAGTATGGCGGACATTTAACATTGCCGGTCGGTTATCCTTGGTTCTGAAAACTACTGCTTACGTTTTTTTTCCCAATGAGCCAATGAAATTCACCAGTCAGCACCGGCTACAACCTATGAGAACCTACGAGAACCTTCAACCTCCTGGCAACCCACTACCACTGCACCTATGGCTTGAGAATTCTCGCTACTCTCCAAGAGAATTCTCACTACTCTCCAACATGTTGAAAAATTTGCGGCGACCATAATGAGGCCACGACTAGTTCCCAAAATGCGGGAACTCCTCACGACCATGAAGGCGACTCCCTGGCAACCACCTGGCAACATGTAGCGATCATGTGGCAACTGCATAGTCGCCTAAAAAGCCATCTAAGTGTGACGGGCCCGTTAGGGACTTGTCTTGTTATGCACTATATTGCGTTTTTTATATATTGAATTTTTGTTTGTCTGTTTATTGCGTTACAAACATGTTTACAAACATGTTGTGCTGCTGCAAGTAAAATTTAATAATTGAAAAGGGAAGAAATAGAGTAACAGAATAGTCCTTGGCATTACAGTGCATCAGTACAATAGACACAGTCCAGTGTCCATATTGGGGTGGAGGTGAATCAGACAGCATCCTAGCTTATGGAGGGACCATTCAGAAGCCTGATAACAAAAGGGAAGATGCTGTTCCAAAGTCTGTTGGTACACACTTTTGAGATTCTGTTTCTTCTACCTGCATCTTCAGGAAGAAGGAATGATGGGATGATTAATGATGTTATCTATTTTTTTTGTGGTGGCATGAAGTATAGATTGAGTCAATGGTGAGAAGTCTGGTTTGTGATGGACTAGGCTACATCTATAACTCTCTGCTATTTCATGCAGTCTTGGGCAGAGCTATTTGTAAGCAGAGCTGTGATGCAACCTGATGGAATGCCTTCTGTGGTGCAATTGTGGAAGTTTGTAAAAGTCACTGGAGACATGCCAAATTTCCTGAACTCAGGAAGTAGAGGCGTTGGTGTGCCAACTTGGTTGTCATGAATGCAAGTAGTCCATGAGAGATGCCAAGGAATTTGAAGCTCTCAACCGTTTCCACTTAGGCCCATTGATGCTGATTTGGGACATGTACCCAACCATGCTTCCTGAAGTTGCTAATTAGCTCCTTCATCTTGTTCACATCGAGGGAAAGGTTATTGTCCTGATGCCATGTCATTAAATTATCTATGTCCTTCCTGTACGCCGTCTCATCATTGTTCGTAATCCGGCCCACCACAGTGGTGGCATCTTACAGAGCTGAATTTAAACATACATACTTTAGGATAAAGGAAGTAAAGTAAAGGGCTTGTCCCACTCACGCGACCTTTGCAGGCAACTGCCGGCATACAGGCGACCTCTGGCCTCATGTCGCGGGTGACCTCTCACGACCATAGGAGACCTCTCACGACCATAGAGCCTGTGGTCATGAAAGGTCTCCAAAGAGTCGTAGCATCTTTCTGGTCACCGCTGAATTTTCAACATGTTGAAAATTTCGGCGAACCTATCACGGGTGCCGGCAGTCACCTGTAAAGGTTGTGTCAGTGGGACAGGCCCTTTAGGGACTGAGAATGCATCATTGTGAGGCACCAGTGTTGAGAATTATTGTGGAGGAGATCTTGTCACTTGCCCTCACTCATTGGGTGCTGTGGGCCAGAAAGTCAAAGATCCAGTGGCAGAGGGAGGAACTAATTCCTAGGTCCAAGAGTTTGCAGATGAGTTTAGATGGAATTATGCTATTGTAGATAGAGCATTAGTCGACAAATGAGAGTGTAACATTCACACCGTTCTTGAGGGCACCACCAAGTACTCCATCCAGAGCAGTTTCTTTCTGTGATTCACTCTCAGGCACGTTTCCAGATTTGCCATTCTCAATTGAAAACATCTTTAAAAACCAGTACTGTTAAATCACTTAGAAATATTGCACAGTTAAAACTTTAATTGTTTCTTCTAACTTGATATGAAAATATGCGCCATTTGTGGTTTCTTATCACCTGAAAACAAATCAGCACTGATTATATAAGTAGCAGGCAAAATGTTGATGTATATACAGGGACCTAGACAGTTCTCAATTAGCATAATATTACTTATTTATGAAAAGGAAATTGAAGACGGTTGGTTTATTTTCGTATGCAAGCGCATTGTCTGGAAACTTGTTCATCACTCAAATCAGAAATAAATCTTTACTCAGGAAATAAATTTATGAATTCCCCAGCAAGATTGTGTTTTAGTGCTATTGAATTACAAACTGTTACTGGAGATTGGGAATGACTGAAAGTGGCAGGCTGCCAATTCAATAAAAATTGATGAATTCTTTATGTTTGGAAGTGTTGTGTATAGTGGATATTGATATTGTATCGCGGAAGCAATTTATAGCTGTATGAGTTGTTTTGTTCATTGTCCGTGTTTCATACATGTAAATACATCCAATCTTATTTTTTTAGGGCAGGCCATTAATCTGAATTGACCTTATCTCCAATTTAAAAAAATCAGCATTAGGTAAAGTTAGTGGCAATAAATGAAAATTCTGCACGTTGATTAATATTATTTGGAGCATCTTTCTAAATGTTGGCAAATGTATTTTTTAGAATGAGAGTTAGGGCATGCACTAAAAATGTAATAAGGGAACAATTTAGTGCACCAGTGTTTAAAGAACAGATGCTAAATTTAGTGCACAATTCAGAATTTCCCCATCGGGACCCGTTTTTCTACTATTGCTGCTGAAGTATAGACTCCGTCGAAATGCTTTCATCCTTTCTGCTTATTAACTGCTTCTCATCCAGCAACTAATGAGACCATGTTTTTTCCCAATTAAAGAAATGTTCATGTTTGAAGGTGAAGACAAGGTTATCAAGTTTGTAATACATCAGGACCTCGGTACCTTAAGCATGTTTTATGCACATACTGTAAGCATTTCTGATATTAGATCAGATTACTAAATTGAATTCTTTAGTTTCCTGGCAATCGTTGATATTAGTAAGAGAAATCCATCATATAGTGATGACACAGGAACACGTTCTTCGGCCCACCAAGTTGGATTTGACCGTCAATTACTCATTACACTGCTCCTGTATTAATCCTAGTTTTATTTCAAACGGCACGTGAGTAAGTAGCTATGCAGTCGGCCGGGGTTAGAGCCGCCATGGAAGCTCCATAAGGAACTAGAGAGAAATTTTGCGCTTACCGCCATTCGAGCTCCACACGCGAGCAAGCGGCCAAAATGCAGGCCGCTGTGGGGCTCCATAGGAGCTGGGATTGCGGCGGCTGGCATCAGAGCTCCGAACGGCAGCCAGATTCGCAGGCAGCCATGGGGCTCCGTAAGGAGCTAGGATTTCATAAATTGCGGCAGGAGGTTTAGCAACCAGTGAGTTAAAAATAGCCGCGGCCAGGAGCTTCCGCTCAGGTAAGCTCAGCTGTCATAGCGCCGAGCAATTTTAAACATAGTTACTGCTAACTAGGGGCTCAGCTATGCTGCAGCAGCATATAGTGTATGCTTTATTTTTGGGCGGCTATAATAGAGTTGGCATTAATAGCGGTTGCCACGCGGTCTCATGCCAATAAAGTTTATATTAAAAATGATAATTACAAAGGACATTTATTTTCACATACACCAATGGTGTAGTGAAATTGGACTTGCCATTGCAGTCCAGAGCTCCTGGCTAAGGAAGCCTTTTTTGAGCTGTGCCTATCAGACACCTGTGCGAGCTACACCTGGTGGCATCATGGTAATTTCCGCTCACTAGAGGGGACTGTTGGAGATTATTTTATAAGAGACTCCAACTATGTTCATATCGATAAAGCAGTTGAATCTCTGATTTAATGGGGATTCTTTTTATTATATGAACGTAATTGCCTATGACAACACCTGGCAGGGTTGCAGTATTTCTCCCACTCTGTCTAGCGGACTATCGGGAAGAGGTGATTCCAATTATAATGCCGGCTCATCCGAGTCATATGAGGGCCAGAGGCACTCCAGTCCTTCCCTGTAATACTCCATTGGGGCTCCAGAAGGGAGCAAGGACTCAGAGTCACTAGCAGGTGCATCCTCTGGTAAGTATAATGATGATACCAACAGAGCACCGATCTGCACAACTAGTCCCGGCTCAGCTGCTGAAGGGAGCAGCCTGACAACCTCGAGTTGGGGCAAAGTCAAAGCCAAGTCTATGGGACAAGTCTTGTCGGATGATTTGGAACATCTATGGCAGATGTGATTGGCCGTTTGTCTCAATTAGAACATCTGATGAATCAGATGGTGGCACAAGAAATGTTCCGTGTTACGAAGGCATGTCAGGCAGCAGCTCCTGGCTCAGGGTTGCAATATTCTTCCCACTCGGATGAAAGGTGTGGTGGAGATGGTACCAAAGTATATGCACATATGCCTGAAGCAGCTCCTGGTTCAGGGTTGCATAAGTCCTCCCACTTGGATGAATGAAATGCTCCGTATTATCGAAGCATGCAGAGGCAGTTCAAGTCATATGACTGTAGCTACCCTGGTTTCAGGGTTGGAATATTCCTCCCACCCGAAACACTATCGGAGATGGTGTCACAAAATATGGTCTGGGTTATGGAAGCATCCACAGACAGTCCGAGGCATACGCATGTGGCAACGCCTGGTTCGGGGTGTAATATTTCTCCCACTCTAAGAGAGTGTCAGAGATCAGTATGAATCTGACTCCAAACATGACCCCGAACATGACTATGTGCCTGGATCCTATGCTTTAATGCATGATGTGCGAGAATCACATTAGGAGGAGCTGCTCTTGCCTTTAAATTTGCTGTTCTCTCGGGGACGGACAAGCCACTACATGAGGAGTTGGCCAGCGACATCAGCTATCTAACAGATATGACAAGCATGACAGACAGGGTCTGCAAATGGAACCTTGCTGAAGATCCAATGAGCAAATCAACCCGGGGTCAGAGACGGTGGTAAATAATGTCTCATTATTAACCTCCATAAACTCTGAAATGGAGCAGTCTGTTGGCCCAGGTTTGGGTTTACTGGCAGAATGGGCTGCCTAGTGCTTTTCAGTATAGATCAGGTTGATGTAGAGACATTGGCAGGATGCCTTGTATAGTAACCTCTGTAAGTTCCATGTAGGAACAGTTTGGTTACCCTGGTCAAGGAAGCACTGCATGATCATCTGTGATTTAGATTATCAGAAAGTAGAA
This sequence comes from Okamejei kenojei, assembly GCA_035221665.1. Taxonomy (NCBI): domain Eukaryota; kingdom Metazoa; phylum Chordata; class Chondrichthyes; order Rajiformes; family Rajidae; genus Okamejei; species Okamejei kenojei. The sequence continues at coordinate 14,357,797 of CM069149.1, read as the reverse complement.
TGAACTTCCTCAATATATGGTTATTTCATTTCCAATCATCATTACCATCTGGCTGGTGTCTCTGCACGTCATGTAACGGACATTAGGGTAGCTTGTTATGGAAATGATCTCATAAGCAAATGAGCAGGATTGCGTACATTTGAAGTTGACAGCATACCCACCAGAGCAGAGATCGGAGATGTCATTAGGTATACAAGTGCACTCAGTTTGCTGGTAGCTATGAAATGAACGATAGTTCTTTAGTTATTCAATAGTCTCAAGATATTTCTGATGGCTCATTAGCAGCCAATAGTATGGATCTTCCCTTTCATCATACAGCATGAGCTTTACATAATGCGTGTTAATAAATTATAAAATTTGCTTGAATATGTCTGGATATTTGCAGATAGAATTCTGCACAGTGTTGCATGAGTTATTGTCTAACTCAACAGTCTATTGGGACTACGGTCTGGTTAAGAACAATGGCCATGTATGCAAGTTGGCATCATGATATTAATAACTCATGTTTTTTCCTACCATTAATGGTTTATCTGTTTAAATGTTTCACACGCAGATTGGATCACTGCATGAAACCACAGAGCTTTGAAGTCTTCACATAGTCACTCACCTGACTTCGAAATAAAATAGAAAGATTAAACGAGAACTTACCGTTTGAAGTTTGATCTTTATTTTATGAGAATTTAAAGTTAGGGATTACGTGCCCTCGACTCCCAACCCTACTTCTCACAAAGATCATTTGGTAGTTCTAAGATCATTAATCTTCCTATAGCTTAGGTCAACAACTATTCTGTGGTTTCATACAGCTGCTTTGAAGATTGATGCACATGCGGGCTGGCCGGCTCTTCATGTAATCCCTCACTTAAACTTCTCATAAAATAAAGATCAACCTTCAAATGGTAAGTTTTCGTTTAATCTTTCTATTTTTATTCTCCCCACATTCTCATCAACTCCACCCAGATTTTACCACTCATCCACAGACTAGAGGCAATAGTTGGTGGCTAATTATCCAAACAGACCAAATGCCTTTGTGATATAGAAGTGCCCAGAATGAAGCCCACACAGTTGCATGCAAACTCTGCACAGACAGCTGACGTCAGGATTGAACTTGGCTATCTGATGCAATATTGTGCCACTTTGTTGACTCAAGGCTGAAACTTGATGTTTGCTAGCAGCTCTCATTACAAGATTGGTTTGGTATGAGGCAGCCCGTTGTAAAGTATCTTTACTGTGTAGGAAAGAACTGCAAATGCTGGTTTAAATCGAAGATAGACACAAAATGTTGGAGTAACTCAGCAGGGCAGGCAGCATCTCAGGAGAGAAGGAATGGGTGACGTTTCGGGTCACGACCCATCTTCAGACAGTATCTTCACTGTCTTCTTCCCCTTCAGTAGGTTAGCGGGCTTTCATCATCTCTCACCTTATAGCTATGCCCTCTGGTGTTGGACATTTTCACCCTGGGGGAAAAAGTTCTGACTGTCTCCCCTATCTATGCCATCTAGAATTTTATAATACTTCTATCAAGTCTGCCCACAACCTCCGATGTTCCAGAGAACAACCCACATCCTAAAGACGCTCTGATTTGTAGGTCTATTGGCCTCTGCAAAAAGAGCCCAATTGTGTAGGAAGTGGATGAATAATCTAGAACTAGCGTGAACAAGTGAGCAATACTCAGTGTGAATTCAATGGGCCGAAGGGTCTGTTTCCATGCCTGTATTTCTAAACTAAGCTAAAAATACCTGAGGTTCAGCAAAGCTCTCTTAAACCTTTCGGTCTTTCTGTTTCTCTTCTTGAACAAGATCTATTTGGTCTATTTTTGTGTATTTTTTTGTACATTTGTTCTAATATCTCTTTGAATGTTTTGAAGACATATGTTGTTAAATAACTGCTTTGGAATGTTTAGCAACATTGAAGATGCCGCATAAATGCAAGTTGTTGTTTCATGTTCATATTGCTGGGCGGCTGGAGTTCTCAGCTCTTGCATGGGCAAATTTCCTTTGGCAGCTGATAGTTTGGCATATTTTCAAATGCTTTTTCCGGATGTGAGCATCAATGGCAATTCATCATTGTAGCTGGAACACATTGTTGATGGTGGTGGTGGAAGCAGATCCAGTAGCGGCTTTTAAAATAGTTTTAGATAGGCACGGGGATATGCAGGGAATAGAAGGATAGCAAGTAGAGGAGATTTGTTTATTTGGCATAATGTTCGGCACAGACAAGGGCCTATTCCTATGCTGGCACTGTTCTATGTATTCAAAATTACCCTTGAGAACATGGTGGGAAGCTCTGCACTTTATCTTCAAAATGCTGATGGAGTGGGAGAAAAGGCTTAATCACGGAGGTGATAAGATATATTAGCAGATCAGGACGGTGTGTGAATTGGAAGGAAGCATGCAGGTGGTGATGTTCTCTTGCATCCACTGCCCTATCTGTCTTAGCGATAGAGGTCATGTGCGGTACATATTGAGTCTGAGGAAGGGTTCCGACCCGAAAGATCACCCATTCTTTTCTCCAAGGCCGCTGCCTGACTCACTGACTTGGTTTCTCCTCCCACAAATACCGCCTGAATGTCAGAGTATTTCCAGCATTTTCTGCTTTATTTTTAAGTATCCAGCACCTTCAGTTTGTTTTAATGTTTAGATAGGCGCGTGGATTTGCAAGGAACAGAGGAATATGGAACACATGCAGGCAGAGGAGATTAGCTTACCTTGGCATCATATTTGGCACAGCCACGAGCGGGAGTAGCCTCTGAGTTCCTGCAGTGGGTTTATGGATGATGCATGCTTTTAGTTGCTCTGTACCGCTGGTGAAGGAAAAAAAGTCTGAAGGGTCTCGACCCGAAACATCACCTGTTCCTTCTTTCCATAGATGCTGCCTCACCCGCTGAGTTTCTCCAGCATTTTTCGTCTACTTTTGATTTTTCCAGCATCTGCAGTTCCTTCTTAAACAAAGAAAATAAACATTTTGGGTGGCAGATTAAATTGATGCCAAACTTATTGAATGTTGTTAAAACTCCATTCTTCCAGGAAAGTGGAAAGTGCTCCATTATTTCCTGATTTGTGCCTTGCAGATAGTGGAAAGTCTTTGTGGTGCCCTGACCCAGGTGAAATGGTTAGGAGTTGGAACATGGTACCTCTTGCACAGTGGATCTTCAACCTAAACAGGAAAATCACTCTCTAAACTTGTGTCATGTCTGCAGCAACATGCTGCAGATGTTCACCAATGGATGGTAGCTAGTGCCATCTTCTTTGCTGCCGTGTGCTGGGACAGCAGGGCGAAAGGCTGCGGATGCCAACAGGATTAACAAACTCATCAGGAAGGCTGGCTCCGTCCTGGGGGCGGAGTTGGATTCAAGGGAGGCGGTCTTCGAGGGAAAGATGCTCCTCAAACTGAGGAGTCTCATGGACAATAAAGCTCACCCCTCCATGACACACTGGTCAACCTGACGAGTACCTTCAGCAACAGACTGGTTTCACCAAGATGCAGAACAGAATGCCACAAGATCCTTCTTCCCAGTGGCTATCAAACTTTACAACTCCTCCCCCTTCTATCGTGTGGGGTAGACTGACTCCCCCCCACCCCCCTCAACATTTTATTTTGTTTTTAAAACTCATCACTTTAATTTCATGTTTCATGTATCTTATGTTTTATGACTGTTGGCAGATCAATTTCCCTCCTGGGATAAATACATTTATATCGTATTTTATCGTAACGTAACGTAAGTCAACTCTCTTGAAGATGATCAGCATTTACCAGGCCAGGACATGGTAGCTCAGTAATTCCACCCATAAAAGACGCCCGTGGTCTCTTTTTATGGAGGGTTCAGTGGGCTTCTTTTACTGCCCGCCTGCACCCTTGAGTCCAGCAGCATGGTTGGTATCCTAACCAAGCACCCCTTTCCCAAAACCTGGTGCTAAGAACACCCAAAGCACTGCTGTCTGTATCCAAAGGCAGAGTCCTGACGACAGCTTTGCAGGCTGTAAATATTTTCATCGTATTTAATAATTCATTAATTATATCTCCAAAAATAAAGCTAACTAAAGCACTCTAATTACTTACATATATTTATAATAACGCAAAGCTGAATAATGGTTACATAGTGACTTTTGTCACCTTTATCTCTTAATCCATTGCTCTCTGTTCCTCATTTAAATAATTGGGGTTTCAACTCGTGTGTCAGAAGCCAAGAGGTGAGTTACTATAATACAGAGCAAACTGAGAAATGGCCATCAAAATCAAACTGAATATTGTTTAAATGGCTAAATGTTCAGAACTGCTGTTAATATCCACTCATATCCAGTCCATTAACTTTAAAGTTTGGTTTTACCTTTGAGGTCTGCACTTATCTATTTAACCTCTCAAGAGTAACCAGACATACTGCAAGATAAATGTGCATCCTATGGCCTGAGAACTGGATGCACTGGAATTTGTTTGCATTCAACATTCAATGAAAAGAAATGCATGACATGTGTCTGCTTTGGTCATAATCTGTTATCAATAATCCTAAAGCAGAAAACAGTGATTCTGAAACTCTGAATTAAAACAAAATGTAAGAAATAATCAGAATTTGTGATGAAAGCATCATTGACCTGAAATGTAGACTCTGTGTCTCCCTCAAATGAAACTATTTCAGCTGCTGAGCATAAATTGCATTTTCTATTTTTATGTTAAGTAAATATTTCCGAAAAACTCCAGGAGCCTCAGATATGAGCAGCTGTACTATAAACACCTTCTGCTGTCATCCTTATATTCAACTATAGAGCAATTCTCTTCACTACATACAAGTATCCTTTTCACTTGCAGCAATTATCTCCCTAGTGAAATTGCTGAGTGATGCAATATTGCAAGTAATATCTCCTTGCAGTTGATTGCTCAGGTATTTCTTACATAGGCACATTGTATCCACAAAGAGAGAGGAGAAACCCTAGTCTAGATTCTTAGATCATGGGGGTAAAAGTTTACATGTTACTCATTTTGGTCCCAACCACTGATAGTTCTGCAGGCAGACATATGGACCTGTCCCACTAAGGAGACTTTTTAGGCGCATGCAGGAGACTCTGCGCTCGCCACATGATCACCACATGGTCACCACATGTTCGCTGGTGGTCTCTGGTGAGTCTCCTTCATGGTCGCGAGGAGTTCACGCATTCTGGGAACTAGTAGTGGCCTCAGCATGGTTGCTGCAAATTTTTCAATATGTTGAAAAGTTTTCTGCAACCAAAAATTGGTCGCCATGGAGAACATCGATAATCCTGTAGTCATAGGTGCAGTTGTAGAGTGTTCGCCATTTAGTTGTAGGTAGTCGAGGTAGTCGTAGGTAGTCTTAGGTAATCATCTTTGTTGACCGGACATTTTCATTGGCTCATTGGGGGAAGAAAAACGTAAGCACGAGTTTTCAGAACCAAGGATAACCGACCGGTAATGTTTAATGCCCGCCGAACTTCACAGCTGTGTATCTCTGGCTTATTAAAAGTTATCTGGCTTCTTAAAAGTGCCTCCACTCCTTCTCCCCTCCCCCTCCCCCCCACCCACCTTTAAAGGACTTACCGTACACTGTGCTAGCCGTCTTAACCTTCCTGTTCATCACGGTGTGTGTCAATATCACCTTGGCTTTACACTGTGTGAATTTCAGACAGTGCTCCCCCTGCTTGCCCTGGCCCTCGCCTTTGCGATGTGTTTGTGTGTGTGTGTGTGTGTTCCACTCTGACAGTCGCCGATAGTCCGCCGACAGTTTTTTAAAGTAAGTTTTCTTTCAGCAGAGGTGCAAAACAATCTTATTTATTAAATCATTCATCATACATTGTGTAAGATATCAAATATTTCAGACGTCTTCTCTGTAAATTAATTCAGGAAATCAGGCTTTTCTCCAGATTCCATTTTATGTAATCACTTCACAAATCGTTTCAACATGGTCAAATTTAAATATTATGGTTCTATTGATCATCAATATATTTAGGCTATTTCGAATTTGAAGAACACACAAAGATTGCGTCCAAATGTTATGGTGACATAAAATGCTGGAGTAACTCAGCGGGTCAGGCAGCATCTCTGGAGAGAAGGAATGGGTGATGTTTCGGGTCAAGACCCTCCTTCAGACTGAATAACGCACTTTTGCATTTGTTATACTGTAGGAATTGAGGTAACCAAATAGTGACTCAGTACGGTCCCACAAAGCACATTGAGATGAGCAACCAACACAAACCAAAATGACAGTACCCTTCAGAGCAAACGTATTTTGGATCAACCTGAAAGGTTAACACATTTTATTCATTTCATATCAGATGCTTGGCCTGCTGAGACCCTTGGATGTCATGGGATCATCTCTGTCCACCTCACAAAACATAACCGAAATTGATCTGAGTTTTTTGGTGCATGGTGAGACGTGGTGGCGTAGGCAGCGACGTGCGGTAGTGCGCGGCGCCCCAGGATTTGGGGATTCTCAAAATCCTCGCGTGCCACCTGCGTGACGCACAAATGATGCCCAAGTGGGACAGGCCCTTTAACCTTTCAGATCCATCGGCCTTTGTCCGAATTGAGAAAAAGAGAAAACAAGTTTTTAATTACGGAGAGGGTTGGGGGTAAAATCATAATCATAATCATACTTTATTAGTGGAGCTTCTCGGACTCTGACAAGTGCAACTGTGGAGAGGTACAGACAATGGCCCACCTACTGACTTGCGGCAGAGAGGCATGCACTGTGGACGATCTCCGCAGAGGCACAGATGTGGCACTGGCTGTGGCAAAGTGATGGGAGAACGTCGTCTGGCACACGAGTGAACGATTAGCCAAGTATGTTTTGCAAGATACGAGGAATTTGATTTGCCATACAGTTATACCAATAAGAAACAACAAAACACATAAAATACATTTTAACGATATCCTGGTGGCGCTATGGAGTAGTAAGCCACAGCACCAGCCAGCTCCGTAAAAATTCTGTAAAAAAACGGGGATTTAAACAGATTTAAAAACACTTACCGATCGACTGCTTTCACTATCTGCCGCCTTAACATCGACGGTACTGGCTGACGTCATCAGCCCTGCGACGAATTATGACGGCACGGAGCCCTACCGAGAAAACGAAGGTCGAAAAAAACCGGGCGAGACCGGGAGAAGGCCTGGGAGAAGCCTCGGACTCGAGTAGGGCCAGCTCCGTGGAAGACGTTTCCAGGAAAGCAGACACAGGAGGTGAGGGACTTGAAAATTTTTATTTCTCATCAGATGGCTGATTTAAAACGTGAAATGAAAGATATAAAGAAAGAAATGAAAGTAATACAGGAAGAGATAAAGGAAGAAATATCTCAAATCAATAATCAGATGGACTTGATGAAAAATCAATGGCGTGAATTTCAAAAAGATATAAAGACGCAAAAATTGATAATAAGTTCAAGAGAGACTCAGAAATATTGAAGAATGAAATCATTGATATGATTAATAACTTGGAACGTAAGATGGAGGGTAAACTTGAAAATGTTAAAAAAGACTTTAAACATAAGATTGACCCTATTGCAAAAGTGGTCGAACAACAAGTTGACGGCATTAAAAACCTTGAAAAGATAGCGGAGGCTAGTACTGTGTCTACAGCAAAGCTGATAAAGCAGAACAAGAACGTCTACTGGAGTTGTTATCCAAAGTAACAGATAAATGCACGCAGCTGGAAGGCTATCAAAGAAGGCAGAAAAAAAGACTTGAGGATTGCAGGGATTCCTGAAGGTTTAGAGAAACACGAAGACACTCGAGAATTCACTGCTAAATTACTGCAAGCTGCTTTATCTTTGGATGATATGCTGTTTTAGCTCGTGCACACCGAGTCGGCAGAAGACAGACCAGTACAAATGCCCCACCAAGACAAATCATTGTCAAGTTACAATATGATTATAAACCCTCGAGGACATTATGCAAAGAGCCTCGAGAACAAAGAATCTGATGTTTCAAGGACAAAGAATCAGTATCTATCGAGACTATCCCCCAGAGGTTGCCAGAAAACGAAAAGCGTTTTAACGAAGCCAAAAAACCTTATGAGGGGGTGTAGAAAACTTGAGATACGGTCTGAATTACCCCGCCATCTTACGAGTTACTTATAACAACTGTGGAACACTTTTTCAAGACTCCAGCAGAAGCAATGGAATTTGCAAAGCAGTTTGACACTTGAAAACCATCTACAAGCAAATATACTGCCTTTTTCTATTTTTAAAAGATCTAGCACGGTCTCTTGACATTTTATGAAACTCTATACGACAACATGGAATTAGAAGAAATCAGAAGGAATGGACAATGTCGTATGGAACGAAAGACCTAGCACAGTCTCTTGACATTTTATGAAACTTTATACGACAGTATGGAATTAGAAGAAATCAGAAGGAATGGACAATGTCGTATGGAACGAAATGTTTTCCCAGATTGGAAGAAGCTCACCGAACTAACATAAACAAATAACACACCTACTAAAATGATAACGCGGTTTTATTATTACTATGACTGTTATTAACCAAGACTCTGCACCATCGCTAACTAATACTACTAATAATTAATATCTTATGTTCCTGTTACATATGGGGATATCCCTTCCTCAATATATTTCTTCCTTTTTTAATAATGACTTCTATTTTTTTGCATTTTTATAGTATGTTTTACATTTTTAACTGTGGCTTTATAATTGGATTTTTTTTTTCTTTTTTAAACTAACCTTAGATATATATACATTTATGATGTTTAATATTAACTCTTTTCATTTCTTTAATACTATATTCCCGTTAAAATATTACTATGGAATAATAATTCCTTAACATTAGGAGCTGGCTAAACTAATAACATCAATGCCGGAAGCCTTTAGATTAATGGCCAACACAACTTGGCTTTCACAAAAAACTACAAATATTGTATTTGTAGTTCTTCTATTCTTTATACACCTTTCTATGCTTTTTATTCACTTCTCACCATTTTTTTTATGTTTACTATATCTTTCAGTTTGAATGGAGTTATATACTGGAACAATGGAGATACACTCGTGAAGCACATAAGAAAGATCTAAAATTCATCTACTCGGTGTGTTTCGGGTGTAAGGGTTAAGTCTACTGCGCGGACCCTTGGACCCTATTCTAGATTCCCACAAATCTAAAATGCAGGATTTAAAAAGAAATATGGGGAACGAGGGGATTAACCTTTTGCAGTTGGAATGTTAAAGGTATCAATGAACCAATAAAAAGAGGAAAAATATTGACACATTTAAAGGCAATGAAAGCTGACGTAATTTACATCCAAGAAACTCACCTAAAGAAAGACGCTGAAAACAGGCTGAAAGCTAAATGGATAGATAAAATATACCACTCTTCCTTTACACACAAATCAAGAGGCGTAGCAATATTATTTCGTAAAGGTACTTTATTTAAGCATATATCTACTATATCTGATAAAGATGGCAGATACATTATTGTAATAGGAGAAATAAATAGGGAAAAAATGATTTTTGTTAACATTTATGGTCCAAATTTTGATAGTCCTTTATTCTTTAAGAAAGTACTTAATAATATTCCAGAATTAACACACTACAAATTTGATAATTGGAGGAGATTTTAATTGTACATTAGACCCTTATTTAGATAGATCTTCAAAACAAAGGAAAACTAAATCGCACTCTAGTGACTTATTAAACGCATACATTCAAACGTCTAACATTAAAGATGTTTGGAGAACAGAAAATCCTACTGGTCGAGATATTCCTTCTACTCGCCAGTACATAAAACCTATTCAAGAATAGATTACTTCTTAGTAGATGCAAAGCTTATTTCACTTACTTATGAATCCAAATATCATAATATTATAATTTCAGATCACGCACCATTAACATTTAAAATTAAAATAAATGGTAAAACAGGAAATCTAGGACAATGGAAACTTAATCCACAAATTTTAAAAAATAAAACAACTCAGGAATACATCACAACCCAGATTAAGATGTTTTTTGAAATAAATGATCAACCAGAAATATCTCGCTCTTTATTATGGGAAACATTTAAAGCATATCTTCGAGGAATTATGATTTCTTCACAAGCAATTCCATAATAAGAAGAATCGGAAGGAACAACATGACTTAGAAAGGGAGATCAAACAATTAGATATACAGAATGCAACAAAATCAGATATAATAATACATAATAAAATTGTAGCATTGAAGTATAAATTAAATAAAATATATACTGATCAAGTTCTAAAAATATTACCAACATACTAAACAATTGTTGTTTGAATTTGGAGACAAACCACAAAAACTATTGGCTCGACAATTAAGGAAAAATTGAAGCGGAAAAAATTATACATAGGATTAAATCACAAAACGGTGAATTATTAATACAACCCAAGGATATTAATGAAAGATTTATGCAATATTATAAAAATTTGTATACTGGTAACACAACGGTAAAATAAAAACAGAAATAGATGCCTTTTTAAATGGATGTAACTTAAAAGAATTAGATTTACAAAATAGAGAATTTTAAATGCCGATATTTCAATAAAAGAAATCCAAGAATCTATTAAATCTTTAAAAAATGGTAAAACTCCAGGACCAGATGGTATAGGCTCGGAATTTTATAAAATTTTTCATGCCCAAATGGTCCCATATTTAAAATCATTATATGAACAGATATATATACAAGAGAAATTACCAGACACATTGAACGAATCTATTATAAACACTTATACCCAAAATAAATAAAGACTTGGATGATCCAGGATCGTATAGAGCAATTGCTTTATTAAATACTGATCAAAAAATTTTAACAAAAATTCTTGCACAAAGACTAAGTAAAATTGTTAATGAATTAATTCATCCTGATCAAACAGGATTTATACCTAAAAGATATTCTTCATATAATTTAAGACGGTTATTTAATATTATATACTCGAAAAGAAGTGATAAAAAAGATTTAGTAGTTATCTCGTTGGATGCAGAAAAAGCTTTTGACCAGGTGGAATGGCCTTATCTATTTTCGGTGATGGAAGCATTTAAGCTTGGTGATAAGTTTACTACTTGGATTAAATTATTATACGCAAATCCAACAGCTAGAATAATAACAAATTATATGTTATCAACTAAGTTTAGTTTATCTCGAGGTTGTAGACAAGGCTGTCCTTTATCACCATTACTGTTTGCATTAGCAATCGAACCCCTTGCTCAAAGGGTAAGACTACATCCAGAAATATATGGATACGATACTAAAGATACTAAGAATAAAATCTCGTTATATGCGGACGATATACTACTTTATATTACAAAACCGGAAATAAGTATCTGTAATTTGTTAAAACTAATAACGGAATTTGGTTTAATTTCAGGATATAGCATCAATTGGAATAAAAGTGAAACTTATGCCAATAACCATGAATAATTTACAGATATTACAACAATTTCCTTTCAAGATAACAAATGAAAATATTAAATATTCTCGGTATTTTTGTTACAAAAAGATTTGACTCTTTATTTAAATCTAATTTCCCGTTATTATTGAATAAAATTAAATAAAAATATCTTATATTGGAAAAGCTTACCTATCTCAATGTTAGGTAAAATAAACGCAATAAAAATGATTTTCCTCCCACAATTATTATATTTATTTCAATCAATCCCGATATACCTTTCTAAAAATTTTTTAAAAAAGTAGACTCAATAGTCACTAACTTTATTTGGGACTACAAAAATCATAGAATAAATAAAAAACATTTATGTAAAGCTAAAATAAACGGGGGTTTAGCTTTACCAAATTTTATGTTTATTATTGGGCAGTTTATATTAGAAATATGAATTTTTGGTTAGGAGAAATAGATAATAAACCAAATTGGTTAAAAAATGGAAAGAGAAGACTGTTTTCCATTTGAAATTAGCTCTATAATATTTGCATAATATTAATGTACCTAAGAAAACTTATAGCGAAAATCTGATAATAGAAAGTGGAATACGTATTTGGAAAACAAATAAAGAAAACACTAAAACTAAAATTTATACCGCTAGCTCTTACAATTGCCAATAATTTTACGTTTAAACCGTCAATGATGGATAAAGCTTTTACAACAATGGAAAAATAAAGGAATTCTAAACATAGGGGATCTCTATAAGGATAATTCATTTCTTTCATTTCAAGAATTACAACAAACTTACGGGCTTCATAATAATGAATATTTCAGATATTTACAAATCAGAAACTATATTTCCGCAAATACACAAGAACTTAGAAATAGAAAGAGTGAAATTTTAGATGAATGCTTGAATAAAACACCCAAATACAGAAAAAATGATATCATACATTTATAACATTTTGTTGGAAAGTGATATCCCATCATCGGAAATACATAGACAGCGTGGGGGAAAATGAACTAAGTCAAATAATAAGTCCAGAAATATGGGAAGAAAGCCTACAACATATACATTATTGCTCTTTAAACGCTAAACATGCACTTATACAGTTTAAAATCTTACATAGATTACATTATTCTAAATCTAAACTACATAAATATATTTCCAAAACTATCACCTATATGTGATAAATGTCAAATCATGGAAGCAAACTCTGTCGCATTCATTTACTAATTGCACGAAGATTTTACAATATTGGAATGAAATATTCAAAACAATCTCGAAAGTTATTAATATTCACTATGATTTACGACCCAAAGTTAATCATACTTGGAATACCGGAAATGGAACAAATAATTACAAGGAATCATAGAACTTTTATCGACTATTCTTTATAATAATTGGGAAAAAATTAATATTAAAATTTTGGAAAAGGCCCTGTATCCCCAACAATTAAAATGTGGAATACAGAAATGACGGAGACACTTCACTTGGAGAGATTGAGACTTGTCCTTATGGACAGGTAGATCTCTTCAAGGAGATATGGTCTCCCATATATTAAATATCTACAGGGTCACAATGGTTCGGCGCAGGGACTTGACTGAGGCCTGAATATCTGATGGATGAAGAAATACACATAACAAATCATGAATGTATCTCCAAGATTGGATTACTTAGTAATACTTTAATCTCCATCAGCAACTTTTCATACCTTCTTTTCTATTTTCTATTCCTTTTTTTTTCTATCTATCTATCTTTAATTAAGGAAAAATTATAGAAACATACTATATTAAATTTTTAACATGTACACACACTTATCTCTGTTTTGTATGAAAAAGATTATAGATGTCTTAAACTTGTAATTATATAAAACTATGTACTTTCAATTATACAATAACTATGAAATATAAAATTAACAATAATACAAATATTATTAATACTTTGATAACATTATGAATATTAAAAAAAAATTGTTGTTTAAGATTGGGTATTACGTAGTTAAATTTTGTAGCGGGGATTTCTATTTGGTAATTAGAAGAATATCTATGTTTAAGAAATCTAAGTGTATTACTTATATTAGCAATATACTACATATACCCCCAATTATATAAAATAAATAATAACGGAATGTATAATGGATAATACTATAATTATCACAAATAGTACTAATTAATAATCAATACGTTTATAATTTTATACATTGTATAAATCTCAATGTTGTATAAGAGTGTACTTGGTATATACTGTTTCTACAATAAAAAAATATTAAAAAAAAAAAAAAAAAAAAAAAAAAAAAAAAAAAAAAAAAAAAAAAAAAAAAAAAAAAAAAAAAAACAAATAAAATACATTTTAACATAAACATCCACCACAACGACTCCTCCACATTCCTCACTGTGATGGAAGGTGAGAAAAAAGTTCAATCTCTTCCCTTCTTTGTTCTCCCGCAGCCAGGGGGCCTCGAGCCTTCCGTTGACGGGGTGATCTTGGCTGCTGTAGCCGGTGGTCGGGCCCTCTGCATCAGGGCGATCAAGCTCCCGCATCGGGGGGCTCTCAACTCCTCCACGCCGGGCGATCTGACCCCAGGTCGGGGCTAGTCGAACCTTCTGCGACTTTGGAGTTTCCCGACATCAGTCTCTACCCAAGACTGTGAGCTCCTCAATGTTGAAATCCGCAGGCTGCGGTTGGAGCGTCAATTCCAGGCAAGAGATCACAGGCTCTGATGGTAGGACCATGGCCCTGCCTAAGTCAGTCTCGAGCAAGGCCTCCAGCTCCGTGATGTTAGGCCGTAGAGCACCCGGAGATAAGAACCAGAAAACAATCGCATCTCCGGAAAGGTAAGAGATTGAAAAAAAGTTTCCCCCTCCCCCCTCCTCCACCGTCCACAAAAAACAATCCAGAGTAAAATGGGTGCAACCAGGGAATATCATTGATAGGGTGAAGACAAATGTCTCAATTTGGCAATTAGAGGAAGATTATACTTCCTCATCTGTGTTACGTGGTGTTAATAGCAAGGCTATGGGATTGCTAATAGCTAGGCCACGGGACATGCCCAGCATGCCAATGGAGAGATTAAAACTGTGGTATTCGATGTGGCTGAGATGGAAAGAAAGTGCAAGTTACTAAAGTTGACAACTTCAGTATTGAACCCTGTAGACTGCATCAGAACCAGATGGATGATGCAGAGTTAGATACATTGATCCATAGAAAATAGGTGCAGGAATAGGCCAGCACCGCAGAGAATTCCACAAATTTACAACTCTCTATGTGAAAAAGTATTTCCTCATCTCAGTTATAAATGGCCTAGCCCTTATTCTTAAACTGTGGCCCATTCTTCTCTGCAGATCCTCTCAAGCTCTGTCGGGTTGGATGGGGAGCGCCGATGCACAGCTATTTTCAGGTCCCTCCAGAGATATTCGATCGGGCTCAAGTCCGGGCTCTGGCTGGGCCACTCAAGGACATTCACAGACTTGTCACGAAGCCACACCTGCATTGTCTTGGCCGTGTGCTTAGTGTCGTTGTCCTGTTGGAAGGTGAACCTCTGCTCCAGTTTGAGGCCCAGAATGCTCTGGAGCAGGTTTTCATCAAGGATCTCTCTGTACTTTGCTCCGTTCATCTTTCCCTCGATCCTGACAAGTCTCCCAGTTCCTGCTGCTGAAAAACATCCCCACAGCATGATGCTGCCACCAACATGCTTCACCGTATGTATGGTGTTGGCCAGGTGATGAGCGATGCCTGGTTTCTTCCAGATGTGACACTTAGCATTCAGGCCAAAGAGTTCAATCTTGGTTTAATCAGACCAGAGAATCTTGTTTAGGTGCCTTTTGGCAAACTCCAAGTGGGCTGTCATGTGCCTTTTACTGAGGAGTGGCTTCCGTCTGACCATTCTACGATAAAGACCTGATTGGTGGAGTGCTGCAGACATAGTGACCAAGAGATATTGTTGTCCTTCTGGAAGTTTCTCCCATCTCCACAGAGGAACTCTGGAGCTCTGTGAGAGTGACCATTGAGTTCTTGGTCACCTCCCTGACCAAGGCCCTTCTCCCCCGATTGCTTAGTTTGGCCGGGCGGCCAGCTCTATGAACAGTCCTGGTGGTTGCAAAGTTCTTCCATTTAATAATGAGGGAGGCCACTGGGCTCTTTGGGATCTGCATTTCCAAACCATTTACAATCAATTTAATTTACCACTTGTGGACTCCAATCAAGTTGTAGAAACATCTCAAGGATAACCAATGGAAACAGGATGCACCAAAGCTCAATTTTGAATGTCATAGCAAAGGGTCTGAATACTTATGTCAATGCGATATTTCAGTTATTTATTTTTAACTACTTTGGAAATATTTCTAAACACCTGTTTTCACTTTTTTATTATAGGTAGTCTGCATAGATTGATGATAAAAAAAGAATTAATTTTAGAATAAGGCTGTAACGTAACTTGCATGCCTCAGAAGTGTAGAAAGTGAAATGTGCTAATTACATTGATATATTAGCCTGTTTCCTTGCACTAAAATGTAATAACAAGGACTGATTTAAGAGTTTCCTTATACCAAATAATCCATTAGTTTCAAGACAGTTGACAAGTTAATTGAATGTCTGATGGGTCAAGACACCACAAAAAAAACTCTCAAAGTATTATCAAGGAACTAAAGCACAATAAATTACTATCCTCCCTCTATTCTTTCCTCTTAAGAGAAGTATTATGTTACCCGTATCCAGTTTAGGTTATTTTTAACCATGTTGTAATTCCTGGCAAAAGAAATGCTTGATGAGGAATCCTGAAGTATATCAAAGTGTGCAGATTCCATGAAATAATGAATCCACCAGAGAACAAACTAAAAATCCCAGCTGTGCTGTATTAAAATACAAAGATTCATGAAAACAGACAGAATAATATCGGCAGAATATATTTCAGCAACTGCAAAACTTGGTACATACTTGATGGGTGATAATAATCTCAACGATCCGTCTATATGATGCACGTTGAGAAATATACTCCATTCAACCTTTGAAATATTAACCAATATTAAAATGGAATCACCTAAATCCTTTGGATGAAATCAGATCATCAGTTGATTTTTGATTTAATCATCATTAAGTGTGAATAGGAACACAACCATAATAAACCAGTTGAGGGAGAATTGAGACTTTAATGATTTACGTTTTTAATTTTAGAGATACAGCGTACAGATACTTCAGGCCACAGAGTCCACGCTGACCAGCAATCACCCTGTACCCTATCCTACACACTAGGGACCATTTATGGAGGACAATTAACCTACAAATCTGCATGTCTTTGGAGTGTGGAGGAATCCGGTGTTCCTGGAGAAAACTCAGGTAGTCACAGGGAGAACGTACAAATTCCATACAGGCAGCACCCATAGTCAAGAGCGAACCTAGGTCTCTGGCACAGTGAGGGAGCAACTCTACTGCTGTGCCACTGTGCCACCCTCAAAGACTACAGACAAAGTGCTTCTTAGGTTTGGAATGCCACCTGGCTCTGAGGAACCCATTTAAAGGTGTGTTTGATGCCAATGAAAAAGCCACATGGAGAACCGTTGAGATTTTGTAATTGAGGACAGGCAGCTAGTGAACCTTAGGGGGTGATAATTAAAAAAATGTAACCTGGTGCTAATTTTCCCATGAATAACACAGAGCTGACCAGCGAAATGGTGGGTAGTTCAAGCAGAAATTCTGGGTTGGTATTTAAGCTTGTCATTGCCTGAAGAAGACATCACTTATTGCTGTTGTTTGTGGCCTTGTTCCCTCAGGCAAGTACTTGACAGACAGTGATTTTGTAGAGACAGCATGTTTCAACATTCATGGTTTTAAAATAGAAAATATTTGCTTGGGAAATGCCATGGAGGTAGTTGACAGGACCTCAGCAGAAGAACACTATCAGCACTTATGGCAGAGAAGAGGGGGCTTGTGGATGGATGTGCACATGTAGTGGAAGGAGATGTGCAGGCATGAAGTGCACACAAGGGCGATGCACCGGAAGGGACTATGCAGAGAGGTGGCGTCTAGACGGGGAGCACTTAGTGAGGAAGTAGAAAGAAAGTGTGCAGGAAGGAAGTGTGCATGAGGCAGTCTGCGGGGCAGAACAACAGAAGGTATTCTGTCATCTAACATGTTACATATGATGAGAGTTTGACGACACTGGGCCTGTACTCACTAGAGACATCCCACCTTCTCTGCAATTAAAAGAAAACCAAATTCTTGCTCTTACCAAATCTAATAAATAGCATTTGACCTGAAATCTTAGCTCTATTCTTCTTTCCACACATACTGTCAGAACAACCGAACACATAGTTTAGTTTAATTTTTAATTATGTTTGGAGATACAGTGTGGAAACAGGCCCTTCGGCCCACTGAATTTGCGCCAATCAACGATCACTTGTACAATAGTTCTGATATCCCAATTTTGCATCCTACACACCCGATGGGCAATCTACAGAAGCCAATTAGCCTACAAAGGTGTCCGCTCTGGAAAGTTAGAGGAAACTAGAGTTCCTGGAGAAAACCCACACAGTCACAGGGAGAATGTATAAACTCTTTACAGATAGCACCCGTAGTCAGGATTGAACCCTGGTGTCTGGCACTGTAAGGCAGCAACTCTACCACAGCGCCACTGTGCCATCCTCAGCATTTTCTATTATTTTTTACTCTGTTTCAGTTTCAATTCACTTTGGAATCAAATTCCATGGGAGCTCACTGTCGTATTCAAATACGTTTAAAATTAATCGTAAGATATAAATACCCCATGATCTGAAACTGTATTCTTTACAAAAATGAATAAAATTTACCAAAATTCTGAGTTCTGTGTAATTTACATTTTGAAAACAATATTTTCTCTCAGTATAATAATTAGCTGGTCCAAGAGAAAGCACTTAAATATTTTGCAGAAAATGAACCAATTATTGTTGTTATATTTATATATTAGTATTGGTCAATCACTAATCAATTATGTAATGAATTGCAACAAACAGTTTTAAGTTAATTAATTTTAGTATGATGCACATTTAATATAGAGTAATTAGCATGCCAACACAGCATCAGATACAATTAAATACCTGTTAAAGGTAAATCTTTTTAGTTACTCAAACCACAACTGAGCAATTGTCTGAAATACCAGCCATACATTATTAATTTGCATTGCTCTTAAGAGTAGTAACATGGCTTTATTTTTCACAGAAGAGAAGAGCAGTTATCCATGGGGCAATGGTCTATATTTATACCTTAACAAAGAACTAAAAAATAGATCACCTAAGTGTTATCATACTATTGGATGTGAATTAACTATCTCACTTCTTACCATATTAATTACATTGCAAATGTCATAGAATCATACAGTGTGGAAACAGGCCTTTAGGCCCAACTTGCCCACACTGATCAATATATCCCATCAGCACTAGTCCCACCTGCCTGCATTTGGCCCATATCCCTCAAAAGCTGTCCTTTCCATGTGCCTGTCTAATGCTTCTTAAATGTTGTGAAAATCCCTGCCTCATCCCCTCCTCCAACAGCTCGCTCCATACATCCACCATGCTTTGAATGTAAAAATACCCAATCTATTCTTCTCATGATTTTATGCACCTCTATAAGATCGCCCCTCATCCTCCTGCATTCCAGGGATTAAAGTCCCAGCCTGCTTAACCTCTCCCTACAGCTCAGACCGTCGAGTCCTTGTGAATCTTTTTTCCACCCTTTCCAACTTAACAACGTCTTTCCTATTACATCGTGCCCAGAACTGAACACAACACTAAATGCGGCCTCACCAACGTCTTATGTAACTTCAACATGACCTCCCAAGGTGATGAAGGCCAATGTGCCAAAATGTCTATTTTGTTTATTTAATCTTTCACAGGCAATTTTCTATATGCTCCCAAACTAAGGGTCCAGTCAAAATACAGCCATGACTTATTTAACATCCAGACCAAATAAGATTTGCATATCTCTTTCCTTGAATGAAATTCACGAACCAGATGCCATTTTTATGATAATCAAATAGTTCATGGTCTTAATCACTGACACTAGCTTTTAATTCCAGGCTAATTTGCAAATTTCAATTTAAATTCTCCATTGAAATGGAGAATGAGTTCTCCATTTGAAGTAATCTTTCTGGATCAATTGTCCAAGTCTGCATGCTACTCCACTAGTTTCATCACAATGCTACCATATTTAATAGAATAATGCATGGCAGTGTTTTTTTATGCAACATAGACTATTTTGTAAAGTTGTTGTGATTTCTTCTGCTAAATCTTCAAATGTGTCTATCCCAAGAATCATTCCCTGAAGCAAAAATACAACATTAAGGTTTTATGATAACCGTTCATGTTGCTCAATTGTATCTTCCACCAAGTATAATTCTGAACATTTTTCCTCTTGTTTTATGATTTTCAAGACCACAATAAATATTTAATGAGCATTCTGGTTCACTGTTAAACCACTTTTGGATAAGCATATAACAGCCAACAGAATTTCTATCATTAAATTGCTTTTAATAGTATTACTGGAAAGCAGCCAGAAGGTCTGGAACACAATGGGTAGAAGACGCATATGAATAACCCAGCTATCTTTAAGATCCTGCACAGGGATGAAGTGATTTTTATTTATATCTTTTTAATAATCAGTTGAAAGGAATAGTGACATCATATTATTTTTTGTCATTATTTCTATTGATTTTTTGAACATTTGTATTCACATGATGAATGTCAATGACATAAGTGAGAGACTACTTGGGCAGGTTACTAAATCAGACAGTTTGAAGATGGTGAATTACTGTTAGAGGGAATTCAAAACAGATACTTACAGCTTCAATTAATTTACAACCCACTTACTGCCAAGTGGAATGTGTCATTCCAGGCATTAAGGGTATTTTCAGCACTGTTAATAGAGCTCTATACATCCAGCATAATCTTAATACAGAAAATGATTAACAGCAGTAAACTAAAAACTCCAACCGGGACATTTATTAGTGGGACAAAGCCAATTATCTCAAATAACACTGTATATCTTGAACTTTGAATTTGAACATGATGATAATGAAATATATCACAGCATGACCAGAAGTGCACTCTAAATTGCAATCTAAAAATCATACTAATACTGGATTGATTTTTGAAATGGTGTATAATTATCAGTAAAAAGAAAATAAAGGCCCAGACTGTTCAATCAATGTGACCACTAGCTTTTGACACTATTCTGCATACTTAGACTGTCAAAGTGAATCCCCTGAGCTCCAACATCTCACAAGAGCAGTTTCTTCTGCCTGTGAATGATGTGACATGCAGGCCTCAGCCAACAAATATGCTGGAAAAGAGTTGATGCGTGACTACCCCTTAACCCTGGCTTAGCTAAATGTCCAACCCATCAAAACTTTCTGAATGTTTCCGAATGATCTGACACTCAGAACTTCACCACGCTATTAAAAAATGATAAAATTATTACATGAATCCAATCCTTTTTAATTTAAACAAACTTAAAACTATTCAAAATTATCAATAAACTCAAAGATTTTGAAGTCATGACATCTCCCCTTTCCCTCTCTCTCTCCCGCTCCCTCTCATCCCTCTCCCTCTCCCTCCTCTCCACCTCCCCCTTCCTCTCCCCCTCCCACCCCCTCGCACCCCCCCCCCTCCCTTTCCCTCTCTCTTTTTAAAATGTTTGGATATTTACGTACATTAGGTATTCATCTATATAATTAAAAGTCTCATCTTGACCACTTCCTGTCTGCGCTGTATATTGATTTTAGAAAAATTGCTACCATATATCGCTATGATTTCTGGCCATCTTACTCACAGTCCTCCTCAGCTGAGCAGACCCTGAGGTTTTTTTCCATTGATAAAAAATAAAAAAGTTATGAGCGTTTGAAAAACCTTGAGATCCAGATAGCGCCTGTCAATCACTGCTATGAAGGTAACGCCCCTTCTGGTGGGAGGGGGAGGGAGGGGGGGCAAAGTTCCCGGATACCTGGACGAGACTCAGTCACTCTGCAAGATCACGAGGGAGAGGCCACAGCTCTCATTCTAGGCTGTGAATCAACTGAACTGTGAGTCTGCAATGTACTTGCAATAAATAATGCAAATGAGTTGTTTGGCCTGCTGCCCTGCCTGTGCTTGAAACCGCAATGCTTTATTAGGTTTGACTGTGTTTGGAAGGAATAAATGCTTTATTAAGACCGACTGTGTTTGGTTCAAATGTCCCGCTCATTTCATGACTTCTGGTTAGTGGACAGGTTGCGCTGATTGCGTAATTTCCGATGAGTGCAGAGGTCGCGCTGATTGCGTAATTTCCGGTAAGTGCAGAGGTCACGCTGATTGAGGAAGTGCCACTGACGGTGGAGAGGCTGCGCTCAGCCGTGTGAGTATTCAAGAAAGTTTACGTGTGTGTGTGTGTGTGTGTGTCTCAGTGACTGAGCTGCCAGCCCAAGAATCCATTTGTCCAACAATGTCCATACTAGCCCTCTGGAAACCAGTCCCTTCGGCTCACAACACCATGCCAGCGCTCCAGAAAGCACTCCCCTAACCCCCCCCCCCCCCCCCCCCCACTGGCCAGCAATATTGGAAGAGGTGGAATATTGCGTTGGGGGACCAGCCCTCCCTTGTGAATCTGGGACCCAACGGATCCCATTTAGTCTAGTAATACAATAATCACAGAACATAACTGTCTAAAGATTTATGGATACATTTTATGAGGCCCTAAGTAATTTATGTTACATTATTATCAAATGCTATTGTTTGCTTTAAAGCTACTGGGAGGAAAATGACAAATACTTAATTAAACCTTTTGAAATAAATGTCAATTTCATTTTCCTCTTTGTTTTAATCGACATCAGCTACCTCTTGTAATTTAAAAATAGGGAAAGGACGATGGGAAAAATAGTACATTTTAATAATCAGTCCATTGTACAAAATGTCAAGCAGCAACAGTCAGTTTGATCTAGAAATGTTCATGACTGTAACGATTTTGAGTTGATGGTGGCGATCTTGTCTACTACTGGACAGCTGGTTGTTGGATCAGCATCTTTAAAGTGCAAACCCAACCTACGGCAATGTTGAGGCAATAAAAGATGAATTTTGTTTAAAAAACACAAAGAAGTGGAGGAACAGTGGATGTGACAACATTTTGTAGAGAACATGGATAAATCTTGTTTTGGGTTGGGATCTTTCTTCAGACTGAACGTAGTGAAGGGGGGAAAAGCTGGACAGGTGGTGGAATGACAAAGCCTGGCAAGTGATAGGTGGAGGAAGGAATTGCAGAAGCTGGTTTACACCGAAGATAAACATAAAATGCCAGAGTAACTCAGTTGGTCAGGCAGCATCTCTGGAGAGAAGAATTGGATGACATTTCGAGTTGAGACCCTTCTTCAAATTGGTAGAAGGGTCTCGACGCGAAATGTCACCCATTCCTTCTCTCCAGAGATGCTGCCTATCTCGCCGAGTTACTCCAGCATTTTGTGTAGTGATACGTGGATAAAGGTGAGGGGGTTTTGATTGGCAGATGGTTGGACAAAGGCCAGAGACGAAAACACAATATTGTGTGATTTTCTTGTGTACAGTGTGCGATAAGGAGACAGGATAGAAGTGGTGCTTCCATGAGAAGATTGAGGCCACACATAAACGTCATATTCCACTTGGGTAGCTTACACCCTAATGGCAAGAAGAGCAGCAAGCCCGTGGAATGGTTGCAACAAATGAATTCCAGGTCAGTGCAGTCACGGAAACTTTAAAAAGTAAGTTGGTGGACAGGTTTATTTTAGCTGGGCCTCCTCTACGGCCAGAGTGAGCAACACCGCAAGTTGGAGGAACCGCACCTTATATTCTGCTTGGGGAGTCTGCATCCTCTGGGCTTGAACATTGAATTTTCTCAATTCTGTTAACCCTTGCTGTCTCCTTCCCTTCCCACCTTTCCCTCAGCCCTCGAGCCCTGGCATTCCCTCTCTCTCTATCTTCCTCCCCCACCCTAGTCGCACCAGCTTCTCATTTTCACACCACAAACAGCTTACAATGGCTTGTTCCCTTTATCATCGATACTTTTTTGCATATCTTTCATTCATTGTTCTTTATTTCTCCACATCACCGTCTATATCTCTCGTTTCCCTGATCCCTGACCAGTCTGAAGAAGGGTCTCGACCCGAAACGTCGCCATCTCCTTCGCTCCTTAGATGCAGCTGCACCCGCTGAGTTTCTCCAGCCTTTTGTGTACCCTTTATTTTAGCTTAGTTTAGTTTAGTTTAGAGATACAGCATGGAAACAGGTCCTTCGGCCCACTGCTTCTGCACGACCAGCTATCTCTGCACATTAACACTACTACTACACATACCAGGGACAATTTACACAGATACCAAGCCAATTAACCTACATACCGGTACGTCTTTGGAATGTGGGAGGAAACTGAAGATCTCAGAGAAAACCCACACGGTCACGGGGAGAACATACAAACTCCGTACAGATAGCACCCGTATTCGGGATCGAACCCGAGTCTCCGGTGCTACAAGCGCTGTAAGGCAGCAACTCTACTGCTGCTCCACCGTGGCCACCATGACTTGCCGTGAGTTGGGCAAGTCAATTGCAGTTTGGAACATGAGCGGCAGCGTTGAGCAGAAAGTCCGTTGAGTGGGTGGAGCATCCATATTGGCTAATTAAGTAGCTAATAAACACTAGGCTAATAAACACGAGTGAAGATAGACACAAAATGCTGGAGTAACCCAGCGGGACAGGTAGCATCTCTGGTGAGAAGGAATGGATGACGTTCTGGGTCAAGACCCTTCTTTTGACTGTTGGTCTGAAGAAGTGTCTCGACCCGAAATGTTACCCATTCTTTCGCTCCAGACGTGCTGACCATCCCACTGAGTTACTCCAGCATTATGTGTCCATCTTCGGTTTGCACCTGTACTGGAGCGGCCATGTTAGGAGAGATGTGGTGTTGAGCATTGTGTTACAGTAAGGTCTTCGGTGAGGAGCCTGAAGCAAGGAGGCTCTTTGAGGCTGATAGGAGGACAAGGTACAGTCTGCTTTTGTGAGTCTCGTTCGTTTCTTAATTTCTCTCTGCCTTTGTTCAGTTGCATTTGTGATGGTGGATGAGTTGGTATAATGCTCTTCCTGCAGGATGTAGGAAGATAGGGAAACTGTTGGTGTCCCTGATGACCACACCAGTGTGAGTTGTGTCCAGGGACAACCCCTTAAATAATGTGTTAGGGGCAGCCGGATGACCTCAGGACCATCTGGGAGAATTAGGGCTTCTTGAACAAGACATATAGGGAGGCGTCACACCCAAAGTCCAGGAAATGAGAAAGTGCGTGACCGCAGCAAAGGGAAATGGATATGGAGTGCAGGTAACCACTGTGGGCATTCCTCTTCAAAACAGCCCCCTTTTGGATGCTCTCTGGGGGGGGAATGACATATCAAGGTTGAGCAGCAGTGCCAGACAGGACTGGTGCACTGAACCTGGCTCTGAGGCTCAGCGGGGTTGGGTAGTGTCAGGCAAAGCCATAGTAGTAGGTGACTCTTCAGTTAGGGGTGCAGACAGGAGATTTTGTGGCAGCAGTCATCACTCCAGGATGGTGGGCTACCTTCCTGGTGCCTGGGCCCATGGTGACATGGAGCAGCTGCATGACACCCTCAAGGCGAAGGGTGAGCAGCCAGAAGTCGCTGTGCAAGTTGGTGCAAATGACATGTTGGAAAACCTCTTCCCCAGCCAACAATGGGCCATTATGGGCTCAACCCATCCTTGGTCACCTGTTACTGGTCCTGCCTTGGTCTGGCCTTTTCTTACATCCCGTTCCCTCCCCTCTACTTTCAATCTGAAGGGTCCCGACCCGAAACATCATCCATCCACGTTCATCAGAGATGCTGCCTGAACCCCACTGAGTTACTCCAGCATATGTGTCTTTTTTAGTAAGCCAGCAACTGCAATTCCTTGTGTCTCTTTGAATCCTATTTATATACCAGGCTATTTTTGATAATGAGATATAATGTACTGGGCTATCAACAAGAAATGTTCTCTGCAGGATATCCATTACAGGTTGGAGGTTTAATAAAGTGACACTAATGGATAACAACTCTCGGGAGTCACTTTGCACTATTATTGGGGGTTTTTTGTGTGTATGTATATGTGCGTGCATATACAGTATATGATCTATATATATATATATATATATAATCATATACTGTATATGATCCATATATATATATATGTATATATATGTGCATTTGTGAGTATGTGTATGTATGCACACACATAACACTTTTTTCTCTTGTATATTGTTTAGACTGTGTACTCGGTTTACATATTCTGTTGTGCTGCTGCAAGTAAGAATTTAATTGTTCTATCTGGGACATATGACAATAAAACACTCTCGACCCTTTTAACTCTAAAGATTGCTATAAAAGAAACTTCACCCAAGAACTAAGCTGTGCAGTGAATATTTGGAAACCATCATTAATAAGTCCCATTGAATCAGATGAATCTCAGATCCTGAGACAGGTATGGCCAGCACAGAATCCATGAGGCAATTCCCCAGCACAACAATGAAGAACTGAGCCGCACTGTTGGACTCGGTGTGGACTCCAGAGACTGGTGATCTGCCAGTGTTGACCTTCTGAATCTAACTCTGCGGTCCCAGAGCCCCAGCATGCGCAGAGAGAGTATTGGACACACTTCTTTTCAAACGGTTCCTCCCATAATTGCTGGCCGGAGTCAGAAAGATTTGGCCTTTTTTTAATTTTCTGATTGTTTCTGAAAAGCTGCAGAGCAATGATTGACACACCAGCTTTGCAGGCTGCCAACACGCATTTATTTTCCTTCAATCTACTCGGTGGGTGAATTGTTTGATATAATACGAAGTGACAACAACTTTTATAAGAAACCCACTTTGCTCTGGCAATCCTTTGAGCTTTAGGCTTAACAAGTTACTTTTAATAAGTGTGATTTTTCCAGAGGTAACATTCCTGGCCTTTAACATCAACTATCATTAATATATAATTTGATGAACCAACCTGACTCGATACTCATGTCCTGTATATTGTGGCAAAGGCTAAAATAGTGTTATAAATGCTTTTGTTGGTGCTGTTCTTTTGTAGATAAGCTGGCAGTAACTGAGGATATTTCCCCAATATGATTGTATTGAATAATGGTATTGTAAAATAAGCATTGTATTCCAGTGGTGTAGAGTAGACTTTGATCCCACTCTGGGGACATGAGTACCTAATCCACCCTAACTCTAAGAGAGTGCAACACTATTGAAGATATTGCCTGGCTTTCATTCTGAGGTGGATTAAATATTTCAAAAAATACTTTAGTTTACTGAGGTGGAGAAAAGTGCTGGAGAAACTCAGCGGGTGCGGCAGCATCTATGGAGCGAAGGAAATAGGCCAAATTGTCTTCGGAGGGAGGAGGAGAACTTCTTCAAAGTAGGCATACCTTGAGGAGAATTCGCAGTGGAGTAGAAAAAATGTTTAGGAAGGAACTGCAGATGCTGGAAAGGTAGACAAAAGTGCTGGAGAAACTCAGCGGGTGCGGCAGCATCTATGGAGCGAGCGAAACAGTTTACTGACTACTTGCCAACATTTATCCATAAACCATCTCTAACATTAAAAACTTTGAACAATGAACTGTCTTGGTTCCACTGTGGGCTTTGGCTTTTTGATTTGTTTACCGCTAATACTTTGTTTATTATGTTATCTATTGTGTATGGGGTCTACAGACCTCTTGTGCTGCTGCAAGTAAGAATTTCCTTGTTCGGTTACAGTACATATGTAAATTAAAGCCTCTTGACTCTTAATCCCCACCTTCTAACATGGTACAGCATCTTCCACTGACTAGTTCAAACTAACCTTGGTAGCAAGTTTAGTAAAAGGATTGATTCTATACCCATCTGGCATTCACCAAGTTGCATTTTTTCCAAAATCACTGGAGAGTGATCAGAAGTCAACTCTCTGATTGATTCTCCACCACCCTACATACAAATTGTGGAGTTCATCCCTTTTGATGAGAGCAGCTCCAATGACACTCAACACCCTCCAGGACACTGATGCCCACTTGATTGGTATTCATTCATTTCAGTTGGTTGCAGCATATACTATTTATTAAATGCAGAGCATTTTCTTACTCCAATATCATGCCCAACCGCACAAAATCTACCACTGAAATAAGGAGAGCAGCTAATGAATGGAGATATCAAAGTCAGTTCCTCTCCAAGTCAAACAATATTGTGACTGAAACATATTGTTCATTCTTATTTGTTACTGGGTCTAAATCTTGGAAATTCCAACCCCACAACACTACCTTCACCAGAAGGACTGCAGTAGTTCAAGAAGTGGTTCACGACCACCTGAACCAGAGCAAGTAGAGATGGGCGTGACCTGCCGGCTGGTCAGAGATGCTCAAATCCTTCAGTTTAATAAAATGGTCTTGACCAGGTACATTGAAATGCCATCATCTACAGATTCCCCTTCACATTGTACAACTTCTTGACTTGGAAAAATACCAAAATCCCTTCATTATTGCAGGGTCTAAAATCCTTGAACTTCTGACTTGACTGCATTGTGGAAATGTTGCCGTCAGAAGGAATAAAGTGGTTGAAAAAGGTTTCTCACCGCCAACTTTCAAGGGGAATTAGGCCTAAACTGTAAATTCTGGCTTAACCAGCAGAACCCGCATCCCAAAAATAAATGTGAAATAATGGAGCTCTTGCTTGGAGCAGACACAGGGGATTGCAGTCTCCATTGCTCACCTCACGGCTTTCTTCACTCTCTATTAATGGACTAGAGTTGTGTCTCTAGCTTTCAGTGCTCAAAACAATGGCTGTGATATTAGTCTTTATCGACGTGAAAGGATGAAGATTATTTTTCTCAGTTGCAGGCTATAAATGACTGGGTAATTACCTATATCCATGGTTGGTTTAAGCTCATAGAAACATAGAAACATAGAAATTAGGTGCAGGAGTAGGCCATTCAGCCCTTCGAGCCTGCACCGCCATTCAATATGATCATGGCTGATCATCCAACTCAGTATCCCGTACCTGCCTTCTCTCCATACCCTCTGATCCCCTTAGCCACAAGGGCCACATCCAACTCACTCTTAAGTATAGCCAATGAACTGGCCTCAACTACCCTCTGTGGCAGAGAGTTCCAGAGACTCACCACTCTCTGTGTGAAGAAAGTCCTTCTCATCTCGGTCTTAAAGGACTTTCCCCCTTATCCTTAAGCTGTGACCCCTTGTCCTGGACTTCCCCAACATCGGGAACAATCTTCCTGCATCTAGCCTGTCCAACCCCTTAAGAATTTTGTAAGTTTCTATAAGATCCCCTCTTAATCTCCTAAATTCCAGAGAGTATAAACCGAGTCTAATCCAGTCTTTCTTCATAAGACAGTCCTGACATCCCAGGAATCAGTCTGGTGAACCTTCTCTGCACTCCCTCTATGGCAATAATGTCCTTCCTCAGATTTGGAGGCCAAAACTGCACGCAATACTCCAGGTGTGGTCTCACCAAGACCCTGTACAACTGAAGTAGAACCTCCCTGCTCCTGTACTCAAATCCTTTTGCTATGAAAGCTAACATACCATTCGCTTTTTTCACTGCCTGCTGCACCTGCATGCCTACTTTCAATGACTGGTGTACCATGACACCC
Source organism: Okamejei kenojei (assembly GCA_035221665.1). Taxonomy (NCBI): domain Eukaryota; kingdom Metazoa; phylum Chordata; class Chondrichthyes; order Rajiformes; family Rajidae; genus Okamejei; species Okamejei kenojei. The sequence goes on along the minus strand of CM069149.1, from coordinate 14,328,826 downwards.
AGGTCTCGCTGCATCTCCCCTTTTCCTAATCGGCCACCATTTAAATAATAGTCTGCTTTCATGTTTTTGCCACCAAAGTGGATAACCTCACATTTATCCACATTATACTGCATCTGCCAAACATTTGCCCACTCACCCAGCCTATCCAAGTCACCTTGCAGTCTCCTAGCATCCTCCTCACAGCGAACACTGCCCCCCAGCTTAGTGTCATCCGCAAACTTGGAGATATTGCCTTCAATTCCCTCATCCAGATCATTAATATATATTGTAAATAGCTGGGGTCCCAGCACTGAGCCCTGCGGTACCCCACTAGTTAACTGCCTGCCATTGTGAAAAGGACCCGTTTACTCCTACTCTTTGCTTCCTGTTTGCCAGCCAGTTCTCTATCCACATCAATACTGAACCCCTAATACCGTATGCTTTAAGTTTGTATACTAATCTCTTATGTGGGACCTTGTCGAAAAGCCTTCTTGAAGTCCAGATATACCACATCCACTGGTTCTCCCTTATCCACGCTACTAGTTACATCCTCGAAAAATTCCACAAGATTCGTCAGACATGATTTACCTTTTGTAAATCCATGCTGACTTTGTCCAATGATTTCACCACTTTCCAAATGTGCTGCTATCCCATCTTTAATAACTGACTCTAGCAGTTTCCCCACTACCGATGTTAGACTAACTGGTCTGTAATTCCCCGTTTTCTCTCTCCCTCCCTTCTTAAAAAGAGGGGTTACATTTGCTACCCGCCAATCCTCAGGAACTACTCCAGAATCTAAAGAGTTTTGAAAGATTATCACTAATGCATCCACTATTTCCTGAGCTACTTCCTTAAGTACTCTGGGATGCAGCCTATCTGGCCCTGGGGATTTATCGGCCTTTAATCTATTCAATTTACCCAACACCACTTCCCGACTGACCTGGATTTCACTCAATTCCTCCTTTGACCCACAGTCCCCTGCTATTTCAGGCAGATTATTTATGTCTTCCTTAGTGAAGACGGAACCAAAGTAGTTATTCAATTGGTCCGCCATATCCTTGTTCCCCATGATCAACTCACCTGTTTCTGACTGCAAGGGACCTACATTTGTTTTAACTAACCTCTTTCTCTTCACATATCTATAAAACTTTTGCAGTCAGTTTTTATGTTCCCTGCCAGTTCTCTTTCATAATCTATTTTTCCTTTCCTAATTAAGCCCTTTGTCCTCCTCTGCTGGTCTCTGAATTTCTCCCAGTCCTCTGGTATGCTGCTTTTTCTGGCTACTTTGTACGCATCATCCTTTGCTTTGATACTATCCCTGATTTCCCTTGTTATCCACGGATGCACTACCTTCCCCGATTTATTCTTTTGCCAAACTGGGATGAACAATTTTTGTAGTTCATCCATGCAGTCTTTAAATGTCTTCCATTGTATATCCACCGTCAACCCTTTTAGAATTAATTGCCAGTCAATCTTGGCCAATTCACGTCTCATACCCTCAAAGTTACCTTTCTTTAAGTTCAGAACCATTGTTTCTGAATTAACAATGTCACTCTCCATCCTAATGGAGAACTCAACCATATTATGGTCACTCTTGCCCAAGGGGGCACGTACAACAAGACGGCTAATTACCCCTTCCTCATTACTCAAAACCCAGTCTAAAATAGCCTGCTCTCTCGTTGGTTCCTCTACATGTTGATTTAGATAACTATCCCGCATACATTCCAAAAAATCCTCTTCCTCAGCACCCCTGCCAATTTGATTAACCCAATCTATATGTAGATTGAAGTCACCCATTATAACTGTTTTGCCTTTGTCGCACGCATTTCTAATTTCCTGTTTGATACCATCCCCAACTTCTCTGCTACTGTTAGGTGGCCTGTACACAACACCCACCAGCGTTTTCTGCCCCTTAGTGTTTTGTAGCTCTACCCATACCGATTCCACATCCTCCAAGCTAATGTCCTTCCTTTCCATTGCTTTAATCTCCTCTCTAACCAGCAACGCTACTCCACCTCCTTTTCCTTTCTCTCTATCCCTCCTGAATATTGAATATCCCTGGATGTTCAGCTCCCAGCCTACGTCACCCTGGAGCCATGTCTCCGTGATCCCAACTATATCATAATCATTAATATCTATCTGCACGTTCAACTCGTCCACCTTATTACGAATACTCCTTGCATTGAGACACAAAGCCTTCAGGCTTGTCTTTACAACGCATTTACCCCTTATAAGCTCATTACATGTTAGTTCCTGGTTTCCAGTGATTCTGCCTTGGCCTCATATCCGTGCCTTTCCAGAGTTCCCAAGACATCTGGGAACATAAGGAATAAAGACGGCCATCACATCTGTTCTACTATTGAATGTTACCATAGATGAACTGTATTTAACTAAAAAATACTGGTGGGCTCCCCCTTTCTTGAGTCATCGGCGGTAGCTGTGATTTGTTTTGTACCTTTTCATACCCCTAGATTCCCTCTCCCCTGACTCTCAGTCTGAAGAAGGGTCTCGACTTATACACTGCTAAAACAACAGTAAATAAAACAGAAATAGAAGCATTTAAAAAAAAATGTAACCTGAAAGGATTGGATTTACAAAATAGAGAATTACTAAATGCTGATATCTCAACAAAAGAAATCCAAGAATCTATTAGATCATTAAAAAATGGTAAAACACCGGGACCAGATGGTATAGGTTCGGAATTTTATAAAATATTTCATGATCATATGGTTCCACGTTTGAAATCATTATATGAACAGATATACACACAGCAGAAATTACCAGAAACGTTGAATGAATCTATTATAACACTTATACCTAAAATAAATAAAGACTTGGATGAACCAGGATCATTTAGAGCAATAGCTCTATTAAATACTGATCAAAAGATATTAACAAAAATACTAGCACAAAGGCTAAGTTCAGTTGTTAACGAATTAATCCATCCCGATCAAACAGGATTTATACCAAAAAGATATAGAGATGGTATAATTCAATATAATATTGAATAAAGACGGTTATTCAATATTATATATTCAAAAAGAAGTAATAAAAAAGACAGCAGTCATTTCGCTTGACGCAGAAAAAGCTTTTGATCAAGTGGCATGGCCTTACCTATTTTCGGTTATGGAAGCTTTCAAATTGGGAGAGAAGTTTACTACTTGGATTAAATTGTTATATACAAATCCGACAGCTAGAATAACAACAAACCGAATGTTATCAACCAAATTCAGTTTATCTCGAGGCTGTAGACAAGGTTGCCCTTTATCACCTTTACTGTTTGCACTCGCAATAGAACCTCTCGCCCAGAGGGTGAGATTACATCCGGAAATACATGGATATGATACTAGAGACACTAAAAATAAAATCTCCTTATATGCGGATGATGTATTACTTTATATCACTGAACCAGAAACAAGTATCCGAAATTTGTTAAAACTAATAACGGAATTCGGATCTTTCTCAGGAAACAGTATCAATTGGAATAAAAGTGAACTCATGCCAATAACGGTGAATAACTTACATATATTACAACAATTCCCTTTTAAGATAACAAACGAAAATATTAAATATCTTGGGATTTTCGTTACAAAAAGATTCGACTCTTTATTTAAATTTAACTTCCCCCCATTATTAGCTATATTTAAGAGTGAGTTGGATGTGGCCCTTGTGGCTAAGGGGATCAGAGGGTATGGAGAGAAGGCAGGTACGGGATACTGAGTTGGATGATCAGCCATGATCATATTGAATGGCGGTGCAGGCTCGAAGGGCTGAATGGCCTACTCCTGCACCTAATTTCTATGTTTCTATGTTTCTATGTTTATTGAATAAATTAAATAAGAATATTTTATATTGGAAAAGTTTACCTATTTCAATGTTAGGTAAAATTAATGCAATAAAAATGATCTTTCTCCCACGATTACTATATCTATTTCAATTAATTCCGATATATCTCCCTAAAAATTTTTTCAAAAAAGTAGATTCTCTAATTACTAACTTTATCTGGGATTATAAGAGCCATAGAATAAATAAAAAACACTTATGTAAACCCAAAATAAATGGAGGATTAGCACTACCAAATTTTATGTTTTAATACTGGGCAGTCAATATTAAAAATATGAATTTTTGGCTAGAAGAAATAGATAATAAACCAAATTGGTTAAATATGGAAAAAGAAGACTGTTCTACATTTGAAATTAGCTCTATAATATTTGCTAACACTAACTTAGCTAAGAAAATTTATAGTGAAAATCCGATAATAGAAAATGGAATCCGCATCTGGAAACAAATAAAGAAAACATTAAAACTAAAATCTATACCATTATGTCTTACCATCGCCAATAATGTTACGTTCAAACCTTCAATGATGGATAAGGCTTTTTTACAATGGAAAAATAAAGGAATTACTAAGATGGGTGATCTTTATAAGGAAAACTCTTTCCTTTCATTTCAAGAGTTACAACAAACTTATGGACTACACAATAAAGAATATTTTAGATATTTACAAATCAGAAATTATGTTTCTGCAAATACACAAGAACTTAGAAATAGAAAGACAGAAATTTTAGATGAATGCTTGAATAAACATCCAAATACGGAAAAAATGATATCATATATATACAATATTCTATTGGAAAGTGATGTTCCATCAACAGAAATATATAGACAGTCTTGGGAAAATGAATTAGGCCAAATTATAAGGCCAGAAATATGGGATGAAAGTTTACAACATATACATCATTGCTCGTTAAATGCTAAACATTCCCTTATACAGTTTAAAATACTACATAGATTACATTATTCCAAATCTAAATTACATAACATTTTTTCCAAAAGTATCCCCTATATGTGATAAATGTCAAAACTCAGAAGCAAATTTATCACATTCATTCACTAACTGTATAAAAATTGCAAAATACTGGAATGAAATATTTAAGATAATTTCGAATGTTGTCAATATAACTTTGACTCCTGATCCAAAGTTATTAATACTTGGAATACTAGAAACAGACCAACTAATAACAATGAACCAAATAATTTTTATCGACTATGGTTTAATAATTGGGAAAAAATTAATACTAAAATTTTGGAAAGGCCCTACATCCCCAACAATCAAAATGTGGAACACAGAAATGTCGGAGACACTTCATCTGGAGAGATTGAGGCTTGTCCTAATGGACAGGTTAGATCTCTTCAGAAAGATTTGGTCTCCATATATTAAATATTTACAGGGTCATAATGGTTCGGCACGAGGGCTTGACTGAGACCTGAATATTTGAATGGATGAAGAAATATATATAATAAATCATGAATATATCTCCAAGGACGGATTAATGATTAATACTTCATTCTTCATCAAACTTTTCACACTCTTTTTCTCTCTTTTTTCATACTTGTATAAAAAATTAGAAAAATGTATAGAAACACATAATCTTAAATTTTTAATATCAATACGAATATAAATATTACTAATATCATGAAAGTATTATTAGTATCATGTGTTTTCAATTATATAAAAGATATAATCTTAAATTTTAAAATCAATGATAATACAAATATTATTAACAGTATGAAAATATAATGAATATCATGAAGGTGTTACTAGTATTATGTATTTTCAATTATATAAAATATGGTCTTACATTTCAAAATCAATGACAATACAAATATTATCAACAGTACGAATATATCACTAATATTATGAATGTATTACTAGTACCAAGTATTTTCAATTATATAAAATATATAGTCTTAAAATTTATAATCAATGATAATACAAATATTATTAACAGTACAAATATATCATTAATATCATGTATTTTCATCATTGCAAAATAATGTACTTTGTTATTATTTTGTTTCTATAATAAAAATATTCAAAAAAAAAAAAAAAAAAAAGAAATAATGGAGCTCTTGCTTGGAGCAGACACAGGGGATTGCAGTCTCCATTGCTCACCTCACGGCTTTCTTCACTCTCTATTAATGGACTAGAGTTGTGTCTCTAGCTTTCAGTGCTCAAAACAATGGCTGTGATATTAGTCTTTATCGACGTGAAAGGATGAAGATTCTTTTTCTCAATTGCAGGCTATAAATGACTGGGTAATTACCTATATCCATGGTTGGTTTAAGCTCATTACATGTTAGTTCCTGGTTTCCAGTGATTCTGCCTTGGCCTCATATCCGTGCCTTTCCAGAGTTCCCAAGACATCTGGGAACATAAGGAATAAAGACGGCCATCACATCTGTTCTACTATTGAATGTTACGATAGATGAACTGTATTTAACTAAAAAATACTGGTGGGCTCCCCCTTTCTTGAGTCATCGGCGGTAGCTGTGATTTGTTTTGTACCTTTTCATACCTCTAGATTCCCTCTCCCCTGAATCTTAGTCTGAAGAAGGGTCTCGACCCGAAACGTCACCTATTCCTTTTCTCCAGAGATGCTGCCTGACCCGTTGAGTTACACCAGCATTTTGTGTCTAACTTTCAACTTTCTTGGTCTTGGATTATTAATGATACTGAGTTACTCCAGAATTTTGTGACAATCTTCTTGCAATTAATGAAACCTACTTACCATTGTTCTATCACAATTTAATACCTTGCCAGGGCCTCACTTGGTTTGTGGATAATGTCGCTGCCTCACAATTCCAATGACTGGGGTTTGATCCTGGCCTTTGGTGCTGTCTGTGCAGAGTTTGCATGTTCTCCCTTTAATTTGATGCGATGCTTCTTCCCACATCCCAAGATGTGCTGGTTGTATGAAAATTGGCTATGGCAATATGCCCCAGCTTAATGGGGAAATATTATTAATGGGCATGCAAAACTTACACAGAAATAAGTGGGATAACAGAATTGATGTGGTCACTCTGAGAGCGGATATATGGGCTGAATATCTTCCTTCTAAACCATAAGGCATTATGAAAATATCATCAAATTAAATTTATCCATTTCAGTTTTTAAATTTTTAATTGATTTCACCCAAAGTGTATTTTGAGGACGGAAATATTGTCAATGTGTTCGGTGAACTCATTCTGAACTCTTTCTGAACTCATCCTGAGTTAGTTTATTCTGACTTTAAGTAATGCTGTCATTCTCACATTCTGTAAAGAGAAAATAATCTCTCATTATTTAACCAATGACTCCTTTAATCATCTTAAATATCTCAGCTAAATACTTTTCTACCCTCAACCTACTGTAGATAGCATCCTCATTAATTAACACTTTTAGTCCTGATATTAAAGTAGTAATCCAGCTTTACTTAAATCTATCTTTCTATTCATCTCAAGTTCTCCCTGTGATAACACATTCTAATCAGTGTCTAAATATAGAATTTTTACCTGACTTTCCTAGTGGGATTATTAGTGAATATTTTATTCATGGCTTTTGGTTCTAACATGCAAGAGGAAATATGTTCCGTACATCTGTCTGAGGCAACTCAAAAATTATAATTCTCAAGTTAATTTTTTTGCTTTATTTATTTCAGAGAGGGTAGAAGGGGAAACCATTGTTCATTTTTACTCAGATTGATTCCAGCTTGGTTAGAATATTTATAATATCTATGTTTCAGGAAAACAAAGCACTTTATCGAGGTTATTTTCAGAAAATCGTTTGTTTTATGGTGTTTGTTTTAAGTCTCCACCATTTTCCTTTCATTTCTATTGAATAATTATACAATGTATGAAAGTACATTGATTTCTTCAGGGCATTGAGATTGTCCATCATATTTTTAGCAATGTAAAAACAGAATAAAATGACTTGCTGTCCACAGTTTGTCAAAGTATATATGACAATGTTCACATTTACATTTGTTATGAAGAAAGGATAATATATTATGCATGATTTAAAGCAATCCCTAAATAATATCACCTGCAACAGAGATGTCCATGTTGAAAATTATAAAGCAAAGTGATGAGCATCCAGAATCATTTACTCAATATCTTTATTCATTGTACAAAGAATTGTTAAAATTGGGGCAAGCTTGGTGAAGACAGTGGTAGTGAGAAGTAGTTCAGTTTAGTTTAGTTTAGGGAGATACAATGTGGAAATAGGCTTTATGGCCCACAGAGTCTGGCCGACCATGATCACCCCGTACACTAGTTCTATCCTACACACTAGGGACAGTTTACAGAGGCCAATTAACCTACAAGCACGTCTTTGGAATGTGGGAGGAAACCGGAGCACCCGGAGGAATCCCAAGCTGTCACAGGGGAAAAGGTACAAACTCTGTACAGACAGCACCCTTAGTCAGAATTAAACCTGGGTCCATGGCGCTGTCAGGCAGCAACTCTACCGCTGCGGCACTGTGCTGCCCCAGTAGGAAAGGGTGTAGAGGGGATTGGCTGCTGGTGATCTCGTGACCCAGCCTGGGTGTTTGGTTGAGACATTGGGAATCTATAATTTCTCAATGCCAAGGAAATTATTTCCTGCTCAACCTGTAATAAACGAACTAAAGCCTGCCTTCTCCAATAGTTAAACTGCTTAACAGAGCAACAAAACAGCAGAATGCCCTTCAACCCTTCAAGCCTGTCCTGATATTCCACAACTGATTCCTTGACTGATCACCCCTACATAACAAAATCCCACCACCCTTATCTTGAAAACAATTAATGGAATGACCACTGTTATTTTTATAATTTATTCATGATTGTGGTATCACTGACAAGGCCACATCCATTGTTTAGCTTAGTTTGGAGTTTAGTTTATTTTCTCATGTACTGAGGTACAGTGAAAAACTTTTGTTGCATGCTAACAAGACAATACATGATTACAATCGAGCCATCCACAGTGTACAGATACGTGGTGAAGGGTATAACATAAATAATGTTTAGTGCGAGATAAGGTCCAATAAAGTTCGATCACTTATAGTCCGAGGGTCTCCAATGAGATAGATAGTAGTTCTTTACTTGCTCTTTAGTTGTTGATAGGATGGTTCAGTTGCCTGATAACAACTGGGAGGAAACTGTTGTCTCTGAGAACAGTATAGTGAACAAACTTTTCGCACTGTAGTGAAACTCCTGCCACAGTGCTGAGAGGGAAATAATAGGGTTTTGATCTCATTGAAGGAGCAGCAAGATACTTATGTGTCAGCAAGATTCAGAAGTGATGATGACTAGGAAGTGACAATGTCACCTGGCAACTACCTCCAACCCACCCAATCAAGATTCAAGATTCAAGAGAGTTTTTGTCATGTGTCCCAGATAAGTCAATGAAATTCTTGCTTTGCTTCAGCACAATATAGAAGGCATGAATACGGAACAGATCAGTGTGTCCATATACCATTGTATAAAATATATACATGAATAAATAAAACAGATAAAGTGCAAATAAACAGATAATGGGCTATTCATGTTCAGAGTTTTGTTTGAGTTGAGTTCAATAGCCTGATGGCTGTAGGGAAGAAGCTGTTTCTGAACCTGGACGTTGCAGTCTTCAGGCTCCTGTACCTTCTACCTGAAGGTAGTGGGGAGATGAGTGTGTGGCCATGATGGTGTGGGTCCTTGATGATGCTGCCAGCCTTTTTGATGCAGCGACTGCGATAGATCCCCTCGATGGTAGGGAGGTCAGAGCCGATGATGGACTGGGCTTTCAGGTTGTAGTCTTTTTGTAGTCTTTTCCGCTCCTGGGCGCTCAGGTTGCCGAACCAAGCCACGATGCAACTGGTCAGCATGCTCTCTACTGTGCACAGTTAGAGAAAGTCCTGCCCAGGAATTTGAAGCTCTTGACCCTTCCCACCATCGACCCATTGATATCAATGGGACTGTGGGTCCCCGTCCTACCTCTTCCAAAGTCCACAATCAGCTCCTTGGTTTTGCTGGTGTTGAGGGCCAGGTTATTGTTCTGGCACCATTTGGTCAGTCGGTCAATCTCTCTTCTATACTCTGACTCGTCCCCATCAGTGATACATCCCACAACAGTGGTGTAGTCAGCGAACTTGATGATGGAGTTTGCACTATGACCAGATACGCAGTCATGAGTATAGAGTGAGTACAGCAGGGGGCTGAGCATGCAGCCTTGAGGTGCTCCCGTGCTGATTGTTATCAAGGCTGTCACCTGTCCACCAATTCCACCAGTCTGTGGTCTGTGAATGAGGAAGTCGAGGATCCAATTGCAGAGAGATGCGCAGAGACACAGTTCTGCGAGTTTGGTAACCAGCTTGGAGGGGATGATTGTGTTAAATGCCGAGCTGTAGTCAATGAATAACAGCCTGAAATATGAGTTTTTGTTGTCCAAGTGGTCCAGAGCGGAGTGGAGAGCCAGCGAGATCGCATCTACCGTAGATCTGTTGTGGCGGTAAGCGAACTGCAGTGGGTCCAGGTTTCTGTCGAGGTAGGAATTGATTTGCGCCATGATCAACCTTTCAGAGCACTTCATCACCACCGACGTTAGTGCCACTGGTCGATAATCGTTGAGGCACGTCACCTTGCTCTTCTTGGGCACCGGTATAATTGATGCCCATTTAAAGCAGGTGGGAATCTCAGACCTCAGAAGTGAGAGGTTGAAAATGTCCATCAAAACTCCAGCCAGTTGGTCCGCACAGGTTTTTGGAACACAACCGGGTAAACCATCAGGTTTTGTCCTTATCCTACTTGTCCTTCTTACCAGTAGAGCTTGCAGGCATGTAAGGTGTAAGGCATGTTGCTGGGGTGCCATTTTCACATGTGTACCATGTACAAAATAACCACAATATTACAGCAGTCGATGAAATGAAGGCTTTGAGTGGTGGATTGAGTGCTAACCAAACATGTTGCAAGGTCCTGGGTGATACTAAACCCCTCAAGAGCAGCAGCAGCTGCAATTATCTGGGCAAGTGAATATTTAGATTGCCTGATCAATGGTGACCCCCCCCCCCATCACCCCCCACCCCCAGGATGTTGATGGTAGGGAACTCAGTGATGGCATTAAGTGTTTGCAGTGTGGCTGATGCCCGTGGGGTTTGAGTGTTACCTGTTTCTTTGTATTTACTGTTTCCTAGAGAAGACGTTTTAATACTTCTGCCACATGACGAGGCGAGGTTTCAGGTTGGGACCCTTCTTCAGACTCCTCAACCCTGTTCTCAAGTTTTGCCAAGTTTTGAATGCAGAGTCTGTACTTGAAGGTTTAAAAATGTGATTTTTAAGCAGTGGGGTCAAGAGGAAGGGCCTTGTAAACCAAAGTTTTTCCATGTTCTCCAGTACTTTATTTTAGAGACACAGCATGGAAACAGGCCCTTTGGCCCACCGAGTTCGCGCCAACTAGTGATCACCCAGTAGACTAACCTGCACACACTAGGGACAATTTTACAACTTATCAAAGCCAATTAGCGAACAAACCTGTACATCTTTGGTGTGGAAGTAAACTGGAATTCCCAGAGACAACCTAACGTACCAACTCCGTACAGACAGCATCCATAGTCAGAAACGAGCCCAGGTCTCTGCCGCTGGAAGGCAGCTCCATTGCACCTCCGTGCTGCACCATAGCCCACTGAGTTACTTCAGCGCTTTGTGATTTTTTTTGAGTAAACAAACATCTGCATTCCCTTGTTTCTACTCAATACTTCTACTACCCTTCTCATTAATAATGTTTTGTCAAATTCCTGATTTGGGTTTTAGTGCCATGGCAACCACACAGCAGCAACACATATTATTGTTCCCACCAAGGAGGTAAGAGCTGCAGGAGATGTAGGGATCCTTTCCATATTTATTCAACCGGGTATACACATTCTGGTCAATTACTTACCTGCCAGTAGGGATGGCACGAATGCCAGCTTTGGGAAAGGGGTATGGCCTAAAGATCCACCAGATATATCATGGATGCTCTTCACACCAAACGAGGCAGTGGAGGCAGTTTTAAAAACAGTAGGGTACATGCACAATAAAATCTTAGAGGCATACCGGGGAAAAACACAGGCAAATGAGATCAGCTTACATAGGCATCCTTGCCGAGTTGGGCCAAATGGCCAGTTTCCATCCTGAGCAACTCTATAAACCCTCACAGCGAAATGTATTTTATGCAGAGGTCTGAGTCCTTTAAGTAAGGAGCTACTCGCAGATAATATTGAGTCAAGCCTTTTAAAATACTAGAATAGGAATACATTTTTAATCTGTATTAATCAGTGCAAGTGGATCTGAAAAGAGGGCAATGAGGGATTTTTGTGAATTATTTCGTGTCTCCACCTGAAGGTGTATCATGAATAATCCAAGACCAAGAAAGTTGAAAGTTAGACACAAAATGCTGGAGTAACTCAACGGGTCAGGCAGCATCTCTGGAGAAAAGGAATAGGTGGCGTTTCGGGTTGGAACCCTTCTTCATTCTCTTCAGACAAAGTTAAATTGATCTCCAATTGAATGGTCAAGCATGAAAACATTGCAAAACGTGCCACTTTTCTCAGTACTGACATTTTGAAAACCTAAAGCTGTAAATATATAGTTAATTAGGGAAGTCTAGGTAGGATGCGGTATCTCTGATAATAGGGTCAATAATGGATATCTCTTTGACTGAAGTTTAGTTTAGGTTAGTTCAGAGATAAAGCACAGAAACAGGCCCTTCGGCACTGAGCCCGTGCCGACCAGCACACTAACACTATCCTCCATACACGAGGGACAATTTACACTTGTACCGAGCCAATTAACCTACAAACATGGATGTTTTTGGAATGTGGGAGGAAACTGAAGATCTCAGAGAAAACCCATGCAGAGAGAACATACAAACTCTGTACAGACAGCACCCGTAATCGTGATCAAACCCGGAGTGCTGCAAGCGCTGTAAGGCAGCAACTCTTTTTTAAAATTTAAATCTTTTTATTTGAATTTCACAGCAATTTGCATACATACAATGATAGCAGACAGTGATAGCCAGGACATAATTGTGCAACAGTATGTAAGCGACCCTCAAAGCCCTTACCGTTACCCCCCCCTCAATCCACCCGAATCAGGTCGGAACCAAACAGGGACAAACAACACTCACATACGTACACATCCACACAAATACGAATAAGATAAACAAAACAAAATGTACAAAAAAAACGGTGTGTGGGGGTGGTTGAGGGGAGAGCAGCTGCAATAAGACAGAGCAGTGATAGAAGGCACTCAGTCCTCTTCCGAGTCCGGAAACAAGTTGAGAGAGTTAACAGGTTCCAGGAAAGTGTTCCATGTATCTAGGAATGTCTTGGTAGAGCCTTTGAGAGAAAACCTACGTTTTTCAAGCTTTAAATTGTAGAGCACCTCCTTGATCCAGCGGGCGTGTGTCAGGGGACAGGTAAGCCTCCAGTTAAGCAAGATCAGTCTCCGGGCTAACAAGGTTGTAAAAGCCAGGACCCGCTTCAACGCAACAGAGAGGTTGGTGTTGGGAGGAGCACCAAAAATAGCTGACAGTGGGTTTGGAGGAATAGTCTGGCCATAGGCTCTGTTATCACGTCAAAAGCACTCCTCCAAAAGGCTGCCAGCTTAGGGCAAGACCAAAACATATGGCTATGTTTGGCAGGGGATTGATTACATCTGTTGCAGGTGTCCTTGACAGCGGGGTATATTCTAGATAATCTTGCATTTGTGTAGTGGACTTTGTGAAGGACTTTGCATTGGATTAGGCCATGACGGGCACATATGGAGGAAGAATGGATCAGATCCAAGGCAGAGTCCCATTGCTGGTCTGTTAGTTTCATATTCAGCTCACCCTCCCATGCAGCTTTTAATGAGGTATGAGGATTCAATATTACCGACCCTAACAAGTTATACAAAAAAGAGATGCATTTCTTCCGGTTGGGATCTAGAGCTAGCATGGAATCCGTCAGGGTTTCAGGGGGGCGATTTGGGAAGTGAGGGAATGTCTCCTTCACAAAATCCCTAATCTGGAAAAATCGGAAAAGGTGGGAGTTTGGGAGGCTGGACGAAAGCTCCGCAAAGGATGAAAAAATGCCATCCTTATATAGGTTTGGATACTACTGATACCATTACTATGCCAAGTTTTGAATGCAGAGTCTGTACTTGAAGGTTTAAAGATGTGATTTTTAAGCAGTGGGGTCAAGATGGAAGGGCCTTGTAAACCAAAGTTTTTCCTGAGTTGACTCCATATCTTGAACGAGCGGGAAGCAATTGGGCCTGCACCCACAGATGTTGTAGAAATGGGGAGTTTGGAGCATAGAACAGACCGCAACGTGAGACGTGAACTCGCCTTTTCCATGTGTACCCAGGTCGCAATCATCATTCATCCAATACAGGATTTTTTGCAAGTTAGCTGCCCAATAGTATCGCCTAAAGTCAGGAAATGCCAAACCGCCGTCACTCTTAGGAGACTGTAGTATCGTCTTTCGAATTCTGGCCAGTTTGCTACCCCATAAAAATGTAGATATTCTCCTTTCTAATTTATCAAAAAAAGATTTAGTGATAAGTATAGGGACGTGCTGGAAAAGAGACAGGAATTTGGGTAGGACGACCATCTTGACCAGATTTATCCGGGCCGCGAGGGATAATGGTAAAACTGACCAGCGGTCAAAGACTCTTTCAGCTTTCTCAACCAGAGGCGGGAAGTTTGTGCGGAACATATCAGATATAGGTGTTGTGATAAAAATGCTGAGGTAGCGAATCCCGTCCTCCGCCCATTTAAACGAGGCTAAATAGCGAGGGAGCTGCTTAGCCAATGAGTTAATCGGTAATAGCTCACTTTTTTGGTAGTTAACTTTATAACCAGAATACGCACCGAACCGTTCTAAAATATTCGTAATCACAGGGAGAGAGCTGACTGGATTTGAGATGTACAGGAGCAGGTCATCCGCATACAATGAGACTTTATGAGTTGTGTCAAACCTTGTAATACCTTTAAAGCCGTTCCCTGAGCGTAACCAAACCGCCAAGGGTTCTATCGCAACAGCAAAGAGGAGTGGTGATAATGGGCAACCCTGCCTGGTACCTCTCCGAAGGGGGAAGTGGGGCGACAGTGTGTCGTTTGTTTGTACTGAGGCCACCGGGGATGAGTATAACAAACTGACCCAAAGAATGAAACTATTGCCGAGGCCAAACCTGTCCATCGCCTCATATAGGTACTTCCACTCGACCCTGTCGAAAGCTTTTTCGACGTCGAGGGAGACCACTATCTCCGGGGTCTCACTACTTGGTGAATGGATGATGTTAAGGAGACGCCTAGTATTGTGGGGGGACTGTCGGCCTGGCATGAACCCTGTTTGATCTAACGAGATAATAGAGGGCATCACTTGTTGAAGACGGAGCGCAAGGACTTTAGAGAGGATTTTGATGTCCACATTCAGGAGTGAAATTGGTCTGTAGCCACTACAAAGCAGGGGATCTTTCTCCTTGGGTTACACAAAAAGCTGGAGAAACTCAGCGGGTGCAGCAGCATCTAAGGAGCGAAGGAGATAGGCGACGTTTCGGGTCGAGACCCTTCTCCACCATCCCCCCGGACCTCCCCCTCTCCGACACCGAATGGTCTGTCCTCAGCAGAGGTCTTACCTTTGGCCCCCTCTGTCCCCACCTCAATGAGTTCCGCGCCCACCACGACTTGGAGCTCTTCTACCATCGCCTCCGCCTCACTGCGTTCAATTAATTTTTCTTTAACACTAGATCTTTCTCCTTTTTAAGAATTAGGGAAATAGTAGCCCACGACAAGGTGGGCGGTAGGCGACGATGTAGAAACGCCTCATTGTACATATCTCTCAGGACAGGTGCGAGGAGAGCAGGGAAAGCTTTGTAATATTCTACAGTGAAGCTGTCAGGGCCGGGCGACTTTCCGCTTTGCAATGATGTGATGGCTGCTTGGACCTCAGGAACAGTTATGGGACCACCCAAGTCTCTCGTGGCTTCATCGTCAATTCGGGGAAACGTCATACTACGGAACATGTCATCTGCAGTGGGAGGACAATCGGAAGCGTATAGTTCAGCGTAGAATTTAGCAAATGCTCATTAATTCTAAGAGGATCCGTGTGGATCTCCCCTAAGCTAGATCTAATGGCTGGAATTAGCCGTGAAGTCGCCTCAGTTCTGGCCTGATAGGCCAGAAACTTCCCAGCTTTATCCCCAGATTCAAAAAAGTGTTGCCTAGATTTAAGCAGTCGTAGCTTGGCTTTATTAGTAGACGTGAGGTCAAAGTCTGTTTGTAACCTAAGGCGTTCGTTATAAAAATTAGGGTCTGGGTCAGATGCATATTTGTCATCAATGTCCTTTATTTTTCGTAACAGGTCTGCCATTTGGGACGTCTCGGCTCTTTTCAGGTTGGAGACAAAAGAGATAAGTTGGCCCCTAATATAGGCTTTTGAAGCTTCCCAGAGTATACCTCTTTCTATGTCCGGCGAGTCATTCAGCTCAAAATATAAAATGATTTGGGAGCGCAAGAATTGCTTGTAGTGAGCCTCTGCTAGTAATGAGGAGTTGAACCTCCACTGTTTAAAGGGGTTAGTTCGTTTACGAAAGTGGAGATCGAGGGAAGTCGCAGCGTGATCAGATATCACGACACTATGATACTCACTGGATTTGATTTTGGAGAACAGTCCGTTATCTAAGAGGAAGAAGTCTATATACGTGGGTGCACGTGGGGAAAAAATGAAAATAATTTAGTCGTGGGAAATGTATGTCTCCATGGGTCTGTGAGCCCAAGTTGTTTGGCAAAAGCATGCAAAGTCCTACCTGATTTAGTTAAAGTAGAGGCTTTGTTCGAAGATCTGTCCAGTATAGGGTCTTGGGCCAGATTAAAGTCTCCACCCACAATGATGTGGTGATTTTCAATGTTTGGGAGAGATGTAAACAATTTGGTTACAAATGAGCTGTCATCCCAGTTGGGACCGTAAATACTGGCCAATATGACAGGTGTGTCTTGCAGTTTGCCAGAAACCATGACAAAGCGGCCAGCAGGGTCCTCCACAGTTTTCTGTGGTTCGAACATAACGTTTTTATGAATCAGAATAGCAGCACCCCTGGCCCTATCATTAAATTTCGAATGAAATAAGTGGCTAATCCAGCCTCTCTTAAGCCGTGTTACCTCTCTGTTGCGAAGGTGGGTCTCTTGAATAAAAAATATATCGCCCTTAAGCTGTTGCAAGTGGGCCAAGATCCTATCAGTCTTAGTAGGACCCCCCACCCCCCTCACGTTCCATGAGACAAATCTAAGAATGTAGTTTGTGTTGGCCATATTTTGCTCTATCCAAGCCAGTGGGCAGAGCGCTGTAGTACTGCAAGTTGAGATGGAAGAGCGCATCAAAGCCAGCTGCAAAGAGTGGGGGTGTGGGTGGGGGGTGAAGAAGTATAAAATAATTAAAAAAAATAATAATAATAATAAAAAATAAAAATAAAAATTAAAATAAAAAATAAAAATAAAAAATAAAAATAAATTCATAAAATAAAAAAAGATACATACATACGTACACGCACAACAAACAATCGGGACACATATCACTTAGCCATCTTTCAAACATGAATCCCCGGACCTGAGATCCCCAATATCCCAACCGAACCTTGAGTGCCCATTGCACCAAGGTACGTTGTCCTTGCATCCGCATGGAGTTGTCTGATCTTATCTCCCAATATTTCCACCTCCCAAAGCAACAAAATCGCTCCATGTCAATAAAGTAACATGAAATGAAATAAATATGGTAATGATAACAATGATAATAATAATTTAAAAAATACAAAATAGAAATAAAGTAAAATAAACATAAATGAATGAATACAAAGTTAAAATAATAGCCATGATAATTGTGCTACCAATGACATTGCTGACACTAATGGTAATAACAGTAGTGAGGATAGTAATAATAAGACAAAGCAAATTAACAAATTGGTGATACTAAATAAGTAAGCCAACGTATAAGTGAAACAAGAATAGCTTCCTTTGGTATAATATAGTATAACTTAAAGTTGACAAGGTATAAAGAAAGACTTAACGTTAGAGAGATTAGCAAATTGCAAACTGGGTTCTTGGATTAAAGCGCAGGGCAGAAGAACATTAAGTATTGTTAAACAAAAACGCTTATCAGTCCCAGACAGTCCGCTATGAAGACTAGCGTAAACAAACCGGTCGAATGCTGGCAATGCTATCAGCCAGCTGCTAAAAACAAGAAGGCAGAGATCAGATCACGAACCACAAAGTGGGTCCTTTAAGCTTAATTTTATAACATGTGCAGGGGAAGAGCCTTTCAAGTATGATTACACATAAACATTGTAAGGAAAAGTTGGTATAACATAGTCATGAATCGTGGTGAGTTCTTACCGGCCTCATATATTTCAGGACAGGGGTCTAGTATAATCAGCAAGGCCGAGTGCTAGTGGTGGCTAGTTGCTAAGAGCAGTCAGGCTAAAGTTAAGAGCTAAAGTTAGCCCATAAAGTGACCGTAGGTTAACCGGGCCCCTGTGCCACTCGGATGCAGACGTACCGAGCGAAGTCAGTCATCTGTGGGTCCTGGTCTGCGTCGACGGTAAGATGAAATGAAATCCTGAGCGTCCTCGGGAGATGTTAACCGTCGCCTCTTTCCTTCCCCGGCCGTGATGAACAGCTTGGCCGGATAATGAAGGGAGGGTTTGAGACCCAGGTTGTACAGCTCCTTCATAACGTCTCGGTATGCGAAGCGTTGTTCAGCTATCTCGGGACAGTAGTCTTCAAAAATGTGGATCGGGATGTCCTCGTACTTCAGCTGACCCCTCTGCTTCCGAGCCTCATGCACCACCAACTCGCGGATCTGGAATCTATGGAAGCAAATCACAACTGCTCTGGGTTTCTCACCAGGGCTTGGCTTGGCTGCTAGCGTACGGTGGGCTCGGTCTAGCTCCGGGGCTGATTCCAGTGTGTGTTCGCCAAGAGTCTCGAGCAGGAGTTGAGAGAAAAAAGCCGTTGTTTGGGGGCCTTCGATGTTCTCGGGGAGACCGACTATCCTTATGTTATTTCGGCGACTCCTGCCTTCCACGTCGATAAGCTTAGGCTTCAGTTTGCCGTTCTCTTCGGTCACTGTAGTCAGCATTGTCTCCATAGCTCGCATGTCTTGGCTGGTGGTATCGGCAAATGACTCTAATGACAAAAGACGCTGTTGTTGGTCTAGAATAGTGGTCTGGATATTGTCCAGCTTCGTTTCCAGTTTGGTGAACGCTGCGTTGAGTTCTGCCAGTAGCGATGCCTTGTGCTCTGTTAACATGGCTGCTAGCGTAGCCATGACGGTGTTGCTCGTCGAGTCTTCCGTCGTTGGCTTCTCTTTCTTTCCTCTGCCTGGCATCTTTGCGGCGTGGAGAGGTGCTGTCGATGGTGTTTAAATATTTATGGGTAGTTATAAAACTTAGGTGGAGCTATAATAACCGTTGAAGGTGAACAGATTGGGAGCGGGGAAAAGTGCGACTACTCCAGCATGTCGCCCCGCAGGGGCGATTTGCTTCCATAGATTCCACTTGTACTGAGCCAATTAACCTACAAACCTGGATGTTTTTGGAATGTAGGAGGAAACTGAAGATCTCGGAGAAAACCCATGCAGAGAGAACATACAAAATCTGTACAGACAGCATCCGTAATCGTGATCAAACCCGGAGTGCTGCAAGCGCTGTAAGGCAGCAACTCTATCGCTGCACCACTGTACCACCCTTAAGTTCCCAATCTACACTGCATGTCAGGGACCGGACCTATTGAGACACCTGTTGAATGAGTATCTCAATGATGAAATGGCTAAGAACATTCCCTGTTACTTTACTTACCTTCAATGAAATATTTTGCCACTTGAGGCATTGGCAAATTGTGGAATATGGTTTTGTTTTGTGTTATCAAAATCCTTAGTAAATATAATGAATAGCTAAAGCTCCAAGTTCGTAGTCTTGTGGGATACTAGTTGTCACTCATATGTCATTTTAAACATGTAATGCATTATTTTTTACTCATTTTTTACGCCTCCACCTCCTAATCTCCCCTTTAGGTCTCTAGCTCTCTCTTTATAAGATGAAAGGTCTCTGGGGTATATTCGTAATGGTTGCTCATCTCACTGTAAATAGCAAAGTTCAAATCCACTGACATAAGGCCTTACTAATTTAACCAGTACATAGCGATACTTTCAAGAGAAATAACTGAAATTTACATTATTCTAGTTCAAGACCCAGCTCAACTTTCCCACGCCGACCATCTTGCACGTCCCATCTGCCTGCTTTATCCCACATCGCTCTAAAACTCTCCTGTTAATGTACCTGTCTAAATGTTTCTTAAATGTTGCGATATGCAATTACATGTTGAGGCATAAATATAAACCATTTATAAACAATGTGGTGGTATCAAATGATCATTAGTTGCCTGAAATAAAGATGGGATTGATGAAATTCCCTCTATGTTTTGAAACATCATCAGAAAATGATTGAATAGGAGCTGTGTAATTTTCCCAGAACTCCGTGTACATTATTGAAATGTCTCACGTACATTTCTGTTCTCGGGGCTTTTGTTAATGTCAGTAACCCAGCTTTTTAATTAGATTTGCATGCTGAAACATTTATGACTACAGCATTATCAAAATGAGGATATGATTTCCATTCTAGCATTGAAAAGGTTAAGTGATGAAAAGATGTCAGCAACTACTTCAAACACTTCACACTCACATGTTTAGCCTTGGGTAAAGAAATGAGACTGGTCTTTCTTCATTTCTTCATTTGAATATTCCGCAATACATTAAATACTATTAATTCAAAGAAAGCAGAAAATCACATCTAGATATTCAAACATGTTGGCAATGCACAGCAACACACTCACTAAAATCTTTGTATTACAAATGAGATACGTTCAGTAAAACTGTCTAATCATGGGCTTATATAAAGCTTTTTCTGAAGAATAATTGCTTGTTGAGGCACAGTTCCCTATTAATCATCATTAGACTCTCTGTTTAATGCATGGACTGTTGTATAATGCATCATTTAATGAAAATCTGCTCCTTTGCTGGCAGTCTTGAGGAGCACAGCACATTAGATACAACGCTGCATAATTAAAGGGTACAACCTTGATATTTCTGTGTAGCTGTTTTATGTTGCCCGGGGGAGAGCAAGATCATGCTAAACATTAGGGATATGCAAAACAAAATTCAGGTCTTAGAGCCAGTACATCTCGTTCCAAGTGTCGGTAAAAATAAAATTAAAATAGTGTTTTAGATATTGAGATACCGCACTATTAAAATAGCAGTACTTGTGTCTCTTTCACCGTGCAAAGTAAGAAACCCCCTGGGCAATCAGTTTAACTTTATGCAGCAATGTAAACCCAGAGAAAGCTGACTGTCAAACCACTCTATAGCTCAATCGGTTTAAAATTCAGAAGAGATTCAAAACAGATTTCTGATATACGGGATGTGTGGGAAGGAACTGCAGATTCAGGTTTATACTGAAGATAGGTACAAAATGCTGGAGTAACTTAGCGGGTAACTTTTCTCTGGAGAAAAGGAGTAGGTGACTCTCCAGGTCGAGACCCTTCTTCGGGATGTCAGTGTCAGTTTAAAGTAACAAGTTGAAAATCTTTATCCGTGATTTATCTTGTGTTTTAAAATATAGCAAGCATGGATTGCTGAAGTGATTCTTGAAGGAGTTATTCTATGTGACTGAATGAGTGGTTGGTTACTTGAGGTTCTAAAAGTTAACTTCTCCATGTGGGCATTATCATCAGCCCAGGTGACATAAGAGGTGAAAGGTTCTTTGGAGCTTGTACCCTTTATAATACCTCTACTCGTGGCAGTACAACGTACAGGACATTAATGAATGGAAACCAAATGATCACTCCACATAAATAATTCAAGTTTGGACCATGCTACAAGAGTAGAACAGAGGAGAGAATGGTTGTGCCCTTGCATTGCAGCAATTCAGCTTATGTAAATTCACCCTTACAGAATTCACAAATCACTATCTGAAAAATTGAGATACAGAATACGAATTTGCTCTTGTGGAATCTGTGTGAGAAAAAAAAACTAAACACAAATACGAAAGAAACAGATTTTGTCAATTATAGTCAAGAGCTCATGTTCTGGAAAATAGCAATATAGATGGTTTTCTAGGAACACAAGTCCTCTGTAATGAAGGGGTGCCCAATATCAGGAACAGAGTAGCAGTGAACAGCTGTTTTCTGACTGGAAGAAGTACCTCAGGGACACTGCTGGAGCATCGCTTTGTATTTTGAAACATACCAATCACATGTCAATGTTTCAAATTTTGTAGATTGCACAAAGGTAAAGAATAGACACAAAATGCTGGGGTAATTCAATGGGTTAGGCAGCAGCTCTGGAAAAAATACGTACAGTAAGTGACTTCTTCAGACTAATTGTGGCAATCTGAAACATCACATTAATTTATCCAGAGAAGCTGCCTAACCAGCTGAGTTACCCAAACATTTTGTCTGGCTTTGGTATTAGCCAGTGTTAATCCTGGCTAAATTGGAGCAGCTAGGACATTAAAATTAAGTAAAGGCTTGTGTGCCACTAGGCCATTTCAGTCAAGTTAAATGTGCTTTTGCAGAACTGGGACAAACTGCTGAATGGTGTCAGTTTGTCTGTGGCCCAGATACAAGCTGCAGGGAAAGAATGGGACATCTGCTGTATCTTACTATAAAGTGTAAATTGCATGGAACTAATTGGGTGAATGCAAACCAGATATACATAGTGTAAATAATGCTGCAAAGCCTTATTTGGATAGTTGTTGATTGGTTGTAATGTTGGGCTTTGTCTGGGTTGTCTGAATCCCAGGGCACATGTTGCAAAATTCATCTCTGTTAACTTCCATTTCGAAACTTTGTCAGATACATTGTATTAGTTACTGTGTTATTGGGTTAGGGAACTGTCTATCATGTACTGTGTTATTATCAATATGTATAATTGGTTTATAAAGAGACCACCCCCATCTGGTTCGGCCCCTCAAGGTTCGTGGACCAATAAAAGATAGCTCACACGAGGTCCGATGTCGATCTTCTGGAAGAACGCTTGAGACTACGTGACCTTTTGGAGCATCTCTGCTTGCGCGAGGCTAGAAGGGCTTGGCCAAGCAGATACAAGGATCGAATCCGCGGTGGTTAGGTATTGTATAGGGGAATTTGTGTTGTGTTATCCAAAATAAAGTTTAGTTGCTCAAGTGCTTGATTCAGTATTTTATTGACTGAAACTAGGGGGGAGCTTAGAACGAGCTAGTTACACCAGTTCCTTGTTATTGCATTAGGGTTAAAGCATGGTAAGTATTGAAAAGGATAGTGATCAACGTCAAGGCAAAATATTGAGTGACAGGCTTGGGAAATTAGATCTCAAGCAAGTTGAAACTTAACAGAAGTACAAGATCATTCAATGACAAGAATAAGGAGAGAGTATCTAACGTAAAATGTACAATGTGAAGGAACAGATTTTATGGACCACGTTGGACTGGTCGATGAACAATCATTTGAATTTGTCTTGGTGCCATTTCAAAGCTATTTATCTACATGATTCCAGATTAAACTTTAAACTTTAAAGGAACTACCAAAGAAAGCTGGATGAGGTGGAGGAATAAAGATTAATCCCATTATAAAATGTTATTGACATTACCAGATACCAATCTGGTTAATGGGTGCAATGCTTGTTAACTTGTTTAACAATTGTGTCAGAGAAAACTATGCTCAAAATTATTAATTCAATAATGTAAAATTGCACCTTGCCTTTTGCGGGATAGGTTCACAAGGTTAATTCCCGGGATGGGGAGAGAATGGAGCGGCTGGACTTGTACACTCTGGAGTTTAGAAGGATGAGAGGGGATCTTATTGAAACATATAAGATTGCTATGGGTTTGGGCACACTAGAGGCAGGAAACATGTTGCCGATGTTGGGGGAGTCCAGAACCAGGGGCCACAGTTTAAGAATAAGGGGTAAGCCATTTAGAACGGAGACGAGAAAACACTTTTTCTCACAGAGAGTTGTGAGTCTGTGGTATTCTCTGCCTCAGAGGTGGAGGCTGGTTCTCTGGATACTTTCAAGAGAGAGCTAGATAGGGCTCTTAAAGATAGCGGAGTCAGGGGATATGGGGAGAAGGCAGGAACGGGGTACTGATTGGGGATGATCAGCCATGATCACATTGAATGGCGTTGCTGGCTCGAAGGGCTGAATGGCCTACTCCTGCACCCATTGTCTGGTGTCAATTGTCTATTAAATGTTGTCATCATCAGTGGAGATAAAGATTGGTAAGGATTCCCAGTGGTAGTATTTCACTTTTTAGTTTTGACTATATGGCAATTCAAATTCCTTGCATGTTTTTACATACTTGGCTGTCAGGAGGCTCAGGAATGGAGAGGACTTAAATGCAGGCTCATCGAGAAGTACTGAAGAAAACCCAAAATTCAAACGCGAATGGAACTGAAAGTTATGGGCCTGGAACTGACAGAACTCAGAATTGCTATCAAACTGACAGAATGTAGAACAGATTAGTCAGCACTAATTGGTGAAGATTTCAGGTATTTATACCAAGTGATAGATTCGGGGAGCTGATTAAATGCAGGTGTAATTCCAAATAACTCAGGGGAGGAGTGTGGAAAGAGTCTCAATTGTCTGGAGGCATGGGAAGTGTGACAGGAGACCCCCACCCACAGACACACCAGGCGTCCTCTTTGGCTAGTCCGGATGCTGCTAATGAAAGTCATGGATCAGGGAGGGGTCCTGGCAGTCATGGGCAGGACTCCAGCTGCTCTCCTCTGGAGCATAGCCCTCCCAGTCAACCAGGTACTGGATCCCTCTGCCACACCGCCGGGACTTCAGCAGTCGCTTCACTGTGTACACCAGACCACCGTCAATGATGCGGGGGTGGCGGAGGTAACAGGCTTAACCCGTGATAAGTGAGATTTGGAGTGAATTTGCGGAGACCGGGGCAGTCTAAGGGGCCTGTCTCACTTGGATGACCTACTCCACAGGTTTAGAAGACTCTAGACTAGTTGAAAAAAAATGTCAAGGTCCTGTAGACTCGCCAAAGTAAAAGACCTCCTACCACTATGTCTACGACCTCCTAGGACCCCACCTCGACCTTAGTCTTCCACATCTAAGACCAACTACGACTAGCTACGAGTGGAAAATGATCACATGATAAAATGGTCATGTTTACCGACCTACGACTACCTACGACCTACCCTCGATCTACCTACGAGTAAAAAGTATCAATGTTTCCCATGCCGACCTTTTTTTACTCGTGCTTTTTTAAAAATCAGGCTGGAAACTTGAGGCCACAAGTACGCGGAGACCACTCACGAGCATGAGGAACAAAGTTACAAAGACCTTCTATGACCTCGTGGCGACCATGCTGCGAGCACGAGTCAATGGCAAACTCGGCAGAGGTCACCAATTAGGTTGTGAAAGTGGGACAGGGGCTTAAGGCAGAAAGCAGATCGGTTAATGATCTTGAGAATCGAGAATGGGCCAATAAACCGGGGTTCCAAATTGCGGGACTCAACGTGGAGGGGGAAATCTCGGGTGGACAGCCATTCCCTCTGACCAGGGCGATAGCGAGGGGCAGGGGTCCGGTGAGGATCCGCCTATCGTCTGTGCCTGGAAGCGGTGTGGAGCAGGGCAGAACGGGCCTCCTTCCAGGTCCCACCATGGCGTACAAACTCCTAGGCAGAGGGAACGGACACCTCCTCCTCTTGATTTAATTTTATCCATTCTCCAGCAAAAATAAATTATTTATTTTTTGTGTGTTTTCGCTGCAGTGATATTACAATCATTTGCACATAAACCTCTTGTGTATGTAGGATTTTAGCAACATGATTACCACTTGCCCTTCCAGACACCCAGTGTGGATAATTCATTTCCTGCTCAGTATCAACTGCAGTACCTGGAGCTATGTTTACACATTCTAGCAGTGGTTACAACACCCAATACATGCCAATGATTTTACCTCTTTCGCAAGGTAAATCAGTTCACATTCATCCATAGTAAGAGCTTAAAAGGTTGTTTTAAAACTGATGCCCATGCTTTTCATTTAGTGTAATTCCTGCTATATTGTATTTGTCAATGAACTGCAGAGATCATCACAAATGAAATTAATTCAAGTGATCAGCAGTCCAGCAGTAAAGGTTCTTCAGAGCTTTTAAATAGAAATGGGTGGCACAGAACTATGATCCTCATTCAATCCTGACTTCTGGATGCTGTTTGTATGAAATTTGCTAATTCTCCCTGTGACCGTGCGTGCTTCCTTTGGACCCCTCAGTTTTGTCTGTAAATGGAAAATGTGTGGGCTAGTCTGTGTATTGGCCCTGTTTATTGTACCTTGCCTGTGGATGAGTGGTAGAATTGATTGGAATGTGGGGAGATTAGACTACGGGAGAAAATTAGCGGGGGGGATGGGAGCACTCTGCAAGCTGGCACAGACTTCATGCGCCGAATGGCCCACTTCCAGGTAACGTGGAGATGTGTGTAGATGACATCCAATGATTGAACAGTGATAGAGCTGCTGCCTTACAGGGCCAAAGACTCAGGTTTGGTCTTGACTACAGGTGCTGCTGTGTGGAGTTTGTATGTTCTCCGTGTGACCGCCTGGGTTTCCTTCGAGTGCTCCGGTTTCCTCCCACACTCCAAAGATGGAGTAGCATGGATAGCAGGTTGGTTGGATGGTGAAAGAAAAAAGGGTGGCAATACAGGTGGCATTTTCTAGTTGGCTGCCATTGACTAGAGGAGTTCTGCAAGGGTCAGTGCTAGGGCAGCTACTCTTATATTAATGACTAGACTAAGTGGGACCCATTGGATCCCATGTTCACTCGGGAGGGCTGGTCCCCCAACGCAATATTCCACCTCTCCACCAATTCTAATATTGGTGGCCAGTGGGGGGTGGGGGTGGGGGGGCTTTCTGGAGCACTAGTATGGGTGCTGTGGGCTGAAGGGACTGGTTTCCAGAGGGCTATTATGGACATTGTGGGCCAAATGGATTCTTGGGGTGACAGCTCAGTTGCTCAAGCCTGATGTGCTGGCAGCTCACTCACGGCTGGTGGGCTGGCAGTTGACTCACGGCTATTCCTTGAAATTCCATTTCAAGCAGGGTGCAAGGCCACCAAATTCAAATGCAGTTTCCTACCATGCAGTTTCCTACCACCAACAGCCATCTGCAGCACTTGACTTCAAACCAACCACCACCAACAACCTATACAGTGCTTCACTTCAAACCAAGCACCACCAACATCCATTTGCAGCACTTCACTTCAAACCAACCACCACCAACATCCATTTGCAGTGCTTCACTTCATGCAGGGTGCAAGACCACCAAACTCAAGTGCAATTTCATGCCACTTCAAGCAGGGTGCAAGGCCACCAAATTCAAGTGCAATTTCATGCCATTTCAAGCAGGATGCAAGGCCACCAAATTCAAGTGCAGTTTCCTACCACCTCAAGCATGGTGCAAGGCCACCAAACTCAAGTGTAGTTTCCTATCACTTGAAGCAGGGAGCAAGACCACCAAACTTAAGTGCAATTTCATGCCACTTCAAGTAGGGTGCAAGGCCACCAAATTCAAGTGCAGTTTCATGCCATTTCAAGCAGGGTGCAAGGCCACCAAATTCAAGTGCAGTTTTATGTCATTTCAAGCAGGACCCAGGGCCACCAAATTCAAGTGCAGTTTCATGCCATTTCAAGCAGGGTGCAAGGCCACCAAATTCAAGTGCTGTTCCATGCCACTTCAAGCAGGGTGCAAGGCCACCAAATTCAAGTGCAGTTTCATGCCACTTCAAACAGGGTGCAAGGCCACCAAATTCAATTGCAGTTTCATGCCACTTCAAGCAGAGTGCAAGGCCACCAAATGCAAGTGCATCTCCATGCCATTTCAAGCAGGGTGCAAGGCCACCAAATTCGAGTGCAGTTTCATACCATTTCTTGCAGGATGCAAAGCCACCAATTTCAAATGCAGTTTCATACCATTTCATGCAGGGTGCAAGGCCACCACATTCAAATGCAGTTTCATACCATTTCAAGCAGGGTGAAACCACCATAAAACCACCACATAAATACCACACTCACAGTTCAGTAGACATTCAGTGTGTTCATTTGACTCACAGCTCAGACAGAGTTGTGACCGCTCCCTCTCCCTCCCCCATCTTGCAGAGACTGAGCCATACCCACACTTGAGGGTTTTATAATCCCTCCCCCCTCCCACCGGAAGGGGTGTGGCCTTCATGGCACGATTGACAAGAGAGAGATTCTCAACATTTTGTAAACACTAATAACACTTCAAACCAAGCACCACCAAAAGCCATTTTTCATTGATGGGATGAATCCTCTGCACCTGATGAGTGGAGGGGGACTGAGTTAGATGGCCAAAAATCACAGCCGTAAGTGGTAGCATTTTTTCTAAAATCAATATACAGTGCAAACAGGAAGTTGTCAAGTTTCCACCACCAACAGCCATTTGCAGTGTTTCACTTCAAACCAACCACCACCAACAGCCATTTGCAGTGCTGCACTTCAGACCAACCACCACCAACAGCCATTTGCTGTGCTTCACTTCAAACCAACCACCACCAACAGCCATTTGCAGTGCTTCACTTCAAACCAAGCACCACCAACAGCCGTTTGCAGTGCTTCACTTCAAACCACCCACCACCAACAGCCATTTGCAGTGCTTCACTTCAAACCAACCACCACCAACAGCCATTTGCAGTGCTTCACTTCAAACCAAGCACCACCAACAGCCGTTTGCTGTGCTTCACTTCAAACCAACCACCACCAACAGCCATTTGCAGTGCTTGACTTCAAACCAACCACATTTTCATTTTTAAACCACATTAAGGGCACTCAACATAGAAACATAGAAAATAGGTGCAGGAGTAGGCCATTTGGCCCTTCAAGCCTACACCACCATTCAATATGATCATAGCTGATCATCCAACTCAGTATCCTATACCTGCCTTCTCTCCATACCCCCTGATCCCTCAAGGTCAGTAAAACCACACTCATTGTTTAGTAGACATGTGTTCAGTGTTATTCACAGCTCAAACTGAGAGATGTGATCCTCTCACTTCCCGCATCTTGCAGAGACTGACTGAGGCACTCAACACTTCTGGGCTTTATAGTCCCTCCGGTAGGGGCGTGGCTTTCAGAGAGAGAATCTCAACATTTTTTAAACACTAATAACTCTTTTATTTTTCATCGATGGGAAAAATCCTCTTGTCCTACTCAGCGGAGGGGGATGATGGCCAAAGATCACAGCCATAAGTGGCAGCATTTTTTCTAAAATCAATATACAGAACAGGGTCAAGACTTTTATTAAATATAGATTTGGACGAGGGGATTGAAGGCTTTGTGGCAAAAATTTGTGGATGATACAAAAATAGGTGGAGAGGCAGGTAGTGTAGAGAAAGCAGGGACTCTGCAGAAGGATGTGGACAGGTTGGAAGAGTGGGCAGAGAAAGTGGCAAATAGAATATAGTGCAGCAAAATGTGGACTCATGCATTTTGGTAGTAGGATTAAAGGCGTAGACAATTTTCTAAATGGGTGTGAGAATCCAGAAATCGGAGGTGCAAAGAGACTTGGGAGTGCTGGTGCAGGATTCCCAAAAAGTTAATCTGAAAGTCGAATCGGTAGTAAAGAAAGCAAACTCAATGCTAGTATTTATTGAAAGAGGGTTTGTATACAAAAACAGGGATGTAAGGCACTGGTAAGGCAGCATTTGGAATATTGTGAGCAATTTTGGGCACCATATCTGAGAAAAGGACATGCTGACTCTGGAGACTGTCCAGAGGAGGTTTAGAAGAATGATCCCAGGAATGAGTAGGCTAACCTATGATGAGCGTTTGTCGGCACTGGGCCTGTACTCACTGAAGTTTAGAAGAATGAGGGGGGACCTAATTGAAACATACAGAATAGTGAAGGCTCGGACAGCATGGATGTGGGGAGGATGTTTCCACTAGTGGGAGAGTCTAGGACTAGAGGGCATAGCATCAGAATTTAAAGATGTTCTTTCAGGAAGGAGATGAGGTGACATTTCTTTAATCAGTGGGTGATGAATCTGTCGAATTATTTGCCATAGAAGGTTGTGGAAGTCAGTGGATACTTTTGAGGCAGAGATAGATAGATTCTTGATTTGTACAGGTGCCAGAGGTTATGGGAGAAGGCAGGAGAATGGTCTTAAGAGGGAGAGGTAGATTAAGAGGGAGATGATTGAATGGCGTAGACTTTATGGGCCGAATGGCCTTAATTCTACTCTTAATCCTTATGACCTTATGACCATAAGGTGTGGACTCGATGGGCCAAAGGGCCTGTTTCCATGCTGTATTTCTAAAGTCCTAAACTCTAAGTTATCACCTCTCATCCTCTCATATGAACATATTCCTGGCATTTAATGCCAGAAATCATTAGATATGGACTAATGAGGGGGTACCATAGAGGGGCTACAGAGAAGGTTCATCAGACTGATTCCTGGGATGTCAGGACTTTCATATGAGGAAAGACTGGGTAGACTCGGCTTGTACTCTCTAGAATTTAGAAGACTGAGGGGAGATCTTATAGAAACTTACAAAATTC
This sequence comes from Okamejei kenojei, assembly GCA_035221665.1. Taxonomy (NCBI): domain Eukaryota; kingdom Metazoa; phylum Chordata; class Chondrichthyes; order Rajiformes; family Rajidae; genus Okamejei; species Okamejei kenojei. The sequence goes on along the minus strand of CM069149.1, from coordinate 14,298,436 downwards.
TTAAGGGGTTGGACAGGCTAGATGCAGGAAGATTGTTCCCGATGTTGTGGAGGTCCAGAACAAGGGGTCAGTGTAAGGATAAGGGGGAATTCCTTTAGGACCGAGATGAGGAAAACATTTTTCACACAGAGACTGGTGAGTCTCTGGAATTCTCTGCCACAGAACGTAGTTGAGGCCAGTTCATTGGCTATATTTAGGAAGGAGTTAGACGTGGCCCTTGTGGCTAAAGGGATCGGGGGGTATGGAGAGAAGGCAGGTACAGGATACTGAGTTGTATGAACAGCCATGATCATATTGAATGGCGGTGCAGGCTCGAAAGGCCGAATGGCCTACTCCTGAACCTATTTTCTATGTTTCTATGTTTCTATGGTTGGTCTGGATGCCGTCGCTTGCCGATGGAACAGTTTCTGGGAAAGAGCCAACACAGCCTGATGAGGATGAGCTAAGAATTAAAATGACAGGATGAAAGCATTAAGGGCCTGTCCCACATACGCGATTTTTTTTGGTGACTGCCGGTTCCAGTCATTAGTCGCAGCAGGTCGCCGAAAATGTTCAACATATTGACCAGGAAAAGGTATGACTCTTTGGGCGACTACACATGACTATACAGGTGACATTTGTCCTCATTAATTTATCAACTTGGTGATTTTACCCATCCCACCACGTATCTGAGATTTTCCTTTATCCTATCTGGCTCTCTCACACAATCTCTGCAACTTAAAATTGACTTATTTTCCTTCTTCTCAAGTTCTGTTGAAGAGACTTGGGCCTGAAATGTGAACTCTGTTTCTCTTTCCACAGAAAAGGCCTTATTTAGTGCTTTCAGCATTTTTTGTTTCTTTGAAAATAATTGGATGATTTTGCTTAGTTTAATGGGCTCAGGTGAACAGGGCCTGGAATTAAATCAGTTGAACAAAAGCAGATTTCAAACCCTTAGAACAAAAAAATATTAACAATTGGAGATTTTATCCTTTGAGTCTTTAGTTTTTAGTTTCAGTTTTAGAGATACAGTGCGGAAACAGGTCCTTCTGCCCACTGAGTCCGTGCCGACCAGTGATCCCTGTACACTTACACTATCCTACACACTCGGGCAATTTACATTTATACCGAGCCAACTGACCTACAAACCCGTACATCTTTGGAGTCTTGGTGGAAACTGGAGATCACAGAGAAAACCCACGTGGGTCACAGGAGGACGTACAAACTCCGTATAGACAAGCACCCATGGTCAGGATTGAGTCCGGGTCTCTACCACTGCACCGCCATGTTGCCCATTATGCTGATCCACTGATGCACCTCTGATCCACCATTTAATACAATCAGTTTAATCATCCACATTCAGTACCATTCCACATTTCTCCCCATATAATAATAATAAACTTTATTTCGGACTCAAAGTCCAGACAAGGGACAACATTACATAAAAATGCATTGCATATTAAAAAAACATCATAAAGTACATATAAAATCTTAGTATATCACTTATAAAAGCATCATAAATTATATAATTAAAAAAACACAATACATGAGTTAAAATCCAGAATAAAAAGAATGATCAATATCCTACAACGAGACAACGATACCAGTGTCTCCACCAGTATGTCTTGATCTCAATTAAAAATCTTCTTCAATCTATTAAATGATTTGGCCTCAATTCCATTTGGTGCTGAAGAACTGCACAGGTTCATTGCATTCTGGATGAAAATATTTCTCTGCATCTCAGTTCTAGATAGCTTTCCCAGTTTTCTTTAGCTGTTAGCCTTATTCTGGACATCCCCATCATTGAGGATTTCCTTCATGTCTAGCATGTCCAATACTAGCAGGGTGTTATAAGTTTTTAACAAGGATGCTTAGCATTCTTCTAAGCTCCAGGGAATATATGACCCAATCTCTCTTCATGTCTCAGTCCTGCCATCTTAGGAAATAGTCTTATGAAGCTTTGCTGCACTCCCTTTATATCAATAATACCTTTCACAATTGTAATAAGATATCTTTGCTCCTGTACTCAAATTCTCTCAAATACGAAGGCCTGCATAACACTTGTCTTCTTAACTGTCTGCAGCATCTGTGTGCTTACTTTTATCAGACAAACACACCAACGCACAAAAACACCAGCATCTTGTTACCCTCCTTCTTTCCTTGTTTATTGTTTCCTGGTTAGTAATCTGCCTTATTGTATTTTGTAGCAAAGTATATTACTTCATGTTTATCCACATTAAATGTTTCTGCTATGCATTTGTCCACTCACTCAAATGATGAGAAGCATAGATGAGTTAGACCGTCAGGACCTTTTCCCCCAGTGGAAATGTCAAAGATTTGAGGGCATAGTGTTAAGCTGGGAGGGGTACATTTTAAAAAGAGATGTGCGCAGAGAGTTGTTGGTGCCTGTAACATGCTACCAGGCTTGGTGTAGACAAGATGTGAAGCAGGTACAACAGTGACATATAAGAGGCTTTTATATAGGCTCATGAATATGAAGGAAATTGAGGGATGTGGATCTTATGCAGGCAGAGGAGATTAATTTTACTCAACATCGTGTTTGGTTCAGATATTGTGGGCCCAAGGGCCTACACATGTGCTGTACTGTTCTATGCTCCAGATTCAGTGTATCCGAATCACAGTGGAGCATCCTTCTCACAGCTCATACTCCTACGCAGACCGAACTTCCCAACATTGACGATCACTCAGACCAGACTTCCCACCATTGACGCTACCTACACTTCACAATGCCTCAGAAACACACCCAACATAATCAAAGACTTGTTCTAACCCAGTCATTCCTTCTTCTCCCTGTTCCCCTCTGGCAGATGGTACAGAAGCTTGAAGGCATTCCCCACCATAATCAGGAACAACTTTCATCCCCTGTGTTATCAGATTTCTGAACGTTCCTTCCAAATGCTAGATTCCTGCTCAATTCACATCTACTCCACTGCGGACATTGGACTTTGTCTATAGAACTGACGTACTACAATGTTAAGAACGGTATTTTGTACTCGGTATCTTTCCATTTGCTCTATGTATTGCACTTGAGTTTGACGATTGTATTTATGTACAGTATTATCTGATCTGATTGCATATTAGCCAAAACTAAGCTTTTTGCTATACCTAAATACACGTGACAATAATAAGCCTAAATCTAAATCTGCTTTGTGTCATCTGTAAACATTTAATTGCCTCATCAAAATGATTATTGTAAATATCTGGTATCGAAGCATGAAACCAAATGTACCCCACTCGTCACTGCCTGTCATTCAGAACAGCACATGATCATTTCATCTTTTATTTCCTCCCTATCACCTTGTTCATTATCTATGGCAATACTTTACCCAAAATACATTATACTTTAAATTTTGCTTATGTTAGACTTTATCAGAGCTATCTCTAGTGACAAGTACACTGCATGCACTACTTCTCCCCAATTCACTGTATGACTTTCATCCTCAGAGTTTTCTAAAATATTTCATGATTTCTCATGAAAGCATGATTTCTCTTTCATAAATCTACCTTGACTTTGACTGATCTTGTCACTTTTTTTTTAATGCTCTACTATTACAACGTTGATTATAGACTGACCATTTGCTCGATCCTTTTGTTTTAAATAATGTGGTTTACCTTAGCCATCCTCCAATAAATAGGTACTGATCCAGAGTGTTGGAAAATGACCAACCATTTGCCCACTATTTCCTTAATAACTATGGAATGACTACTGGACCCTGAGGATTCATTGGCCTTTAGTCCAGTCAATTTCCCTAACACCACTGTATTAATAACATTGATTTTGTTCAGTTCCTCCCCCACACATGGCTTTGGATTACCTGACATGACCGGGAGATTATTTGCATCTGCCGATCCCCGCACATTAACACTATCCTGAACACACCAGGGACAATTTTATATTTATACAATTATACCAAGCCAATTAACCTACAGACTTGTACATCTTTGGAGTGTGGGAGGAAACCGAAGATCTTGGAGAAAACCCACGCAGGTCACAGGGAGAACATACAATCTCCATACGGACAAGCACCCATGGTCAGGATCGAACCTGGCTCTGTAAGGCAGTAGATCTATCGCTGTGCCACCGTGCCATTTGATGTATGATCTTGACCAAAAGTGTTCAATTGGTCTGCCATTTCTTTATTCTCCATTAGAAATGTTCATGTCTCTAAATCTAAGGACGCCTAACCGATCTAAAATGATATTTTTCTCTTGACATACCTATGGAAGTTTTAGCAGTTACTTTGTATATTCCCTGTAAGCTCATTATCAAGCTTTATTTCCACTTCTCAATTATTACTTTGTTCCTCCTTTGGTAATATTCTAAACTGGCAGAGCTACCGTGAGCATAAGAATCAGGAAGTCTCGTTGCAGTTTTATGACAAAGACTAGAGCGCACAGATTCGGGGTGAGAGCTGTTTGAGTGTTAGTCCATATTTGGAGTATTGTGTGCAGTTCTGGGCATCCATTACAGGAAGGATGGGGAGGCTTTGGAAAAGGTGCAGAAGAGGTTTATCAGAATGCTGCCTGGTTAACAGAGTATTAGACATAAGGAGAGGTTGGACAAACATGAATTACTTTGGCTGGAACATCGGGTACTGAGGGGAGATCTGATATTTTAAAGTATGGGAAATATAGATAGAGTAGATAGTCAGAAACTTTTTCCCCGGGTGGAAATGTCAAAGACTAGAGCGCACAGATTCGGGGTGAGAGCTGTTTGAGTGTGATGGATGCCTGGAACATGCTGTCGGGGGTGATGCTGGAGGCAGATACAATAGTGGCCTTTAAAAGGCTTTTAGATAGGCACATTGATATGCAGGGAAAGGAGGAATATAGATCGCATGCAGGTAGAGGAGATTAGTTTACCTTGCTCTTATATTCAGCAAGGTTATTGTGGGCTGTAGTGCCTGCTCCTGTGCTGTGCTGCTCTATCTTCCATGCACCCCACTTCAGCTCCTTTTATGTGTAGGAAGGAACTGCAGATGCTGGTTTAAACTGAAGATAGACACAAAAAAGCTGGAGTAACTCAATGGCTCAGACAGCATCTCTGGAGAAAGGGAATAGGTGACGTTTCGGGTCAAGGCACTTCTGCAGACTTCTTCAGTCTTCTTCATTTCTTCAGACTTCTCCGTGAAGACGATTCTCAACCAGAAACATGACCTATTCCCTTTTTTTCAGCGAAGCTGCCTGACCCACTGAATTACTCCAGCTTTTTGTATCTATTTTCAGTTTATTTTATGTCCATCTTCCCTAACATTGAATACCCTTGAATATTCAGTTCTATCTGCAGACTTACCAGATATAATTACATCATATCCATTTATGTCTATTTAGGTGAATATTTCATCCACTTTATTGTAAATATTTCACAAATTAAAGCACAAAGTGTTTAGGTTTAACATTTCCAGATGTTTAGTAGGTTTCACCCTCAATTAATCTTGCTTCTACTTTTGTTTTATTTTACTTCTTGCCTTCCATTTCCTTTTTCCTTTTTATTTTTCTTCTTGCCTTCCCTTTCTGCCCTATTTTCCTCTTCCTCTATTGCTCTATGTGGGAAATGCTGGAAATACTCGACCATTCAGCATCTGTGGGGAAAGAGCGACAAATAGACTTAATAGTCCATGCCAATGACCTTTTCCTCAGACCATTTTGCAAAGGTCTGGACTTTAATTCCTTTTGTTTGGGCGTGAACAGCTAAAATAAGGACAAAGATATTCTTTCAGAATCATGTTGCCCTCCCAACAGTAAATCAAGATATTCCACTTTTTTGAGCAAGAACGTGCACAGGAAAGCAGCGTTGTCATAGTTTAAAACAAAAAGGCATACAAAGTCCCAATGATATCATCAAGCTTAATGTTTAACTGGTAATTTATCTCCTTCTTGCTTGATATTGTTACCTCAGTTCCTGCAATTCAGAAGTAATCCTTTGGTTATAAAACACTTTGAAATGTCCTGAGGCTATAGAAGATGCTTTGTCAGTGCAAGTCTCTGCAACCGCGATGCATTTATGTATCACAATGGACTAAATGGCAAATGCTTCGAGTCTTGTAACACCCCAGTGGTTTCCTTTCGCCCTTGGGAGAGATGTTCAAATATAACAAGTTGAAGCATAGACCTAATCATCGTAATATTCTTTCTAATATAATTTCTATGATTTTTGCCTGTTTTCCAGTAACTTTTAAATCACCTCACAGCTTACTCGCAATCTGCTCATTAATGATTGACTCTGGGCTTATTTATAAAGCTGGATTGTTAAAAATCTCAGGTATTCACTTGATATATTCTTCTAGCAATAGTTTTGAAAAGAATGTCTATCAAGAAGCATTTTCTAGGATCAAGAAAAACATATGGAATAACAAAGTAGCTTACAGAAAACCATTAAAAAAAACAGATATTGTGACAAACAGCAGGATGAAGCATTAGAAACACACAGCTGTGTAAATTCTCAGAATAAATGGAATTCTTTATAACATTTGGGGAATAATGAAAAATGCAATGCGAGAAAAAAAGCAAATGTTTCTGATGCTGAAACAGTCACAGCAGTCAAGCAGAATGTGTTGAATAGACACTAGTCAGCATCTGGATGTGAAGTGTTGGTTACCATTTTAGGTGTGAATATTTATACCATGGTACATTCCATGTTGCAACCTGTTTAAAATGAAGAGGAGGCATACAGGAGAAAAAGCTCAGGTGGAACGTAGGAAATCTCAGATGGTGTGAATCCAGCCAAGATAAGAAACAGAAATGAACAGTTAAGTTTCAGCAGGATGAACAATCAAAGTCCGAGAGGCACGTACTGTTCAGATGTGCAGCAGAGTTCAAAATCTCAGTTTTATATACGAGGTCCCTGAGTACATCGAGCAGAAAACATGGTAAACCTGGCATGTGGGAGTGGCAGTGTGGCATAGAACCATGGAAGGGCAGAACAGTGGCACAGAGGTAGAGACAATAGGCAATAGGTGCAGGAGTACTCCAGTCGGCCCTTCGGGCCAGCACCGCCATCCAATGTGAGCATGGCTGATCATCGCCAATCAGTACCCCGTTCCTCCCTTCTCCCCATATCCCCTGACTCCGCTATTTTTAAGAGCCCTATCTAGCTCTCTCTTGAAAGCATCCAGAGAATCTGCCACCACACCCTGAGGCAGAGAATTCCACAGACTCATGTTTCCTCATCTCCGTTCTAAATGGCTTACTCCTTATTCTTAAACTGTGGCCCCTGGTTCTGGACTCCCCCAACATCGGGAACATGTTTCCTGCCTCTAGCGTGTCTAAGCCCTCAACAATCTTATATGTTTCAATGAGATATCCTCTCATCCTTCTGAACTCCAGAGTGTACAAGCCCAGTTGCTCCATTCTCTCAGCATATGACAGTCCCGTCATCCCGGGAATTAACCTTGTAAGCCTACGCTGCACTCCCTCAATCGCAAGAATGTCCTTCCTCAAGTTAGGGGACCAAAACTACACAACTGCACTCCAGGTGTGGTCTCACTAAGGCTCTGTACAACAGCAGAAGGACCTCTTTGCTCATATATTAGATTCCTCTTGTTATAAAGGCCAACATGCCATTCGCTTTCTTCACTGCCTGCTGCACCTGCATGCTTACTTGCATAAACTGATGTACAAGGACCCCCAGATCCCGTTGTACTTCCCCTTTTCCTAACAATGCCATTTAGATAGTAATCTGCCTTCCTGTTTTTGCTAACAAAGTGGATAACCTCACATTTATCCGTATTAAACTTCATCTGCCATACATCTGCCCACTCCCCCAACCTGTCCAAGTCACCCTGCATTCTCACAGCATCCTCCTCACAGTTCACACTGCCACCCAGCTTTGTGTCATCTGCAAATTTGCTAATGTTACTTTGAATCCCTTCATCCAAATCATTGATGTATATTGTAAATAGCTGCGGTCCCAGCACTGAGCCTTGCGGTACCCCACTAGTCGCTGCCTCCCATAGTTAAAGGGACCCGTTAATCCCTACTCTTTGTTTCCTGTCTGCCAACCATTTCTCTATCCATGTCAGCACTCTACCCCCAATACCATGTGCCTAATTTTGCCCACTAATCTCCTATGTGGGACCTTATCAAATGCTTTCTGAAAGTCCAGGTACACTACATCCACTGGCTCTCCCTTGTCCATTTTCCCAGTTACATCTTCAAAAAATTCCAGAAGATTAGTCGAGCATGATTTCCCCTTCATAAATCCATGCTGACTCGGACCGATCCTGTTACTGCTATCCAAATGTTCGGCTTCTCATCTTTTATAATTGACTCCAGCATCTTCCCCACCACCGATGTCAGGCTAACTGGTCTATAATTCCCTGTTTTCTCTCTCCCTAGAGTTGCTGCCTTACAGTGCCAGAGACCCCGGTTTGATCCTGACTACTGTTGCTGTCTGTATGATGTTTGTATGTTCTCCCTGTGCCCGTGTGGGTTTTCCCCAGGTGCTCTGGTTTCCTCCCATGTTCCAAAAATGTATAGATTTGTAGGTTAATTGGCTTTGGTAAAATTGTAAACTGTCCCTTGTGTGTAGGATAGTGCCAGTGTACATGGTGATCGCTGGTCGGCACAGACTTGATGGGTTAAAGGGTCGGTTTCCACACTCTATCTCTAAAACAAATAGAAGAGAGATGCCTTAGAGGTTTCAGGATATCATAACAAAAACTGGCAAGAAAACTTGCTGATTAACACCTATTGTCCTTCCTCAGCTGATGAAACAGTATTACTCCATGTTAAATAACATGTAAGGAGCACTGGGAATAACAAAAGGCATAGGATAGACGTTGGAGAAATCCATTGCTCACCAACAGGAGTACTTGGTTGCATGGCTGCAGATGGAATTGTGAGGAACAGAGCTGCCAGACAAGGGTATTGAGAGAACTAATATGAGGAGAAATCCTGGGTTCTCCTGCTCACCGTGACACAATGCAATCTGGGCTCTCTATCAGGAGGATTGAGTGGAGGATTCATCTTGACTTCCTCCAAGATTCGTACCATCATAAAAGTCAGTCTCAGTCAGAAGCCTCTCAGAGTACTGGAAACAGCCATGTCTCTGGGGACCATTTTCATTGCAGTTTCAGTGCTATAGGCTTCATCTGCAGAACTGAGCATAACTTGCCACACCGCTCTGGGGTATTTACTGCACAGATAGACAATGCATAACATGCAACGTTCTTGCTTATTGCATTGCAAGTGTCCGACAATGACATTTTTCAACAAGGAGGAGTCCAGCTACCTCTCATCACTGCCGGTGAATCCCTCATCATTGCCCAGAACTTAACTGGACTAATGACAAAAAAACCTAGTAGCCAACTAGACTGCAAGAAGTGAATCGCCTCCTTCCTTTATCTGACTTTCGCTACCCATTCCCTAAAGCCTTTTCAATGTTTGCAACATTGAGTGAATCCAGCTCCTAAAATACTCAAAAAAGCTTTAATGATTCTGGATAAAACAGCCATGTCTTCTTCTTTTCTCTTGCGTATGGCATGCACAGCCTAAATGTAGGTCATAGGTAGACCTGTTTGTAGGTTTGTGCATGTCGGGTTGATTGCATTGATCGAAACAGGGTGGACCACGTGAAGGTTGCAATCTTCCATCCCACAGCCATGTCAATTGGCAGCTTATGCACCATTCTGAAACCCCTGTCTCACTGTGCGAGTTGGCCCACGAGTGACCCCGAGTTTTCACTCGTGGTGATCACGTAGCGGGAACGTCGGAACTCGCATGAGCAACTTATCGACTCGTGGCGCTAACGGCAGGTACTCGGGAAACTTGTTAACTCGTGAAAAAAATCAAACATGTTTGATTTTTTCCACGAGTCAAATTAACTGTTCAAGTTAAAAATGGAAACATTTAAACTCGTTGTAATAACGTAGTGGCCCCGTGCGTTTATCTTAGTGTCTCGTGAGTCTACCGTGGGAACTTTAATAATCTGTTCTTTTGCTCGAGTAAAGACTGAACCAAAGATAGACACAAAATGCTGGAGTAACTCAGCGGACCAGGCAGCATCTCTGGAGAGAAGGAATAGAGTCGAGACCCTTCTTCAGACTTACCCGAAATGCCACCCATTCCTTCGCTCCAGAGATGCAGCCTGTCCGACGCCGAGTTACTCCAGCATTTTGTGTCTATCTTCGGCCTTTCTGCACTTGTCCTTTATTACTGAGGCGCCTGCCCCGTGGCTTCACTCTGTCTCAATGAACGGCTTAAAGACCTGCCGAAGGGGCAAGTCTGGGGTGGTGGGTGGGATGTGTCCACGTGTGATGCTCCATCCACCCCCCCGGGGCCGAGAGTGTGGGATTGGGAAGGAACTGCAGATGCTGGGTTCACACGGAGATAGACACACACAATGCTGGTGTAACTCGGCGGGACAGGCTGCATCTCTGGAGCGAAGGAATGGGTGGCATTTCGGGTACAGGAGCAGGGAGGTTCTAGATTCAGTTGTACAGGGTCTTGGTGAGACCACACCTGGAGTATTGCGTGCAGTTTTGGTCCAAAGGCTCCAAATTTTGGTCTGAGGAAGGACATTATTGCCATAGAGGGAGTGCAGAGAAGGTTCACCAGACTGATTCCTGGGATGTCAGGACTGTCTTATGAAGAAAGACTGGATAGACTCGGTTTATACTCTCTGGAATTTAGGAGATTAAGAGGGGATCTTATAGAAACTTACAAAATTTCTTAAGGGGTTGGACAGGCTAGATGCAGGAAGATTGTTCCCGATGTTGGGGAAGTCCAGGACAAGGGGTCACAGCTTAAGGATAAGGGGGAAATCCTTTAAGACCGAGATGAGAAAGACTTTCTTCACACAGAGAGTGGTGAGTCTCTGGAACTCTCTGCCACAGAGGGTAGTTGAGGCCAGTTCATTGGCCATATTTAAGAGGGAGTTGGATGTGGCCCTTGTGGCTAAGGGGATCAGAGGGTATGGAGAGAAGGCAGGTACGGGATACTGAGTTGGATGATCAGCCATGATCGTATTGAATGGCGGTGCAGGCTCGAAGGGCTGAATGGCCTACTCCTGCACCTAATTTCTATGTTTCTATGTAAGTCTGAAGAAGGGTCTCGACTCTATTCCTTCTCTCCAGAGATGCTGCCTGGTCCGCTGAGTTGTGTGTGTGTGTCTCTCTCCCTCTCTGTCTATCTGTTTGTTATCTGTGTGTGTGTCTGATGTCGGGTCCCGGTGGCCGCTCAAAGTCACCCGAGCTGCTTCATTACTCTGAAGTGGTGGCCAGCTGCTGTCTGTGTGTATCTCTCTCTCTATGTGTGTGTGTGTGTGTCTCTCTCTCCCTCTCTGTCTATCTGTGTGTGTGTGTGTGTGTGTGTGTGTACTGTCGGGTCCCGGCGGAGGCCGCTCAGTCACCCGAGCTGCTTCATTCCTCTGAAGTGGTGGCCAGCTGCTGTCTGTGTGTATCTCTCTCTCTATGTGTGTGTGTGTGTGTGTGTGTATGTGTGTGTGTGTGTCTCTCTCTCTCTCCCTCTCTGTCTATCTGTGTGTGTGTTTGTGTGTGTACTGTCGGGTCCAGCGGCCGCTCAGTCACCCGAGCTGCTTCATTCCTCTGAAGTGGTGGCCAGCTGCTGTCTGTGTGTATCTCTCTCTCTATGTGTGTGTGTGTGTGTCTCCTCTCTCTCCCTCTCTGTCTATCTGTGTGTATCTGTGTGTGTGTCTGCTGTCGGGTCCCGGTGGCCGCTCAAAGTCACCCGAGCTGCTTCATTCCTCTGAAGTGGTGGCAAGCTGCTGTCTGTGTGTATCTCTCTCTGTGTGTGTGTGTGTGTGTGTGTGTGTGTGTGTGTGTGTGTGTGTGTGTGTGTGTGTGTGTGTGTGTGTGTGTGTGTGTGTGTGTGTGTGTGTGTGTGTGTGTGTGTGTGTGTGTGTGTCTCTCTCTCTCTCTCTGTCTATTCTGTGTGTAATCTGTGTGTGTGTCTGCTGTCGGGTCCCGGTGGCCGCTCAAAGTCACCCGAGCTGCTTCATTCCTCTGAAGTGGTGGCCAGCTGCTGTCTGTGTGTATCTCTCTCTCTATGTGTGTGTGTGTGTATGTGTGTGTGTGTGTCTCTCTCTCTCCCTCTCTGTCTATCTGTGTGGTGTGTGTGTGTGTGTGTGTGTGTGTGTGTGTGTGTGTGTGTGTGTGTGTGTGTGTGTGTGTGTGTGTGTGTGTGTGTGTGTGTGTGTGTGTGTGTGTGTGTGTGTGTGTGTGTGTGTACTGTCGGGTCCCGGCGGAAGCTCAGTCACCCGAGCTGCTTCATTCCTCTGAAGTGGTGGCCAGCTGCTGTCTGTGTGTATCTCTCTCTCTCTATGTGTGTGTGTGTGTGTCTCTCTCTCTTCCTCTCTGTCTATCTGTGTGTATCTGTGTGTGTGTCTGCTGTCGGGTCCCGGTGGCAGCTCAAAGTCACCCGAGCTGCTTCATTCCTCTGAAGTGGTGGCCAGCTGCTGTCTGTGTGTATCTCTGTGTGTGTGTGTGTGTGTGTGTGTGTGTGTGTGTGTGTGTGTGTGTGTGTGTGTGTGTGTTTATGTGTGTGTGTGTGTGTGTGTGTGTGTGTGTGTGTGTGTGTGTGTGTGTGTGTGTGTGTGTGTGTGTGTGCCAGCGACATGTGTGTGTCTGCTGTCGGGTCCCGGCGGCCGCTCAATGTCAGTCACCCGGGCTGCTTCCTTTTTTAAAATTATTTAAAATAGAGATCCATTGCAAAAAAGTATTTAAAATAAAAACAACAAGAAATGCTTGGTTACTGGAGGATGCGCATTTTCCCCATTGTAGGTCATATCAATAGATGCCGCCGCGCTGAAATAACTCAAAACCACAGGATAGAGATGTATTTTAACATTGTTGCTTTATTAAAACATACCTTCATTCACGGTTGGCTCAAGAGTAACGGGAGAGGAACTTGCTAACTCGGGAGAGGAACTAGGAACATCGCAGCAATGACATACTCGTGGGAACTCGTATTACACACTTGATCATAAACTTGCAGTCTCGTGCACAGCCACGAGTCTGTCACTCGGGGTACCTCGTGGGTCAACTCGCACAGTGAGACAGGGCCATAAGCCTTTTCACTCATGATGCAGTTTGTACCATCCACCAGAATGCACTGTAGCAACTCGCCAGATGCCCCAGACCACTACCAGCCAAAGGAATAGGGCATATAAAGGAAGATGGCACATGTGAACACCACCACATGCCAGCTCCCATTCAAGTTTCATTCCATCTTTAGAGTTTTAGACTTAAAATCTAAAAAGAAACGTTAAAAGACATTTAGACTTCAGAGACACAGCATGGAAACAGGCCCTTCGGCTCACCGGGTCTATGCAGCCCAGTGATCACCACGTATGCTAACACTATCCTACACATTAGCGACAATTTTTACTAAAGCCAATTTACCTACAACCCTGTATGTCTTTGGAATGTGGGAGGAAACCAGAGCACCCGGAGAAAACCCACCCAATAGGGCAATAGGGAGACAACACAAACTCAATACAGACAACACCCATAGTCAGGATCGAACCTGGGGGTCTCTGGCATTGTGAGGCAGCAACTCTACTGCTGTGCCACCGTACGCCCCGACTGACTTGGAATCTAATCATACTTCTTCATTATTGCTGTTTCAATTCCTGGAACTCCAACAGCACTGAGGAAGCAGGTTTACCACAAAGCCAATAGTGGCTCAAGAAGGTAGCTCACCAATATCTTCTCAAGTGCAATGGCAATTGGAGATACCCATCAAATACTATCCTTGCCAGCAATATCTACATCCTATGAATGAAAATAAATGCTTTCATCGATAAATTAATTTGTATGGAAAGAAAAAGATAATAAATAGAATATGAAATATCTGCATTAGGGAAAAATCAGAAGAAAGAATCAGACGGCTTGCACATCATGTAGTTGCTGTCCATCCTTAGTGAGGATAACAAGACCATGGGGTAAGTGTCAAAGAGTTTGGCAAGAGTCAAAAAACGAAAATGAGAAAGCAGCCATTAATTTTCAATAAATCAAAATGAATCAGGAAACCAAATGAAACATTTGAAGTTTATTTGCTCAATAAAGCACCTTCCGAACAGCGTGTAAGTCATTTCGGGATTTAGAACCACGGCTCAATCAGTGGCAACAAAATTACAAACAAATAGAAAGAGATCAATAACAAGTGTCGACGAGAATGATGAACTACAGTATTCCTCCGCAGGAAAATCCATTTTATTTATCCTGCTCCCTACACAAGCTGAATGACAATATCAATCCCCAGTAACCACTCAAAGGCTCATTTATTACCTCCAGAATATAAGTATTTGAAGTAAATTGAATGTCACCTTGAAAAATATTGGAAAGGCTGGAAGAAAACAAAAGCCAGTAAGACGGCAAGTTCTGCTAAAAACAAAGAGTGATCTGTGATCAGTCTTTGTTTTACTCCAGCATTTTGTGTCTATCGTCACTGTGGGCAAAAGTATGTTTGAATCTCATTTGTAGTAGAAGTTCCTACATTTGTAGCTTTTTACAGACACTTAAAACCAGAGTTTCAAAAATGAAATGATATGTTATACCACTGAAATGCAATAAAACTAATCTGTAAACCACAAAATCTTATCCATATGCAACGTTGGCAGGTTGTGTTTTCTCTGCACCAAGATTTACTTATCGTCAAATCTAGATGTTTAATTGCAAATCAATGAGCCTGTGATACATTATAAAATCGTAAGATTAAATGAGAACTTACCAGTTTGAAGTTTGATCTTTATTTTATGAGGAGTTACAATGAGCGATTACGTGAAGAACCCCGCCAGTCGGCATGGGTGTCAATCTTCAAAGCAGCGGTGTGAAATCACAGAAAAAAACACTCGAAGTATTATAGTAAGGTTATAACTCTAGAACTACCAGATGAGCTTCATGATATGAGGGTTGGGAGCGGTGGGCACGTAATCGCTCATCGTAACTCCTCATAAAATAAAGATCAAACTTCAAACTGGTAAGTCCTCATTTAATCTTACTATTTCAGAGTCATGTGAGTGATTCCGTGAAGACTTTAAAGGTCTGTGATTTCACGCCGATCCATATCCAGGCGTATCACACTGCAAGCAGTTGACTCAGAAGGAGTGAATTAATAACAACATTGATTCATGATACTGATTAACATGTTAAAGTTTTAATTCAGAAATAACAAAAATATATACAATAGCAACTTCACTCTCCCAGGGAGAAGCTATGAAACAAAATTTAACACAGAGTGGGCAAACACCCCAGATTCAACAAGCGGCTTTGTGTAGAACCTCTGAAAAGTCGATTCATTTGACCATCCTGGATGTGGTCTGGAGGGACGTCCATTGCCCTTGCTGCTGACGTCGATGCTGCCCTGGTGGAGTGAGATTTAAAGTTTAGAGTATTAACTCCTGCACATCCCAGGACTTGCTTCAGCCATCGTGAGATGGTCTGAGATGACACTTGCTTATGTGGCTTTTTGTGGCTTATAAGTAGTGCTACCTCAGACCCTCTGAAGCTCTTCGTAACATCAATATAATGCTTCAAATGCTCCACTACACACAGGCGTGAATCTGCGGGATAAGCTGACAATACAAGCTTGAATCCTGACACCCCTAGTCTGCTCTGTTTGAGTAAGTCATAGACGTGAAAAGTAACATTATTTTGTGATGACACCATCCCATCCAGTTTGTGGAGAGTCTGAACCCTTTGCGCTGATGTAAGCGCCATGAGCATGACCAATTTGAGGGTGATCCTTAGTAAGGACAATGATGTGGCTGTTCCCCATTGACGGAACACCGTGAGTACCATGCTCACATCCCAGATTTGAGAGTACCTAGGCCTAGGAGGATTTGAATTAAACACACCCTTCATGAATTTTGATATTAATGGGTGGGATCCTAAAGGCTGGAGATCTGATCCTCGGCACAAGTATGCTGACAGGGCACTCCTGGCACTGTTGATGGCATTGTAACTCAGTCCTTCATTGGAGTGTAAGTGGGAGAGGAATTCTAGCACATCTGGGATGGAGGCCGTGTGATAGGTGATGTTCCCATGTAAGCAAAATTCCTACCATTTCCTGATATGGGAGAGGTATTGCTTTTTTGTGCTATCCCTCCAGGATGATGTGATGGTATCCACAGTCTGATTGGACAGTCCCAGACCCAGGTACGGCCTTTTTAAAATCTGCAAATCAACAAATTTACACGATCATTCAATGGGTGTGGGTCCCCAGTCACAGGGTGCACCAATAAATTTACACGTTTTGGAACCAGCACAATAGGGTGCGTGGTTATTTCCGAGATGAACGGGAACCATAGCTGTGTGGGTCAGTCTGGCACTACCAGAACCCCTGTAGCAGTATCCTGCTTGATTTTAGTCAGGCACCGGCTGATGAGGCAGAAGGGTGGAAAAACATATAAAAACATTCCACCCCAGTGCAGTGAGAATGCATTTACTGCCACTGCCCCTGGGTATGGTTCCCATGAAACGTACTTCAGTACGTGGTGATTAAGTCTGGATGCAAACAAATCGATATCTGCCATCCCATACCGAAGGACAATTTCACCAAATACTTCACGATTCAACATCCACTCGGTGTTGTCATTGAATTTGCGTGACCTGTTGTCTGCCACCATATTGAGTCTGCCTGGCAAGTAGACAGCTGAAATCCAAATATTCTTTTTTATGCACCAGTGCCAAATAGTGTTAGCCAATCCATCACATGATTTCGACTTGATTCCACCCATATGATTGACATACGCCGTGGTGTTGTCAATCTGCAACTGAACATGTAAGTGATGCTTAGTGGTACAATAAGCTTTGAGCCCATAAAACGCTCCTAACAGTTCTAAATAATTAATTCCCTGTGATTGGAGAATCTGTGCCTCATGCATATCCCATCTGCCTCCACAACTAGATCTGGTATCAGTAGCACCCCAACCTAGGGCACTGACATCAGTCTGTAAAATAAGTGATGGTGCTTCTGTCAAAATTATGCCATAACAATTTAATATGTTTCTAATCCACCACAGTATCTCTGCAATGGTTTCAGATGGTAAATGCATGGGCCGATTGTAATGGTTTGCATGTATTCTCAGTGCCTGTACCTTTGTTCTTTGTAAATGCTGATAATGCAAAGGTCCATATTGGGCTGCTGGAAAGGCTGCTACCAATTTACCAATTAAGCTCGCAACCTGTTTAATTGAAGGTGATTTTCCCTTTTAGAGGTTGATACAGCCTTCAAATAAATCTACTTTCTTGCCCTGGGGCAGAGTTACAGACATGTGATTGGAATCAACTGTGAAACCCAGATAGTCAATTATGTTAACAGGCGCCAATTTTGACTTAACTGGGTGGACAATGAAACCTAGCCTCTGCACCAAGAGTTGAACAGCTGAGACTGATAATTCAGCTCCGTCAAAGGTGTTTCCAATGATTAGAATATCATTTAAATAGGCCATGATTATATGGCCTTGTGATCGTAATAACCCAAGTACTGGTTTTAGCAATTTAGTAAATAGGCGAGGGGCTGAGGTTAACCCATTAGGTAGAGCTCGAAACTGCCACAATTGTCCCATCCAGTTAAATTTCAAATATCTGCGATAGTCTTTATGAACAAGCACTGAATAATACGCATCTTGGAGATCTATACATGCCATATAACACCCTCTGGAAACCAGATGCTTGACAGTAACAAACGTTTCCATTTTAAAATGTTGATACTGCACAAATGGATTAAGTCCTGTTAAATCCAATATCATTCTACACCCACCATCTTTCTTTGGTCTAGGGAACACATTAGACACGAATTGATGGGTCTGATAGACTGTTTTCTCAATTACTCCCTTGAGGCATATTTTTGCAATTTCGGCTTGTCTCATCAAATTCTCTTTTTGTGAGAAGATGAGTGCCCATTTTGGTTTGTGCTGGGTGGGTGGACACAGGGTAGGAAGACATTCAATTTTAAACCCTTGAATACTCTGCAGTATAAACACATTCAAGGTTATTTTACACCATTCTCCCAGAAAGCTATGTAACCTCCCTCAAACTGGTAGGCAATTCTCTTGCAATATGTTTTGACAGGAGCCAGACCCACCTACCTCCATGGTTACCGGTGCTCTTTGCCTGGTCCTGGGTTGTAAAGGCATGTTTCCCCTTGCTCCTGCTGGGGAGCGCCAGTTGCGGGCATTAAATGGTTGGCTTGGTCCTTGCCCAGCCCCGGATTCCGCAAACCGCTTATAGGGGTATTGCCATCGGAGAATTCTGGTGGCTACTGGCACCTTGATAAGCCCGATGGTCTTGGCTTTGTCGTCCAGCTCCTTTACCCTTTTGGCCAGGTCTTCTCCAAATAACAGATTCGGCAGCTGGACAGAGCCAGGCTTGCATAAGGCAGCAAACGGATTAATGGTGGGGCGGATGGCGCTCTTTCTGAGACAATTAATTGCACATTGCACATAAGAGCTAGGGCATTCTGCTGAACTTCAGTCAGGAGCCCACCATCCACCGACCTACCAAAAGCCGGTATTCCAGACGCCAAGAGCTTGAGCACCCGCTGCAGTTTAATCTCCTGCGCTCAAACGCTTGCCCCCATATGGCCCCAAATGGCATGATTAACTGTCGGTGCCTTCAGCAGGACACAGTTCTCGGGGGTCTCATATTTTCTGGCAGTTGTGACCATAGCCTGCTCTTGGAGCTGATGGGACGCCAGGTAATTTATGCTGGCAGCCAGCTCCTCTCCAAGCGGATCGCCAGAGTCTGTAGGGACGGCAAACCTGGCCGCCAGGAATGGGACCTCTGGCGCTTGCAGCTCGTCCCCCGGGGCAGCCTCTATTGCTGACTCCTGTGAGTCGGTGTCAGATTCCATCTGACCCGGTATACTTTCCTCGTCCTGGAGAAAAATACTTGGCAGCCCAGCAGGTGCTGCTGGCGCGGGCTCTTGGAGAAGCCGGCGCTCTGGATGGAACATCCTCTCCAATAGGAGCTCCATCCTGGATACCCATTCCGCGGTATACATTTCTAGGGTCGAAGCATCTTGGCCAGACTTGTCTGTGTCTATCGGCCGGACAGACTTTTAAGTAGCCTTACGCCCCTCTGGCGTAGGCACAGTGTTGTCCGACACCAAGTCTGTGGTCGTTGGTTTAACAACCAACGACTCCATGGGAGAGATATTTGATATATATTCATAAATGTTCGATTAACGCTAGACATAATTGAATTCAATTTAAAATATTACACAGATTATATTATTCAAAAGTTAGGTTGAATAAATTTTACTCAAATATTTCTCCCATCTGTGATAAATGTCTTTCTCAAAATGCCAATTTCACACGTTCTTTCGTTTCTTGCACAAAACTTCAAAGATTTTAGTGTGATATATTTGATATATTCACTAGTTTAAGATAAAAATGGAACCTAGCATGGAAATGATTATCTTTGGAGTAATAGGAGATGGAAACAAATTAAATATACCCCAAATCTCATTTTTTTAATTATGGTTTAATAACAGCGAAAAAACTCATACTCAAATTTTGGAAAAAGGCTACTTTACCAACACTCAAAATGCGGATTGGTAATATGTTGGAAGCTGCCCATTCGGAAGAAATGAGACTCCTCTTAATAGAAAAAAAGGACCAATTCTTAATGAGTTGGTCTCCATTTATTGACCTTGTGGTGCAATAGTATCGTAAAATTAAAAATTTTGGGTTTGGGCGAAAAATGATTAAGAATATTAAAAAACATCGACTTGTGAGAATCTCCGTTCTGCTTCACTTTCTCACTTATTTCTTTCTTTACACTACACTCACTAGACTATCCTTTACTCTTCACTACTTCTTTCTTTCTCATTTCTTTCTAAAAAAAAGAAAGTTGTACAATTAATGTTTTAATAATTCTGGGAACCTGTAAAAAGGTACCATCAAAATGTAATGTAATTACTTCTAATAAATAAATAAATAAATAAATAAATAAATAAATGCTTTTTTTTTAAAAACAACCAACGACTCAGTTGATGAACTAGACAGCCACCCACTATCTGCACTCCCGTGGGATTGATACATTGTCGGCACGACTCGCCTCGCTGTTCTGTATTTTTTCATATCTGCACTTGTCCTCCTGCAACAAGAATTACCAGACGCAGAGACCTCGGAGAAGTTAAACACTTACCTGAGGCTTTTTAAAACTTACCGCTGGAGAAGAGCTGCTCCTCCCAGCCGGTCGCTGCACCATCCATCAGACGTAATGACGCGCATTCCTACTGGCGGGGTTCTTCACAGAATCACTCACGTGACTCCGAAGTAAAATGTTTATTTTAATGTGTAGAAACAAGGAATCTCTATATCTTCAATTTGTATTTGATTTTAATTATGCAAGTTCTAGGATCCATCTGTTCACACCGAGTCCCAGTCATACAACTTGGAAACATTTTGGTCACAGAGAAGAGGTTGGATATGTACAGTGCAGCTAAAACAAACAGGAATAAAGTGATATGGAATCAGGCCAAAAGATACAGCTTGATCACAAATTGACTGGGCTGAATGGTGATTTTTGCTATTAAATGACCATACCTGGACATTGCTGGCCAAGCTTCCAATGCCCATCTCTAATTGCCTTTGAGAAGATGATGGCGAGCTGTATCTTTGAACTTGATTTGGATGGATTCTCATTGTGTTGGAAATTCCAAAATGTTGACTCAATGATAGTGAGGGAATGACAAAATACCTTTGAGTCAGAATGGTGGGTTTCATGAGGCAAATTTGTGGATTCCTGTATGCAGTTGCTTTAGTCCCCCTGGATGCCAGAATGTGGGTTTGGTAGGTTGGATATATTGTAATGTATGCTGTATTGGAATCATGGTACAATTCCGTTTAATAAAAAAAAAACAAGCACTATTCATCATGATGCAAAAAAAACTGAAACCAAAAGGAGAACTGTTCGCACTGATGTTAAACAGAGGATGTCTTTTTTTTCCAATTCAAACATTTCTCTCAGTTTTGATCCACCATCGAAAATAAGAGAAGGATTAAATATTAGCAAATCACTGGTACACATAAGAATGATGATGCGAGAGTAGTGATATTTTATCGCTGCACAACACAAGTAGGATTTTATACATTCTCAACAACAAAGGCAAGATTAATGTCACTTCACCCCCATAAGGAGTTTCAGAATCAATTTCAATGCTAATCAGCAGTTGAAAGTTTAGATTAGCAAAGCAATGAATGTAATTAACCTTATGGGTACTGAATTTTCCTTTGCAACGCTGTATGGACCAAATAATATTTTATGCTTTTTATTGTGATAACCATGATATTCCATTAGCTAATAATCATTGTATGTATACTGAAACTCCACAAATTGTACATGCTTTATACATCTCATTAATAATTTACCGAAATTTACACCTCCAGATTTATGATTTAGATATTAACACTGCATAAATAAAATGTGAAGTATATGATAGTACAAATATCGGTTGGTGAAAATTATGATAGTATTTGTAATCCACACATGATTTTAAAATTCTACATGTGCCAGTTATGTATATTAAATGTTCTTACCTTTCTCACTCTCTGTTCAGGAGTTATAGATGTTGAAAAAGGAAATTGTCTTTGTTTAATAATTGCTAACACCAGCTAAGTTACTCTAAGGAGGAACTAAAGGGCCTATCCCACTTTCACGACCTAATTCACGACCTCTGCCGAGTTTGCCCTTGACTCATACTCGTAGCATGGTCGTCATGAGGTCGTAGGAGGTTGTAGGTAAGTCGTAGCAGGTTGTGATGCTAGTCGTAGGTACTCGTGGTATCAAGTAGGTCAGGGTATTTTTATAGCATGAAGAAAAATGTCCACGAGTAAAAAAAGGTCGTGAATTAGGTCGTGAAAGTGGGACAGGCCCTTAAGAGAGTGGGACCAATTGTTTCTTCAGTTCTTCTGAAAGAAAATATAGCATCCAGAGTTGATTGTATTTAATAGAGTATTATTTTGTGATTGTATCATAATTAACATGATTTTAGTGTGGGCTAAATATAAAGAATTGCAGAATACATTAAGAACTGCCACATTTAAGTCACTTAAGTCATTAATTTTTCACCACTGAACGTACATATGCTATATGAAGTTAAAGAGGATGAAAATACCACTGAACTAATAAGATGACAGAAGTAAAGAAATTGATTTCAATTAACATTTTCAATAAGTCATCATACTTTCTAATGTGTACCATATGAATCACTTATGGGAAACTTGATAATTAGTACAGATAAATATTCCATCCCTACCATTTCAAGGACTATTGATTTCATCTGATTAGCGTAATGACATTTCCAATGTCATAAATCACATGTACCAGAGAATACTTATGTACAAGTCATCTGAATCAAAACTAACTTTAATAACCCTCTAATACTGGCGTTACATGCTTTACAATTTTTTGTATCATTTTTGGATAAATGGTCCTCCAATCCATTTAGAATACAAAGTCTACACTTTTCTGGATAAAATCCAGCCTCAGTTGATTTGCCATTGTGTTGTGGATCAGTTGAGTGTTGAAAAAATTCAGCAAATAGCTTTCGATAGCTATTTTTCAACTCAACCCCACTGCAGCTTAAAGGATAGATTGCAAATCCTTCAGCAAGCATCTAACAATAGACTGATGAAAAATTCTTCTGCACTGCAATCATAAGCATGATAAAAAATAAACTGGTAGTATTTTGTGTGTTTTGTTTAACTACACAGATATTACAAGGAACAGTCAATGCATTATTTCTACAACTTGTCCTGAATGTGGGGAAACAGGTGAACAGGTGCAGGCATTGCCAAAAAGACGATTTAATGTGGGTAAGTGCCAAGGGTTGATTAAACAAACTGACTTGCTTTGAAGGCTGAGCAATTAGAATAGTTCTTACTTCATGGTAGCATATTAATTGTGGTCGACGCCAAAACTGATGGACACAAACGAGAAGAAGCAAAATATTTTGGATAAATATAGCTCATTTAACAATTTGCAAAGGGATCTATGAGATGCTTGAATGGATAATGACAGTTTGATGTAAGCAAACAAAGATTTTCTGAATCTGCAGACAATTCTTTGACAGGGAAGAATGCAAAGAACAAACGGACTGATGGCATGAAATGAAAATCTTTGCAATGCAGTTTCCTTTTACTTTTTTTGCATGATATCATTATTCATTTGAAGGATTTATAATTCACAAAGTAATTTTGAGGCTTCTCTTGCCTGCAACTTATAAAATATTAAATCAAGTCAAAACCATATGTTTGCTGGATGCACTGTTTAAACTTCATTGCTGTTAAAATCTATGAATTGCATTAGTTTATTGTTTCCGTTGCATTTTCCATAATCATTCATCAATGATTCATTTGCTATCAATCTATTTATCTACCTATCCATCGGACTATCTATACATTCACACCTGCCAACTTACTTGTCTTTGCACATCTATGAAGAAAGATTGAAAAGACTGTGCTTGTATTCACTGGAATTTAGAAGGATGAGTGGTGTTCTTATAGAAACATATAAAATTATAAAAGGACTGGACAAGCTAGATGCAGGAAAAATGTTCCCAATGTTGCGAGAGTCTAGAACCAGGGGCCACAGTCTAAGAATAAAGGAGAGGCCATTTAAAACTGAGATGTAAAAAACGTTTTCACCCAGAGAGTTGTGAGTTGCCAATTCACTGGATGAATTTAATAGAGAGTTAGATAGAGCTCTTGGGGCTCGCGGAATCAAGGGGTATGTGGAGAAGGCAGGCACGGGTTACTGATTGTGGGTGATCAGCCATGATCACAATGAATGGCAGTGCTGGCTCGAAGGTCCAAATGGCCTCTTCCTGCGCCTATTTTTTATGTTTTTATGTTTATCTATGTGCTCACCTACTTATCTATAGATTTTAGTTTAGATTAGAGATGCAGCATGGAAACAGGCTCTTCGGCCCACGGTATCCGCTACGACCAGCGATCCCCATACATTAACGCTATTCTACACACCAGGGACAATTTACACTTATACCAAGCCAATTAATGTACAAACCTGTATGTCTTTGGAGTGTGGGAGGCAACCGAAGATCTAAGAGAAAACACGTGGTCACAAGGAAAACGTACAAACTCCATACAAACAGCACCTGCCGAACCCGGGTCTCTGGAGCTGCAAGCGCAGTAAGGCAGCAACTCTACCGCTGTGTCACCATGCCACCCAATCTGCCACGCAAAACAAGAACAAAGGAAACTAGGATTCGGAGTAGGCTACTTGGTCTCTTTATCCTGTCCCCTCATTCAATATGATCATGGCAGATCTATACCAGGCCTCATTTCCACCTTATTATCCTCAATGCCCTGAACTTGCCAAAAATAAATATGACCTACTCTTTAAATAAATGCAGTTTGTTCAATTCACAGATATCACAAGAAACATATATGTATTATTCAAAGGTAGATAAAAAATATCACTTATTCATATCACTTATCCCAAATGCAATGGAATAGGTAAAATGAATTAGACTGCCTTCTCATTAAAACCCCCCAATGAACCAAGTTCTACAACTCTTAATGCCAGAGATTTATCACCAGCTGTGAGGTTCATTCTTATCTTACATATCTACATACATAGTTATCCAACTGCCAATTTGTCTACCTCTCTGTACATCAACAGCAGTTCTGAAGAAAGGTCATTATATTTCATCAATCAGAAGAAAACATTTGACACTTTGACAGAAGGAGGATGGTTGGCATTGGGAACAGGCTGCAAGAAGGGGTAGTACAATAACAACATTTGAGGAACATTTAGACAGGTACATTGATAGGGAGAATATGGAGGAAACTGCATTGGGGCAGGAAAATGGGACTAGCTCAGATGGGGCATCTTGGTTGGTGTGAACAAGTTGGACCTAGGGGCCTATCTCGCCACTGTAAGACTCACTGGCTCGAACCTGAAGGGCAACGTTTCACATAGATGGTGAAATGTACATGGAAGAAGCTGCCAAAGGAAGTGGTTGAGTCAGGTACAATAGCAACATTTGAAAGTTGGGGTGGGAGATCACAACATTCACGTGGTCCGCCCTGTTTTGACTAATGCAATCAACCCGACGTGCACAAACAAAAGATCAAATAGAACAAGTTGACATACAACCTTAGGCTGTGCACGTCATACGCAAGAAGAAGAAGAAGAAGAAGAAAGGCATTTGGACAAATACATGGATAAAGAATATGAGCCAAATACGGGCAAATGGGACAGGATTAGAAACATAGAAACATAGAAATTAGGTGCAGGAGTAGGCCATTCGGCCCTTTGAGCCAGCACCGCCATTCATGGGTGATCATCCAAAATCAGTATCCCGTTCCTGCTTTCTCCCCATATTCCTTGATTCCATTAGTCCTGAGAGCTATATCTAATTCTCTCTCGAAAACATCCAGCGAATTGGTCTCCACTGCATTCTGTGGCAGAGAATTCCACAGATTCACAACTCTCTGGGTGATTAGATGTGGCATCTTGATTGATGTGGATGACTTATGCCAAAGGGTCTGTTTGCTGTATGGTTATGTGCTGTGTAACTCCATGACTATGATTCAAACTTAAAATTGTAATTTTATTAAACGAGAACTTACCAGTTCGAAGTTTGATCGTTATTTTATGAGGAGTTACGATGAGGGATTACGTGAAGAACCCGCCTCACGCTGGCAAACGGCATACTTCAAAGCAGCGGCATGAAAAACACAGAACACCAAATAGCCGAAGTAACATAGTAAGGCTCATAAAAGACTTAGAGAACTACCAGATTGATCATTTATTTTATGAGGGTGGGAGTGGAGGGCACGTAATCCCTCATCGTAACTCCTCATAAACTAACGATCAAACTTCGAACTGGTAAGTTCTGTTTAATCTTACTATTTTACTTCGGAGTCACGTGAGTGACTACGTGAAGATTTTAAAGCTTTCTGTGTTTTTTATGTCGTAATATTTAATTAGTACGACAGTCCGGCTAAGTAAATACATACATGAGAAACCAGACTAATATTAGTTATTTTCATAATTAACTTTTTTAATGGTTTAAAAGAACATATAATAAACCCTCCTTATATCTGAGGGAATGATTACAAGTGATAGACGATATAAGTGACTACATAACTTGGTTATAGTAATCAATAGTATACAAAGCAGGTAATTATATTGATCCAACACCGCGTGGCCAAAGCTTGTCATAGTGTGAACAGGTTTATTGTAGAACTTTGAAAAAGTTTCTTCTTTACTCCACCCTGCGATTTTAAAAATATGCTCGAGTGGTACGTCCCGCACCCTCGCCGCGGACGTAGCTGCAGCCCTGGTGGAGTGAGATCTGAACACATCAGTGTCTACTCCTGCTAAAAGCAACACCTGTTTCAACCATTTTGAGATAGTTTTGAACTGAAGCTTTTGTGTGTGGCTTTTTATGCGTAATCATTAACGTTTTTTCATTTCCTCGAAGAGTTTCAGTAACTTTAACATATTGATTCAAATGTTTAACCACACACAAAGTAGGATCAATAGGATAAGCTTGAAAGGTTACCTTAGCTCCAGATCTCCCTGGTCTGCTTTGTTTGATCAGATCGTAAACATAGAACACAATGTTATCTGTAGTCACATGCATACAGTCTAAGCGCAACATTTGTAAAGTTTGCACTCTTTGAGCTGAGACCAATGACATTAACATTATTAATTTCAATGTTAATCTTTCCAATGACAATCCTTCAATTGGAGTCCATTGCCTAAGTAAGGTAAGTACAATGCTCACATCCCAAATCTCTGTATATCTTGGTTTGGGTCGATTGATGTTAAAGATTCCTTTCATGAATCTAGATATTAATGGATGTGATCCAATTGATTTCTGGTCAGACATTAGTCCTAAATAAGATGATAAGACACTGCGTGCAGTATTAATAGCACTGTAACTTAAATGTTGCTCGAAATGCAATCTGGCAAGGAACTCCAAAACATTTGCAATATTCACAGTATCATAAGAAATATTTGACTGTGTGCAAAATTCTTCCCATTTCTTTATATGTGTCATATATTGTTTTTGTGTGGCTATCTCGCCATGATGCGACTATAACTTCCATAGTTTTGTCTGACAATCCCAGCTCCTGTAGTGGTCTGGTCAAAACCTGAAGATTAATAAATTCATATATGCATATAATGGATACATTTCTTTAGTTACTGGATTAATCAAATATCACTACAGTTAGGAATTGACATATATGGTTCTTTAATCATATTCAGCATTAATGGGAACCAAGGTTTGTGTTGGCCAATTTGGAACTACCAACAATCCTGTGGCAGAATCTTGTTCTATTTTCTTCAGACATTTCTGAATCAAAACAAATGGTGGAAAAGCATAAAAGAACATATTCCCCCAATTTAATGAAAAAGCATCTACTGCTACTGCATCTGGATTGTGTTCCCAAGACACATATTTAGGCAATTGATGATTAAGCCTTGATGCAAACAGATCAATTTCCGGTAAACCAAATTGGGTTACAATATTCTTAAATATTGATGGATTAAGCATCCATTCTGTGTTATCTTTAAATATCCTTGAATCTTTTATCTGCCACCACATTGTCTTTACCTGGAATGTAATTTGCTGAAATCCACATTTGGTGGTCAATACACCATTGCCATATTCCTTTGACCAGACAATCACATGATACTGATCTAACTCCCCCATGTGATTAATATATGCAACCGTTTTATTGTCTAACTGTATTAATACATGTAGACCCTTTTTTGAAGAACAATATGCTTTTATTCCATAGAAAGCACCCAATAACTGTAAATAGTTAATACCATAAATTTGAAGAAACATTTCTTCTTGAACTTTCCATCTACCTCCACAACTGAGGATGAATCTGTTGCCCCCCCCATCCTGAGAGCACTAGCATCTGTTTGTAAAACCATTTCAGGCTGTTTAATCAGAATGTTTTTTTAGCAGCTTGTGGGACATTTTCAACCCGACCATTGTAATTCCAACACAGCTTCTTTTGTTAATTGCATAGGCCTATCAAAGTGGCCTGCTTTCTCTTTGAGAGCTCTTATTTTGTCCCTTTGAAGATTTTGATAAATGTAATGGACCAAATTCTACTGCAGGAAATGCTGCTACTAGTTTCCCAATGGTTTTCGCTACTTCTCGGATGGAAGGATAAGGTTTGTTTGATGAGATTTTTACAGGTTACCAAAATATCATTAACTTTATCTGTTTGGTAAAGTTACTAACATAGTCACTGAATCAATTACAAACCCCAAAAAGTTAATTGATTGTGCTGGCTGCAGCTGGGACTTAATTGGATGAATCAAAAAACCCTAGCTTTTCAAACAAAGCTTTAGTAACTGAAACCGAGTTCTCACCTGACTCTTGATTATCATTAATGATTAGAATGTCATCGAGATAAGCCATAACGATGTGTTTTTGTGCTCTTAATTGGGCTAACACTGGTTTCAACAGTTTCGTAAAGAGCCTGGGAGCTGAACTCATCCATTTGGCAAAGCTTTAAAACTGCCATAATTGCCCCAGCCAATTAAATTTTAAGTA
Organism: Okamejei kenojei; assembly: GCA_035221665.1. Classification (NCBI taxonomy): domain Eukaryota; kingdom Metazoa; phylum Chordata; class Chondrichthyes; order Rajiformes; family Rajidae; genus Okamejei; species Okamejei kenojei. The sequence goes on along the minus strand of CM069149.1, from coordinate 14,269,912 downwards.
CCTCCGGAAACTCTGATGTATAGGTACAGAATAATAAGCGTATTTTTAAGTCAATCTTAGCCATATAACAACCTGCTGAAATTAAATATCTTACAGTATTAAAAGTTTCCATTTTAAAAATGTTTGTATTCTACAAACTTATTTAAATCTGTAAGGTCCAGAATAATTCTGCAACCACCATCTTTTTTATTTCTCCGAAAAATGTTACAGACAAATTGATGCTCGTGTTCATAAGTTTTTTTCAATTACCCCTTTTTCAGATAATTTGTCAATTTCCACATTAATCTCTGCTTTATCAATAGCAGTAAACACGAAAGCATAAGCAGGTTTATTCTGTACAGGTGGATTAACCCCTTCTTTAAATGTAATAATGGCTCTGAAATTGCTTGTAATATAAATCGATCAGAAGTAATAGTAAGCCAGTCTTTATAAAACTTTTGTATCTCCCTCCAACTGGAGTTTTATCTGCAGTTTCTTTAAGTATAAACACAAGTCTTTAATACCTCTCCATATGAGCGTGGTGATCTCCTTTTCCCGAATACGGGTAAGTATTCGGCTGTGCAGTACAATAATATTTCCTTGACATATTTCTGCCTCTATTTCCAAAATCAAATCCCCTTCTGGGCGAAAAATACCTTTTTTGTCCTAAGACGAAGGTTTCATGCAGCTAAAATTGTTAGCTTCTTCATCCAATTTTTAATAATTTAGGCAGATTTACTCCCAAACAGATAACCAGGAGTTTGAACACCACTTGCTCGACACAGGCTTGCAAACCTTGGGGGAAATATGGGCCGAATAGCCATTTTCCTCATACAATAATTTCATAGAAAGAATTTGCACAATAGCCCTCTTTCCTAAACTTATCCATCTCCCCAAAAGCCATAATGGCAGCAGAATAATTTGTGAGGATTTTTGAACCTCACTTCTTGATCTCTCATATTTGGGGTCATGGATGCCCATATCAACGGATAAACCGTAGGCACTTCCAATGAGGCACAATTTCCTGTGCGTTTATAATTCTGATGTTTCAATCATCACAAAATCATGAAGTTGGTGAGATACCATATATTAATGTTGGCAGCTAGGTTTTCTTCCATAGCCTCACCACTTCCTTCATATATAGCAAATTCTTTTGCTATCCCAGGCACATTTGGCCTTTCTTTTTATTTTGTGGTGTGTTTTCAAATGCAAATCACCATCCACAGGGTCTGCCTTCTGCAGCCCTAAATCAATTGGGATTTCATCCCATGAGACTTCCTTCGGCCCAAATCCTGGGTCCGGAGTTCCAACTCCCAATAGGCCCACAGCCATATTCAGAATAATTAAACCCCTCAGGGCTTTTTTGGGGAACCTTCTGGGTACTGTGACCCTAGTCTCATAATTTTTTGGAAAACTTTCTCCATATGCTCCATTATTAGTTCCACATAGTTTAATTATCTGGAGGACTTCCAGTATCAGAGTCATCAGAACCACGGGCCTCTCAGATTTCTTTTACATTTTTAGGAGCATTTCTCTCCGTGGTTATAACTTCTGGAGAATCTAGAACTCGCTAACGGGTATATCAGCGGCCACCGGTATCGGAACCGGATCCGCACTAGCTTTTTTTCCCGTATTTTTTATTTTCACCCCGGGAAGCTCTTTTTACCCGCGAATTTTCTTTGCCGATTTCTCCTTCATTAATCTGTGCTAAACAGCACTTTAACGTGACTCTGACTTTTATTTTACTTTACTTTTACTGCTGGACCACCCAGCGTTACGCTAAAAACATCCCGACTTTGCTGCACTTACCTGCGGGGCCGTTCCGACCGCTGCGAGGAGCTGCTCCTTACTGCAGCTCCTCCTTCCGCCGTCAGCGTCGACGTAATGCCGTTTGCCAGCGTGAGCGGGTTCTTCAGTAGTCACTCACGTGACTCCGAAGTAAAATTGTAATTTTATTCCTCTCCCCAGAGATGCTCTCCAAACTGCTCTTTTTCCAGCATTTTTTTTATTTCAGATTCCACCTACAGCAATATTTTGCTTTTAAATGACACATGTAACTAACTGTTGTTCCATTTGCCTATCTGTAAAATATACCCATACACCTAGCTCCCTCTGGATAGAAAGGAGGAGGATATGAATGGTTACCCATGGTCAGCAGAACTGAATGATACTGCTGCGAGGCTTTGTTTTCCTTGGAGCAAAAGAGATAGAAAAAATTCTAAGAGAGTGTTTTGGAGAGAAAGTTGGAAACATTTCCTCATTGTAGAGGGAATCAGTTTGGGATAATGGACACGAGGTTTAGAAGATACTTTTTCACCTAGAGGGTGGTTGAAATCTAGAATGCACTGTCTGAGGCAGGTACTCTCACCAGGTTTAATTATCAATAGTATCTCTTGAATCACCAATGTGTAGAATGCTGCAGACCAAGTACCAGTAAATGGGAGTGATTCAGACATGTAATTGATGGCTGGAACAAACACTGAGGTTGCTGAAAAAGTCAGACAAAGAGTCAATATCTTATGTAGGAAGGAACTGCAAATGCTGGTTTACACTGAAGATAGACACAAAATGCTGAAGTAAATGAATGGGACAGGCAGCATCTGTGGATAGAAGGAATGGGTGACATTTCAGGTCGGAACCGTCCTTCAAACCTTCTACAGACCCAAGTTCATGGGTCTGTGACCCTTCTTCTTTCCAACATCTGCAGCTTTTATGTTTCAATTTTCATTGACTTGATGGCGTGAATGACTGTTGTGGGCTAAAGGGCCTGGTCTCTGTTGTATGAATATACGACTATTTAGGTTTAGAGAAATGCTTGAACCCAGCTACTGTAATTGTTTCCAGCCAATTAGGCTGAAGGGGTGTGATGATAATGTGCACAACACAGCACATTATACACAGGCAAATGTAAAGTGTGATGGATTCAGGAGTTGGTAAATGGAAGCAGAAACATGAAAGCTCCAGTAAGACACAGCGACTCCTTGGGGGATGACATGTTTAAGGTCAAAAAGCGTGGTGGCGGCCAGTTAATTTTCTACCAAAGAGAAAAAGAACATTGAGAGCAGATTTGGCTAGTGGTTGCCACAGAAACAAGCGCTCATAGACATGTGGGTTAGTAATTATTTGGCCATTGTAAATAGTTCCTAGTATGAAACTTGGTAGAATCTGGTGGGCAAGGAGTTAGTGGAGACACAAAAAACTGCAGGTGACGGGATCCTGAGCAAAACACAAAGTGCTAGAGGAACTCGGTGGGTCAGGCAGCAATCTGGGGAGGGAATGGACAAGTGGCGATTCAGATTGGGACCCTTCTTTGGAAAATTTGGTAAGAATAAAATGGATTTACTGAAGTAACGAGTAAATGGTTTGATTGTCGGTGTAGACTCAGTGGGCTGATGGGCCTGTTTCCATGTCGTATGGCTGCACTGTTTCTCTCTCCAGTGTGATGTGCTGTACGTGGGTTAACCGCATCATCAGATCAGGAAAGAGGAGACCAGCGACACAGTCACCTCGACCCTGGTGTGAGATTACACAAAGCACCTCATTCTCATCTCTTACAGTAGGTCTGTCAGTTGAGACAATTCACACACACCGCATAAAATGCATTAGCGTTCAGGGGAAGAGGAGAAACTTACCATCCATCATTCTAAAGCTGGATTTTATCCCACTTCACAGTGAAAATGATTGTGTGTTAATCCACAGCCTCATAGCGAGGTCCCATTTCCATATCAGCTCATCTCTTATGCATTTTACTTGCAATTTATTGATATCAGTGTACCCTTAACAATCTTGGTGTTACAGCTACTTATCCGGTTGCTGCCCTTTCCCACATCAGCCATTCTTATGCCTGAATAAGATTGCCAGTACATAATTATTTTGTGAGTTTACTGAGAATCTGTTCAGACTGCCCAAACCCTTGCAGTTATGGTTCCAATTTACCTTGCAGGAATTCAAATTAATTTTAAAATTATTATCTAAAATGTGAAGCAAACGTGGATATAAAATAGCTAACAATACAATAGGCACACATTTTCTGAAAATTAAAACAAATGCAACATTTTTGCTGACATATCCAGGGAATCTTCTACTTATACTAAGTAGAAAGACGGAGGCAATTGAAGAGGGAGAAGAACAAAAATCAAGTCAGTCTCACAACTCTGCTGCTGGTAAAAATCAAAGGAGACTTCTTTTCCCAATATGAATTTGATAGCTGACAACCTATGTGGATATTAACAATTATAATATGCAACTGAATTCACAATGAAAATGAATTGAAACTGCAGATCCTGGAAAACTGATAGAAAAGTTGAAAGCACTGGCAGCAGTCAGTGGATCAGGCAGCATCTATGGAGGATGAAATAGTTGCTGCCTTACATTGCTAGAGACCCGGGTTCGATCTTGACTGCGTGTGCTGTCTGTACAGTATTTGTACGTTCTTCCCGTGACCGCACGGGTTTTCCCCACATGATCCAGTTTCCTCCCACACTCCAAAGACACACAGGTTTATAGGTTAATTTGGCTTCAGTATAAGTTGTAAATTGTCCCTAGGGTGTAGGATAGTGTTAGTGTATGGGGATCGCTGGTTTGCGGGGACTCAGCGAGCCGAAGGGCCTGCAACCGAGCTGTATCTCTAAACTAAACTAATAATCTCCCATCAATGGGTGATAATCAGTGGTTTCCAGGGAAGGTGGTTTATTAATGGACACTTGCCTATATTTTCTCAAGATAGGTTGACAGTAATGTGTTATTGCCTCCATAAAGTTAAGGCAACTACTAGCAGTTGCAAAAGCCATCAATATTCAGTGAATCTTTCAAAAATGCGCTGCATATCTCTCCAAATAAAAGAAAACTCACTTAATTGAAACCAGGCACCAAGCACATTCTAATCTTTGGGATGTGGAGGGACACTCAAGTATCCGAGAAAAATCTGCTGGGAGATTGTACAAACTGTCATTATTGGCGGTCATCCGAAACGAGTATGACTGTCCTCTCCTCTCCATAGGGTCGTCTACTTGTGGGTCTGCAGATGTCTGTAGATGCCGATCCGCGATCCGCACACCTTGGTGCAACGTGGGCAGTGCAGACTGGTGGATGATTGGTAGTTGTCAGGCCCCCTTCTCTCTCTCCTTACGGTGCTGTCGCTTTGTATCTGCGACACGGCGTAGCTCCGTTTCATGACGTCCAGTTCCTTCCTGCATGGATTTTGTCCAGGAGCGCCTGTCCAGTGCCGTTTGCTCCCAGTTGCTCGATGTGATGTGAAATTTCTTCAAACTGTTCTTGGCGTTGTCCGTGAAGCGTTTCTTTGGCCCACCGGGGGCTCGCTGACCTTCCTTCAGTTGAGAGTACAGGATCTGTTTAGGAAGACGTGTGTTGGACATGGGGATGACACGGCCAGTCCATTGAAGTTGGTGCTGCATTATTGCGGTGGTGATGCTGGTCATGTTGGCTTCCTCCAAAACGCTGATGCTGGTGCATTTGGTGCATACACAGACAACACTGGTGCTCAGGATTGAACACAGATTGGTGGAGCTGTGCAGCAGCAGCCCAAACTATTGTACAACCTCCTTCTTTAACCACATGTGGTGAAGACCACACTGCTGTTGGGTAGTGACTTTCATGAATCCCCGTTTAGCTCTTCCAGTCTCATGCAACCACAGGATTTACAACCCTATATTTCACCTCTTCCACTATCCACCGACCCACACAATCTACATGATTCACTTGCATTTCTTCCAGACCAGAGTACTACATTAACCACTCAACCTTCGGTCTGTACACTGGAGAAATCAAATACATTTTGTGGAGCTTCTGAATGTAAGTATTTACTCTGAGCTTTCAATTGCCAGCCATTTTAGTTGACCATCTCACTCCCTGTCTGCTTATGGCTTCCTGTGCTATTACAAGGAGGCCCAGACAAAACTAAAGGAACAACAGAAGGGGTTTTAGAGAATGATCCCGAGGATGATTAGGCTAACATATGATGAATGTTTTACAGAACTGGGCCTGTACTTGCTGAGATATAGAAGGAGGACATTGAAACTTACCAAATAGTGAAAGGCCTGGTTAGAGTGGATGTTTCCACTAGTGGGAGAGTCTAGGACCAAGGGGCATGGCCTCAGAATAAAAGGATGTACTGTTAGAAAGGAGATGAGAAGGAATTTCTTTAGTGAGCATTTCCATTATTTTCTGTTTTTAGCATAGAAACATAGAAACATAGAAATTAGGTGCAGGAGTAGGCCATTCGGCCCTTCGAGCCTGCACCGCCATTCAATATGATCATGGCTGATCATCCAACTCAGTGCTAGGTAATTTGCTCCGGTATTTCTACACAGCAGTGACGTTGATTTGTTAGTTTTAGAGGTTGAATCGATCGCAGAGCCTGCACTTGGTCTCACCAATATATAGGAGTCCACACCCGGAACAGCGGATGCAGTAGATGAAGTTGGAGGAGGTGCAAGTGAACCTCTGCCTCACCTGAAAAGACTGTTGGGGTCCTTGGACGGAGGTAAAGGGACAGAAGTTGCATCTCGTCCGTTTGCAGAGAAAGTACCTGGGGAGGGGGTGATTTGGGTGGGAAGGGAAGAGTTGACCTCTTTACCTATTTGCTCTCATATGTCCATCAATTCCTCTTTAATTCACCCTCTGCTCAGGTCAATGTTACAATATGTGATTAACTTTGAGATCTGTGTTTTCTCTGAGTGCACCAGTTTCTTTGCACATCTTCGGGATATGGAAGGGAGCTGCAGCCCCTGGAGTAAACAACATAGTTGAAAACTCCAGACAGATAGCATTTGAGGTCAAAGTTCAAATTAGGTCTCTGAGGCTTTAGCACTAACTCTTTGAAAGGGTCTCAGCATAAAATGGCAATTTCTTTAGCCAGAGGGTCGTGAATCTGTAGAATTCATTGCCCCAGATGGCTGTGGAGGCCAAGTCATTGTGTATTTTTAAAGCGGAGATTGACGGGTTCTTGAATAGGTTGTGAGGAGAAGGCAAGAGCATGGGATTGACAGGGAAAGGTAGATCTGTCATGATTTAATGGTGGAGTGGGCTCGATAGGCTGAATAGCCTATTCCTGTCCCTATGATTTACGAACTTATTAACACTGTTCCACCTCCAATTCATTTGCCAACATAGTACACTTGATAAATATAATGTTAAAATGATTGCAATCCCCTGTACAGACCCCTGATTGAGAGAATGAATGAATGAGTGAATGAATGAATGCATGATATTTTATTATCACATGTGGCACGTCACAGTGAGATTCTGTGTTTAGCATACCGTTCTCAAAGTATGTTGAGAGTCGCCACATATATAGTAGGGAGCGGTCAAATTTGCAAAGTGTTCAATGCAGTTCCAATGGTCCCTCTTCATTCTCGGCTATCCCCCCCACACCGGGTCCCTCCCTCCCCATGCCAGGTCCCTCTTTGTTCTTTCGGCTGCGCTTCCTTAGCAGTCAAGCGCTCTGTTGGATTGCCGGCACTCACCGCGGGTCTGTCCTCGGCTGCTCTCCCCATCCCTTCACGAAACATGCAGCTCTATATTGTCACTGTGCTCTAAAAGTACTGATCTGGCTGGGCAGGCAAGGAGTCTATATTGACGTAGCAGTATAACGAGCACATAGTGTACACACAAGTCCCTAGCTATCTTTTTGATTCACCAAGTGCCTCGGGCACATTATAAACCTCCAGCCTCCACACCCAATTTTCCAGTGAATTAGTGCTCAATGTGTTGCACACAGCAATGCACTCAGTGCCTGCCTGTGTCACTGCAAAGGGACCTGCATGTCACAGCAGTTCAAGATGAGCAGCAGAACTATAGTTGCATTTTCTGAAAAAAAAGGATCAGAAATGATGAGGCTCTGCTCGAGATCATTGTAGGATCAGAATTGAGGTTGTAGCTTCACACAGTCATACAGCGTGGTGGAGAAAGCCTTTGATAAAGTGCCACACGTGAGGCTGCTGAACAAAATGAGAGGCTATGCTATTAGAAGAAAGATTCTCTGTGGATTGTCACCTTGTCGTGGTGGAAAAGCTTGTGTGATCCTAAGAGCGATGCTGACTGGAGCTGTGCTCTTGGTAGGGCCACCCATGGCAGTAAGGTCGAGAGGGAGGTCTCTGACAATGAGCAATACAACCAAGACCTCAACGGTGGAACAAGTGGAGGATGATGGCTGAACTTAGTGGAGCGTCACAAAAGTTGAGAAGGCGGATGAAGGCTGCAGCAGAAAGGGGTTTCCAGTCATCTTGGACTCCATGCCACTGGATCCTGACCCTGATCTGTCAAGGACCGTGGGGTGACTGCCTGTGCACCAGTCTCCCCACGTTAAACAAAGTCACGCACAGGCATCCTCCATTTAGCACCCTGGAGGGGTGAAGGAAAAAACCAAATGCAAACCTCCACTACCTTGTGGCTATTACCTATTCAGGAAAGGTGAAGTCTGGATCTGATGGAATATGCGGAGGGGACCACCATTTGGTGGTCCAACGAGTAGGAAGATGGACCCAGCAAAGCGTCGTGGAGCGCAATTAGGGCACAAAGTTCATGAAGATCACTGGTGGCCATCCACTGCATCCTGACCTATTGCCAGCTGTCTCTTGACTGTGTCTTGCCACTGGATCCAGATGGGCCGGAGCGAGAGAGTGAGGCTGACGATTTGCACAACTTTCCCTCACTTTAATCCAAGTCAAGAGCAAGTCATGACTTCAGGACCCGTACCGCCCAACTGGGCGAAGCAGGATCACCACAGGAGCATGTGCAGCTGAGAAGAAGTGCACCGCAGAAGCTCAGAGTAAATGCAGGTTCGAGCCACTTCAACTTCTACTGCAGCACCCACACAACTGTGTCTCATATGCGGGCGAGCCTTCCAGGCCCGAATCGGTCTCACCAGTCACCTTCGGACAAACAAAAACACTGAGGCCATGGTATTCTTCGACTATGAAGGATGAACAACAACAACAGCATGGAAACAGGCCCTTCGGCCCACTTGCCCATGCCAACTAATATGCCCATCTAAACTTGTCCCACCTGCCTGCTTTTGGCTCATATCCCTCTAAACTGTCCTATCCATGTATCTGTCTAAATGTTTCTTAAAAGTTGTGATAGTGATGTAATTATATTGCTAACCTTTACTTCATTCACAGGTTTTCTGCTATTTGAACTTGCTAATCAGACATTGGGAGCAGAGTTCTGTGTGAATGCTTAAGAATGCTTAGGGCAGCATAGTTATAGAGCTACTGCCTTACAGCACCAGAGACCCAAGTTCTATCCTGTCTACGGGTTCTGTCTGTATGGAGTTTGTAAGTTCTCCCCGTAACCTGCATGGATTTTCTCCAAAGACGTACAGGGTTGTAGATTAATTGGCTTGGTATAAATGTAGGGAGTGCAGCGTAGGTTCACCAGGTTAATTCCCGGGATGGCAGGACTGACAAATGATGAAAGTATGGATTGACTGGGATTATCTATATTACTAAAAGTAAGATCTTGACTGCCTTTGACGCACAGCAATTTGATTTCTGAGAGAACGCCGCCACGTACGGCCGTCATTTTTGGCCACCTCGCTCAGAGCCCCCCTCCGCCGGACTGGACCAGAGGATTTTTCCCATCGATGTAAAATCAGAGAGATATAAATGTTTTTTTTTTTTAATTGCCACTCTCTCTGCTGCCCCTGCTGGTGGGAGGGGGGAGGGACTATAAAACCCAGAAGTGGTATGCCTCACTCAGTCTCTGCAAGATGGAGGAAGCCAGAGGGCACGTCTCTCTGAGCTCTAAATAACGCTGAACACATATCTACTCAACTGTGGTTTGAAAATGAAAATATGGTTGGTTTGAAGTAAAAAGGCACTGAAATGGATGATCGGGGGGGTTTGGGTTGAAGTAAAAAGGCACTGCATGCAAATGGTTATTTGGGGGGTTTGGGGTTGAAGTAAAAAGGCACTGCATGCAAATGGTTGTTTGGGGGGATTGGGTTGAAGTAAAAAGGCACTGCATGCAAATGGTTGTTTGGGGGGTTTGGGTTGAAGTAAAAAGGCACTGCATGCAAATGGTTGTTTGTCGGGTTTGGGTTGAAGTGAAAAGGCACAGCAAAGGGTTGCTTGGGGGTTTTGGGTTGAAGTGAAAAGACACTGCAGATGGTCTAAACTTGACAACTTCCTGTTGGCACTATATAGATTTTAGACAAAACCTTTACCACTTACGGCTATGATTTTTGGCAATCTTACTCAGTCCCCCTCTGCTCATCAGGTGCAGAGGATTCTTCCCATCAATGAAAAACAAAAGTGTTATTCGAGTTTAAAAAATGTTGAGAATCTCTCTCCTGCCAATTGTAGGCCACGCCTTTTCCGGTTGTAGGGGAAGGGATTATTAAACCCGGAAGTGTGGGTGTGGCTCAGTCTCTGCATGATGGGGGAGGGAGAGGTCACGACTCCCTCAAAGACCTGGCTATGGAGGAGACCTCCAGCAGATATCATACACCTACCAACTATGCCTCCCTCTATGCGCTGGGCGCCAATGACGCCATCTGGGGCCATAATGGAGCAGGGGTAAGAGCCCAGGAGGGCAAACTCAAAAAAATTAAAAATTGGCTTCCGGCATAATGGCCTTTGTGATGTCCGTACACGGGGGGCTGCTGACAGAGACACAGCAGGATGCTGTGCAATGCCCATTTTGAGATCAACTGTCTGCGTAAAAACGCAATAGGGCGGCACTCAATCCAAAATTTGCTGTGCTGTGCAAGGCCAGCAACGTCCAGCCGGCCAATTATCTATTTGGGGCAGACCTGCTAAAGCAGGTCCGCGAGCTGGATGATGAGGCCAAGACCATTTGCCTCATGAGCCGAGCCCAAACAACACCCAGGGCCTCATTACACCGGGCTCACCCCTATGCCGCCTTTAACACCAAGCAAAACCAGCCTAGGGGCTCTGTGACAGGAGGAAGACTCAAGCTGGAAGCACCGAGGTATTTTTTAGGGGTAGGCCCTGCCTGCCCACGGCTCGGATGCGTGTGGGACTCCCGCCATCAGCCCTCCTTCCCAAGGCAAGAGGACGGAAGCCAGGACCACACCGGCTGTAACGTCCAAGGTAGGAGAACCTTGTTCCTTGTGGAACACCTTACACATCACTCACTCACAAGTTGGGGGAGGGATTGCGACATTCTTTGAATGAATGGAACTGGATCACAGCAGACCCGTTCATACTGCACAGTAGACAAGGTTTTAAAATTGAGTTCCTTCTTGATTCATCACCACCCACATAGAATTTACCAAACCGCACATATGTGTTCTCACAACAGGAAAGATTTGAGGTACAAGCTGAAATTCAGGCTTTACATACAAAAGGGGTGATTCAGAGGTCACACCAGGTATCACACCAATTTGTATCCAACATATTAACCAAGCGGAAAAGTGATGTTATATCATCCTGGACTTGACGGAACTCAATACTTAAAAATGGATAACTTTGGCACTGCCATCCAACTGGTTTCCAAAGGATGTTATATGGCATGCAAAGATCAAAAAGATGCATACTACTCAGTATCAGGAGCACAGGAGATATTTGAAATTTAACTCAATGGGGCAACTCTGGCAATTCAAAGCATTGCCTAATGGTCTGACTTCAGCTCCCAAACTATTTACAAAATTATTAAAACCAGTTCTGGGGCTACTATGCACTCAGAATCACATGGTGATGGCTTATTTCAATAACATTCTAATAATTGGGGACACCAAGGAATCAGCTGAATCATTTAAGGGGTAGGAATTAATAAGCTTTGGCTTCTTCCTGCTCCTTTACGGACACATACGATTTCATATATTTATACTTACTGTTTATGACACTTTATAAATATTCTTGTTTTGTTTTTTGTATGGTATTTCACACTTGTTTTTTATTGTTTTATTCAGTTCGAAATAAATAAATAAATATTTCAGCTACCAAACTCATGTTTGAGAGGTTAGGATTCCTAATCCATCCAGTTAAGTCAAAATTGACTCCAATCTGGGTAATTGATTACCTGGGGTTCACAATTAACTCAATTCAAATGTTGGTGATACTGCCAAGTGGCAAGCAATCAGAGTTAATGGAAGCCTGCAATAAGCTAATTGCTAACAACAGCCAACAATCGGACAAGTAGCAAGTGTAATTGGCAAGCTTGTGGCAGCCTTTCCAGCTGTACCCTTCGGACCATTGCACTATCAAAATCAACGTGCAAAGGAACAGGGTCTCAAATCCCACCCAGGCCAATTCGGTAGACCCAGGCAATTACCACCAGAGGCCATTGCAGAATTAAACTGGTGGGTTACAAATATACATCACTGCTCCAAGAAAATTCTAATTGATACTCCATCGGTAATATTACAAACCGATGCAAGTGGCCTGGGCTGGGGAGCAACAGATACCATCTCCAGTTGCGGGTGTAGATGGAATGTGCAGGAGTCCTTAATTCTTCAGCAACATGGCATTAACTACTTAGTGTTGTTGGGAGCACTCTATGGACAAAAGGCTTATTGCAGCAATATGCATCATGTGCATGTTCAACTACAGATTGACAACACCACGGCGGTGGCATATGTCAATCTCATGGGTGGAATAAAGTCTGTATCTTGTGACAAATTGGCAAACCTTCTTTGGCATTGGTGTATTGCAAGGAACATTTGGGTCACGGCAATTTACCTACCACGTAGATACAATATGGTGGCGGACACTAGATCACGGAAATTCAATGATAACACAGAATGGATGTTGAATCATGTTGTGTTTACCGACATTATTGCCCGATATGGCATGCCGGATATTGACTTGTTTGCATCCAGATTGAATCACCAGTTACCCAAATATGTGTCATGGGAGCCAGACCCAGGTGCAGTGGCAGTCGATACATTCACACTGCATTGGGGAGGAATGTTCTTGTATGCTTTCCCTCCATTTTGCCTCATCAGCTGAAGCTTGGTAAAAATAAAGCAAGACAATGCTACAGGTATTTTGGTAGTGCCAGACTGGCCTACGCAATTTCGGTTCCCACTAGTCCTGGGAATAATGACACAGCCTTTCATGGCTGTCCCCAAAAGCAGGGAAACATAGAAACATAGAAATTAGGTGCAGGAGTAGGCCATTCGGCCCTTGGAGCCTGCACCTCCATTCAATATGATAATGGTTGATCATCCAACTCAGTATCCTGTACCTGCCTTCTCTCCATACCCTCTGATCCCCTTAGCCACAAGGGCCACATCTAACTCCCTCTTAAATATAGCCAATGAACTGGCCTCAACTACCCTCTGTGGCAGAGAGTTCCAGAGACTCACCACTCTGTGTGAAAAAAGTCTTTCTCATCTCGGTCTTAAAGGATTTCCCCCTTATCCTTAAGCTGTGACCCCTTGTCCTGGACTTCCCCAACATCGGGAACAATCTTCCTGCATCTAGCCTGTCCAACCCCTTAAGAATTTTGTAAGTTTCTATATGATCTCCTTTCAATCTCCTAAATTCCAGAGAGTATAAACCGAGTCTATCCAGTCTTTCTTCATATGGAAGTCCTGACATCCCAGGAATCAGTCTGGTGAACCTTCTCTGCACTCCCTCTCTGGTAATAATGTCCTTCCTCAGATTTGGAGACCAAAACTGTACGCATTACTCCAGGTGTGGTCTCACCAAGACCCTGTACAACTGAAGTAGAACCTCCCTGCTCCTGTACTCAAATCCTTTTGCTGTGAAAGCTAACATACCATTCTCTTTTTTCACTGCCTGCTGCACCTGCATGCCTACTTTCAATGACTGGTGTACCATGACACCCAGGTCTCGCTGCATCTCCCCTTTTCCTAATCGGCCACCATTTAAATAATAGTCTGCTTTCCTGTTTTCCCACCAAAGTGGATAACCTCACATTTATCCACATTATACTGCATCTGCCAAACATTTGCCCACTATCCAAAGTCACCTTGCAGTCTCCTAGCATCCTCCTCACAGCTAACACAGCTCCCCAGCTTAGTGTTATCCGTAAACTTGGAGATATTGCCTTCAATTCCCTCATCCAGATCATTAATATATATTGTAAATAGCTGGGGTCCCAGCACTGAGCCCTGCGGCACCCCACTAGTCACTGCCTGCCATTGTGAAAAGGACCTGTTTACTCCTACTCTTTGCTTCCTGTTTGCCAGTCAGTTCTCTATACACATCAATACTGAACCCCTTATGCCGTATGCTTTAAGTTTGTATACTAATCTCTTATGTGGGACCTTGTCGAAAGTCTTCTGGATGTCCAGATATACCACATCCACTGGTTCTGCCTTATCCACGCTACTAGTTACATCACCGAAAATTCCACAAGATTCGTCAGACATGATTTACCTTTCGTAAATCCATGCTGACTTTGTCCAATGATTTCACCACTCTCCAAATGTGCTGCTATCCCATCTTTAATAACTGACTCTAGCAGTTTCCCCACTACCGATGTTAGACTAACTGGTCAGTAATTCCCCGTTTTCTCTCTTCCTCCCTTCTTAAAAAGAGGGGTTACGTTTGCTACCTGCCAATCCTCAGGAACTACTCCAGAATCTAAAGAGTTTTGAAAGATTATCACTAATGCATCCACTATTTCCTGAGCTACTTCCTTAAGTACTCTGGGATGCAGCCTATCTGGCCCTGGGGATTTATCGGCCTTTAATCTATTCAATTTACCCAACACCACTTCCCGACTAACCTGGATTTCCCTCAATTCCTCCTTTGGCCCGCGGTCCCCTGCTATTTCCGGCAGATTATTTATGTCTTCCTTAGTGAAGATGGAACCAAAGTAGTTATTCAATTGGTCCGCCATATCCTTGTTTCCATGATCAACTCACCTGTTTCTGATTGCAAGAGACCTGCATTTGTTTTAACTAATCTCTTTCTCTTCACATATCTATAAAAACTTTTGCAGTCAGTTTTTATGTTCCCTGCCAGTTTTCTTTCATAATCTATTTTTCCTTTCCTAATTAAGCCCTTTGTCCTCCTCTGCTGGTCTCTGAATTTCTCCCAGTCCTCTGGTATGCTGCTTTTTCTGGCTACTTTGTACGCATCATCCTTTGCTTTGATACTATCCCTGATTTCCCTTGTTATCCACGGATGCACTACCTTCCCCGATTTATTCTTTTGCCAAACTGGGATGAACAAATTTTGAAGTTCATCCATGCATTTAAATATCTTCCAATGTATATCCACCGTCAACCCTTTTAGAATTAATTGCCAGTCAATCTTGGCCAATTCACGTCTCATACCCTCAAAGTTACCTTTCTTTAAGTTCAGAACCATTGTTTCTGAATTAACAATGTCACTCTCCATCCTAATGAAGAACTCAACCATATTATGGTTACTCTTGCCCAAGGGGGCACGTACAACAAGACGGCTAACTACCCCTTCCTCATTACTCAAAACCCAGTCTAAATTAGCCTGCTCTCTCGTTGGTTCCTCTACATGTTGATTTAGATAACTATCCCGCATACATTCCAAAAAATCCTCTTCCTCAGCACCCCTGCTAATTTGATTCACCCAATCTATATGTAGATTGAAGTCACCCATTATAACTGTTTTGCCTTTGTCGCACGCATTTCTAATTTCCTGTTTGATACCATCCCCAACTTCACTGCTACTGTTAGGTGGCCTGTACACAACACCCACCAGCGTTTTCTGCCCCTTAGTGTTTTGCAGCTCTACCCATACAGATTCCACATCCTCCAAGCTAATGTCCTTCCTTTCAATTGCGTTAATCTCCTCTCTAACCAGCAACGCTACCCCACCTCCTTTTCCTTTCTCTCTATCCCTCCTGAATATTGAACATCCCTGGATGTTCAGCTCCCAGCGTACGTCACCCTGGAGCCATGTCTCCGTGATCCCATCTATATCATAATCATTAATCATTAATGGAACTGCTGGTACACCAGTAATGGGGGGGGGGGGGTTTGCAGATTCTGAGGAGACCATACCTGGGGCTCGGACTGGCTGACCTAATAGTGGATGTCATTACAGTGGCCTGGAGGGACAGTACACAAAGGCAGTATGCCTCTCACATCAAGAAGTAGGAGATGTGCTGTCATGCCTCCAACATATCATATGACACAGTGTGCATCACAGATGTACTGGAGTTCCTGTCAACTTTATATTATGACCATAAATTAGGCTACAGTGCCATCAACAATGCCAGGAGTGCACTATCCTCATATTTAGTGCTGGGAACGGGGCCCCACCCAGTGGGAAAACATCCCGTTATTACCAGGTTCATGAAGGGAATATACAACACAATACCCCCCAGGCCACGGTAAACGGACACATGGGATGTCAGCGTGGTGCTAACACTACTTCACCAGTGGGCCCCAGCCACCTCCTTATCCTTAAACAAGCTCACCCTCAAGGTGGTCATGCTGATGGCGCTGGCAACGAGTCCAGCCATTACACAAGGTAAGACTGGACAACATGACCACCAACGTTCACACCATAACCTTCGTCATCTATGACTTAATAAAACAGAGCAGGCCGTGGGTACCAGGGCCCAAGCTTGAGTTCCTAGAGGATCCACTACTATGTGTAGTATCACACTTGCACCAGTACATTAAAGTCACCAGGAGCCTCAGAGGCTCTGATTTAGCTGTCCTAATCAGCCACAAGAAACCACGCCACAGGGTATCAGCACAAACCATCTCCAGATGGTTAAAGGAAGTACTGGCGGATGCAGGAGTGAATACTGACACTTACAAATCTCACTCCACCAGGGCTGCATCAACGTTGGCAGCAAGGGCTATGGATGTGCCCCTCGACAACATCCTAGTGGCTGCAGGATGGGCCCAATGAACGGATGTTCCACAGGTTTTATAATAAACCCATTGCCGGACCGGGGGTGTTTGCACGTACCATTTTAGATTCTGTTTATAGTTTCCCCCCAGATTGGGCGGGGTAACTATTATTTTGTTTTCACATTAAAGCATCAGTATTGTTACCTTACTACATTATGTCTGCATGCATTAATTTCTTCTCACTCATCCATGGTCAATCCATTCAGTGTGTGACACCTGGACTCGAACTGGCATGAAATCACAGAGCTTTGAAATCTTCACGTAGTCACTCACATGACTCGGAAGTAAAATAGTAAGATTAAACGAGAACTTACCAGTTTGAAGTTTGATCTTGATTTTATGGGGAGTTACGATGAGCGATTACGTGCCCACCGCTCCCAACCCTCATATTATCAGGTCATCTGGTAGTTCTAGTTCTCCAAATCTTACTATCTACAGGTCAACCTCTCTTGTCTGTGATTTCACACCGCTGCTTTGAAGACTGACGCGCAAGCGGACTGTTGGCTTTCTTCACGTAATCGCTCATCGTAACTCCTCATAAAATCAAGATCAAACTTCAAACTGGTAAGTTCTCATTTAATCTTACTATTTTATTGTGGTTTTTATGGTGGTTTGACCCTGCTTGAAATAGTCTGAAACTGCATTTGAATGTGGTGGCCCTGCACCCTGCATGAAATGATATGAAACTGCATATGAATGTGGTGTCGTTGCACCCTGCATGAAATGGTATGAAACTGTATTTGAATTTGGTGGCCTTGCACCTTCCTTGAAATGGTATGAAACTGCACTTGAATTTGGTGGCCTTGCACCCTGCTAGAAGTGGTAGGAAACTGAACCTGAATTTTGTGGCCTTGCACCCTGCTCGAAGAGGTAAAAAACTGCACTTGAATTTGGTGGCCCTGCTTGAAATGGTAGGAAAATGGATTTGAATTTGGTGGTCTTACACTCTGCTTGAAATGGAATTTCAAGGAATAGCCGCGAGTCAATTGCCAGCCCACCAGCCATGAGTGAGCTGCCAGCACATCAGGCTTGAGGGACTGAGCTGCCACCCCAAGAATCCATTTGGCCCACAATGTCCAGCCCTGTCGTGTGAACATGGGATCCAACGGGTCCCACATAGTCTAGTATTCACTGGAATTTAGAAAGATGAGAGGGGATCTTAAAGAAACATATAAAATTCTTAAGGGATTGGACATGCTAGATGCAGGAAAAATGTTCCCGATCCAGAACCAGCAGCCACAGTTTAAGAATAAGCAGTAGGCCATTTAGTACAGATGAGGAAAAACTTTTTCACCCAAAGAGTTGTGAATCTGTGGAATTTTCTAGCACAGAAGGCAATGGAGGCCAATTCACTGGATGTATTCAAGAGAGATTTAGATATAGCTCTTAGGGCTAATGGAATCAAGGGATATGGGGAGAAAGCAGGAATGGGGTACAAATTTTGGATGATCAGCCATGATCATTTTGAATGGCGGTGCTAGCTCGAAGGGCCGAATGGCTTATTCCTGCACCTATTTTCCATGTTTCCATGCTTCTGTGTAAAATTGTCCCTAGTGTGTGTAGAGGTAGTGTTAATGTGCGGGGACCGCTGGTCAGTGCAGAGTCGGTGGACTGAAGGGCCTGTTTTCGCCCTGTATCTCTAAACTAAATTTGTGTACAGAGCTCTTGCTGAGGTCAAATCAAGTCAACTGACATTTATTGTCATGTACGCAATTACAGTGAAATTCAAGTCTGCTCTACGATTCAATATAATCATGGTTGATCTTTCCAGACGTCAATTCCTCAATCCTCTAATCTTTCAAAAAAAAAAATCTCCATCCAATCCTTCAATTGGTCTTGCATGCACAACACTCTGGGATAGAGAATTACAGAGATTCACCACTGTCTACAAATAGAAATGTCAAAGCTTCCATGGTCAGTTTTATGACCAGTTTTATACGTCCTTTCTAGCACCTGAAGAAGTATCCTGACCTGAAACATCACCTATTCCATGTTCACCAGGGATGGTGCCTGCCCTGCTGAGTCACTCCAGCACTTTGTGTCTCCTTTTTATACTTCCGTTCCTAGATTTCAAAACACATCAAATATTGTCACCATGTTGCTTTCAGCCTAATAATCATATACATTCTCTTTGATCAGTAACGATAAACGTGATGGAAGCACTTCAAAAATCATGTAAAACATTATTAACTTGGTTTCATATAAGTTACAGTCATGGAGTCCGGGAGTCATACGGCGTAGAAACAGACCCTTTGGCCCAACTTGCCCTCACTGGCCAACATGTCCCAGCTACACTAGTTCCACCTGCCCATGTTTGGTCGATATCCTTCCAAACCAAACTGTTTCTGAAACATTGGGATAGCCCATGCCTCAACTACCTCCTCTGGCATCTCGTTCTTACACCCACCACTTTTTGTGTGAAAATGTTACCCCTCAGATTCCTGTTAAATCTTTTCCCTTTCACCTTAAACCTATGTCCTCTGGCCCTCGATTCACCCACTGGGCAAGTTCTGTGAAAAAATAAATCTGTATGGTTTATCTTAATGTCATCTATAAAGGCAACGGGACTGGTCTATCGGTCGCAATAATATTGTATTGATGTTAACATCCCATCAAAAATTGTAAAACTACAGATGCTGAAATATGAAATAAAAGCAGAAATGCTGGAAACAGCAGGTTAAGCAGAGTCTATGGAGGGAGAAACAGAGTTAATGCTACTGGCCAGTTCACATGAAGATTTATTGATCTAAAATTTAGTTCTGTTTCTGCCTCCACAGAATGCCCAGGATCTGCTGAGTATTAAGCCTTTGTTTTTCTTAGCATCATCCTCGTGTTGTTTTGTTAAGCAGCCTCTGGCATCTACACTTGTTCAATGAGGCAGAGCTATCCTCAAAATGCCACCAGTGACAGACACACTGCTTTGCTACATTGTTATCTTCAAAGCAGACATGATCAACACAACAGTCAAGTCAAGTTGGGTTTATTGTCATCTGCACTAGTACTGTGAGGTGCAGGTACAGTGAAAATCTTGCTTACAGTAGTTTCATCAGCACATAGACTCAGACAACACACAAGCTATATAAATTATACATAAATTACACATACATTTTACAAGGCAGTGGAAACATAAATACGACTGTGCATAAAACAAGACATTAGTGCAAACGCAATTGGAAAAGAACACTGTAGTGGTGCATGAGAAGGTCCGTAGTGTTTCGCTGCGGAGGTGGAATTAGGGTCGTGCAGGTCAGTAAAAGAACCTGATGGTTGCAGGAAAAGAAATATTCCTGAACCTTTTGGTATGGGACTTCAGGCTCCTTACCTTCTGCCTGACAGTAATAGCAGGGAATGATTGATGGTGGGAATAATTGGAGATACATGTTGCTTTCTTGAGACAGCACCTTGTGTGGATGCTGTGGATGGTGGAGAGGGCTGTGCCCATGGTGAACCAGGCTTAAGTACCTGTCCCACTTGGCAATTTTTTCAGCGACTGCCAGCGTCATATCAGTGGAATTTTCAACATCCAGCAGCGACAAAAAAATGTTGCGACACTTGAAAAAACACGTCAAACGCGTCACGCCGCAAATTTTTTGGTGACCTGATACGTCAGTCAATAATGCCAGCAGTTGCTGAAAAAATCACCATGTGGGACAGGCCCTTTAGTCCACAACTTACTGCAGCCTCTTGCATTTCTGTGGATTGGAACTGCTGTAACTGCTGTACCTGGCTATGATGCAACCAGTCAGGTTGCCTTCTACAGTAGAAGTTTGTTAGATTATTTGGTGGCATGCCAAACCTTCTAAGCATTTAAGAAAGTGGAAAAAGTTGAATCAGTGAATGACATGAAATTCATCTCTTTGAGCTTCTAACCTGAACTTTGTTGAATAGCCGCCTGTTCCTTCGAAGATACCCCTGAATTAAGACAAAGTCATGTATGAACAATGTGTAGGAAGGAACTGCAGATGCTGGTTTACATCGAAGATAGACACAAATTGCTGGAGTAACTCAGCGGAACAGACAGCATTTCTGGATAGAAGGAACGGGTGACGTTTCGGGTCACGAAATGTCTCGACCTGAATTGTCACCCATTCTTTCTCTCCAGATGAGTTACTCCAGCATTTTGTGAAAAATTTCTCTGAAAAATATAAACTTTTGTGTGCATTTTGAACCATAATTACACTTGAACACATCATGAATCGAAAAAATATTGTTGAGATGCATTAATGATACTTGAGATTCAATTTGATTACAGATGTCTATCTTATGAACAATGCTGCTTTTTGTAAAATGTTCAAGAAGTTCTGAGAATATGTTCTTGTTGCTTCCGAGTTCACTGTCTGTGAAAATTCACCTAACTGATTGGATGTGCAGCCAGTTTGTGACATTTCTGTTAATGGATATCACATTATTCGGGTACCGGAGGTTATGGGGAGAAGGCAGGAGAATGCGGTTAGGAGGAAGAGATAGATCAGCCATGATTGAATGATAGAATAGACTTGATGGACCAAATGGCCTAATTTTGCTCCTATCACGTATGATCTTATGATCTTATAAAATTCCACTATGCCTCAAACATCCTCCCGTACACACAATCAAAAGGCCTTCGATGTAAGATGATAGATGAGAGGAATTCTGTACCAATATAAAAATGTGTGGACACTATAATTTTGCCACAAACTGGAATATCTGCATTATGTTTAAATGGACCAAAGCTACAGTAAACCACTGATAAATCTGAATGTTTTGTTTGTAATGGCTTTTTTTGTCAAAGTGCTGTGTTCTGTTACCATTGGCCCTTTCAACAGTTGAAACCTACCTTTTATTTAATGTACTTGAAGGTTTTGCACATTTACAGCGTTATTCCTGCTAATTTACGCACATTCTGCTGTATCTAACAGCTGGAGCATTAAAGTGTAATAATGTATTTATTCCAGCCTAATTAGGAAATATTGAAGGTTTTAAACCCTTTTCTTTCAAGTAATTATTTCTTGCACACTGATAGGAAGGAAATAGGAATTTTGTATATCTTGTTTAAGAAGGAACTGCAGATGCTGAAAAATCTAAGGTAGACAAAAATGGAGAAACTCAGCGGGTGAGGCAGCATCTATGGAGCGAAGGAAATAGGCAACGTTTTGGGTCGAAACACTTCTCCAGTCTGAAGAAGGGTTTCGACCCAAAACGTCGCCTATTTCCTTTGCTCCATAGATGCTGCCTCACCCACTGAATTTCTCCAGCATACTGTACATCTTAATGGCTGAATATAGGAGAATAGCTGATTCCTCTTTAACATTGAGCACGGGGAAGAGAGTGCTCTTGTAAATATTTGTGACCATTGAGTCCTCTTCCCTTCCCACTAATTTTAGTATTGGTCTGGACCCTTCTTCACCCTTTGCTTGCAGTTTTGTGTGTCTACGATAAACCTGAAGTGCAAACAAATTGCAAATGGATCAGAAATATAAAGTTTACTTTCTTTCTTTTAGTTGGCCAGCAGCAACAAAATTACAGCTTTATCATGAGAAAGATTTACATCAACAGCAAGCAGTATATTTGTGGACAAACTAGTTCAGTCTACTTTAGAGACACAGCATGGAAATGGACCCTTCTGCCCACCCAGTCCACTCCGACCACCAATCACCCATTCACACTAGTTCTATATAATCCCACTTTCTCATCCTCTCCCTGCACATTTGAGGTGATTTTACAACCATCAATTAACTTACAAATCCGCCGTCTTTGGGATGTGGAAGGAAACCGGAATGCCCGGAGGAAACCTGTGTGGTCCAAGGGAGAACGTGCAAACTCCACACACAGTGCACCCGAGATCAGCATTGAACTCGGGTCTCTGGTGCTGTGAGGCAGCAGACCTAACAGCTGCATTACTGTGCCACCTTATATACTGCTTGAACAAATATTTACTTTGCTCTTCTCCCTAGCGTGCAAGATCAACTCTAAGTGTGCAGGAAGGAACTGCAGATGCTGGTTTAAACCGAAGATAGACACAAAAAGCTGGAGTAAAGGGCAGCTCTAAGATTGTTTTGTTTGCTGCTTTAGGACATCTGCAGGTTGTTGCACATCATGTTTAACCGTCCATCTCTTGGCGGACTGTTATTAATCATTTTGAGGTAAGCCACAATGAATAGCATTGACCTCACTGTTGCTTTGCCAGCAAATTCTAGCATGCTATGCTGGAGCTTCTGAGCTATACAAAGCCATGTACCAAATATATATTTATAACATAATGGTGGAGATTAATTAATGTAGTATCAAATCTCAGCTTCATATGTACATCCGCAAATTTTATTATTGAGAATTAAATTGTTGTGAAGAAATTGCGAATTCTGCAATATTTGGCTTTTACTCACCAATCTTCTTCACACACTAACTCTCTCTCTCTTGTAGATGCAGAGAGAGCAAGCAAGAGAGAGGTCAAGTCAGGGTTTAGTCAAAAAGTAGGAAATGATGGACTGCTTGCAGTGTTTTCAGGGAATCTGCTTGTCCTGGCAATGGAATGGCAATTGGCGCGCCTGTTCTCAGGACTGGGTCTGACTGAGACTGCAGGTGTGTTTCACCCAGTTTGAGTCTGAGATAGAGCCAAGCAGTCCATCTCTGTCAAAGTCATCAGTCTGACGCCTGTTCTCACCCTACAAGTCCTCACTGAATTATGATGGCCAAGAGAGTTGGGAAAACAGCAGAAGTCAGCAGGCAATTCCATTATTAGCAGACAAAAAATATTGTTAAAAGGTATTTAAAATGTTTAAGAAAGAACTGCAGATGCTGGAAAAATCGAAGGTAGACAAAAATGCTGGAGAAACTCAGTAGGTGAGGCAGCATCAATGGAGCGAAGGAATAGGTGTCGGTTCGGGTCGAGACCCTTCTTCTGACGTAGGGGTGGGGGGCGACGGGAAGAAGAAAGGAAGAGGCGGAGACAATGGGCTGTGGGAGAGCTGGTTAGGGGAGGGGAAGGAGGGAGAAAGCAAGGACTACCTGAAATTGGAGAAGTCAATATTCATACCGCTGGGGTATAAACTGCCCAAGCGAAATATGAGGTGCTGCTCCTCCAATTTGCAGTGGGATATTTTTATGAGAATGTACACTTGTGGGAGAAGTTTTCACTTTGAAGGACTTAAGCCAGTGGTGGGAGACATCATAAAATGGCAGTTCTTCCAACTCCTGTGACCACCTGCAAAAGAAAAGAAAATAATATCAAGAATAGTGAAAGGCCTCGATAGAGTGGATGTAGAGAGGATGTTTCCACTAGTGGGAGAGTCTCAGACTAGTGGCCATTGCCTCAGAATTAAAGGATGTGCTTTTAGAAAGGAGGAATTTCTTTAGTCAGATGGTGGTGAATCTGTGGAATTCATTGCCATAGAAGGATGTGGAGGCCAAGTCAATGGATATTTTTAAGCCAGAGGACATTCATGATTAGTACAGGTATCAGGGGTTATGGAGAGAAGGCAGGAGAATGGCATTCAGAGGGAAAGATGGATCAGCCTTGATTGAATGGTGGAGTAGACTTAGAATCATAGAGTGATACAGTGTGGAAACAGGCCTTTAGGCCCGAGTTGCCCACACCGGCCAACATGTCCCAGCTACACTTTGTATACAAATGCATTCTACATGTGTATTGCCAGTAAGCAGCTTCCAGATTTATATCTTACTCATTTCAGTAAAATCCTCTCATTTTGTCTTGTGCAAGATAGTCAGTACATGAGAAGAATTCTCCCACAAGAGGAAGTTTCCTCTCCAACTAGTAAAGCCGTTAATGATCTTATATAGCTCAGTCAGATTTCCCATTACGCTTTTAACTTCCATGGATACAAGTCTGACCTGTACTATGTTTTGTGTAGGAAGGAACTGCAGATGCTGATTTACATCGAAGATAAACACAAAATGCTGGGCTAACTCAGTGGGTCAGGCATCATATCTGGAGAAAAGGAATTGGTGACATTATGGGTCGAGACCCTTCCTTGGTCTGAGGATGGGTCTGGACCCCAAGCATCACCTATTCCTCTTCTCCAGAGATGCTGCCTGACACACTGAGTTTTGTGTCTATCTTCTGTGCAATCTGTTCCCAGAAGTCAACCTGTCCATCCTAAGATAGACACAAAATGCTGGAGTAACTCAGCAGAATGGGAAGCATCTCTCGATAGAAGGAATGGGTGATGTTTCTGGTCGAGACCAGATCTTCAGGGGAGAAGGAGACACAGAGATATGGAAGGGTAAGGTGTGAAAATCAGAGGTCGAAGAGAAGGTAGATTAAGTAAATGTAGAATAGATCATTTCAGCTAGGGGAAGGTGACAATGAGGCATAAAAAGATCATCCTAAGTATTGGCCCTATCATGAACTGCTCAAGACTGTAAATAGAATGGAATTAAATTATTGTGCAACAGTAAACTGCTGGGTGGTCTCAACCTGAAACATCAAATGTATATCGTCATTCCCTTCACAGATGCTGCCTGACCCGTTGCGTTCCTCCAGCAGTTTGTTTTTGCTCAGGTTTCCTGCATCTGCAGTCTCTTGTGCCTCAACAATGAATAATATTGCCATTCTCAGGTGAAGGCAATATTATATGAAAAGAATGAAATTATCACCCGAATTACATAAATGAAAGGACAGTAAAAAATAATTAACAAGTAAGATTATTTTGTTAGGACCACAGAGGAACTGATAATTTAAAGGTATATGATTCAATATCATCTTTGATCAGTTGGTTACATAGTTGTAACCATATTTGGTTAACGCTCTTAAGATGGATATCAGTGAGAATTCTCAAAGATGAGTAACATCCATGAATATGGGGGGAATCTCCAGTTGTCGGTGACAAGTTGGCAATTGTGTGTTTTTAACATTCAATCTAATTTTAAATTTAAATTGATTTTTCCATAAATATGTAAAGCTACGTTATAATGGAAGTGATTTTATAAAGGAAGCATGTTGATTATTGAATAAAACCTCTGAGAAACTGAAATTGTCCAAGATTTTACACTGTTTCCTGTTATCTCATTAAATTAAACACTGATATAACCAACACATTTTTAGCTGGGAAACCAAACTATGCAATCCATGAAAAACCTCAAACATCTTACCTTGAGCTATAACCTTGGAACCACACAGGCAAATTACTTGCATAATTATTTTTTCCTTAAGAGCCTGTCCCACTTTCACGACATAATTCACGACCTCTGCAGAGTTTGCCCTTGACTCATACTCCCAGCGTGGTCATCATGAGGTCGTAGCAGGCCGTGATGCTAGTTGTAGGTACTCGTGGCATCAAGAAGGTCGGGGCGTTTTTCTAGCATGACGAAAAATGTCCACGAGTAAAAAAGGTCGAGAATTAGGTTGTGAAAGTGGGACAGGCCCTTTACAGGCTGCAATGCATTTTGCAACATGTGTAGCAATGACATCACTACAGCACTAGAAATGTCGTGATAATTCATTATGTCAGAATTGTACGCAAATTCCCATTCAGGCACTTTGCGATTTGAAGTTTCAAGTTTTCTTCCATAACGTGTAGGGAGGATCTACAGATGTTTGTTTTCACTGGATATGGACACAAAACTCAGCAGGTCAGCCAACAAACTGGAGAAAAGGGATAGGTGACGGTTTTGGTAACCTGGTTCTGTTTGGGTATAAAAGTTACCTATACCTTTTCTGTGCAGATACTGCCTGACCTGCTGAGTTGCTCCAGCTATTTGTGTCTATCTTCGGTACATAACATGTAGATTTAGTAAACAGAAACAAGAATAAATTTCAAATATATCACATACTAGACTATGTGGGACCTGTTGAGTCTCATGTTCACACAGGAGGGCTAGTCCCCCAGCGCAATATTCTACCTCTCCACAATTCCAATATTGGTGGTAAGTTGTGTGTGGGGGGGGGGGGGGGGGGGGGGGGGGGTTCCTGGAGCGCTAGTATGGGTGTTGTGGGCTGAAGCGACTGGTTTCCAGAGGGCTAGTATGGGCATTGTGGGCCAAATAGATTCTTGAGGTGGAAGCTCAGTCACTCAAGCCTGACGTGCTGGCAGCTCACATATGGCTGGTGGAATGGCAGTTGACTCAAGCAGGGTGCAAGGCCACCAAATTCAAATGCAGTTTCCTACCATTTCAAGCAGAGTGCAAGGCCACCAAATTCTAGTGCAGTTTCATACCACATCAAGCAGGATGCAAGTCCACCAAACTCAAGTGCAGTTCCATACAACTTCATGCAGGTTTCAAGGCCACCAAACTCAAGTGCAGGTTTCTACCACTTTAAGCAGGAGTGCAAGGCCAACAAATTCAATTGCAGTTCCATGTCACTTCAAGCAGGGTGCAAGGCCACCAAATTCAAGTGCAGTTTCATACCACTGGATGCAGGCTGCAAATCCACCAAATTCAAGTGCAGTTTCATACCACACCAAGCAGGGTGCAAGGCTGCAAAATTCAAGTGCAGTTTCCTACCTCTTCAAGCAGGGTGCAAGGCCACCAAATTCAAGTGCAGTTCCCTACCACGTCAAGCAGGGTGCAAGGACACCAAATTCAACTGCAGTTTCCTACCACTTCAAGCAGAGTATACAGTGGCTTGCAAACTTGAACTTTTCCACATTTTATCATGTTACAACCACAAACGTAAATGTATTTTATTGGGATTTTATGTGATAGACCAACACAAAGTGGCACATAAATGTGAAGTGGAAGGAAAATGATACATGGTTTTCAATTTTTTTTGACAAATAAAAAGCTGAAAAGTGTGGCGTGCAAAGGTATTCAGTCCCCTTTACTCTGATACCCCTAAATAAAAACCAGTGCAACCAATTGCCTTCAGAATTCACCTAATTAGTAAATAGAGTCCACTTGTGTGTAATCTAATCTCAATATAAATACAGCTGTTCTGTGAAGGCCTCAGAGGTTTGTTAGAGAACATTAGTGAACAAACAGCATCATGAAGCCCAAGGAACACACCAGACAGGTCAGGGATAAAGTTGTGGAGAAGTTTAAAGCAGGGTTGGGTTATAAAAAATATCCCAAGCTTGAACATCTCACGGAGCACTGTTCAATCCATCATCCGAAAATGGAAAGAGTATGGCACAACTGCAAACCTACCAAGACATGGCCGTCCACCTAAACTGACAGGCTGGGCAAGGAAAGCATTGATCAGAGAAGCAGCCAAGAGGCCCATGGTAACTCTGGGGGAGCTGCAGAGATCCACAGCTCAGGTGGGAGAATCTGTCCACAGGACAACTATTAGTCGTGCACTCCACAAATCGGGCCTTTATGGAAGAGTGGCAAGAAGAAAGCCATTGTTGAAACAAAGCCATAAGAAGTCCTGTTTGCAGTTTCCCACAAGCCATGTGGGGGACACAGCAAACATGTGGAGGAAGGTGCTCTGGTCTGATGAGACCAAAATTGAAGTTTTTGGCATAAATGCAAAACGCTATGTGTGGCGGAAAACTAACACTGCACATCACCCTGAACACACCATCCCCACTGTGAAACATGGTGGTGGCAGCATCATGCTGTGGGGATGCTTTTCTTCAGCAGGGACAGGGAAGCTGGTCAGAGTTGATGGGAAGATGGATGGAGGCAAATGCAGGGCAAATCTTGGAAGAAAACCTGTTAGTCTGCAAAAGACTTGACACTGGGGCGGAGGTTCACCTTCCAGCAGGAAAACAACCCTAAACACAGCCAGAGTTACAATGGAATGGTTTAGATCAAAGCATATTCATGTGTTAGAATGGCCCAGTCAAACTCCAGACCTAAATCCAATTGAGAATCTCTGGCAAGACTTGAAAATTGCTGTTCACAGACTCTCTCCATCCAATCTGACTGAGCTTGAGCTATTTTACAAAGAAGAATGGGCAAAAATTTCAGTCTATAGATGTGCAAAGCTGGTAGAGATATACCCAAAAGACTTGCAGGTGTAATTGCAGCGAAAGGTGGTTCTACAAAGTATTGACTCAGGGGGACAGAATACTTTTGCACGCCACACTTTTCAGTTTTTTTATTTGTAATAAAATTTGGAGACCATGTATAATTATCCTTCCACTTCACAATTAAGCACCACTTTGTGTTAGTCTATCACATAAAATCCCAATAAAATATATTTACGTTTGTGGTTGTAACGTGATAAAATGTGGAAAAGTTCAAGGGGTATGAAAACTTTTGCAAGCCACTGTAAGTCCACCAAAGTCAAGTGCACTTTCATACCACTTCAAGCAGGGTGCAAGGCCACCAATTTCAAGTACAGCTTCCTACCACTTGAAGCAGGGTTCAGGGCAACCAAACTCAAGTGCAGTTTCCTACCACTTCAAGCAGGGTGGATGGCCACCAAACTCAAATGCAGTTTCCAACCACTTCAAGCAGCGCAGGGCCACCAAACTCAAGTACAATTTCCAACCACTTCAAGCAGGTTTCAGGGCCACCAAACGCGTGCAGTTTCCTACCACTTCAAGCAGGGTGGAAGGCGAACAAATTCAAGTGCAGTTTCATGCCACTTCAAGCAGGGTGCAAGGCCTCCAATTTCAAGTGCAGTTTCATACCACTTCAAGCAGGGTGCAAGTCCACCAAACTCAAGTGCAGTTTCATGCCACTACAAGCAGGGTCCAAATCCACCAAACTCAAGTGCGGTTTCATGCCACTTCAAGCAGGGTGCAAGGCCACCAAATTCAAGTGCACTTTCATACCACTTCAAGCAGGGTGCAAGGCCACCAAATTCAAGTACAGTTCCATACCATTTCAAGCAGGGTGCAAGGCCACCAAATTCAAATGCAGTTTCATACCATTTCATGCAGGGTCCAAGACTACCAAATTCAAATGCAGTTTCTTACCATTTCATGCAGGGTGCAAGGCCACCACATTCAAATGCAGTTTCATACCATTTTAAGCAGGGTGAAACCACCATAAAACCCCGCATAAACACGACTCTCACAGCTCAGTAGACATTCAGCGTGTTCAGTTGATTCACAGTTCAGACAGAGTCGTGACCTCTCTCTCCTCATCTTGTAGAGACTGAGCCACACCCACACTTCCGGGTTTTATAATCCCTCCCCCCTCCCACCAGAAGGGGCATGGCCTTCATGCGGTGAATAACAGGAGAGAGATTCTCAACATTTTTTAAACACTATTAACACTTTTATTTTTCATTGATGGGAAGATTTCTCTGCACCTGATGAGCAGAGGGAGACAGAGTAAGATGGCCAAAAATCACAGCCGTGTGTGGTAATATTCTATCTAAAATCAATATACAGTGCAAACAGGACATTGTCAAGTTTAGACTTTTAATAATTTGCCATTTAAAACCAACCACTACCAACCATTTGCTGTGATTTATTTCAAACCAACCACCACCAACCATTTGCTGTGCTTTATTTCAAACCAACCACCATCAACCATTTGCTGTGCTTTATTTCAAACCAACCACCACCAACCATTTGCTATGCTTTATTTAAAAAAACCCACCACCAACCATTTGCTGTGCTTTATTTCAAACCAACCACATTTTCATTTTTAAACCACATTAAGGCACTCAAGTTCAGTAAAACCACACTCACAGTTTAGTAGATATGTGTTCAGTGTTATTCACAGCTCAGACTGAGAGTCGTGATCCTCTCACTCCCCCATCTTGCAGAGATGACTGAGGCACTCAACACTTCCAGGTTTTATAGTCCCTCAGGAAGGGGCGTGGCCTTCAGGAGAGAGTATCTCAACATCTTTTAAACACTAATAACTCTTTTATTTTTCATCGATGGGAAAAATCATCTTGTCCTGCGGAAGGGGTCTCTGAGTAAGATGATCAAAAATCACAACCGTAAGTGGCAGCATTTTTTCTAAAATCAATATACAGAGCAACAGCAAGTGATCAAGATCAGACTTTTAATTTTATAGATAAATGAAACATGAGTGGTGATGAAGGATTTTCACTTTGCAGAATACTTGTGCCTCCACTCTCACAGTTAAGCAGGGATGGCTCATAATGCTGGACAAACTGGTGATACTCACATCTATTAAGAAAATATTTAGGAAGGAACTGCAAATGCTGGTTTAAACTAAAGATAGACACAAAATGCTGTAAAATGCTGACACAAAAACAGTCACTCAGCGGGACGGGCAGCATCTCTGGAGAGAAGGAATGGGTGATGTTTTGTGCCGAGACCCTTCTTCAGACCCTCAGACTCAACATTCCTGGAGAACATGTGTCAAAGACATTTCCATATCTTGGGGTCAGGACCGTTCTTCAGACTCATGTATACAGTAGCTGCTTTCCTTCAGCACCACACCAACAGTCCCATGTCTAGGACTGAGATTTGAAACTCTATGAGACCAAAATCTTGGGTCATGTGTGGACGATGCAGAGGTGGTGCGCATGAGTAAGTGGCAATACTACGTGAGCCAAGCCATCATATATCTGACATTATCAGCCCTGAATTTATCTCTGAAAATATATATATAATTAATCATCAGTAGAATTATTTTTGTTCTGGACTGCAGGGCTTTCACTTTACTTATGCTCTAATAAACTCTGTCCATCTGCAAAATCTGATAACCATCTGGCAGCTTGCTGAAGCCAGGAATTCCAACTGGGAATAATGCCAAGTAGCATCACGAGCAGTGAATGAGTTAAATTGCTAATCAGGGAAACCATATTGATGGACTAAATTCCTGAACGCAGAAATTAACATAAATAGTGTCTTAATAAGCAACCTGTTCGTAGCAACATGTATCCAAACTCATTACACGTTTCATTGGCCAACCATTTCACTTCAATCCAAATCCCCGCCAGCTGATAGTTCCATGTACCGCGTGAGTAATGTTTGCACAAAATAGTGCTGACAAATAATACATTTAACCAACTAATGACCTTACATTCCCAAGAGTGTGATTGATTAGGTAGATTGTAAATTACTTCTGAAACTTCTGCCGGAGAAAGATGAAAGGGATATATTAAAAATAGCTGGGAAGGGATATTCAAAAGGAAACAGGAAAAAAGAAACATAATTTGAATGATTATTGAACTGTGACCAAAATAGATGCACTGAGTGTAACATTCTCACAATACTTAGTGATCCTTTCATAGGTACAGCCTGCAGATTTTTTGAACAAGTACAGATAAAATAAAATAACCATCTTTTAATTAATGTCTTAACAGCATAGTTGACTTTGCTGCCTAGGCTGTCATGTTGAAAGTAAATAACTCAACAAAAGTATTCACACATGCAGCACCAAGGGACAAATTTGGACATCAACGTTTAAGAAACATTTAGACATTTACATGGATAGGACAGGTTTCGAGGGATATGGGCCAAATGCAGGCAGGTGGGACTAGTGCAGATGGGACATGTTGGTCAGTGTGGGCAAGTTGGATCAAAGGGCCTGTTTCCATGCTGTATGACTATATTTTGCTGAAGAACGCTCCAGCCCAAGATCCCCAACAATTGGTCCCCTCACAACTATCTGGTCAGGACTCAGCAGAGCAGTGGCATTATGTCTGGTGCTGCAGAGTGAAATCCCTGCCTCAGAAATGCCCTAAAAGCATTGACGGCTGGCCAAATTCTATTGCCATCATTGTGACTGCACAGTCAACAGAGATTTCGGATCTATATAAATGTCTTACAGGTAAAAGTCATTAAGATTATTGTAGATTGTTAAAAGACAGAGGTTATTAAGATTTTCTTTTAATTTGAATGATCTAAAACCAGATATAATTAAACATTCAAGTTAAGCAAAACGATTTTGAAGTCATAACTTACTTTCCCCTTTGATTCCTAATCCCTCGCCTTGTCATTCTCACTGAACATGATGTGAACTTGGACCCTGCACCAAATTCAACCTGGCACAGAATCTGGGAGACTCTTCTACAGCACTAATGCTCTGAACTCCCAGCTAGTCTGGGCAACATGGCTTCACTCCAACAGATTCTGTTCCGTTTGGAACTGCTGGCATTTGTCAGCAACATCTGGCTCTTTATTTTAGCCGAATTGTGATTGTATATTTCAACATTTAATACGGGCCCTGCAATGTGATATTTGGATCAAAACAAAATGGCTTCATAATTGTGCCACTCTCGAGCTAATGTCAGCCAATAGTTTTAAATGCAGATTGTTTTAACTCTACTGATGGTCAAAAGCATCGCTAAAGACATGGCCGGGGTGAAAGGGCCAGAGTTGTACTGATAGAAAAGTGTATAGAAGTGAGATCGATCGATTGACCAAATGGTGCCAGCACATCTTCTTCGTGTCCGGCCATCATCTATATCACGTCTTTCTGGTTGGTCAGTGACGGTTGACGGTCGGTAGTTGCAGAATTGGCTCCTTCAGTCAGTCACGGTGGTACAGTTTCTGTCGTCAGCATTGCCCGGGATGCACCACGTGGAGGCTTTTGCTTGCATCCCCCAGCACAACTAACTAGCTCTCAATGTCAGTAAGACAAATAATTGACTGCACTTTGGAAGACAAAGGATGAGGACCCACAAACCTGTCTATATCGACGGGACGATGGTGGGGAGAGTCAAAAGCTTCAAACTCCAGATTGTGCATATCTCTGAAGATCTTTCCTGGACCCAGCACACTGATGCAATTATGAAGAATGCCCATCACACCTCTACTTTCTGAGAAGATTATAGAGATTCGGTATGTCAAAGATTCTCTTGAACTTCTACAGGTGTATATTATAGAACACATTGACAGGTTGCATCACGGCCTGGTTCGACAACTTGAATGCTCAGGAGTGAAGAAGTGTGCAAAATGTGGTGAACACTGCCCACTCCATCACGGCAACTGACCTCCCCACCATCACAGGGACTTACAGGATCGCTGCCTCAAAAAGGCAGCCAGCATCATCATCAGAGACCCACACCACCCTGACCTCACAATCAATTCACCCCCGCCACCGGGACAAAGATATGGGAGCCTAAAATTAATAACATCCAGGTTCACGAGCAGTTTCTTCGCTCCAGCCAACAAGCTATTAAACTACAACCTCCCATAAGCTCTGAACTACATAAACTTTGAGGCTTTGGTTTTGACTTTTTGCACAAATATTGTTTGTTTGTTTTTAAGTGTATGTATGTGTGTGTACATATCTATATAATTAAAAGTCTCATCTTGACCACTTCCTGTATGCGCTGTATATTGATTTTAGCAAAAACCCTACCCTGTATCACTCTGATTTTTGGCCATCTTACTCAGTCCTCTGCTGAGCCAGCCCCGAGGATTTTTCCCATCGGTGAAATCGGTGTTTAAAAAACCTTGAGATCATCTGATTGGTCCTCTCGCCTGTCAATCACCGCGATGAAGGTGACACCACTTCCGGGGCGGGGGGGGGGGGCAAGACTATAAAACCCCGGATGCCTGGACATGAGTCAGTCACTCTGCAAGAACGCGAGGGAGAGGCCACGACTGTCATTCTAAGCTGTGAATCAACTGAACTGTGAGTCTGCAATGTACTTGCAATAAATGATGTATTAGCCCTTAATGACAATGCCATGAGTTGTTTGGCCTGCTGCCCTGCCTGTGCTTGAAAGTGCAATGCTTAATTGGAAATGACGTGAAATGAAATGACAATGCCATGAGTTGTTTGGCCTGCTGCTTGAAACTGCAATGCTTTATTAGGTCCGACTGTGTTTGGAAAGAATACATGCTTTATTAGGTCCAACTGTGTTTGGAAGGAATAAATGCTTTATTAGGTCCAACTGTATTTAGTCCAAAAGTCCCACTCACTTCGTGACTTCCGCTTAGTGGACAAGTCGAGCTGATTGCGCAATTTCTGGTGAGTGTGGAAGCCCCATAGTGGAGAGGCCATGCTCAGCCGTGTGAGTAGATTCAAGAATGTTTACAGTCACATATATGGTGTGTGTCAGTGTGTGTGAGTGTGAGTGTGAAACCCCGTGTCTCACTGTGAGTTGGCCCACGAGTGAGAGTTTTCACTCGTGGTGATACGTAGCGGGAACGTGAACTCGTCATGTGTTGCGCTAACGGCAGGTACCGGGAAACTTGTTAACTCGTGAAAAAAATCAAACATGTTTGAGAGTCAAATTAACTGTTCAAGAGTTGTGTGTGGTGCGTGTGTGTGAGTGTGTGTGCTGAGTGACTGAGAATGATGTGTGTGTGTGAGTGTAGTCTGTGTGTGTGTGTGTGAGTGTGAGTCTGAAGTGTATGTGTGTCAGTGATGTGTGTGGTGTGTGTGTGAGTGTATGTGTGTGTGTGTGTGATGTTCAGAGTCTGTGTCCATTGTATGTGAGTTTATATGTTTTTTATGTGTCAGTGATTATGTGCAGCAATGTTGGGATGTGTATGTGTGTGTGTATGTGTGTGTGTAGTGTGTGTGTGTGTGTGTGATGAGTGTGAGTGTGAGTGTGTGTGTAGTAAGTGTATGAGTGTACTGTGTGTGTGTGTGTGAGTCTAATGTATGAGTGTATGTGTGTGTGTGAGTGTATGTATGTGTGTGTGTGAGTGTGTGTGAGTGTGTGTGTGTGTGTGTGTGAGTGAGTGTGTGAGTGGATGTGTGTGTGTGTGAGGTGTGTGTGTGTGTGTGTGAGTGTGAGTGAGTGTGCGCATTTGTGAGTCTATATTTGTGTATATTGGAATTGGTGGAGAGGTGGAATATTACACACACACACACACACACACACACACACACACACACACACACACACACACACACACACACACACACACACACACACACACACACACACACACACACACACACACACACACACACACACACACACACACACACACACACAACACATCACATATATATATAAATAGCATATGACGGCCGGCCATATATCTATATTATCATTGTGACTGCACAGTCAATAGAGATTTTGGATCTATATAAATGTCTTACAGGTAAAAGTCATTAAGATTATTGTAGATTGTTAAAAGACAGAGGTTATTAAGATTTTCTTTTAATTTGAATGATCTAAAACCAGATAGAATTAAACATTCAAGTTAAGCAAAACGATTTTGAAGTCATAACTTACTTTCCCCTTTGATTCCTAATCCCCCGCCTTGTCATTCTCACTGAACATGATGTGAACTTGGACCCTGCACCAAATTCAACCTGGCACAGAATCTGGGAGACTCTTCCACAGCACTAATGGTCTGAACTCCCAGCTAGTCTGGGCAACATGGCTTCACTCCAACAGATTCTGTTCCGTTTGGAACTGCTGGCATTTGTCAGCAACATCTGGCTCTTTATTTTAGCCGAATTGTGATTATATATTTCAACATTTAATACGGGCCCTGCAATGTGATATTTGGATCAAAACAAAATGGCTTCATAATTGTGCCACTCTCGAATTAATGTCAGCCAATAGTTTTAAATGCTGACAGCAGATTGTTTTAACTCTACTGATGGTCAAAAGCATCGCTAAAGACATGGCCGGGGTGAAAAGGCCAGTGTTGTACCGATAGAAAAGTGTATAGAAGTGAGATCGATCGATTGACCAAATGGTGCCAGCACATCTTCTTCGTGTGTATGTGTGTGTGTGTGTGAGTGTATGTGTGAGAGTGTATGTGAGTCTGCATGTGTGTGTGAGTGTACATGTATGTGTCAGTAATGTATGTGTCAGTGATGTGTGTGAGTGTATGTGTGTGTGTGAGTCTGTGTGTCTGTGAGTTTATATGTATGTGTCAGTGATGTATGTGCCAGTTATGTGTGTGTGTGCGTGTGAGTGTATGTGTGTGTGTATATGTGTATGTGTGCTTGTGCATGTATGTGTGTGTGTGTGTGTGTGTGTATGTGTGTGTGTGTGTGTGTGTGTGTGTGAGTGTATGTGTGTGGGTAAGTGTGTGTGTATGAGTGTACTGTATGTGTGTGTGTGAGTCTATGTGTATGAGTGTATATGTGTGTGTATGTGTGTGTGAGTGTGTAAGTGTATGTATGTGTGGGAGTATGTGTGAGTGTGAATCTGTGTGTGAGTGTGTAAGTGAGTGAGTGTGTGAGTGGATGTGTGTGTGTGTGTGTGTGTTTGAGGTGAAGGGTGTGTGTGTGTGAGTGTGAGCGCGTGTGCGCATTTGTGAGTCTGTATTTGTGTATATTGGAATTGGTGGAGAGGTGGAATATTACACACACACATACACATATATATATATTATATATATATATATATATATATATATATATATATATATATATATATATATATATATATATATATGTATATATATTATATATATATATATATATTTTTATATTTTTATATATAGTACATATATATGTATTTTATATACAGTATATATAATATATATAATATACTGTATATGTGTTCCAAGAAGTGAAAAAAAGTCTTTCTCATCTCGGTCTTAAAGGATTTCCCAACTGGTTCAAACCAAAGTCATGGAGAACTCAGCAGGACAGACAAGCACTCTGGCATACGAGAAGGAATGGGTGACGTTCGGGTCGAGACCCTTCTTCAGACCCTTCTTTTGGCATATGTATACACACTACACACACAAGCACACAGATGTGTGTGTTTATATATATATATATATATATATGGGCATAATAGGCTAGGATGTCTTCCTTTGTAAGCTTACAAGGAAGACATCCTAGCCTATTATGCCCATACAGATAAATCCTTAAGCAATATTCATCTACCTAAAGATGCAATAATGTGTAGTAATGTAAACTGTAAAGATATGAAGCATAGGAGAGATATCTGCTCCATGTATAATGATATAGTAAGGCCTTATATGTAAGTAAGCCCTACTGCAAGCATAAAAATAAGACACATAACATCAGACCTGGCTGGAATAAGTATGTAGCTGAGTATCATACTGAAGCCCGTGAAGCCACCAAAGCATGGGCTACGGCAGGTAGACCCAGACACGGGCCTGTGTTTGAGCACAAGAAGCTCACTAATGCAAGGTATAAGTACGCTGTTCGCTTCATCTGTAAAAATGAGCAAGCTGTGAGGGCTGATTCCTGGCTAAGAAGCTGCTAAGTAACAATGCTACAGATTTTTGGAAGGAAGCGAGAGCTCTTAGCAGTTGCAAAACATCTCTATCATGTACTGTAGATGGAATTCCGGAACGGCTAATATCGCGGAGTTATGGCGACAACATTATAGCACTTTATTCAACTGTGTCCAAGGTGACTTGTATAGGGTGGACAATATTGAGAGTAATGACTCGATGGTGATTATGTCACATGAGGTGTATCATGCCATGAACAAGCTGTCCAACAACAAAGCAAGTGGCTTGGATCATATCTCTGCTGAACATCTTAAGTATGTGAGTATGAGGATAGCTCCTCTCCTAGCTATTTGTTTTACTGGCTTTATGATTCATGGCATGTTACCAGACTCAATGTTGTCTGTCCTGTTAGTGCCAGTTATTAAGGACAAAGCGGG
Source organism: Okamejei kenojei (assembly GCA_035221665.1). Taxonomy (NCBI): domain Eukaryota; kingdom Metazoa; phylum Chordata; class Chondrichthyes; order Rajiformes; family Rajidae; genus Okamejei; species Okamejei kenojei. The sequence goes on along the minus strand of CM069149.1, from coordinate 14,231,789 downwards.
TAAAGTAGGCAGTTTAAATAATTACAGGCCCATAGCTTTAGCCAGCATATTGTCAAAAGTCTTAGAAAGGGTTCTGCTGGATAGAATACATGAGTTTGTTAACACCACAGATAACCAGTTTGGCTTTAAAGCTAAACATGGCACTGACTTATGCATATATGCCCTAAAGGCGATTGTAAACAAATATAGAGGCAAAAACTCTTCAATCCTTATGTGCTTTATTGATGCTTCCAAAGCCTTTGACAGTGTTAATCACAGAAAGCTGTTTGGTAAAATGCGTCAAAGAGGGGAGCCTAAATACATTGTTAGAATACTGGCCTACTGGTATGCCCACCAGACTATGCAAATAAAATGGGGCAATAGGGTCTCAGCCCCATTTGGGGTTAGCAGTGGTGTTAGACAAGGGGGAATTTTATCCCCAGTCCTTTTTAATCTATATATCGATGATCTGTCTAAACAATTGAAAGCCTGTAACACTGGATGCGTGATTGGTAATATTTTAGTGAACCATATTATGTATGCAGATGATCTTGTGGTCTTTAGTCCATCTAGCACTAGTCTCCAGCAGCTCCTTACTGCATGTTCCGTGTATGGTTTGGAACATGACATTAAATATAATGCTAGTAAGAGTGCTGTTATGGTCTGTAGAACCAAAGAGGATAAAAGCCTAAAATATCCTGATTTTAAATTGTCTGACAACAATCTTAGTGTCTGTAATAAGATAAAATATCTAGGGCATATTATTACAGAACAAATGACAGATGATGAGAATATTTATAGGCAACGACGCATTCTGTATATACAGGCGAATATCCTCTTGCGTAAATTTGGTGCGTGTGCAGATGTGGTGAAGATGGCGCTATTTAGAGCATACTGCACACCCCTCTACACTGCGCACCTGGGGTCGAACTATTTAAAGACAAGAAAGCAGAGACTAAAGGTTGCATATAACAATGCCATGAGAACACTGCTAAGGCAACCAAGATGGTGTAGTGCCAGTAATATGTTTGTGGCTGCAGGAGTCAGTACTCTAGAAGCTATCCTAAGACAGCACATGTATACATTCATTTGCAGGATAAATGACTCTAAAAATGTGCTTATTGTGGCCTAGACAAACATAAGGGTTAGCACTACACGCTACGAATCCCAGTTGTGGAGACACTGGTATCGTTGTCTCGTTGTACGACATTGATCATTTTTTACTCTTGATTTTTAACTTGAGTATTGTGGGTTTTTTTAAAAAATATATAAATTATGATGTTTTTATGTGATTTACCATGATTTTATATATATTCATGATATTTGAGATGCAATGCTTTTAATGTAATGTTGCCCCTTGTCTGGACCTTGAGTCCGTAATAAAGTTATTATCACACACACACACACACAGACACAGAGCTTCACTTCTCATTTATTATATTGTTTACAGAGTATTATGTTTACATATTCTGTTGTGCCACTGCAAGTGTGAATTCCATTGTTCTATCTGGGACATTTAACAATAAAACACTCTTGACGTGACTCTTGGAAAATTGGGCGAAGAGATCAAAGTCGTCTCACCTGTTGTGGGCTTTGGTGACAGAGAGGGTTATGTGGACATGGTTCTGATTGGCAGTCGGCCCGCGTGGGTTTCTCCCCTCTGGGCTGTGTGGGTTTCCCCTCGCTGTGCTGCCTACTCATCTCCTCTCCCTGCCACGTGAGCAGCCCGTTTCTCCTGTTGTTCTCAATCTTCCCTTTCAAAGCTTCATATCTAATATTTCCTTTCGAGGAGCTTGAGATTTAATAATAACTCCTGCTCTCATCGAATTAAAACAAGATGTGCTCAAATGATTATAAATTAAAAACTGCCTTTACACAAGGAAGCTTTAAAACAGAATTATTAAAGGTCTTTTTTTTTTATCAGCATACAAACCAGTTTAGAAAATGAATTATTGAAAAAATAAATATTAAGATGAAAAATAATTAGTTAAACATCCTATAATCTACATTTCAATTTCTATATTGACATTTCAAGCAGTACATTAAAAGTATGTCAAGAAAATTAAATCTTAATTTGATCTAGTTGCAATCCAGGTAAGAATCATTGGTGTACAATATTTGTATGTAAAATCATAGTTTAGGCATTCTTATTGATTCATTCATATGGCAGGAAATAAATAATGAATGATGTTGGTGATGATTCTCTAAGATCTTCAAAAACTGAATAGTAATTTTTGTAGATATTCCTATATTTATGCATTTGTAACATCTGTCTTTATCTTAGTTTAATTTACATAAAAACATAGAAACATAGAAACAATTAAAAATAGGTGCAGGAGTCGGACATTCGGCCTTTCGAACCAGCACCACCATTCAATATGATCATGGCTGATTATTTAAAATCAGTACCCTGTTCCTGCTTTTCCCCCGTATCCCTTGATTTCTTAAGCCCTATGAGCTAAACAGATTCACAACTCTCTGGATGAATAAAAATGTTCTCATCGCAGTCCTAAATAGCCTAACCCTTTTTCGTAAACTGTGGCCCCTGGTTCTGGACTCCACCAACACCAGGAACATTTTTCCTGCATCTAGCCTATCCAATCCTTTAAGAATTTTATATGTTTCTATAAGATCCCTTCTAAGTTCCGGTGAAGACAAGCCCAGTCGACCCATTCTCTCATCATATGTCAGTCCCGCCATCCTGGGAATTAACCTGATGAACATACGCTGCAGTCCCTCAACAGCAAGAATGTCCTTCCTCAAATTAGGAGACCAAAATTGCACACAATACACCAAGTGCGGTCTCACCAGGGCCCTGTACAACTACAGTAGGACACCCTTGCTCCTAAACTCAAATCCTCTCTCAATGAAGGCCAACATGCCATTAGCTTTCTTCACTGCCTGCTGATGAACAAGCACACCCAGGTCTCATTGCACCTGCCCTTTACCTAATTTGACCCCATTCAGATAATGATCTGCCTTCATGTTCTTGCCACCAAAGTGGATAACTTTCAATTTATCCACATTATACTGCACCTGCCATGCATCTGCCCACTCACCCAACCTATCCAAGTCCCCCTGCAGCCTCATAGCATCCTCTTCGCAGCTCACACTGCCACCCACCTTTGTGTCGTCCGCAAACTTGGAGATGTCACATTTAATTCCCGCGTCTAAATCGTTAATACATATTGTAAATAACTTGGGTCCCAGCACCGAGGCTTGCGTCACCCCATCAGTCACTGCCTGCTATTCTGAAAAGGACTCGTTAATTCCTACTCTTTGCTTCCTGTCTGCCAACCAGTTCTCTATCCATGTCAATACCCTACCCCCAATACCATGTGCTCTAATTTTGCACACTAGTTTATTTTAGTTTAGAGATACAGTGCAGAAACAGGCACTTCGGCCCACCGTGTCCGCACCGACCAGCGATCCTCGCATAACGCTACCCTACACATTCTGTGGACATCCTTTAAACATTCATACCAAGTCAATTAACCTAGTAACCTGTACATCTTTGGAGTGCAGGAGGAAACCAAAGTTCTCGGAGAAAACCCACGCAGGTCACGAGGAGAACGTACAAAGTCTGTACAGACAAGCACCCGTAGTCAGTATCGTGCCCAGATCTCTGGCACTGCAAGGCAGTAACTCTACTGCTGCGCCACTGTGCCACCATCTCTTGTATACTTTATATTCCTATTTCCCTCTGTGCACATCTTGTGTCCTCTTAATGAATTCACAATATATTTTACAACCAGTAATTTTCATAACAAGTTCCACATTCCCACCACAATGTTTCCTCTGTATTCATTTCTGGATCTCTTGGCTACTATTTATAATAATGGACTTCCACAAAAATGCTTACACTCTCTCTGCATCTGCTCTAGCCTTTTCAATATTTTAAAGATTTCCGATGGGTCACTCCTCATTCTTATTTTGTCAGGGGTTAAGAGAACCAGTGTGGAACCTCTTCCTATGCTGGATATATCTAGTAGCTCCCATCTGTCTTTCTCATTTGCAACGCTGGTAGTTTTGCCAATGTTTCCTAAATTAAATTCCAGTTTATTTTCTGCAAATCCAATTCTTTTCAAGTACGTCGTGCCAACTCACTGCATCCAATGTGGTCTCCATCAATATATTTATGCAATAATCTTGTGAACAATGTAGAAAACCAAGAAATTGGCTGGTTTTTATGGGAATCGCAATAACGATCTTCAGTCACTGTGTTCTACCGTAATAACACAAGCTTGGAAACTAATCACTAACAGTTCATTTTCCTCAATTCACTGCACTTCTTTTTGAATGTTTTTCTTTGCATCTCGGTGCACCTGTGGCTTCCAATGTAGGACACACTATTCATTACAGAAGACACGATGTCCCTCGTGACCCTGAAAAAATAATCTTTATTCCTTCCTTTCCAGCTTTCAGAATTAATAAATGACATCCACCTGCTTTTAATTTGCTTTTTGACAGGAAAAGATGTATCTGCATGATTAGCTTAGCAAGGAGCTCTAAAATATTATCAATTACGCTAATTAAAGTCAAATAGTACAGAACAACAGCCTTTATTCGCTGGATGTAGATGCTGTAAATCTGCGAATATTCTGGCTGCCTTTGCTTTACATGTTGCAGCATGACATTGCCTCTGACCCTCCATTCTTAATTATTTAAGACAGTTTTTGGTCAGAACAAATGGGTTTTTAATGAGCTTCATACTACAGAAATATAGTCAGAGTGAAGTAACATAAAGTAATATACTGCAGTCCTGCATGACAACAATGAATTGGATCTATTATGAGAAGATAAAGTGCCTGTCTATGTTGTTTGATAAATTGTGCCTTTCAGCTCTGGGATAGCCTAAAATTGAGGGATAAGTTAGTTTAATTTGGAGATACAACATAGAAACAGGCTCTTCAGCCCACCGAGTCCACACCGACCATCAATCACCCGTTCACACTATTTCTGTGTTATTCCGCTCTCTTATCCACTCCTCACACACTAAGGGCAATTTACAGAGGTGAATTAGCCCATACAAATGCGCGCATCCTTGGAATGTGGGAGGAAACCAGAGCACCCTGGAGGAAACCACGCAGTCACAGGGAGATTGTGCAAACTCCATACAAACACTACCCAGGATCGAACTCGGGTCTCTGGCGCATTGATAGGCAGTAGCTCCACCTGCGCACCACTGTGCCACCCATAATGTCCTTACTCTCAAGCGAAGCCATTTAGAAAGAAGACGAGGAAACACTTTTACTCACAGAGAGTTGTGTGTGTGGAATTGGGCTGCCTCAGAGGCCGGGGAGGCAGGTTCTCTGGATACTTTCAAGAGAGAGCTAGATAGGGCTCTTAAAGATAGTGGAGTCAGAGGATATGGGGAGAAGGCAGGAACGGGGTACTGATTGGGAATGATCAGCCATGATCACATTGAATGGTGGTGCTGGCTCGAAGGGCCGAATGGCCTACTCCTGCACCTATTGTTTATTGTCGAATACATTCATGTGGAAAAACTCAATCCAACTTTTGATGATTATAGACACAAAAAGCTGGAGTAACTCAGTGGGACAGGCAGCATCTCTGGAGAGAAGGAATAGGTGACGTTTCGGGTCGAGACCCTTCTTCAGATTAGGGATTAGGGAAATGAGAGATATAGATGATGATGTAGAGAGATAAAGAACAATGAATGAAAGATATGCAAAAAAGTAACAATAATAAAGTAAACAGGTCATTGTTAGCAGTTTATTGGGTGAAAACAAGAAACGAGTGTGACTTGGGTGGGGGAGGGATAGAGAGAGGGAATGCCGGGGTTACCTGAAGTTAGAGAAATATAGCTCAATGTCATGAACCTAAATCAATAGCCACATTACCGAAACCATTCAGACCAACCTGAAGGGTAAATGGATGAATCACACTTGTAAAATCATAGGTGCCCCTCACAAATTGGGAAAAAATACATATTGCTGGGATTAATGTTATTTTTCATCAGCTTTTCACATTTGCAATATCTAAGCAGAGAGAACTTGGTTCTGGAAATAGGTGCCCACAGAGGAATACATTTGCTGTGGAAAGTAACATCAGCGTGACCGATACATTGCTCCTCCACCATTTCTTTCATATTCTTTCCCTGAATCAATATTGCTCTTATTTCCCCCCTCTACTGACACCACATTAAAGTCTCTGTATTCCTTGATGGCATCCTCTGCATTTCCATTTTGAGCATTTCTACTAATACACCAGCCATTAGCAATATTTTGTTTGATGGAGTAATTCTCTGAACAGTATTTTTTTGAGGCTTCCTTTAAGGTAATTTTTTCCACTTCTGCAGTCTTGTCAGAATATCAAAAAGTATGAAATCTACTGTGATTTCGGCATAATTTTAAAAGCATGGGTCATTTTCTTCTTAATATGAGGAATTATTAAAATCCTTTTTGGGGTTCATTGATCCAAACCTTTGAATAACTAACATTCCCGTATTTCAAGTTTACCTCAATGCATGAATTAGCTAATAAACATTGGTTAGCATTGAAATGGGACATTTTCTTTTTTTTTTAAATAATATTTTTATTAGAAGTAATCCATCATAACAACGGTATAACAACTTTTCAAATACACAACCAACATATTTCAATAAGTATACGGATATTATGAATAATTCTTTTAAACTTCTATTTATTAGAAAATAGAAAAAATAAAAGAATAGATTTTAATCAATAAGAATAGTGATTAAATAATAATTTTGATTATATGGAGAGAGAAAGAGAATGTATACATATATAGAAGATTATAGTATACATCTTAATAGTGAATAACACAATTTCAAATAACAATATCAATAGAGACATGTTTACAAATAAAAAAAAGAATTATTTTCATCTAATCTTGCCGGGTATCCATTGAGTTGTGATGCCAAGAACAGCTACCCCTTCAAATTTTCTGTATATCTGTTCAAAGAGTTTGTATTTGTCCATTAAACCCCTGTCTCATGGTGGGAGTTGACCCACGGGTGACCCCGAGTTTTCACTCGCAGTAATCACGTACAATTAATGTAGTAGGAACGTTCAGTTAGTTAGTTGACCAACGAGTCAGTTAGTGTCCACAAGTGTAAGTCAGTAACCGTTAGTAGGAATGGTTGACAAGGATATCAGAAGATAGACAGTTAGTAATTTAAGATGAAGTTCGACCAGTTTTAGGGACTAGAAGTTTAATTGGTATGAGTCAGTTGCACCGCGAACCGTTTAAAACAGTTGAGAAGATTAAGTTAAATGTCAAGTTGACAGAAGTAGAGGAAAGTCAAGTCCCGTTTGTAAAAAGTAGTTAAGTAGTTATGCGAAGTTTAGTTGAGCCTAGTAGTTACAGTATAAGTCTACACTAGTAGAGATAGTCACATAACTCTTTGTTTAATATAGTAGGAAAAAGTTACAACAAGTTATGAGTGTGGATTCACAAAGTTACGGTTAGCAAGTTAGTTCGGTAGTGTAAGATCGTTAGTTTACGAGTAACCATGAGTTAGTAAGAAACGGAGTAAAACAAGAAGTGACGTTCCCAGGAAGTTAACTAGTTAGAGTAGAAACCGAGTTAACGGTTAGGTGAACCAAGTATAGTAGAATGAGAGTTAGAGTTTATGTTCAGTTGCAGTTCAGTAGAGTTGGAGTTAGATGTTAGTTGACGGGGAGCAGTCCAGTTGACCCAGTAAGTGAGACGTGAGACGTTAGTTGAGTTGGAAAGGTTCAAAGTTAAGGATGTTACGTACCGGCGAGTTAGAGTTGAAGTTCAACCATAAATGTAGAGTAAGTCTCAAGGATGTTAGTTAGCAGACGAAATAGTAGTCGTCGAGGAGTTAGAGTAAGAGGTTACGTTGGGTCCCTAGTAGTTAGTACAAAGAAGAGTTTAGTAGAGAAGTGTTAGAGTTAAAAGACATACTGTAGAAGTTGATGTAGTTAACAGAAGTTAAGAAAGTACTAAACAAAGTACAGATAAGTTAGTTTTAGTTAGATAAGTTACGGGTTAAAGTTACAATTGAGTATGTTTAAAGGTTAAGTTGAGTGTAAGTTAGAGATGAGAGTTAAAGAGATAGAGACAGATAGATGTAAAGTTGAAAAGAGTTGAGTAGGAGTAGTTATGTAAAGTTAGAGATAACAAGTTAAGTATGTTAAAGGTAGTTAGTACGTTCAGTTAGTATGTAGGAAGGTATTAGAAAACAAGTTAGATGGTGAAGTTGAGTTTTAGGTAAGTCGGTAAGTAGTTGACAGTTGAAACAGCAAAGCTAAGTTAAAGATTCGTTAAGTATGAGTTAGAGTAGGAAGTCAACGTCACGTGAGAGAAAAAAAAAGGTTGAGTAAAATGTTTAAACCCAAATACGTTACAAAAACAACAAGATGTTAAAGGTGAACGAAGTTAATAGACTCAAGACAAGTAAAGTAGTTGAAGTGAGTTTGGCGTTACTAGAATGTAAACAGAAAAAGTTTACGAAGTAGTAGTAGAGAATATCAGTAAAGTCCCAAAATAATAGTTAGTTCAGGATAAAGACAAAGAAAAAAGAAAGATGAAGTTAAACGAAGAAAGTCGAGTCACGTTGAAATAAAAGATAATCAAAAGTAGATGTTGAAATAGTTGAAAAGAGTTAGATAAAATGTTTACCCAGAACACGTAGTAGTTGAGTAGTAGAAGTTACGTTAAGTAAGTTAGTTGTAAAAGTATGGTTAGTTCAGTACAAATGAATAGTTAAGTTAGTAAGTTGAAGATGATGAGTTGACAGTTGGTAAGGTTAAAGTTATACGGAGTTGAGAGAGATAAACAAGTTCGAGTTATACCTAATAAGTAGTTATAAGTAGAAGTTAGTTAGTATCAGTCACGTAAAGGTAACACTGACGCTAGTTGAAAAGTTATAGTTAGTAGTTTAAACCGCTACTAGTAAGGTGACCCCAAGTAGTTACAGTTAGCAGATATGTTAGTTTAGAAGAACTTTTGAGTTTGAAACAAGTTAGTTAAGTTTGACTATAGATAGTAGCGTCAAGCAAGAGTTGACGAAAGTAAAATAAAGTTTTAGTTAAAGACGTAAGATGATACGTAAAGTTAGTTTAGTTGACCCTACGGTATAGTACAGTTGAAGAGCAGAGTTGAAGTTAGAGTAAAGTTACTGGTTAGAAGGTTAGTTCGAGTACGCGGAACGGAAGACAGTAGTTGAGTATAAGTTTGAGGCGAGTATAGTCAGTGAAGTTAGAGAAGTTAGAGAACAAGCAAGATGAGTTAGTTCAGTTAGTAGTTAGTAGTCGTAGTTAGTAGATGATAGGTAGGTTCAGATGCGAAGAGTTAGTAGAAGGTTCATAGTAAAGAGTTGAAACAGAGTAAAGTTAGTTGAGTTAGTTCAGTTATGTCAGATGTAGTTAGTTAGGGGGTTTAAGTAGTCAGAAGTAGTTAAGTTTAGAGCTAAAACAAAAGAGTTAAGAAGTACGATAGAGGAGTCAAGTAGGTTGAGTAGTTAGTTAGAGAAAGTTTACAATTAGTTAGTAGCAGTTGATGAGTTGACGTTAGTAATGTAGTTGACCCAGCCTTACAGTAAGTGAAGTAGTTGCACAGAGTTAAGTTGAAGTAAGTTAAAGTAGTTGAGTTAGTTGAGGAGTATGTTATGTAAGTTAAGTTAGTAGTAAAAAAAGAAGTTTCAGTAGTTAAGAGTGCAGTTCAGTTGAAGTTTGAAAATGATAGTCGCAGTTGAGTTGAACCCAAAGTTAAAAAGTAGTTAGGCTAGAGTTTTGGAAAAGGATAGTATGTTGCAGATATGTTAACAGTTAGATCAGTTAGTTAGTTGAGTTAAAGGAAGTTAAAGAGAGCGAGTTAAGTAGTCAAAGGTATAAGGAGTTAGAGAGTTAAGGAGTTTAAGTAAAGTAGTAGTTGAGTTAGTACAGAGTAGAGTTACGTTCTGTCTAAACGTAGTAAAGTAGTTATAGTTGAAGTTAAATGGTTGACAAAGCAGTTAAAAAGTTCAGTGAAAAATTAAAGAGTAGTTGAAGAGAGGCGTAAGTTGGATATAAAGTTGAGGGAAAGTTGAAAAGTAGTAAGAAGTTGAAAGTAGTCGCTTAGAGTTAAGAGTAAGAGTTACAAGTTGCCGGTAAGAATTAAGTACGTTCAAAGAAGAGGAAAATGTAAGAAAAGGTTAGTTTGTTACGTTAGGTGTTGTTTGAAGAGTCCAGTAGTTAAATGAAAAGTTAAAAAGTTAGTTAAGTAGAGTAGATGATAGAGTTGAGTTGACCCAGTTCAAAGGTTGAAAGTAAAGTTAGAACAAGTAAGTAGTTGCAAGTAGCTTGACCCAGAAGTTTAAAAGAAGTACAGTTAGTTTAACGTGAGTGTTAAGTTAGTTAGGAGGTAGTTGGAAACGTAAGTTACAAGTCAGCAAGTTAGAGGTAAAAAAGAAGTTGAAAAAAGGTTAGAGTACAGATGAGAGTTAGTTAGTTAAGTTAATGTTAAAGTTTATAAAGTAGAAGTGTAAAGTTTAGATAAAAGATCGAAGTACAGAGGTTGAGTAGTACGTATTATTGTTAGTAATCGTTAAAGAAAAAAAGTAGTTGTTAGGTTACGTAGTTGAAAGTTAGTAAGAGAAAAGTTACATGGAAGGCGAGTTAGTTAGTTAGGTTAATTAACAGTAGTTGTAGTAAAGCAAAAAACTAAAGGTTAGTTTAGAGTAGTTACAGTTGAAGGTTAGTTAATGTAAGTTAAGTTAAGCTTTAAAAAGGAGAGTTATTCCGTATAGTCCAAGTTATGTTATAAAGTCGGTTAGACGGAAAGTTCAACAAAATAGTTTGGACAGTTAGTAGTTAGTAGTACAATGTTAGTTAAGAGATAGTCTACCGTTAGTTAGGTAAAAGAGTTAAGTTACGTTAGTCCACCGCTTGAAAAAAAGTAAAGCGTAATGTAGTAGTTGAGTTCAAACAGTCGTAAGGTTGAGCAAAAGAAGCGTGGAAAGCAGCAGTTTAACGTGAGTTAACGTTAAGCTAAAGGCTCAGTTAACGTTAGTAGTTACAGTTACAGAGTGAGTTCGACGACGTTTAGTTGAAGAAGTGAAGTTAAAAACGTAGAGTTGGTAACGTGAAGTAGTTGGAAGTACGAATAGAAAAGTGGTAGTTTGACGTAGTTAAGTGAGTTGGAATTGTAGTTAGTTAGTAAGTTAGCTAAGTTAACAGTTACAGTAGTTATTAGAACGGAGTAGTTAGTTAAGAAAAAAGTACAGTAAAAGTTAAGAAGGTTTAGAGTAGGTCAGAGTTAACAGTAGTTAGAGTTGGATTTGATGTAGAAACGAAAGTTCAGATGAGTCGAGAGTAGTATCAGATAAGAAGTTAATTCAATTGTAACAGTTTAAAAGTTCGACCCACGGCAGGTTGAGTGAGTTATGTTAGTTAGTTACACGGAGTTCAGTTCAGTAGTAGGAAGTTAGTACTAAATTGTTCAGTTTTAAAGTGAGAGTTTACAAAAGTTACGGTATGTAAGTTAGTTAACAAGTTAGCTGAAAAGACAGTAGTAAGGTTACAGTTAGTTCAAGTAAGTTGAGTTAGTAAGAGTTAAACGTTGAAGTAGTAAATATAGTAGGATCAAACATAGAACGAAGTTAAAAAGAGTTAGTTAGTTGAGTTGAGAGAGTTAGAAGTTAAGAGGGATGAAGTTGAGGAGCCGGTAGGACCTCCAAGTAGTTTAAGTGAAGGGTTAGTCAGTAGTTAGTCTAAAGAGTAAAAATGAGTGTAAAAACAGTTGAACTACGTCCATAAGAATAGAATTTAATAAAATAGAACGTTGAGAGTTAGTTCATTTCTGGAAGTAGTGGAGAGTAAGAGTCTGCGTTCAGTAGTAGTTTTTGCCAGAGTTGATGTGTTTGAGTAAGTTAGACGTTAAGTTAGTTAGATAAGTTAAGTAGATGAGAGTTGTTAGTAGAATGTGAAGTAAAAGAGTTGTAGTTAGCGTTAGTAAGTGAATGTTAGTTGGAGTCAAGAGTAGTTAGTTTAACAAACAAAGTAGTAAGACGTTAAGTAAAACGAACAATAGCTCCCGAGTAACGATGAAACGTTAAGTTAAGAAAAGTTGGAGACAAAGAGAGTAGTAGTTTAGAGAAAAACGTTAGAAACAATGAGTTTCACAAAAAACAGAAACCCAGAGTTAGACTGCGTCAAGTAGTTAAGTTATAGTAAGTTAGTTGTTAGAGTTACAATAGGGAGTTTCGTTGAAACACGAAACGTAAGTGTGACCCAAGGTCAAAGTTGACAGTAATGTTGACCAAAAGAGTTAAAAGTAGTTAGAAATATAGTTCACAGAGTTTAGTTATTTTTAGAGGCTTAAAATAGTTGAAAGTAGTTAAGTGATAGTAAGTATGTTAGTTAAGAATAGAGTTGAAAGTTGGAGAGGTATGTTTAGGTTAGTTGAGTATGAGAGAATAAACAGTTCAGTACGGATTTAGTTAGTTGCATGTTGAGTTGAAGTAGTAAGTTAACAGTAAGTACAGAGTTACGTACAGTTAGCGTTGGCGTTATGTAAGTTAAAATACAGAGTAGTTGCAAAAAGACGGATGTTAATATGTAAAGTTGAAGTTGAGTAAAGAGATAAGTGAGTAGAATCGATGATTGATATGATAGTCAGAGGTTAACAATCAAGTTTAGTAAAAGTATGTTAAGAAGTTAAAGTTAGAAAGAAGTTAAAGAGATGTTCAAGTTGAAAAAAGTTCGACCCAAGTTGAAATATATAAGTTGAAGTAATTGAAAAAGAGGTTGAAGTTACATTCATGACCAGTTGAAAGAGTGGTTAAGTAAGTTAAGTAGGGAAGAAATAAGTTATAGAGTTGAGTTAGTAGAGTTAAGAGTTGAAGAGTTAAGTTGAGTAAAGTTCGTCTGTAGTAGTTGCAAGTGATGACTAAGTATCAGTTAATAGAGTTTAGTTGAGAAGTTGGAAGTACGTCAGATTATGAAAGAAAGAGTTGGTTGAGAGATGACAATTTGACGTAACATACCGTTAGTGTTACTGTATAAGGAAAGTTAGTAGTTCATTAAACAATCACAGTTAGTTAGTGTTAAAGTTAGAAGTTAGTTAGTTACAATTTGTTAGAAACAGTTGGTTAGAAACGTAAACGTAAGAGAAGTTGATGAAGTAGTACGAGAGAGTTGTTAGTTAATAGTTGAGTTGTGATGCCAAGAACAGCTACCCCTTCAAATATTCTGCATATCTGTTCAAAGAGTTTGTATTTGTCCATTAAACCCCTGTCTCATGGTGGGAGTTGACCCACGGGTGACCCCGAGTTTTCACTCGCAGTAATCACGTACAATTAATGTAGTAGGAACGTCGGAACTCGCGCGAGCAACTTAGCGACTCGTGGCGCTAACGGCAGGTACTCGGGAAACTTGTTAACTCGTGAAAAAAATCAAACATGTTTGATTTTTTCCACGAGTCAAATTTACTGTTCAAGTTAAAAATTGAAACATTTTAACTCGTTGTAATAACGTAGCGGCCCGTGCGTTTACCTTAATGACTCGTGAGTCTACCGTGGGAACTCTTTAACTCAGCGGGCAGGCAGCATCTCTGGAGAGAAGGAATGGGTGACAGGATGACATTTCCAAATTTCACCAGTCCCATGTGTTCACTTTTTGTCAACCAGCATCTGCCCTTTCTTCTGTATGTCATTATTTGTGTCCGTGGCAGTTGATTGTCGCTCCCTTCAGTTTCCCAGGGGGTCGGGACGGGACTGGAGTTATTCACTAACTGACAACAACATGGTGGTATTGATATCATTTGGTTTATTGTTTCACGTGCAACGATGTACAATGAAAAAACTTTGCCTGCGTTCTATCCATTCAAATCATACCTTATGCGAGTACAATCAAGTTGTATTAAGTCATACCAACGGCCGCACGGTTCAAGGGGAAATTCAAGTTCTTTTCAAGGGGAAGGCTCGTTCTTTTTTACGCATGATTCAAAATACAAGAGGCCAATCGTCCATCAAGTCTGAGGATCACGATTCCAAGCGTGAAAATATCCATGTCCCGCCACAGATGCTGCCTGACCCGTTGAATCGTCCGGCAATTAGTTTTTTTGTTCAAGATTCCCGTATCTCCTGGCTCTTGTGTCTCAACCCTGTGCCTCCACTCACGCACTGTATTCCCATCTGCCCCACTGCCTGCACTCATTTATCGCGCTCGTACCATCACCTCCCTTCACCCTACCCTATTCCCCCTTCCCTCCACCCCCACTAACCTACACTGGGGTCACATCAAGCAGCCAATACAATGAGAGCCCCTCGCACCTTCGGGAAGTGGCAGGAAACCAGAGCACAGGCGGGTAAAGCACGTGGGGACGGGTTGAATAAAACAAAGTCCACACAGGCAGAACCCACGTCGTTGGATCTCACTGGCGGCTGCTGTAAACACTGGAACACTCCGCCAGCCACAGCAGCGTTTGTGCTGGGACAGTGCAGTGAATTTATCAACAAAATCAGATGCATGCCACCCAGATAAATTGTCATCGATTTATATTCCAGAAATGTTACTTTCTTCACAGATTTTCCAAATGTCTCTGCGCTGAGGGCACCATCAGTACTAGGCGGCCCTTCGGATCACGGACAACACGGGGTACAAACACAAACACCAGAGGATGAGAAACCCCCCCGCCATCCCCCCCAATACGCCCCCCTCCCACCCCCGGCACTCACCCTCATCACCCACCCCCACCTGCAGCAGTGTCTCAGTGTCTCCTCCGAGTCCCAAACGGTTTAGGTCTAGTTTATTATTTTCACATATATAAAGGTTTTGTTTTGCATTCTGTCCAGTCAAAGTAAATAATATCAAAGATAACTACAATCAAGCTGAAAAGGAACAGATATAATGTGCAGCATATAGTTCTCAGCATTGCATAGTCACAACACGCTAACATTTATATAATATCCTCGCATCTCTTTTCGGAGACCACAGTTCTTTACCTGCGTAAATCACATTGAAGTGCAGCCAGTAATGGCAACGGAATCCAGAACCTCGTCAATGAAGGTCCAGTGTACAACATCCGCACATAGTCACAAAAAACTGGAGTAACTAAGTGGGGACAGGCAGCATCTCTGGAGAGAAGGAATGTCTGAAGTAGGGTCTCGACCCGAACCGTCACCCATTCCTCCTGATGCAGCCCGTCCCGCTGAGTTACTCCAGCATTTTGTGCCTATGGATAGGAATAAGGCTTTTCAATTTAGTTTATTGTCACGTGTATCGAGGAACAGTGAAATTCGGTCAGCTGAAAGACAATACATTATTACAATCGAGCACATTACAGGTGTTTGTGTAAAATTGTCCCTATTGTATATTGGTCGCTGGTCGGTGCGGACTCGGTGGCCCTGAAGGGCCTGTTTTCGCGCTAATCTAACTAATCTAAGTGAACCTTTGCATACTTAAATAAATATTAAAGGGTCATAAAATATCCTTTAAATAATAAACAAGACTGCTGCATGAGAGACAGGTGCAGACTGTTGTGGATTAAAATAAGGCTGGAGGGAGGTCTCCGTCCTGATCCCGGGCTGTGATCGGTGGGTTCCACTGCCCAACAGGTGCAACAGGTGCAACGCCTCGTCAGGTTACACCTGAGGCTTTTCCCAAACCCTTTTCTCAGCTTTCGTCTGTATTCAGTCAGTTTAATGTCCAAATAGAGCATGTCCAAATAGAAACACTGTGTCACTTTACAGGAGACGTGGTCAGCTCAAGAGTAAACGGGAGACGAACTTGGTTAACTCAGGAGATGAACTTGGAACATCGCAGTGAACGGCAAAATACCATACTCGTGGGAACTCGGTTCAAACACTTGAACATCAACTTAGGATCTCGTGCACAACCACGAGTCTGTCACTCAGGGTCACTCATGGGTCAACTCCCACCGTGAGACAGGGCCATTAGGACAAATCTGATTCTTTCCAAATGCAACGTCTCCAACATTTCCACTGTCCACATTTTAATTGTGGGGGATAATGTTCCCTTCCAAAATTTCAAGATTAATTTTTTTCCCTATTATCAAACAGTAATCCAAGAAATTTTTGAAGTTGGATTTCCCTATCCAAGATAGTATTGTATATATATACACGCTATTAATTTTTCTGTATTTGGGTGTTTATTAAACAATTCATCTAATAATCCTGTTTTTCTATTTTTATAGTCTTGCTTATTTGACTTAATATAGTTTCTAATTTGTAAATACCTAACTAAGTTATTTGACTGCAATCCATAGATATCCTGTAACTCTTGAAATGAAAGAAATGTTCCTTTCTTGTAAAGGTGTTCTATCCTTTTAATTCCTAAATCATTCCAGTGTCTAAACCCCTTGTCCAATACAGAGGGCTTAAACAAAGGATTATTCATAATTGGCAAACAAAGTGACAAATTATCCATATGTAGGGTCTTAACTATTTGTTTCCAAATACGTCTATTGCTATGAATTATAGGGTTATCACCATACGTTTTTTTTGTACTTCCCTTGGTGCAAAAATAATCGAACCTACATTAAAAGGCAAACAGTCTTCCTTTTCCATCTTTAGCCAGCTTGGCTCATAATCTAAATTTACCAACCAAAAATTCATATTCTTAATCTGAACTGCCCAGAAATAATATAAGAAATTTGGTAGTGCTAGTCCACCATTTTAGATTTACATAGATGTTTTTTACTTATTCAATGATTTTTATAGTCCCAAATAAAACTATTAACCAAAGTATCTATTTTTTTAAAAAACATTTTAGGGAGATATAAAGGGATGGCTTGAAATAAATATAACAATTGTGGCAAAAAAAATCATTTTTATAGCATTTATTCTACCGATCATTGAAATAGGTAGTGTTTTCCAATATAAATTTTTTTTTTAGTTTATTTAACAATTGAGGGTAATTATATTTAAATAGACAGTTATAGGATTTAGATACATTAATTCCTAGATATTTAAATTTATCCATGACTATTTTAAGTGGGAATTGTTCTAATATATTTAATTTTATTCCAGTTATAGGCATAATTTCGCTTTTATTCCAGTTAATTCTATACCCAGAAAATGTACCAAACTTAGTTATAACATTAAGTAGATTGGGACTAATCTCCGGTTTTGTGATATAAATTAAGATGTCATCTGCGTATAGAGATATTTTATTTGTTGTAGTTTTGGTATTATATCCATATATTTCTGGTTCTGATCTAATCATTTCGGCTAATGGTTCTATTACCAGAGCAAATAGTAATGGTGATAACGGGCATCCTTGTCTACAACCCCTAAAGAGATTAAATTTTGCTGATAACATTTGATTTGTTAATGTTCTTGCAGTTGGATTCGAGTGTATGATTTTTACCCATTTGGAAAATCTATCCCCCAGTTGAAATTTCTGCATTACTTTAAATAAATATGGCCATTTAACCTGGTCAAATGCTTTTTCAGCATCTAACGATATGACAGCTAGTTCAATATAATTCACTCTTTTTGAGTATATGATATTGAATAGACGTCTCAGATTATAAGATGAATAACGTTTTGGGATAAAACCTGTTTGATCATGATGTATTAAATTATTAATCACTAAACTTATCCTCTGAGATAAAATTTTAGTTAGTATTTTTTGGTCAGTGTTTTAAAGAGCTATTGCTCTGTGTGACCCAGGGTCTTCCAAATCTTTATCAGCTTTAAGGATAAGTGTAATTGTAGATTCATTTAATGATTCTGGTAACTTTCCTTGTTCAAAAGCATATTTATATATTATATGTAAACGTGGAGAGATCAGATCATAAAACCTCTCTTATCAAATTCAACACTTAAGCCATCAGGGTCTATGGCTTTTCCGTTATTTAATGAACCAATTGATTCTTCAATATCTTTTACTGATATATCAGCATTTAACAAGTCTCTACCTTCCTGATCCAAACTATTAATATGACATTCTTGTAGGAATGTTTCCATTCCATCTGATTGTCCTGCTAGTTTAGATGAGTAAAGATTTTGATAATATTGTAAAAATGTATCATTGATATCTTTTGGTAAAGTCAATATTTCTCCTTGTTCAGATCTAATTTTATGTATCATTTTCTCCTCATCTAATTTTCTAAGCTGGCGTGCCAGTCATCTTTGTGGTTTATCCCAAATTCAAAGTGTACTTGTTTAGTCTGTCGAAAAAGTTTAATAATCTGATTTGAATATATTTTATTTAGCTTATATTTTAATGATGCAATTTTATTACTTAGCCCCTTTGAAGGGGATATTGCATTTTCAATATCTAATTGTTTTATTTCATTTTCCAACTTTTGTTGAGTCTTTCGATTTTCCTTATTAAAGTATGCATGTGCTGATATTATCGCACCACGCATAAATGCTCTAAATTTTTCCCAAAGTGAAATTTCAGGTTTGTCATTAGTTTCAAAAAATAATTTAATCTGTTTTACCAAGTAATCATAACAAGCCTTATAATTTAATATTTGGGGGTTGAGTCTCCAGTTAGAGGTTTTAATAGTTGTGTCTTTTAATTTTATCTTAAATGTTAATGGAGCATGATCTGAGATAATAATATTATGATATTTTGAGTCATACGTAAATGGAATTAGTTTAAAATCTATTAAAAAATAGTCTATCATTGAATAGGTTCCGAATACAGGGGAAAAATGAATATTCTCGACCAGATGGGTTATCTGTTCTCCAGATATCCTTAACATTTGCTGTGTTAATAAAATAATTTATAAGTGTACTTGACTTAGAAGTGGTTTTCCTTTTCATTGATGATCTATCTAAATAATTATCTAAGGTCCAATTAAAATCACCTCCAATTATTAGATTATGTTGAGTGGATATAGGGATATTGTTAAATATTTTCTTGAAGAATAATGGGTTATCAAAATTAGGACCATATATATTCATAAGGATTACTTTTTTAGAATGTAATTCACCTGTAATTATTATATATCTACCCTCAACATCTTCTATTATTGAGCTTTGTTTAAAAGGTATACCTTTACGAATAATTATTTCTACCCTCTAGACTTATGTGTAAATGAAGAGTGATATACTTTGGAAATCCATTTTGCTGTTAATCATACTGCGCATCTTTTTTAAGGTGTGTCTCTTGGAGAAAAATAATATCAGATTTCAATCTACTAAATTGAGCTAAAACCTTACTCTTTTAATAGTAAGATTAAACGAGAACTTACCAGTTCGAAGTTTGATCGTTATTTTATGAGGAGTTTACGATGAGGGATTACGTGAAGAACCCGCCTCATGCTGGCAAACGGCATACTTCAAAGCAGCGGCATGAAAAACACAGAACACCAAATAGCCGAAGTAACATAGTAAGGCTCATAATAGACTTAGAACTACCAGATGATCATTTATTTTATGAGGGTGGGAGTGGAGGGCACGTAATCCCTCATCGTAACTCCTCATAAAATAACGATCAAACTTCGAACTGGTAAGTTCTCGTTTAATCTTACTATTTTACTTCGGAGTCACGTGAGTGACTACGTGAAGATTTTAAAGCTTTCTGTGTTTTTTATGTCGTAGAATTAATCAGTACGACAGTCCGGCTAAGTAAATACATACATGAGAAACCAGACTAATATTAGTTCTTTCCATAATTAACTTTTTAATGGCTTAAAGAACATATAATAACCCTCCTTATATCCGAGGGAATGATTACAAGTGATAAAAGATATAAGTGACTACATAACTGGTTATAGTAATCAATAGTATACAAAGCAGGTGATTATATTTATCCCAACACGCGTGGCCAAAGCTTGTCATAGTGTGAACAGGTTTATTGTAGAACTTTGAAAAAGTTTCTTCTTTACTCCACCCTGCGATTTTTAAAAAAATGCTCGAGTGGTACGTCCCGCACCTTCGCCGCGGACGTAGCTGCAGCCCTGGTGGAGTGAGATTTGAACACATCAGTGTCTACTCCTGCTAAAAGCAACACCTGTTTCAACCATTTTGAGATAGTTTGAACTGAAGCTTTTGTGTGTGGCTTTTTATGTGTAATCATTAACGTTTTTTCATTTCCTCGAAGAGTTTCAGTAACTTTAACATATTGATTCAAATGTTTAACCACACACAAAGTAGGATCAATAGTATAAGCTTGAAAGGTTACCTTAGCTCCAGATCTCCCTGGTCTGCTTTGTTTGATCAGATCGTAAACATAGAACACAATGTTATCTGTAGTCACATGCATACAGTCTAAACGCAACATTTGTAAAGTTTGCACTCTTTGAGCTGAAACCAATGATATTAACATTATTAATTTGAATGTTAATCTTTCCAATGACAATCCTTCAATTGGAGTCCACTGTCTAAGTAAGGTAAGTACAATGCTCACATCCCAAATCTCTGTGTATCTAGGTTTGGGTGGATTAATGTTAAAGATTCCTTTCATGAATCTAGATATTAGTGGATGTGATCCAATTGATTTCTGGTCAGACATAAGTCCTAAATAAGATGATAAGGCACTGCGTGCAGTATTAGTGGCACTGTAACTTAAAATGTTGCTCAAAATGCAATTTAGCAAGGAGCTCCAATACATTTTTCATGCAATATCACAGTATCACAATATCAAACATGCAATATTCACAGTATCATAGGAAATATTTGACTGTGTGCAAAATTCTTCCCATTTCTTAATATGTGTCATATTGTTTTTGTGTGTTATCTCGCCATGATGCGACTATAACTTCCATAGTTTTGTCCGACAATCCCAGCTCCTGCAGTGGTCTGGTCAAAACCTGCAGATTAATAAATTCATATATGCATATAATGGATAAATTTCTTTGGTTACTGGATTAATCAAAAAATCACTACAGTTAGGAATTGACATATATGGTTCTTTAATCATATTCAGCATTAATGGGAACCAAGGTTGTGTTGGCCAATTTGGCAGAGTCTTGTTCTATTTCCTTCAGACATTGCTGAACCAAAGCAAAAGGTGGAAAAGCATAAAAGAACATATTCCCCCAGTTCAATGAAAAGCATCTACTGCTACTGCATCTGGATCGTGTTCCCAAGACACATATTTAGGCAATTGATGATTAAGCCTTGATGCAAACAAATCAATTTTGGTAAACCAAATTGAGTTACAATATTCTTAAATATTGCTGGATTAAGCATCCATTCTGTGTTATCTTTAAATATCCTTGATCTTTTATCTGCCACCACATTGTCTTTACCTGGAATGTAGTTTGCTGAAATCCAAATTTGGCGATCAATACACCATTGCCATATTTCATTGACCAGACAATCACATGATACTGATCTGACTCCCCCCATGTGATTAATATATGCAACAGCCGTTTTATTGTCTAACTGTATTATACATGTAGACCCTTTTTTGATCAGCAATATGCTTTTAGACCATAGAAAGCACCCAATAAATAGTTAATACCATAAGTTTGAAGAAATGTCTCTTCTTGGACTTTCCATCTACCTCCACAACTGGAGGATGAATCTGTTTACCCCCCCCCCCCCCCCCCCCCCCCCCCCCATCCGAGAGCATTAGCATCTATTTATAAACAATTTCAGGCTGTTTAATCAGAATGTTTTTAGCAGCTTGTGGGACATTTTTAACCCACCATGGTAATTCCAACAAAACTTCTTTTGTTAATTGCATAGGCCTATCAAAGTGGCCTGCCCTCTCTTTGAGAGCTCTTATTTTGTCCCTTTGAAGATTTTGATAATGTAATGGACCAAATTCTACTGTAGGAAATGCTGCTACTAGTTTACCAATAGTTTTCACTACTTCTCAGATGGAAGGATAAGTTTGTGAATGAGATTATTACAAGTCACCTAAAAATCATCAACTTTATCTTTGTTGGTAAAGTATTAACATAGTTTCTGAGTTAATTACAAACTCCAAATAGTTAATTGATTGTGCTGGCTGCAGCTGGGATTTAATTGGATGAATCAAGGACCCTAGCTTAAACAAAGCTTTGTACTGAACCTAATTCTCAGCTGACTCTTGATTGCCATAAATGATTAGAATGTCATCGAGATAAGCCATAACGATGTGTTTTTGTACTCTTAATTGGGCTAAAACTGATTTCAACAGTTTAGTAAAGTGCCTGGGAGCTGAACTCAATCCATTTGGCAAAGCTTTAAACTGCCATAATTGTCCCAGCCAATTAAATTTTAAGTACCTCCAGAACTGATGTATTGGTACAGAATAATAGGCGTTTTCAAATCAATCGTAGCCATATAACAACCTGCTGATATTAAATATCTTGCAGTATTAAATGTTTCCATTTAAAAGTTTGTATTCTACCACTTATTTAGATCTGTAAGGTCCAGAATAATTCTGCAATCACCATCTTTTTATGTCTTTTGAAATATCTTAGACACAATTGATGCTCGTGTTCATAAGTTTTTTCAATAACCCCTTTTCAGATAATTTGTCAATTTCCACATTAATCTCTGCTTTTCCAATTGCAGTAAACACGAAAGCATAGGCAGGTTTATCTGTACTGGAGGATTAACCCCTTCTTTAAATGTAATAGTGGCTCCTGAAACTGCTTGTAAAAATAAACCGATCAGAAGTAATAGTAAGCCAGTCTTTATAAAACTTTTGTAATCTCCCTCCAACTGGAGATTAATCCGCAGTTTCTTTAAGAATAGAACAAGTCTTTAATACCTCTCCATATGAGCGTGGTGGTCTCATTTTCCCCAAATACGGGTAAGTATTGGGCTGTACAGTACAATAATATTTCCTTGACATATTTCTGCCTCTATTTCCAAAATCAAATCCCCTTCTGGGCGAAAAAATACCTTTTTTGTCCTAAGACGAAGGTTTCATGCAGCTAAAATTTTTAGCTTCTTCATCCAATTTTTAATAATTTAGGCAGATTTACTCCAAACAGATAACCAGGAGCTTGAACACCACTTGCTCGACACAGGCTTGCAAACCTTGGGTGAAATATGGGCCGAATAGCCATTTTCCTCATACAATAATTTCATAGAAAGAATTTGCACAATAGGCCCTCTTTCCTAAACTTATCCATCTCCCCAAAAGCCATAATGGCAGCAGAATAATTTGTGAGGATTTTTGACCCTCACTTCTTGAGCTCTCATATTTGGGGTCATGGATGCCCATATCAACGGATAAACCGTAGGCACTTCCAATGAGGCACAATTTCCTGTGCGTTTATTAATTCTGATGTTTCAATCATCACAGAATCATGAAGTTGGTGAGATACCATATATTAATGTTGGCAGCTAGGTTTTCTTCCATAGCCTCACCACTTCCTTCATATATAGCAAATTCTTTTGCTATCCCAGGCACAATTGGCCTTTCTTTTATTTTGTGGTGTGCTTTCAAATGCAAATCACCATCAGCAGGGTCTGCCTTCTGCAGCCCTAAATCAATTGGGATTTCATCCCATGAGACTTCCTTCGGCCCAAATCCTGGGTCCGGAGTTCCAACTCCCCAATTAGGCCCACAGCCATATTCAGAATAATTAAACCCCTCAGGGCTTTTTTGGGAACCTTCTGGGTACTGTGACCCTAGTCTCATAATTTTTTGGAGAACTTTCTCCATATGCTCCATTATTAGTTCCACATAGTTTAATTTATCTGGAGGACTTTCAGTATCAGAGTCATCAGAACCACGGGCCTCTCAGATTTCTTTTACATTTTTAGGAGCATTTCTCTCCGTGGTTATAACTTCTGGAGAATCTAGAACTCGCTAACGGATATATCAGCGGCCACCGGTATCGGAACCGGATCCGCACTAGCTTTTTTCCCGTATTTTTATTTTCACCCCGGGAAGCTCTTTTCTTTGCCGATTTCTCCATTTAATCTGTGCTAAACAGCACTTTAACGTGACTCTGACTTTTATTTTACTTTACTTTTACTGCTGGACCCACCCAGCGTACGCTAAAAAACATCCCGACTTTGCTGCACTTACCTGCGGGGCCGTTCCGACCGCTGCGAGGAGCTGCTCCTTACTGCAGCTCCTCCTTCCGCCGTCAGCGTCGACGTAATGCCGTTTGCCAGCGTGAGGCAGGTTCTTCACGTAGTCACTTACGTGACTCCGAAGTAAAATTGGTTTGTTAATTCCCTTAACATTCCAACTACAGAAGGTGATTCCATCACCCCCAATCCTAGTATTTATGTAATACATGTTATTATTAAGGTGGTTTATAATGGAGTAGATGTCTCAGCTCATCTAACCCAATCCTATACCCAAATCTCAGATCGATGAAATTTAATATCTGTGTCATTGTCTTATACACACGTCTCTTTAAACTAACTATATAATACCAATTATACTTAAATCTATATAATATATAATAGTAAGATTAAACGAGAACTTACCAGTTCGAAGTTTGATCGTTATTTTATGAGGAGTAACGATGAGGGATTACGTGAAGAAGCCCCGCCTGGCGCTTGATCGGCATACTTCAAAGCAGCTACATGAAAAACACAGAACATAATAGCTGGAGTAAGATAGTAAGGCTCAACATAGATTTAGAATTACCAGATGATCATTTATTTTATGAGGGTCGGGAGTGGAGGGCACGTAATCCCTCATCGTTACTTCTCATAAAATAACGATCAAACTTCAAATTGGTAAGTTCTCGTTTAATCTTACTATTTTACTTCGGAGTCACGTGAGTGACTACGTGAAGATTTTGTAGCTTCTGTGTTTTTTATGTCGTAGAGTCATTCCATACGACAGTCCGGCTAGGTCAACACATAAATGAGTAAATAACCTTTTACCGGAATTCAGTTTTAGTTTATTTCATAAATCTTTTAATGATAAAAGAACAAATAATAACCCCTTTTTTATACCTGGGGAAAATCACTACAAAGTGATAAAAGATATAAAGTGATAACATAAATCGATAATATAAATCGATAGTGAAACAAAGCAGGTGATTACAGTGAACCCAACACCGCGTGTCCAAAGCCTGTCATTGTGAGAACAGGTTTATTGTAGAACTTTGGAAAAGTTTCTTCTTTACACCACCCTGCGGTTTCTAAAATGTGTTAGAGCGGTACATCCTGTAACTTCGCCGCGGATGTAGCTGCAGCCCTGGTGGAGTGAGATTTAAACACATCAGTGTCTACTCCCGCTAAATGTAACACCTGTTTTAAGCATCTAGAAATGGTTTGTACTGATGCTTTTGTGTGTGGTTTCTTATGCGTAATAAATAACGCTTTTTCATCACCTCGAAGACACTTGGTGACTTTTATATATTGAGTTGTGTCTAACTACACACAACGTTGGATCAATAGGATAAGCTTGAAACATTACCTTGGCTCCAGTTCTTCCTGGTCTGCTTTGTTTGATCAGATCATAAACGTAAAACACAATGTTATCTGAAGCCACATGCATACAATCTAAACGTAACATTTGCAATGTTTGCACTCTTTGTGCTGATACCAACGCCATTAACATTACTACTTTAAATGTTAATTTTTCCAAAGACATAACTGTGATTGGAGTCCATTGCCTAAGCAAAGTAAGTACGATGCTGACTTCACAAATTTCTGTATATCTTGGCTTGGGCAGATTTTTGTTAAATATCCCTTTCATAAACCTGGATATTAATGGATGAGATCCAATTGAATCATGGTCAGAAATTTGTCCTAAATAGCATGATAAAGCACTACGAGCACTATTGATGGCACTATAACTCAAGTGCTGCTCAAAATACAACTCAGCAAGGAACTCCAATATGTTTGAAATGTTCACAGTATGATAAGATATACTTGATTGTCGACAAAAAACTTCCCATTTCTTTATATGTGTCATATATTGTTTCTTAGTGCTATCTCGCCATGATGAGACTATAACATCCATGGTCCTATCCAAAAGTCCAAGCCCTTGTAGTGGTCTGGTCAAAACCTGCAGATTAACAAATTCATATAAACATGTAATGGATGAATTTCTTTTGTTACTGGTTGTATTAACAAATCACTGCAGCTAGGATTTGGCATACATGGTTCCTTAATCATATTTAACATCAACGGGAACCATGGTTGTGTGGGCCAATTTGGAATCAACACAGTCCTGTGGCTGAATCTTGTTCTATTTTCTTAAGACATTGCCTAACTAGGCCAAATGGAGGGAAAGCATAAAATAACATATTTCCCCAATGTAGCGAAAAAGCACCTACTGCTACCGCACCTGGATTAGGTTCCCAAGACACATATTTAGGCAATTGATGATTTAATCTTGATGCAAACAGATCAATGTCTGGTAACCCATAGTGAATAACAATTTTACTGAAAACTTGTGGGTTCAACATCCATTCTGTGTTGTCTTTAAATACCCTTGATCTGTTGTCTGCCACCACATTGTCTTTACCTGGGATATAACTTGCTGAAACCCAAATTTGGTGCTCAATACACCAATGCCATATCTGATTGACCAGACAATCACATGATACCGACCTTACTCCACCCATGTGATTAATATATGCAACAGCTGTCTTATTGTCTAATTGTACCTGGACATGCAGATCCTTTTTTGTAGAACAATAGGTTTTTAATCCATAAAATGCCCCCAATAACTCCAAATAATTAATACTATTTGTTTGGAGAAACAATTCCTCTTGGACAGTCCATCTGCCCCCACAGCTGGTAAATTTATCTGTCGCACCCCATCCGAGAGCACTTGCATCTGTTTGTAAAAATACTTCAGGCTGCTGTATTAAAATGTTTTTAGCAGCATGTGGAACATTTTCAATCCACCATTGTAATTCCGATACAGCTTCTTTTGTTAATTGCATAGACCTATCAAAATGGCTTGCTCGCTTTTTTTAGGCTCACGTTTTGTCCCTTTGAAGGTTTTGGTAATGTAATGGACCAAATTCCACTGCAGGAAATGCTGCTACTAATTTACCAATAACCTTTGCTACTTCTCGGATGGAGGGATAAGGTTTGTGAATGAGGCCCCAACATACAGTTGAAATATGAACAATCTTGTCCGTTGGTAAAGTTACTAACATAGTAACTGAATTCATCACAAAACCTAAATAATTAATTGTTTGTGCTGGCTACAGCTTGGACTTAATTGGATGAATCAGGAACCCTGGTTTTTCAAATAAAGTTTTAGTTGCTGAAACTGATTTTCCAGCTGATTCCTGATTACTACTGACAATTAAAATGTCATCCAGATAAGCCATAACGATGTGCTTTTGTGCTCTTAATTGTGCTAAAGCTGGCTTCAACAGCTTTGTGAAGAGCCTAGGAACTGAACTTAACCCATTAGGTAATGCTTTAAATTGCCACAGCTGTCCCAGCCAATTAAATTTTAAGTACCTCCGAAAAAACCGATGTATTGGTACTGAATAGTACGCATCCTTTAAATCGATTGTAGCCATATAACAACCTGCTGATATCAAATGTCTTGCAGTGTTGAACGTTTCCATCTTGAAATGTTTATACTGGACAAATGTATTAAAGTTTGTAAGATCCAGAATAATTCTACAACCACCATCTTTTTTATCTCTTGGAAAGATGTTTGACACAAATTGGTGTGGATGCTCAACAGTTTTTTCAATAACACCTTTTTTTAAACAATTTGTCAATTTCCACATTAATTTCTGCTTCCTCAATAGCAGAGAACATGAAACTATAAATAGGTTTATATTGTACCTGAGAATCAACACCTTTTTTAAAAACTATTGTAGCTCCTGAAACCGTTTATAAAATAAACCGGTCAGATGTGATGCAAAGCCATTCATCATAAAACATTTGTAATCTCCCACCAACTAGAGATTTGTCCAAAGTTCCTTCAAGAACAGAATAAAGTTTTTGTACCTCTCCATATGAACGTGGTGGTCTCCTTCTCCCCATATATGGGTGAACATTAGGCTGTGTTGGATGGTAATATTCCTGCCTCTGTTTGTTCGAAAATCAGATCCCCTTCTTGGTGTATAGTACCTTTTTTGTCCAAAAAAGAAAGGTCTCATGTAGCTAATAGATTCAACCTCTTCATCCATTTCTCTTATTTGTTTAGGCAGGTTTTCTCCAAATAGATAACCAGGAGATTGAACGCCACTTGATCGGCACAGACCTGCAAATCTAGGATGAAATATGGGCCGAATCGCAATTTTCCTCATACAATTGATTTCATAAAAGGAATTGCACAACAAGCCCAAAGTATCTCTTTGGATTTTGATCATTTCCCTTCCATTTGCCTTCCAAAAGCAGTAATGGCAGCTGAAATCAGTTTGAGGATTCTTTGAAACCTTATTTCTTGTCCTCTCATGACTGATGACATAGGTGTCCATATAGTCGGATTCACCGTAGGTACCTTCAATGAGGTGCAATTTTCTGGTGTTTTATATAATTCTGCTGTTTCAGCCATAACAGAATCTTGAAGTTGGTGAGATACCATATAATTAATGCTGGCAGCTAGGTTTAATTCCATAGCCTCACCACTTCCTTCAGGTATAGCAAAATCTTTTGCCATATCAGGCACATATGGCCTTTTCTTTTTTATTTGTGGTGTACACTCATAATCCACATCACCACTTTCAGGGTCTGTCTCTTGCAGCCCTGATACTCCTGGAAATTCATCAAAGGAGACTTCCTCCACCCTTAATCCTGGGTCTGGAGTTTCATATTCCAAATTTGGCACATAGCCATATTCTGGATATTTAAACCCCTCTGTTTGGGAAAATTCTGGGTTCTTTGACCCTTGTCTCATAATATTTTGGAGCACTTTCTCCATATGTTCCATTTTAAGCCATTTAGCTTTATTATCCGGAGGACTTTCATTATCAGAGTCATCATCAGAAACCACGGGCCTCACGGATTTCTTTTTACTTTTCTTAGGCACATTTTCCTCAGTGGTTTTAGTTTCTGGAGAAATTATAGTCTCACTAACGGATGAATCAACAGCCACCGGTATCGGAACCGGCTCCGCACTAATATCTTGTCCCAACTCTTTAGCCTCTCCCCGGGACGATCTTTTTACCCGCGAAATCTTCCTCTGAGACTTCTCCATTTTGTTTCAATTTTATTATCTTTGCTGGATCAGTACGCCGGCATGACTGATTTTTTGAAAAATGTTTTACTTTCATTTTGCTGGTTCTATACGCCAGCGTAACGGTTTTTAGAACGCCCTAAAGTAAATCAATTGCACTTACCTGCGGGCCCGTTCTTACCGCTGAGGGGAGCTGTGCTCTGCAGCTCTTCCTTCTGCCATCAGCGTCGACGTAATGCCGATCAAGCGCCAGGCGGGGCTTCTTCACATAGTCACTCACGTGACTCCGAAGTAAAATATGAAATAAAATACATAATATAAAAGTAATAATAAAAAATGTGAGTAGAGTAAGTGATGTTAGTAAAGTGTAAGGGGGGAAAAAAGTGACTACAACTATAATTAGTGCAGTTAGTATTAGTGTAAGCCACACTAGCATGGCTATTAATCTATGGACTTCCGTGAAAATAAAAAGATGTTAATGGTTCCAGCTCCATTTTTGCCTTAAGGGCTATATATGTCGGGGTGGGGTATTAAATTTATATACTTAATAATTAATAATACTACTAATATCAAACATAGTTAGTGTCATAGCACTATATTAGGAGAGCTAACATACATTTTTAAGGGGTAGTTAATACAAAACTATATTTATTAATAATCCATCCATCCCTCCTTAACCCCAAGATAGAGTCCATGTCCATTGTTCCTCCTCCTTCCCTGCGGATCCTCCTTCAGTGTGAATCCTCCTCCTTTTCTGTGGGTGGGCAGTATCATCAGGTAAGTGATCAATAATATTCAGTATTCTTCATCTTCATCTCCTTCTTCCTCTACTTCTTCTTCCTCTCCCAGTTTCTTCTGAATGTTTCGAGCGAATTCAAGAGCTTCTGTTTCTTTGGTGAAGTGGTGCTCCTTGTTATCATAAGTTACTCTTAATGTTGCCGGGTACATCAGGCCATATCTCAGATTCTTTATGTTCCTCAGGATACCTCCTGTTTCTGTAAATAAAGATCTTCTCTTGGCCACTTCCGCAGGGTAATCTCTGAAGATACTGATGTTGTCTCCCTCATATTTGAGATTTTTCTTACGTATTATTATCTTCATCATATCTTCAAAAACATGATCGTAAGCCACCTTCACAATCATCTGTCTTGGGGGAGCATCCCTCCTAGGGGTACGTCTCAATGCCCTGTGTGCTCGGCCCAGCAGAGGTTCTTGGTCCAAGTTCAGAATATCTTTTAGGAGTTTTGCAGCAAATTCTCGAGGGTCTTGATTTCCCTCTCGGCCTTCACTCAATCCAACAATACGCTGATTCTGACGCCTTTGACGTCCCTCCAAGTCAATGCATTTCTCAGTTATTTTGTGTAATAATTCTGATAAACGCTTGTTCTCGGCAAGACGCTTCTCGGCTGATTCAGTCAATTCTTTTATTGCGTCATTTTGTTGGTTAAGTGAGATTCTAATAGGTTCTAACTTGGTATCCAGCAGCAACTCCATCTCACCAGTTTTACGGTTTACATCATCCAACTGTTGTTGTAAATCAATACCCGCTTTATCTTTCCATTCGTCCATCATAATCTTTACTGTGGCTATAACTTCTTTTTTGAACTCTTCTTTCAAATTTTCATGATACACCAAAATATCAGCTCTTAAAGTCTTTATTTCCTCTTTATATTCTTTTTTCATATCCTTAAGCATTTGTTTTAGCTCACCCATAATAATTTTTTCTAGGTCATCCATCTTTAAAATATCTTCCTGGGAGGCACTCAAACTCGAGCCCGCGGCTCCAGTGAGGCCTACTTCCCTTTTCACAGGCTTTTTCCCTTGGTGGGGGGTGGGGGGGGGGGGGGAGCGATGCATCGACATTTTCTTATTAAAGTCGCGCGCCTGATGACATCACGCACCTTTTTAACGCTACCGGAACCGTTCACACCCGTTCTCCTCTGGTGAGTAGTTTCAGTTAACCCCTTTTTTATGCAGTTTTAGCGGAGCTGAATGGCGCGAGTTCCACTCACTCCATTGCGCCACCGGACATTTTCTTTTCGCTCTCTTTGTCTCTCTTTCTTTTTTCCTTTTCTTTTCTAGGGTCTATCCCTTAATCCCCTTTCTCTAATTCTTTGACCAAGGGTTTCTTCTCCCCTTTGGCACACTCTTTCACTTTCACAACTCTTTTCACCTACTTCACTCTCTTTCTTTCTATTCTTTTTTCTTTAAAAGCCATAACATTGTGGGGTACAATGATTGTAGCAATATATATGTGATGTACATTGATGTATTTACCTCTAATAAATAAAAATATTAAAAAGAAAGAAAAAAAAAGAAATGGGACATGCAGGAACAGGGTTGTAACATATAGAATGTACAAAGGAACTGCAGATGCTGGTTTACACTGAAGATAGACACAACATGCTGGAGTAACTCAGCTGGACCGGCAGCATCTCTGGGTAGAAGGAATGGGTGATGTTTTGGGTCGAGAACCCTTCTTCAGACTAGTTCTCCAAGTAGTTTGATTGTCTTCCTGATTAAATTTTACTTTGAATGCCTTGTTGTCACCTTCCCCTAGCTAACAATGATCTATTCTACATTTTCCTTGAACATTGTCCCCTTTGATCTCTCGTCTTCACACCACACCCTTCCATATCTCTCATTTCCCTCTCCCCTGACTCAATCTGAAGAAGGGTCTCAACCTGAAACGTCACCCATTCCTTTTATCCAGAAATGCTGCCTGTCCTGCTGAGTTACTCCAGTATTCTGTGTCCATCTTCAGTGTGACATGTGAGGTCAATATGAGTATTGTTTTGTCAAAATAGGTAATAAGATAAAACTGTATTTCTGGCTCACTAAATTCAGACCAGGTACACTTGGTTTACATCATTAAATCAGTTCGCTCAGTGGTACAACTAAGGTACAAACAACCAACAAGAATGTTCTCTTGAAGAAATGTCATCTCTATTAGCTACAGTATCTCTTGGTTAAAACAGTCTTTGTAGTAACACCTGTGCCTGGGCAAGAAGAGAACAATACAAGTAACAGTATATGGGCATGACATCTTTATTGTCAACATAGTCTGTCATGTTTTCTCAGACTTTGCGATAGCTAAGGTAGACAGAACAAGAGATATTAACACAGTTATCATCTAGAAGAAGGTAAATATGAATGACCAACTACACTTTGGAGAGGTGGTCACTGTGCCAAGGTAAAGTGAGTCACACATGCTTAACATCTGCAGAACATCTGTAGAATATAAAGGATAGGTGACAGGTCTGTTGAACATTGCTAACCACCAGATGAAATGTGGGCTCAGAATAACATGCCAACTGGCAACAAATGACTTCTGCAGAGATGTGGGTGGTGATGAAATGTGAGGTCATGTGTTTCATACCAGAGGCAGGGATCAGTACCCAGATGGTGGGACAATTGGCTGATCATCCATCTTCTTGCTTTGGGTTGGTTAAGAGGTGGTAACAGAATCTCTCTAGTTCGATAGAATTGAATCTCACCTCCAAAATGAGTATACAATGTGTTGTTTTCTACTACTAAAAAGAATATGTGGATCACACACTCAAGGTGAACGTGTCTTCTCTCTCTTTCTCCATTTGACCTAAGTATTGATTTGTATGAATTATTCTTTTTTCATAACCAAGTAATTCATATATGCACAGACAAGGAACTGTGGTTTACTAAGAAAAGACACAAAGTACTGGAGTAACTCAGCGGGTCAGGCAGCATCTCTGGAGAACATGGATAGGTGATGTTTCAGGTCGGGGCCCACCCGAAACAAGCTCTATCCATATTCTCCATAAAAGCTGCCTGAGCCCTTCTCCAGCTTTTGTGTATTTTCTTTCATTCTCATATCATCTCCCTAAAATACTTTAAATGGTAGCAATTGTCAATACTTTGTCTTATTTGCATTCATGCTTTAAATTGGTTTAATACAATGCTTGGTCAGTAGGCCTGGTTACACTCCAGTTTATAATTATCATTCTCATCTTTTGAGTTCCCAATGACCTAACTGTTCTCCACATTTATAACTTTCACCACAACATTTGTCAATCTTTGCAAACTGTTCTCTTGCATCACTTCCAAAATTGGTAGGACAGGCTCCAAATGAAGCTCTGAAATTCCCTCTGTTTCTCCTCCTCTTTCTCTTCCATCATAGCTGTTTACAGTCTTCTTCTTTAATTAGGCTTTTCTTCATCTGTCCTGATATCACCAGACATTGCTTAGAGTCTCAAAGTGTTTTTGTGAAGTGCCTTGGACTGTGTTTAATTCCCTGTATATATGCACAACACTGTTATTCTCGCAGAATTTTACATCAAACTTCCAACGCTAATGTATTGATCTGCTAATCCTTTGCAATGGATAACCATTTGTAGCAATCTTACAAAATTAAAAATCAAGTCTGCAATTTATCCCATCAGATAAAGCATAAAAATAAGTTTAATTTGACACGTAATTCACTTTCATATCATCAGTATTAAAGTTATGGCCATTTTCATACTCGGAAATTAGCATCTTGTTCCCCATTGCTTTTCCATTGACTTAACACAAAAGATGTGATCAAGGACAGTCAAAAGCCCATAACTTTTTTAAAATTTACGAGAACTGAAAGAAATTTTCAGTTATTATAGATTGAAGCATTCGGAAACAAATATGAAAGAATCTTGCTTAGATGACCTGAAATTAAAGCATATAATTAGTTAGTTACCCAATTGTAGCTAATTACAAAATTAAATTACTAGATCTAAACATCTATCTATTTCGTGAGAAAAAAATTAAAATGTTTAAATAGCCTAAGTGTTCAAATAATATTAAAACAATAATTCACAATAGAACATGATTTTAAAATCTCATTGTCATGCATTTAGAGGCCAAATGGAAGGAATTTAATGTTTAATTCCTGTAAATTAATGAGAATTTAAATCATCTTGCGAATGGGATTTTGTGGAACGCGATCAATTGGAAACGTTGCAGTTGCGGTGAATTTAAACCCCATATTGGCAGGTAAATTCTGTCGGTTCGTATGAGGAATAAATCACAGTTTCGCAACGTAAAATGTGGATTATAGGCATCTTAAGAAGCACTTTTATACATAAAATAAATGGCTTCCCTTTACCTGTCCCGTACGTGAAATCCATCCCTGTTGTCGGAGTTGACGGCTTTAGAAACTGATTTTTAAATTACTCGAGCGCTGAACCAGTCGGGCGATTAAAACAAAAATTTCACAGAACGGCAGTCGGAACAATTCTTCAGCAAAAGCTTGCACTCCGAGAAAATATATTTAGGACAGGTAGGAGAAACACCGCATTTTAACCCCGCCTCCCCCCCCCCTCCCCCCCCCCTACCCCCCTCGCCCCCCTCCCTCCCCCCCCTCCCCCCCCCTCCCTCCCTCCCCCCCTCCCTCCCATACTCCCCCCTCCTCCCCCCCCCCTCCCCCCCCCCTCTCAAAGGCACCAAAGGCGCCAAAGTCGCGCACATGGCCAGTGGCAGAACTACAGTGCCGCTGAAGGCAAGTTTTGTAACATACCTACCATTTGCTGGAAAACTTGCATGAAGAGTAGGCCTGGGTTTACACTTGTATTGCTGGGTGGCCCACCAGGATTGGCCTCTTATATGAAACACCCTCTATTGTCGTTAACATCTGCAGGAATTGAAATCAGGTGGAGTGTTAGGCTGCCAGCTAATCCATTACTGTTCTTGTACTATGTGTCTTGCTGAGAATTCGTCCTTTTTGAGTTGGTTGATCTTGATCAAACTTTTTCCTCAGCAAATTCCAAAAATGAACTTGGATCACATTCCCACAGACTCAGGACTTTTATGGTTTATTTGTGTGGTAGTTTCAATTTTTCAAAATTGATACCATTATGTTCTGAACCAAGTTAACAAAATTGCTCATTGCTTTTAAAAATTGCGTGTTAGTAACGATGGTGCCAATTGGCAGGAGGATTGTCTGGGGCTGATGATGATGCAGATGAAGAATACATTGGATACACAGTGATCAACAAAATGATGGAGACACGGTGTTCCTGCAGATAGTGCAGCTGTCTGTATGTGGTTTGTTTGTTCCTTCTGTGAATGCAGGTGGGGTTGCACCTTCCCCCTCCCCCAACCCTCCTCCACTCCCGCGTCCCTAACCCCTCCCCTTCCCCTGGATGTTCCCCATTCCTTCGATATGCCGAAGACGTACTGAACATTAAGGTCATTGGCTGCTTTAAATTTCTTAGTGTAGAGATTCAGTTCATGCTGTGTGATATTGCACTAATTATGGGAAATTAAGTGGGGGAATGGGATTGCTTTGAGACCAATCCCATTCTGTAGCTACCTTCTGTGTTACAAGAAGATATATAAAATTCAGATTCTGCACAGTGGCGCAGAAGTAGAGTTGCTGCCTAATGCCCCCGTCCCACTTAGGAAACCTGAACAGAAACCTCTGGAAACCAGATGGGAATCCGTGTATAATGTCGTCAAGTTTCCTGCAGTGATGCAGCCATGTATGAGGGAGTTAGGCATTTAAGGGGCATTAGAGTTGAAGGATCAGTTGGTGCAACAGTTGGCAGGAAGGATGTAAATATTGGTGAGATTGGAAACACAAGGGTCATGAGAACAATTATGAGGGTCTGTCTTAAGCGTGTGTTATTAGGTCATTGACAATGTGTTCAAACAATAATTGCAAATTCCAAGGGACAATTCAGGAGAGCACCATTAACAAGAGGTAACCAACCTCCATGGATTCCCTACCCACCCTCTTTCTCCCTTTCCCCAACACATAAAGTAAGTGGAGAAGGGGTCGTCAGTGGTGATTCTGGCAGCAAGAGAAATAAACCCAGGCAAATCAGAGAGACCCAGGGATATTCCAAGTCAGATTTTGCCCCTTATTCCACCATATATACTGTAGGCCCTGCTGCTGCCAGGGTTTTGGAGAATAATTGAGTCCAGGATATCTGGGCAGGTTAAAAATGAATACCTCTACAACGCATAGGAAGATAGAATGCCCCAGTATCAATCAGCTTCAGCAGGGAAGAGAGTGGAAAAGACATTGTCCTTTGACAGAAGAATTGGTCTGTTTTTTTCCCTTCTATTTCCAATCATTTCCCTTTTCATATTTCTGCATTTCTTTCAGTGGGAAGAAATGAACACAGTGCACAATCACTCTCTATTCTCAGCAACGTTTTGTTTTCCCCTGTGGAATATGGCTAAAAACTGTCATATGTTTGCCAGCAAAGTATGTGACAAGTTAAGTGTCAGTTAGAATTGTATTTATAAGCTTGAAGACTTCAACAATACTGGCATAAAGAAAGCATCTTAACAGCTACATTGCCAATATTGACGTGACTCTTTTTAAAGCCTTTCTCTCAGAGGTTAGCCCCTGGGATGTCTTATTTATTCAGCCATGCTTTACCCTCCATTAGTCCTTCTGTTAACGAGGCCCAGCACCCAGATAAATGGCCTGCAGATGATAATGTACTATGACATGTTCAGAAGATACAATCAGTGAAATAAATGCATTGGCACGCACACCCCTTGTTAATTTCCTGCTTTCTTTGACCTTATCTACTTATCATGAACTGGCATTCCACTTAATTTTCCTTTTTCATCTTTCTTCTTGATTTAACAGCAAATGTTTTACAGGTAGGAAACTTGCTTCCTTATTAACCAAGGTCAACCTAGGTTCAGGCTACGTTATATAATCACACAGATGTGTGTGTTCTGCTTCTTAGTACCAGTGCCAACAGTCCACTTTCTCTGTCTTCCCTTTCCTGTTTTGAATTTTTTTCTTAACAAATCAAAATGCTACATGGCAGTAAGTGAGTTACTAAATAACTACTAGAACTAAAATGTCAGCTTGAATGCCCTTCCTCTGCATTCTATATTCTCCTTTATTCTACAGAGGGTACATGGTCCTGATGTTGGGGGAGTACAGAACCAGGGGTTACATTTAAGAATAAGGGGTAGACAAAATTGCTAGAGAAACTCAGCGGTTGAGGCAGCATCTATGGATCGAAGATATAGGTGACGTTTCGGGTCGAGAGCCTTCTTCAGACTGAAGACCCGAAACGTCTTCGACCCGAAACGTCACCTATTCCTTCGCTCCATACATGCTGCCTCACCCGCTGAGTTTCTCCAGCATTTTTGTCTACCTTCGAGTTTTCCAGCATTTGTAGTTCTTTCTTAAAGAATAAGGGGTAGGCCATTTAGGACTGAGATGAGGAAAAACATTTTCCGCCAGAGAGTTGTGAATCTTTGGAATTCTCTGCCACAGAAGGCAAAGAACACCAATTCATTGGATGTATTCAAGAGAGAGTTAGATATAGCTCTTAGGGCTAATGGAATCAAGGGTTATGGGGAGAAAGCAGGACCAGGATACTGATTCTGGATGATCAGCCATGATTATATTGAATGGTGGGGCTGGATTGGAGGTCCGAATGGTCTACTCCTGCACCTATTTTCTATGTTTCTATGTTTCTATGGTCCAGCATAATTCATTCAGCCACAAATAATTAGATTTAACCCCATTTCATCACCCAATGGACCCTTAAATGATCACCTATGTTTCTGGGAGTTTATCTTACATACTTTTATATGCTTATTCACTTTTCAAGATCTGGACATAGCTGCCCCAGCCAGCATTTATTATCTTCTCTAATTGCCCCTTGAACTGGCAAGCATTGCAGGCCATTTCAGGGTCAACCACATTGGTGGCTTTGCATTAGGAAGAAGGGTCTCGACGTGAAATCTCACATACCTTTTCTTCAGAGATGCTGCCTGACCCACTGAGTTACTGCAGTATTTTGTGTCTATCTTTAGTGGCTTTGGAGTCACTGATAGCTCAGATGAATTGAAGAGATGATTGCATATCTGGTTCTTGGATTAATTTCCAACTCTTTTCAGGATACCAAACCCACACAGTAATGCACCAGAATAGTTGCTGACTTTCAGTTAAACCATGCTGATCAAAACTGCAGCAAATTACCAAGCACTTCTTTCATTAACCAGAAATAGACACAAAATGCTGGAGTAAATCAGCAGGACAGGCAGCATCTCTTGAGAGAAGGAATGGGTGACATTTCAGATCGAGATCCTTTTCTAGAGAAGGGCCTGAGTTTTTCCAGTATGTTGTGTCCATCTTCAGTGTAAACCAGCATCTGCAGTTCCTTCCAACACCTTATATTAACCAATTCTCCAATGAAATTGAATGCTAAGCTTAAGCATCTAAAAGTAAAGTAATTTATTCCCATCTATTTGTTTCTTTTTTCATAAACATAATCTATATTTAAAAATGCATTTCCCGGAGTGGATTTAACCCAGACGGTAACTTGCAGGTACACATTGATTACATTCAAGCATCACCACTGGTGTTTAAAAGCCCTGTGACCCTAATTAGCATTTCCATTCCATTCTCCACAACTCTAATCATGAGTCTGTATAATTGACCCTGCAGTTTGGGAGAGTTATGTACTCTGGATGTGTTTTTTTGTTGTTGTTTATTTGAATGGAGATTGCAAGTATTCAGTTAGTCAGCTGGCTTTAATAGCCATCTGATTAAAAAAGATCTTTTCAGACCATTTTCTCTGGATTGGATTCAAATCAGGTCTCAGGGTGAATTAGTTGTTTTTAGAGATTGTTATGAGGGCAAGCTTACAATGCAAAATCGATGGATTGCTGAAACAAGCTAACATTATGAAATTGGTCTTCGACGGTGGCACAAAATAGAATATAAATAAAACCTATCTGATTTTCTTTCCCATTGCCTATAGGGCAATGGGCCAGGGTGTAAACATAAACTGGCTGTCTATTTCTAATCATTTCACTCTGCTGCTGAAACTCCAATTCACTTTACATCTTTTTTTCCTTTGAGTAAGTTGTGCCTCATTTTGTTTTCTGCTCAGTGGAAGCTGTGGATTTTTCAACAGTCGACTTGAGATAAACATTGTTTGATGAGCTACTTTAGCCTTTGTTTATTTTTCTATCGCCTTCCACGCTAATAGAATGCTGCGCTGCTGAGAAGTTATCTGTAAAATCCCATCCAAGGTACTGAAACATGTAGCATGTCAGTATACACAAAGAATACTGCAAAGGCTGTGTTAATGATGGTCAACAAACTGCATTTAGTATTTGCAGTGTATTATTCATCCTGTCTGGTTCTGAACTCCAAGAACCAAGAGTGAACTCAACACATGCCTTTGTTATATCTACATGCAAAGCACAAATCCCAATTGAAATACTCTGAGATTATAGGCATGGATGTCCAATGCTCTGATAGTATTTAATTCTGTGCAACTTCCTAAGGTGTCGAAGGGATCTCCTAAGTACAGTTTGGTACCATAATGGAGTTATACTCTTTGCTTTGGCATATCCAAGGTTAAACTTGAAGGACTTAGTTTTTCCTGAATTCAAGTCATGATCCAAATGCAGAGTTATTGAAAAGGCACTAAAATATTATAATGAAACACAATTTAGTAGTGGCTTAACTGAATGGATATGAGTAACAACTGATGATGGAGAAACATACACATGAGTGGAGGTGTGAAATGACCAACATAAGTGGTCATAAAAATGTAAGAGAAAGATAGATGCATTAAGCAAAGAGATGGGGCACACATCTGCTTTGAAAGAGTTTGCTATTAATGCCAAAGTGAATATTTTGCCCACCATAACTTGATGGGGGGTATTTTATCATCCATTTACTTTTAGAAAGACTAAAATCTAAAAGATCTGAGTGAAAACATGCTTAATTGATTTATGCATGGCTTTGCTTTGTTCAAAACAAAACAACGTAAGGGAAACGTTTCCAGTAGAAGCAGTAACAAAGGGGGGGGGGGGGAGTGGGAGGGGGGGGGGGGGGGGGGGTGGGGGGGGTGGGGTGGGGGTATTGTGGTGATGGGTGATAGTGGCCTGTAAATGACTGGTGGAAGCAGAGAGGAGATGATGGGGAGATGGATGTATCTCTGCAGGAAAGGAATGGGTGACTTTTCATTTTGGACCCCTTCTTCCGACTAAAAGATAGAGGTGGGGGAGATGATACACTGGAGTCGAAAAAAGACCAGAACAAATCAGGCCGGCAACAGATGGAATCAACAATGGCCCATTTTTGGCTGGGGAAGATGTGCAAATGAGAGGGATACAAGGATGCAAACAGTTGTACTGGAGAGATGACTAGGATAGGGGTGGGTGGTATGGGGGAGAGTGGAGGGGAGGGGATGCAGGAGTTACAAAATGAGAGAAATCAACGTTCATACATCTGGGTTGGAAGCTGCTCAAGCAAAATATGAGGTGCTGGTCCTCCGATTTGCGTGTGGCTTCACTCTGAATGTAGGAGGCTCAGGACAGAAAGGTCAGCATAGGAATGGGAAGGGGGTTAAAATGTTTGGGGACAGGAGATCGCATAGGCCAAGGAGGTCTGAGCATAAGTGTTCAGTGAAACGATCGCCAAGTCTATGCTTGGTCTCACCGATATATAGGAGACCACACCGTGAACAGAGGATACAGTAGATGAGGTTGGAGTGGGTGTAAGTGAACCTCTGCCTCACCTGAAAGGACTGCCGGGGTCCCTGGATGGAGTCGAGGGAGGCATTATAAGGGCAGGTGTTGCATCTCCTGCGGTTGCAGGGGAACGTACCTGAGGAAGGGGTGCTTTATCCTGTCCTCATCGACCTTCTCGGTTACTTCTTCTTGAAGATGCAATCAAATTCATGAAACATGATCTCCCACACAAAACGATGCTGACTATCCCTAATTAACACCGATCTTTCCAAATGTCCGTAGATCTTATTCCACCAATTCCCCCTCAGTCACTGTCCCACCCAATGTCATACTGCTACATACTAGCAATGTTTCCTCATCCCTCTCACACTGATGCGTGATCTTGTCCCAAAATGCCTCTTTTGCCTCCACCGCTGAGTGTTGGTCCATTGAGTTCTTCCAGCATTCTGTTTTCTTTTCCAGATTCCAGCATCTGCACTTTGTTTGACATCATGGTCTAATGATACTGGATTCTCAGAAAAGCTGTGAAAGTAATAGGCTAAGGAAATATGGTTTTATTATTATTTTTTCACAATTCAGGACTTTCCAAATCACTTCACAGCCAGCAAAATGCACACGGTGGTTACTTTTGTATTATCGGAAATGCAGTAGCCAAATGGAAATCACCTGCAGATAACACACTGACCATCTGTTTACCGATGTTGATTGTGAGATAAATATTGGCCAACACATGGAGTCATGGAAAAGTATGTATGGCTGTCGACCATCTGGCCCTGTGATCCTGCTTCACCACTCGATGTGATCATGACCGATCATTTGTCTCAATATCATATTCCTGAAGAAGTGTCTCGACCCGAAACGTCACCCATTCCTTCTCTCCAGAGATGCTGCCTATCCCGCGGAGTTACTCCAGCTTTTTGTGTCTATCTTCATATTCCTGCACTCTCCCCATAACCTTGATGCCTATTGCTTCTCAAAATTTCTTTCTTTCCTTTAATATATTCAGCAACTTGATCTCAATAGTTCTTTGTATTGGCAATTACACAAGTTTACCCAATCTGCGAGCAAAGAAATTTCCCTTAAACTCAGTCTTCAATATTATTCTGAGTCCTGACACCATGACCCCCTCCCCCATTCTGGACACCCTTGATGAGGAAAATATCAGTATTTTGAAGATTTCAATTAGACCATTCTTAGCTTTGTAAACTCAAATTGATACAGACCACATCAACACAATCTCTCCTCATTTATCAATCCCAGTATAGTTTGGCAAACCTTCACTGCACTCCCTCTCATTCTGCTTTTTTAAATATTGGATTTATATTTATATTAAGATTCTGGAAGATGATGATGACTAATGACCCCATTATTTCCATGGCTAACTGCTTTGGTACACTGGGCTGTAAATAATCAAACCCCTGAGATTTAACAACTTAGATGTCATAAATTATTCCAGCATTACTTTCTTATTAATACTAATAAGCCGGTCCTCACCCTTAAGACATTCTCAGTTCCCTAATATTTCTACAAAATTACACGTGAAAACAAAAATAAACATGATGACACCATTGAGGCTTTGGAAATGATGGACTTCTCAGATTTTCCAGAGTGTTAAATGTTGTTTGTATTAATCTGTGGTGAATCTGTGGCATTCATTGCCACAGAACATTGTGGAGGCCAAGTCAATAGATATATTTAAGGGAGAGATAGATAGATTCTTGATTAGTACAGGTGTCAGGGGCTATGGGCAAAAAACACGAGAAAGGGGTTAAGAGGGGAAGATAGATCAGCTATGATTGAATGGTGGAGTAAACTTGGTGGGCCAAATGGCCTAATTATGCTTACTTATGAGCATTAGCAAAATATAGAATGTCGAAACAAAGAACTGCGGATGCTGGTTTACAAAAAAGGACAGCAGGTCAGGCAGCATCACTGAAGAACATGGATAGGTGAAGGGTCATGACTTGCAATTATAAAGAAAGCACATCTGTGCCTCTACTTCCTGAGAAGATTACAGATAGTTGGTATGTCAAAGAGGACTCTCTCGAACTTGTGCAGGTGCACAGTAGAGAGCATTCTGACTGGTTGCATCGTGCCTTGGTTCGGCAAATTGAGCGTCCAGGAGCGGAAAAGAATGCAGAAAGTTGTGACCACTGCCCAGTCCACCATCGGCTCTGACCTCCCCACCATCGAAGGGATCTATCGCAGTCGCTGCCTCAAAAAGGCTGCCAACATCATCAAGGACCCACACCATCCTGGCCACACACTCATCTCTCTGGTGCCAACAGGA
The DNA here is from genome assembly GCA_035221665.1 of Okamejei kenojei. Lineage (NCBI taxonomy): Eukaryota > Metazoa > Chordata > Chondrichthyes > Rajiformes > Rajidae > Okamejei > Okamejei kenojei. The sequence continues at coordinate 14,189,111 of CM069149.1, read as the reverse complement.
AGAAGGTACAGGAGCCTGACATTTGGTACATCCAGGTTCAGGAACAGCTTTTTCCCCACAGCCATCAGGCTATTAAACTCGCCATCAAACAAACTCTGAAGAGCCTATTGCACTTTATCTGTTTATTTATGTGTATATATATGGTCTATGCTATATAGACACATTGAACTGTTCTGTATTTATGCTGCAGCAATCAAGAATTTCATTGTCCTATGTGGGACACATGACAATAAACTCTTTTGACTTGACTTGACAACTTGACGTCTCCTGTCCATGTTATCCAGAGATACTGCCTGACCTCTGAGTTACTCCAGCATTTTGTGTCTTTGCTTTTAATACCAAAACATACTTTTTACATGTGTGTTTAAATGGAGCAGGGAATGCTCAAGCACTCTGGATGCCAGTTCTGACAGCAAATCTTCTCATGTTTCTGACCCTGATGTCCTGAAGCCCATCATGGTGATGGCTGCACACCAGGACCGCAGTCCAAAGCCAAACCCTGGCAAAGCTCCAGACTACTCACTCTGGCAGCACACCCCACTGGCCTTCTGTGTGCCCAGTTCACCTTCAACACCAAAGAGTGAACCAAATGATAGTTCTTCAGGATTTACAAACAAGTGGGTGCTGAATTATTATATGTTCCCACAAATTAATGTTCCTATTTCTAACCCTGGAAGATCTGCACTTGATTTTACTGGTCCTTATCTTATTACATATTTGTAGATGTTTCACGGTTCTCTTTTATGTGCCTTACAGATTTACTCTCATTTTCTCTTATTTCTCTATTAATTAAGTTTTGACCTTATATTCTGAATCCCAAACTGCTCCAAATATTTTGTTTGGCAATGTTACATGATTACTTTCTTGAATACTTTACTTCTATTGTTAACCATGACGGGTCAATTTCTCTTTGGTATTTTTACATGAGGAATGACGAATGGATAATTGGTGTAGCATTTGCATTTTCTAGAAACAAGGAACTGCAGATGCTGGTTTATTTTTAAAAAAGACACTAAGTGCTGGAGTAACTGAGTGAGTCAGGTCGCATTCCTGGATAACGTGGATAGTTGATGTTTTAGGTCAGGACCTTGATCAATTGATGTATTGAATGTAACCAGAACAAGGTCCTGAACCGAAACATCAATGCTCTAAACAAAAGGAATACTGCCTGACTCGCTAAGTTACTCCAGAACTTTGTGTCTCTTTTAGCATTTGCATTTGTTGCTTAAATATTTAACATCGTCTATCCACTGTCATGCCTTTTAATAGTAAGATTAAACGAGAACTCACCAAGTTTGAAGGTTGATTTTTATTTTATGAGGAGTTGTGGTGAGGGATTTCGTGAAGACCCCGCCAGCACGCATGCGCGACATTCTTCAAAGCAGCGGTGTGGAATCACAGAACACACCATGACTGGAAATAGTAAGATTAAGAACATAGAACGTACCAGTTGACCTTATGATAGAGGGTGGGAGCGGAGGGCACGAAATCCCTCACCGCAACTCCTCATAAAATAAAGATCAACCTTCGAACTTGGTAAGTTCTCGTTTAATCTTACTATTTTATTTCGGAATCACGTGAGTTACTTCGTGAAGATTTCAAAGCTCTATGATTTCATGCCCTGGACAGCGTCCATGCCATCACACTGCCGCAATACTGATGGAGGAAGGCTGTTAATGCAGTCCAGATTGAACAGGCTCAAAAAGAATGCATATTTATTGCAGAAATAATAACAAACAAAAACCCCGAACTCGGGGACAAACATTCACTGAGCGGCTCCCAGCACGGCTTCTGCGAACGTTGCAGGGGCGACCAGCGGTTTGTTGTAGAACCTCTGGAAGGTTGCTTCACTAGCCCAGCCCGCGGTGGCGAGGATGTGGTCCATAGGCACCTCCATGGCCTTCGCCGCTGATGTGGATGCAGCCCTGGTAGAGTGAGAGTTAAAAATGTTAGTAGCTACTCCTGCTGCACCCAACACCACCCTGAGCCACCTGGCGATAGTCTGCACAGTCACCCAGTGATGTGGTTGCTTGTGGCTGATGAGTAGCCCCTGCTCCATCTTCCGGATGGTTTGTGTAGTGTGGATGTAGAGGCGGAGATGGGTGACTATGCAGAGGGCGGCATGCTATCCAGCCGCAGCTTTTATAATGCCTGAACTCGTTGAGCTGTAGTCAGTGCCATCAGCATCACCACTTTGAGGGTGAGCTGTTTGAGTGGTAACTCTGTCATAGGAGACCAGCTCCTCAGTAGGGTCAGAACGATCCCTACGTCCCAGGTGATGTTGTATCTGGGCCGTGGAGGGTTGGTGTTAAACACTCCCCTCATGAATTTAGACACCAGGTGGTTGGAGCCTATACCTATGTCTAGGTATGAGGATAGTGCACTCCTGGCGCTGTTGATGGCACTGTAGCTAAGGCCCGCATCGTAATGAAGGCCCGCTAGGAATTCCAGGACATCAGGGATCGTAGCCGAGTTGTAGGTCGTGTTGGTATGGGAGCAGAATGCCTCCCACTTCCTGACCTGGGTGAGGTACTGCCTCCTGGTTGATGCTCAGCATGACGCCGAGATGAGGTTCCATGGCTCTTGGTGATATGTCGGGCTTGACGAGCGGCCTCTTTAGAACCTGCAGGCCAACATGTTTAGGTGACCGTGGCACGGGTGACTGTCCCCCGTAATGGGGTTAGTAATCAATTTGGGTTTTTTACCAAACTGAATCCACGGACGTTTCAAAATTTGGAGGACCATCGGGTACCATGGCTGAGTAGGCCAGTCGGGTATGAGCAAAATGCCAGTTGCAGAATCCAGTTGAATTTTCTGCAATACCCGACTGATGAGGCAGAATGGGGGAAATGTGTAGCAAAACCATTTCCCACAATGTAGAGAAAAGGCATCCGTAGCTACTGCCCCAGGGTCTGGTTCCCAAGACACATACGTTGGTATCTGATGGTTCAACCTGGAGACAAAAAGGTCAATATCTGGTGTGCCAAAGTGAGCTATAATTTCAGCAAAAATTTGGGGATTCAACATCCACTCGATGTTAGCATTGAACACTCGTGACCTTGTATCCGCCACTGTATTGAGCTTCCCTGGTAAATAGGTTGCTGTGATCCAAATATTTCTCTCAATGCACCAGTGCCAGATTGTGTTTGCCAATTGGTCACAAGATAACGACTTGATACCACCCATATGATTGATATAAGCCACCACCATTGTGTTATCTATTTGGAGACGGACAAGTAAGTGCCGTGAGTTAGTACAGTAAGCCCGCAGTCCATGGAAAGCCCCTAACATCTCCAGATAATTTATCCCTTGTGTCTGGAGGAGGGTAGACTCATGAGGGTCCCATCTGCCACCACAACTGGACATGGTGTCAGTTGCCCCCCAACCTTGTGCGCTTGCGTCAGTCTGTAGCACGACAGATGGGTTGCTAACAATGATGGGTCTGTGACACTCACTAATATTGTCAATCCATCATTGTAGCTCAGCTCTAGCCGGATTTGGCAACCGTATTGGTCGATCAAAGTGCCCAGTTTGCTTTTAATGCTGCGATCTTTGCTCTTTGTAAATTTTGGTAATGTATCGGTCCGAATTGCGCAGCTGAGAATGTAGCGACCAGTTTCCCAATTTGCCGTTTGTCGAATAGTCGGTACCCTGGCGCAAGCAAGGCTGTAGCATGCTTCTTTTATGTCTAAAGCTTTGTTGGTCGGGATAGTGATCATCATTCAGGTTGTGTCAATGGTGAAACCCAGGTAATCCATAACTTGAGAGGGGTGCAGTTTGGATTTGTCTGGATGGGTTACAAACCCTAACATCTCAAATAAAGATTTGGTCGCTGTAACTACCAGCATAGCCAATTGGAGGGTCTGACCCATGATAAGGATATTGTCTAAATATGCCATGACGATATAATTTTGTTGTTGGAGGAGTGCCAATATGGGTTTTATTAATTTGGTAAATAGTCTGGGGGCTGTGGTTAACCCATTGGGTAAGGCTTTGTATTGCCACAACTGTCCCTTCCAGACAAATTTCAGGAACTTCCTGTGAGATTCTGTGATGGGAACTGTATAGTATGCATCTTTTAAATCGATGCAAGCCATAAAGTACCCCGGGTAAAGCAGCTGCATAGCTGTTGCGAAGGTATCCATTTTAAAATGGGTATAGTGTACAAAAGTGTTCAACTGGGTTAGATCTATGATAATCCGATACCCCCCATCTTTTTTGGTTTTTGAAAAGATGTTAGACACAAACTCAAGGGGTTTGTGTGTCATTTTGCCAATCACCCCTTTGGCTGCTAGCCGTAAGATTTCAGCATGTCCCGCCTTTATCTCATTCTGAGAGAGCGTAAAAATTCGCTGAGGTTCATGCTGTGTAGGAGGAAATTTACCATCAATAAATTCTAGGACATAACCGTGTACACTTTGTAGAATAAACGTGTCTGTGGTGATTGCACCCCAAGCACCACGAAATGCCCGCAACCGTCCCCCGACTTGTGCGGGTAGAAGTACTACTGCCTTAGAGGAACCAGACCCCCTTACCTCCATGGTTAATGGCGGGTCTTGGCATATGGCGTTTTGGGGGGCCGTTGTGGTGCTTGTCGTGACGGTGGCCGCATCTTCCATGCGGGCCGCTGCAGGCCTTGCCCTAAAAAAGGCCGCTGCGGTCAGGGAAGTGGAGGTGCATAGGTCCTTGGTGTCCTATCCGGCTGGCGCGGTTTGTGGTTGTTGACGCTGATAGGGGTGAACTTTAGCCGGGGGAGGTTTCATAAGGCCCACGGTCTTGGCCTCCTCGTCGAGTTCTTTGACTTGCTTGGAGAGATCTTCCCCAAACAACTGATGAGGTGGTGGAGTGGTGGAGGGACGGCACAACCCTGCAAATTTTGGGTTTAGTGTGGGCCGGATGTAGCTCTTGCGCAGGCAGTTGATTTCAAACTGGGCGTTGCAGAAAAGTGCCAGGGCACATTATCACCACCGAGGGTCTTGGCATACGCCGTAATGCCCGTCGACAGGAGCTTCAGGATTCGCTGGAGACGGACATCCTGCATCTTGGTGGCCGTGCTCAAGTTTCCCCAGATCTGGGCATTAACCGTGGGAACACTGAGATTGATGCAGTTCTCAGGCGGCTTAAACTTGTTCATGGTCTCATTGAGTACCTGACCCTGAAGCTGGTGAGTGGTCAGGTAATTAATGGTGCCTGCCAGTTTGGGGTGCAGTGGCTCCCCAGTGTGGGTAGCCGTGGCAAATTTCCCCACTACGCCCAGCAGGTCCACATCGTGCTCTGGCTCTGCGGCCTCCGGCATCCCTGGGTCTTCATCGAAGGCAGTGGCCTGACAACTGCTGGCATTCCTGGCTGGAGAAGACGAGATGCTGAGCGGTCTCCTGGCGTGGCTAGTGGAGGCCCGAGACTCCCGGACAAGCCGACTTCCCCAGGCTCTGCAAATTCTCTGGGGCTGCTACCAGCGGACCACACCTCCATAAGATGCAGACTAGGGTCCGATGGTAGGTTGTCGTGGGCTACTGCTCCTGCAGGCCCATACAACTCCCGCACGGATTCTAGTCGGCCTTCGAGCGGACTGTGGCGGTCCACCTGCCTGGTAGGAAGGCAGTGGAGATGAGTCGGCGCCGGTCCCCGGTACCCGGCTCCCCGAAGTCTGTGCAGGCGTACCTCCACTATCGCCCAATGTTCTTCATGGAAGCGCATGGTCGGCAGCTGCCAGAGCTAAGCTAACCGACCGGCTACTGCTGCCACCGGCGCCCTTGACCACAGCCGATACGGCGTTATGTCGGCAGCTCCCGCTCCTGCAGGGCTGCTCGACGCAGCAGTAGCTCTGCCAGACTGCCCTACGGCAGATATCCCCGGCAGCTGTATGAGGCGTGCTGCGGCTGCGGGGCTCCCCTGTAGCGCAGCCCTTCCCCGGCCCGGCCCCCGTGGATCCACAGCAACACGGGGTGATGCCGCTGCTGGTGAGCGAGGCACTTTGCCACGTACCTGTTTGCTCCCCCACTTCCTGGGGGATGGGGGCACAAAGTCTGGGTCTGGAATTTCCAGCTCCAGTGCGGTCATCCATTCGGGAGATAAGTCGGGTGCTGGTGTAACTGAAGCGCCCGACATCCGCACCTTTACCCCCGGCCGTCCGGATGCTGCCGGTGGTGCTCGCAGCTCCGGAGAAAGTGGCCGCTGGCTTGTCGGCGTCCCGCGGCTCCTGGAAAGTTTTGCCTTCTCTTTCCCAATGCCGTCCATGCTGTAAGCAAGTAAAGGTTAGTGCACTTACCTGAACGGTCTTTTTGAAGGAGCTGGTGGAGAGAGCGCACTCCCCCCCCCCCCCAGCTTGTCGATGCAAATGCGCGTGACGATATGTCGTGCATGCGTGCTGGCGGGGTCTTCACGAAGTCACTCACGTGACTCCGAAATAAAATTAAGCATCTTTATCATTGCCTATATTACTTTTCCTTCAACTTGTTGCAAGGAATCCTTTATATCCCCCCCCCCCCCCTTTCAGGAGGAGCAGATGGGTTTAACATCAACTCCAGAAGACATCTCTGATATTGCAGTATTTCCAGACAAACACTGAAGTATCAGAGTAAATGGTTGTGCTTTTTCTAGACTATGGTTCACAGGATATTTCTACCCAATTAATTTCTCTTGAAAAGTGCTGAGAAAGGCTTAATTTTTAATATAGACAGTCATCATTTTTGCACATGGGAATCCTGAAGCAAGGCATTAGCTGAAGGATTCAGCATGTGTCCGTTCAGCAACTTCCACTGCACACCTTGACACAAAAAACAGAAGGCAAGTAATTACTACTTATGGTTTTAACTGTCCATTGCCTAAAGCGTTTACGTGGCAATGTTTTATTTCACTGCTGCTTAACCTGTGCAAAACAAAAATATAAGGGAACAAACTCATATTTGCAGCAAGTGCTTGATTTGAAATGCGTCAGGTCCAAGCTGTTGAAAATATTTTCATTGCTATGCTGATGGGCTTTTGTTGCTAGCATATTACTTCCAAGTATGTAGTTTGTTTTTGCATAGTCATCAATGCAGAATGGCTATTCCGTCCAGCTGGTAACTACACTAATCTACCATCTGCCACCCTTTGCATGAATGCCCCAATTAGATTTCTTTGAAGTATCTTGATAGATCTTTGCCGGCTATTTATGGGGCAGTCTCAACTCCAGTTGTATTGATCAACTAAAAGGCATTAATCTAGTTACGGGACATCTTAAAGATTGTCCATGTCTTTTTTTTATTACAGAAATATTCTAATTAATGAAGTTACTCTTCAGTAACAAATAGAGCAAAAGAAGATTGGAGACATTCTGCAAATCTCGTAGCATCAGTGGTAAAGGAAAAAGTGTATAACATTTTGACACATAGTTAAACACAGAATGAGGCTAATAGAGTTATAATGTGCCCTCTAGCCTCTGTAACTTTCCTTTAAATATTTGTATATATACCCTCTATGTATTGGTATTGATTTTTTATTGTCCCATGTGTGAAAAATATGGTGAAAAACTTTGTATGTGTGGTATCCAGTCAAATCATACCAGACATGAGCACCATAATGCCATATTTATAGTTTACTTTTATTGTCTCGTGTACCGAGGTACAGTGAAAAACTTTTGTTTCATGCTAACCAGCCGGCTGAAAGAAATAGAGCCATCCACGAGCCATACGATAGATAATGCAAAGAGAAAAATACCAGTCCAAAATAAATTTACAGCCTTAAAATGTTAAGGGCCTGTCCCACTTGGGCGTCATTTGTGCATCACGCAGGTGGCGCGCGAAGATTTTGTGAATCCCAAGATCCTGGGGCGCCGCGCGCGACCGCACGTCACTGCCTTCGCCACCACGCCTCACCACGTGCCATACGAGCATAATGCACGCCGTGCACGCGTCACGTGCGTGTAAATGATGTTGCATCACGCGTCGTGACGCTTAAATGATGTCGTGTAAATGACGCGCAAATAATGCCCAAGTGGGACAGGCCCTTTAGATTATAGAGAATGTCTAGATTTTTTTTCGGTGTAAGGTCCAGAATGGGAGATTGGGCTACACATTTATTTTATGGGTGGACCTTTCAGTAGACTGATAACAACAAGGATCTTGATGTTCCTGAATTTAATAGCTTTCCCTGAATTTGGCGAAGGAATAGAAGAAATGAAAGTCTGCTGCAGATAATGAAGATACAAGTAAAGATGACAAGAGGCAAAAGCAAAAGAAGATCTGGCACTGAGTAATCTTATGGCAGAAGGCATTCTCTCTTCATGAAATTAGTTGGTGTCTAATTGGGATTTCACTGTACCGAGGCACATGTGGCAATGAAGTACCATTGATGAAAACACTAATTGACAAAGGATTGGGCTGTATGTTTACAGGTCCCCTGATCTCCCAGATTTACTTCAAGGCTACACAAAAGGCTGGAGAAACTCAGCGGGTGCAGCAGCATCTAAGGAGCGAAGGAGATAGGCGACGTTTCGGGTCGAGACCCTTCTTCAGACTGGTCAAGGATCAGGGAAACGAGAGATATAGACGGTGATGTGGAGAGATAAAGAACAATGAATGAAAGATATGCAAAAAGGTATCGATGATAAAGGAAACAAGCCATTGTAAGCTGTTTGTGGTGTGAAAATGAGAAGCTAGTGCGACAAGGGTGGGGGAGAGATAGAGAGAGAGGGAATGCCAGGGCCCGAGGGCTGAGGGAGAGGTGGGAAGGGGAGGAGACAGCAAGGGTTAACAGAATTGAGAAAATTCAATGTTCAAGCCCAGAGGATGCAGACTCCCCAAGCGGAATATGAGGTGCTGTTCCACCAACTTGCGGTGTTGCTCACTCAAGGCTTACTTCAAGGCTTCAAGGTCTGTTTATTGTCACATGTTCCAATTAAGGTACAGTGAAATTCAAAATTCCAGCATTAACTAAGGGACCTTTTGCTAATATGAGGGTTTGTCCCATTTGTAACTCACTCAGTGTTTCTCCTCTGAACCAGAGCCAGGCACAATGATGTTTTACTCTGTGGTCTGAGGCAAGGGTGGGAAGCACCAGCAGAGGAAAACGCTGGCAGAAAGCTATATCAAGGAGCACAAATTAACAGCAAAATTGATTGATGCAATAAATGAGAAGAAAGAGAGTGTGTTTAATTAAATGGAGAACTGCAGAGATAACAAAGAGAACCTGTGAGAGAGACACACAAAGATTAAAAAGAACAGAGTGGCGATTACTGACAGAATAAAGTAGACACAAATTCTAATATGAGGTGAGATTGCATGTACTGATAAGCAGGATATATTTTATTAATATTCTATTCTCTTGTAAAATGTGGCTGTCCAACATTTATTGTCAATCACATACCTCCCATGAAAAGTTGCCAGTTGAGCGATCATCTTGAACTGCTGCTACTCTAGTGATGAGGTTGCAGCAGGAGTACTATTATTGTGACCCAGGGAAGATTAAAAAATGGCAAAGTGTGCTCAAGTCAAGATGCTATGTGACACAGAGGAGAATTTGCAGTTAGTTCTAATCCCATAGATTTAATGCCTTTGTCCTTAATGACAGTAGGGATTTTTCACCGTGAGAAGTGGTGAGAAAAGTTGATAAATTGTCCCAGTGTGTTTCTAAGGCCCTGGAAAACCTGTGCAACCTCATCAGGAACCACCTAGCAGTGAAGGCAGGTGCCAATGATGAAATTCGCCATTGCCTTCAGCACAGCAAGAGACTGGAGGGATAGAGTATTTGAAGGTCAATGTCACATCCCGGTGCAAAGCTCATGATCCTCCAGATAGTGGCAGACAGTTCAATGGTTCAATGGTGCTTTATTTGTCACATGTACCAAGGTACAGCGGAATTCTTTTTTGTACACAGTTCAGTACATGTATCACTATTCATAAGCACTTAGATACATCTTAGATAAGCATCTCAGATACAGTACAAGTGACAATTATAAACCCACACGTCTTAGTGATATGGGAGGAAACCGGAGCACGCGAAGGAAACCCACATGGTCACAAGGAGAATGGGCAAACACCACACAGACAGCACCCGAGGTCAGGATCGAACACGTGTCTGCGGCGGTGTGAGATGCTCTACCAACTGTGCACGGTGACACCGGTCCAGTGAGCAGAGTAGTACACTGGGAGAGTATACAGTGTCACCAGATATGGTGCCAATTCCAAGTCTCAGTTGTTACAGGTGTAGAGTTCTTGTGTTACAGCCTATGTTCTCCACTGACGTTTCACTAACCACACACTTGCACTATTCAAGCATTAACAAAGTCATTTTACAAATTCCATTCACAACAAAAACAGGGTCTTAGCCTGTGCGCAGCTACTATTGGGAATAGTTTTAAACCACCCTGGCCAAGCATTCACCTACATCAACCAAAACTGTTACAACTTACCATCCTCACTACATATCTTAGCCTCCTGAGGCATGGTTTCTGAAACATGGATTTGTAGAGTCTAAAGTACTACACAAATACTACTATTGCTGCCTCCACAAAATCTTACAAATTCACTGCCAGGTTAAGTAGATCAATGTTGTGTCCTCTCCCAGGCCAATATCCAGGACTAAGGAAGGGCCTGATTACATCTAGTCAGCTCAAATGGGAAGGTGATATCATTCACATTCCCAGGACAGAGTCACAGTGGTGTAGCTGGGAGAACTGGTACCTCACTGCAGCAGAGACCTGTGTTTGATCCTGACCTTGTGGATTTGTCTGTGTGGAGTTTGCATTATCTCCTTGTGACCGTGTGGATTTACTTTGGGTGTTCTAATTTCCTCCCATATCCCCAAAGCCTTGCGGGTTTGTAAGTTAATTGGCGTCCGTAAATTTGCTTCTGGTGTGCAGGGTGCGAAAGTGGGATAACATAGAACCAGTGGGAAAGGGTTTTAAGGAAGTAGAGACGTTGGTGTGCCAGGAACATCTGGAATGTCATTGATAACCTCAAGTCCATGTGTTGGGAGCACAAAGCTCAGCATAAAATGTAGAAGAAACACACTTCCCAAACTACCCACACACTTACCCTATCAAGAACCTTATGTCCCACATGTGGCAGAGTTTTCATGCACCACCTTAGCATCGTCAGCTACTTAAATATCCACAACTGTATGAGTGGAAGCAACTCTTCCGTAATCCCAAGTGCATGTTCTAAGAGAAGACATTGCAGTCATTGTATGCTACTGATAGAGAGAGAACATGCTTGGCGATTTATCCTGACTGATGCCAAGCTTCTTCAAAAATGTTGGAACAGCACTTAGCGCAGGGAGTGGAGAATATTCCATCACACTCCTGAGTTTTGGCTTGAGGATGGTGAAAGGTGTTTGGGAGTTGGAAGATGAGTTCTCATCATAGACCCAGGTTGTCCAATAAATTATTCAATGTATTATATGAGACTGGAAATAATAAGCCAGTACATTATCTCCCAGTCAGTGTAAACCATTGCAATAAGCAATAAACAAAAGGAAATTTGCTCAGATGATCATTGTTCACAATTTATTCATTTACATATCCAAAATATGACATATCTATAGCTAACAAACTATAAATATGTCAGGGGTACACAAAAAGCTGGAGAAACTCAGCGGGTGCAGCAGCATCTAAGGAGCGAAGGAGATAGGCGACGTTTCGGGTCGAGACCCTTCTTCCAAAATATGTCATATTTTGGATTTGTAAATGAATGTAAACTACAGTATTTTTTATTGAAGTAAGCATTTGCAGTTATACAAATAATCACTGTAAATTTCGCTGTGTTTTTAAACCCTACTGTGTGCAGGGTGCATACTATGTGACCCACAAAGGAGTGCACATTTAGTGTTTCATGTCTGGCCCATAATTTGTGGTTTAATTGATGTTTTAATCACTGCATAAATCCATAATGACTGTACGTAATTCACTGTGGAAACTGCAAACTTATGTTAATTACAGCAAAAGAAAGATTACCGCAAGAACAAGCACATCAATAAGCAGGCAATGTAACTTCTGCCTACTGGACAATCTCTGACAATTAATGGTTTTTATTGTTGCAACATTAAAAGTATTTGACCGGGAATTCCCTTGGTGCCTGGATTGATGATCAGAGGTCCAATGATTCTTTTTGATGCATCCCCTGTCCCATTTCAATATGCTATTGCACAGGAGAAGTAAGGCATCCCAATATAACGGGATCTGAACACTTAACACATTCAAAGATCTTTTGTCAGCTCATTTCTCCAATGTAGAGAGAGTAGAACGGAGCAGAAATCTTGTGGGCCAAAGAGTACATGGCAGTACCTCTGGGAGAGGAGTGTGAAAGAGGTCATTGGTTCAAGAATCTGAAGGCAGAATTTCTTGTTCATATGTTAAGGGAGCAGAATTAGGCCATAAGGCTCATCAAGCCCACTCCGCCATCAATCATGGCTGATCTATCTTTTCCTCTCAACCACATTCTCCTCATAACCCCTGACACCCGTACTAATCAAGAATCTGTCAATCTCCGCCTAAAAAATTGAAGGCCTCCTTAAGGGGCTGTCCCACTGCAGCGACCTAATTAGCGAGTTTAGAAGAATTTAGGAGAGTTTGAAAAAGTGTCATGTTGAATACCTCCTTCGAATATGTAGAAGACCTCCTTCGACCTCCTTCAACCATGTTGAAGACTAGCTTCGACTAGCTTCGACTGACTTCGGGAAAATTGGACACCGAATAGTGGAGAGTGAAGACGATCTCATTCGACCTCCCTTTGACTATGATGAAGACTATCTATGATTACCTTTGACTACTTTTGATTACCTTCGACTACCCTCGATTACCTACGAATAACAAGCCAACCTACTTTGACTAAACTTACGAGTATAAAAAATATTGATTTTTTCCATGGCGACCTTTTTTTACTCACGGGCATTTTCAGCACGTTGAAAAATACGACGCGACCTAGCTGAGGCCTCGAGGACATGGGGACTACTCTCGAGAATGAAGGAGAGCTAAGGGGCTGGGGAGGGGAGGGAGGGGGAGGGAGGGGTCCTGAAAATTCCAATGAGCCAATCTAAATGCCCGGTCAGCGAAGGAGATTGCTTACGGCTGCCCTCGACTGCCTGTAACTAAATAGCAATCCCACTCCACTGCACTACAAGATAAAAAGAACCATGCTGACCAGATTTTACTCGCAGAAAATGTTTCAACATGGTGTTTTTTTAACATTTTCCACGACTTCGCTGAGGCTACTAGTATTCGGGAACTTCCCTTGAGCAAGAATGAGAGTTCCAGTGACCTCATAGGACCTCCTAGGACCTTGTGCCGACCATGCTGCAAGTTGGAGTCGAGGGCAAACTTGTCTAAACTCTGCAATTAGGCCGCTACAGTGGGACAGCCCCTTAAGCCTCTGTAGTAATTAATTCCACAGATTTACCACCATATGACTAAGGGAATTCCTCCTCATCACCTTTCCAAAGGTACGTCCCTTTTACTGTGAGGGTATGGCCTCAGGTGCTAGACCTTCCCACTGGTGGAAAGAAGCTATTCTTCAGTCTGGACATCAAGGCTTTTCAAGTTCCCGTATCTTCTCCCAGAAGGTAGAGGAGAGAAAGGGTAATGGCCAGAGTAACAGGCACACTTGAGATACTTCCAGCCTTCCTGATGCAATGTGGTTTGAAGATGGACTGGACGGAAGGAAGTGACCAGCCTGTAATGGGTTTGGCTGTGTTCACCACTCTCTGCAGGTTCAAGTGGTATTAGTTTATAATACATGGTGGTGCAGCGGTAGAGTTGCTGCCTTACAGCGAATGCAGTGCCGGAGACCCGGGTTCGATCCCGAGTACAGGTACTGTATGTACGGAGTTTGTACGTTCTCCCCCTGACCTGCGTGAGTTTTCTCCGAGATCTTCGGTTTCCTCCCACATTCCAAAGACGTACAGGTTTGTAGGTTAATTGGCTTGGTAAATGTAAAAATTGTCCCTAGTGGGTGTAGGATAGTGTTAGTGTGCGGAGATCGCTGGGCTGCGCGGACCCGGTGGGCCGAAGGGCCTGTTTCCGCACTGTGTCTCTAAACTAAACTAAACTAAAATACTTTTCTTTTCAAAAATGCAGTACTTTTCTGTTTTATATACCCTAAACAGGAATAATAAATAACAAATTAAGCAGCTCACGTCTATTCTTAAATTAAGTGTGCATTTTACTAATGAATCCTCAACACCAATTAATACTGTCTATCTAAAATCCAATTATTTTGTTTGTGTTATTTTTTTTAATGGCATTTTCACTCTGTGACTTTTCAATAGAATCCAATTATGTACACTAATAATTTTGCTTAAAATTAATTTATTAAATAACTTAAAATAAACAAGGCTAAAGTATTACAAACAGATAATAGATTGGTAAAATTATTAAATCAGTGAGATAGTTTGAATGAAGTTACTCCTCATGATGTGTTTGTTGCATTAATATACTGAAATAAAACAATTTCTAACATGGGAGGTATATTGAATAACAACAGAGAGGTTCACTATTGATAGACATAAAATGCCAGCGTTTAACTGGAGCAACTTCAGACTGAGGAAGGGTCTCAAACAGAAATGTCACCCATTCCTTCTCTCCAGAGATGCTGCCTGTCTCGTTAATTTACTCCAGCATTTTGTGTCTATCTTCGGTTGAAACTGGCATCTGCAGTTTCTTCCCACACAAGAAGCTCACTGTACTTAGTTCACATCCAAGACACTGGTTTTTACTGCACATATGAGCTGAAGACATACCAAGGGAATTGGTGTGATATTGATGATCATAAAATATTTGGCGTATTGTAATTTTATTGCATCATAAAATCTAAAGATCAACTTTTGGATATTCTTTAAGTACATTTGGAGAAAATAAGAGAGAGAGGTTGGCTAACCATTTGCTTGTGAAGGTAGTGTAATTACTAAATCAATAATTTTGACTGTCTTTCATACTGACGAGAGGGATGACATCTCTATGTCCAGAGAACACAGCACAATTAAAACATTTAGGGGATATACAGTATTTTAGATAATAACACGTAAGATAAATAAGGTTCCAGGTGCAAATAGTTTCCATTTGAGTGCCAGCAGCATTGTAAATCCCCTTGTGATACTTTTTAAAGCTTTTCACAATCTGAAAGCATCCCAATGGATTAGTAAAATAGAAAATGTGACCCTTTTACATAAGAGATAGGGAATTAAATCTCAAATTACAGATCTGCGGTCTTCACATGGAATTGTGGGGTCAATTATGCGGTAATTGGTTTGAGACTTTTTTTAGAGGAATTGCATTAGGGACCATCTTGGAAGACAGGGTCACCAAGGAAGAACTAGCATGAATATGCAATGATGTGGGAGAAGACAGGGCTGTATGATGACTCTGGCAGGCAGCCAAGCATAGACACAATGGTCCAGATGGCATCATTTTGTGCGGTAAACAACCATGGTTCTGTGATTATGTTATCTTTGATCAAATTCACTAGAGTATCAAGAATATGTTGCAGATCTGGTCAGTAGATGTTACCTACCTGGATATAGAAACCAGCCTTCTTATAACAAATTAATTTAGAGGAACCTACCCATGGGACAAGGCCAAAGAACTAACCTGGATTAAACTGTGGCTTGAAAATAGACTGCAGAGGGACTTGGTTTCATTAATGTATATGCCATAGAGTCATACAGCGTGGAAACTTGCCCTTCAGCCCAACTTGCCCACATTGACCAACATGTTCCATCTACACCATATCATTAATACTCTTATTAACATTCCAGGGGCATTATATTCTCCAAGGGACTTAAGCTTGTAGGTGATGCCAGGTTAGACTCAGTGACCAATGGTACTAACCAATGTTTGATAAACCGAAAATAAGATGAAATGTGTAGGAAGGAACTGCAGGTGCTGGTTTGCACTGAAGATCATACAAAATGCTGGAGTAACTCAGCGGGACAGGCAGCATCTCTGGATAGAAGGAATAGGTGGCATTTCAGGTCGAGACCCTTCTTCAGCCTATGCCGAAATAAAGGGATCCTTTGATATTGATTGCAATCAGAACCAATTTCACAAGGAAAAATATAACTGATCAGCAATCTTAAATAATTGGTATTGCATGCAGTGAGGTAGGATTTTACCTTAAATAGTAATAAGCAAAAAGAGAAAATGTTATAAGTAAATGTCAGCAAATCAGACAGGAACTGCAGAGAAAAGTGGGCGGCCACAGTGGGCAGTGGTAGAGTTGCTTTACAGCGCTTGCAGCACCGGAGACCCGGGTTCGATCCCGACTACGAGTGCTGTCTGTACGGAGTTTGTACGTTCTCCCTGTGACCACGTGGGTTTTCTCCGAGATCTCACACACTCCAAAGACATACAGGTTTGTAGGTTAATTGGCTTGGTGTATGTGTAAATTGTCCCTAGTGTGTGTAGTAATAGCGTTAATGTGCGGGGATCGCTGGTTGGCACGGATTTAGTGGGCTGAAGGGCCTGTTTCCGCGCTGTATCACTAAACTAAACTAAACTAAAAAACAGAATTGATGTTTTAGGCCAATGACCTTTTATTAGAATCATAGGGATCCTACAGAACCTGAAAATTCCCTTGACAGCTCTCCGTGTTACTCTCTATCTAAGGAGAACTCAATCAATTGTCATGCCTGGGTGGTAATTTGCTGGGTTTTCTGATTTTTATTCATTTGAAATGAATTGAATTAAAAGTGAGTGGGTTCTGTAAAAGATTATAATGTATTTTTCAAGACAACTACACCAAAGAGGAAAACTGCCTTGGAGTTTGGATCAAGCTGCAAAGATGGACCATGAGCCCATGGATGCTGCTATGCTTTCAATTTCATTTGTGAAAATAGAGTAGATATTTTAAGCACGACTTGCACTGTCTGCCAAATCCTTTAGTTGGATGGCTCCTGCAAAATATGTTAACACTGGCAATATATAGTCAGAGGTGTTGTTAATCCTTCTGCAATGTTGATCTGATAGTAGCACTGCCAAGTTTGGTTGCCACAGTTCAGCAAATGAAATGGGTAAAGCATTCATGGAGAAACTAGCAATGAGAAGGAAGCCCTCCACTCCCTTTCCCATTGGCACTTCACTGTTCCCCAACACATGCACACATATGCACACATACATGCGCGCACACACACAAACAAACACACATGCGCGCATACACACGGACACACATGAGGTGGTAGAGTTGTTGCCTTACAGCTCCAGAGACCCGGGTTCAATCTTGACTACGGGTGCTCTCTGTGTGGAGTTTGTACGTTCTCCCTGTGGCTGTGTGGTTTTTTTCTGGGTGCTCTGGTTTCCTCCCACATTCCAAAGACGTGCAGGTTTGTAAGTTAATTGGCTTCTGTAAATTTCCCCAAGTGTGTAGCTTGCGAAACTTATAACCAGTGTACGGGTGATGGAAGGTCGCCGTGGACTTGGTGGGCTGAAGGGCCAGTGTCCATGCCTCTAAACTCTACTCTCTAAAATACATTTCTCACTTTCATTCTTTCCTTAGCCAGAAGCTGAAACTGGTCAGCACCTGCTATCCAGGATTAGCCATGATATCTTAAAATGCACCATGTATTGCTCCTAACTTTCTTTGATTGGACATTACATTATTCGTTATTCCCGTTATCATGTATCTGTACACTGTGAATGGCTCGTTTGTAATCATGTATGGTCTTTCCGCTGACTGGTTAGCACGCAACTAAAGTTGTTCACCTGCTTCAGTACACGTGCCATTAAACTAAACTAAACACAACTTTTTTCTTCAGTGCAAAGCCAAGGCCACACAGGATAGTCACTCAGCCACCAGTCCCTCAACCAAGATTAAAAATAAAGAGAACTTTCTACAATGAAAGTTTACAGGACACTTGGTATTGTCGACTGCCGAGGGATCTGCCCAGATGCTAGTGTGCAAGCTAAAGTTATGTTAGCAGCATTAGCTTCACAACGTAAAGGCATTTTCAGACTTTTTAACTTCTGACCTGCTCCCAAAACAACCCACTTATAGAAGTCAAAGTCTGGGCTACCGTCTTGCCATTTCTGAAGTTACAAAATGTTACTCCTATATGACTGCTGTGAAAGGACAGCTGACAACATGGGAAAGTCCATGTGACAGCTTGGAGAGACAGCTGACAGGAGGGAACAGACCCCAATGGGGCCGTCATGGGCTAGCTCCCCATGACAGCAGTCCCCAACGCTGTTTCAGCTAGTTGGAGACACCCACTAAATGCTACAAAAAGTAAATTAAAGGAAATACCCCTAGAGCCTGCGAGAGCGGGGGCGCAAGATGGCTCACCGATTGATAACACGGTTACAGACCCAGGAACTGAAACGACCACGGAAAAGGAGAGCATGGCACATGAGACATCCACAACAGCTGCGGGACACAAACTTCAGGTGTGCATCTGTGGTTGGGAGAAAGGAACATCAATGATGGGCTTGAAGATCCACCAAGGGAGGAAAAAGTGCTTGAGAGAGCAGAGACATGGGCCTCGCATTGACCAGTACTTCTTATGAAGCAACCAGTCAAATCAGTCGAATGAAGCACAGCGACGGGACACAAACCAAAGTTCGCAGAGCATCAGCACCCATGTCACTGAAGAGGGTGATACAAGCACAGAAATGCCGGTGGAGGAGCCCACGCAACAACTACAAAGACCTCCATTGGAGGGAAAGATCAAAGGGCATAAACCTGGAGTGAAGTGGCCCAAAGCTGTTGAAAAGAAAGAGTTGGAGACGGTCAACAGTGACCTTATACATATCTTGGAGCAACAAGTGGGCACAGCAGTGGAAAAAGCTTGAAAGGATGGGCAACATAATCTACAGCTATGGAGAAGAACGGTTTGGGGTGAAGTAAAGGGAGAGGTGGAAAGAAGTTACCAACACCAATCAAGTCCAGGAGGCAGCAGGAGATCGAGAGGCTAATCAGAGAGAGGAGACAGTTGAAAAAGCAATGGAAAAAAGCAACTGACGCAGAGAGAGAAGGTCTCATGTTACTCCAAGAGGACATCAAGAGCCGATTGGCAACCTTGCAAAAAGCAGAGAACATGAGGAAACTTCGCAAGAATAAAGAACACACACAAGAACACGGTTCTACAAAGACCCTTTCAAGTTCATCAAAGACCTCTTCGCAAAGGAAAAAAGTGGAACTTGGAAAACATCAAAACAAGAATTGGAGGAACACCTGGAAAAGGCCCACCAAGACACGAAAAGGCATGAGCAGTTAGTCATCCCACATGACATCCCGCCTATTCAACCACCTGAATTCAACCTGGACACCAGCCCTCCGAAATGGAAAGAGGTAGAGAACACTGTCCGGCGAGCAAGAGCAGCATCAGCTCCGGGGCCAAACGGAATACCATACAAGCTCTACAAGAATGCACCGGATGCGTTACGCTTTCTATGGAAGCTCATGAGAGTGGTGTGGAAGAAGCAAACAATATCTAAGGTGTGGCGAAGGGCCGGCGGCGTACTAATACCTAAAGAAAAGGATGCATCAGACATCAGCCAGTTCCGGCCAATATGTCTCCTCAACGTCGAGGGAAAAATCTTTTTCAGCATTGTATCACAAAGGCTATCCACCTATCTGGTAACAAACAAGTACATTGATACATCTGTACAGAAAGCAGGAATTCCAGGATTTTCGGACTGCTTGGAGCATACAAGCATGATCTGGCACCAGATCCAAGCAGCTAAGAAGGACAAGAGAGACCTACATGTGATCTTCCTCGATCTGGCAATGCATTTGGTTCAGTTCCACATGAACTCCTTTGGGAATCTTTTGCCTTTTTCCATGTACCAGAGCTCATCACCACACTGGTCAAGAAACTATTTCCAAGACCTGCAGCTGTGCTTCACAACAGCTGAATTCAGTACAACATGGCAGCGCTTGGAAGTAGGCATCATGGCAGGCTGCACAGTCTCACCCTTGGCCTTTACAATGGCCATGGAAGTCATCATCAGGGCCTCAAAATGGGTGGTGGGCGGTGAACGAACCAGTGCTGGGCTCCGTCTGCCACCCATCAGGGCATACATGGACGATATGACAACAATAACCACTACTGCAGCATGCACCAAGCGGCTACTTGGAAGCATCAAGTGGGCCCGAATGAAAATCAAACCAAGTAAGTCTCGAAGCATCTCCATAGTTAAGGGGTGCTTAGAGACACAAGGTTCTGCATCGGTGACGACCTAATACCAACAGTGTCTGAGCAGCCAGTAAAAAGCCTGGGCAGATGGTACAACGCAAGTCTCAAGGACAAAGAGCAGGTGCAACAACTAAGGCAAGAAATTGTCAATGGCCTGGAGATCATCAATCAGACCCTACTGCCTGGGAAACTGAAGCTCTGGTGCCTACAGTTTGGACTCCTTCCTCGGACAATGTGGCCACTGACCGTTTATGAAGCTCCAATAACAACTGTGGAGAAGATGGAGCGAACCATAAACTTCATACGCGAAGAAATGGCTCGGTGTCCCACGATGTCTAACTAACATCGGCCTCTATGGCAAAGGGGTCCTGGAACTACCTCTCACTAGTCTAACAGAGGAATACAAGTGTTCCAAAGTAAGACTCCAGATGACACTGAGGGACTCTAGAGACAAGACCATCAGTGCTGTTGCGCCGCCCCTAGTAACGGGCCGGAAGTGGACACCATCTGATGCAGTACAGCAAGCTTCATCAGCCCTGAGGCACAAAGACGTCGTGGGGCAAGTGCAGCAGGGAAGAGGAGGCTTTGGCCTTACGACAAGTAAACTAACTTGGCGAAAGGCCACAACATCAGAGCGGAGGACATTGGTGGTTGAGGAGGTGCGGCGACAGGAGGAGGCCGCAAGAAGTGCAAAGGCGGTCTCTCTTGCCAAACAGGGGCAATGGATGGAGTGGGAAGGTGTGGAGCGGAGGAAGATCAGCTGGAAAGAACTATGGGAAATGGAATCAAGCAAGATCAGCTTCATCATCAGAGCGACATACGACGTCCTTCTATCACCAAAGAACCTCAATCAGTGGTACGGCGAGGATCCAACCTGTGCCCTCTGCCCAACTCCAGCGACCCTCAAACACATCATGGTAGGCTGCAAGACCAGCCTCACGCAAGGGAGATACACATGGCGGCATAATCAGGTATTAAAAAGCCTGGCAACAGCCCTTGAGAACAGGCTGTGTGCGACCAACTCCTTGCCTCCGAGAGCAAGCAACCCCTCCCACTTAAGGGCGACAACCTTTGTCCGAGAAGGACAGAAAACACCTAAACATCCTTCCACTAGATCAGAAGGAAACCTATGCAGGGCCCGTGACTGGAGGATGCTGGCGGACATCGGCCGACAACTAATCTTTCCACCTGAAATTGCTTCAACCAACCTCAGGCCAGATTTGGTGTTCTGGTCCCTTTCACAGAAGACTGCTTACATCATAGAGCTCACAGTTCCATGGGAGAACTCTGTTGTGGAGGCCTATGAGCGTAAGAAGCTGCGCTACACAGAGCTTGCAGCAGAGGCAACGCAGCGTGGCTGGAACATCAACGTTTATCCAGTTGAAGTGGGATGCAGAGGATTTGTTGCGTCATCTACCATCAGACTGCTGAAGGAGCTTGGAATCCACGGTCAGGCTCTGCAGAAGACCATAAGATCACTCTCAGACGCGGCTGAAAGAAGCAGCTGTTGGATTTGGCTCAAGCGGAAAGACCCATGCTGGGCCCCAAATACGTCATGGTGAATCTTTGAGGCAGTTTGTCACGGGACATGCGCTGAGGGCTGATCATCCTGCAGCGGGCCGCCCTTGTGGAGGGTGTATAGTGTTAAAAGGCCGAAACACCCAGTGATGCAAGGGTACACTACTGATGATGTGTCCTGTGCCCAACTGTCCTGAAGGTTACCCAGGCCAAGATATACAGAAGGTTACCCCCCCCCCCCCCCCCCCCCCCCCCCCCCCCCCCCACCCCGATGTTGAACGTCGACCACTCTCAGCAATCAATGAATGTCGTGAAATGCTCCCCACCTACTGGCACAAGGGACTTCTTAACATCTAGTCCTGTGTATTTGATTCTTACTCCTGTCTTAACACCAATACTTGCAGACGTCTGTAAAAAAGACCTAAATAAGATTTGCCTCTGGCAATAAATTGAAACACTCTTTCTATAATAATAACTATTAAGTGGAGCTTGAAAGTACAGACTTTACATGTAAAAGTAAAGGCTTTCAAAGAATGTTGGAAATGTAATTTCAAATCGAGACAATTAACAAGATTTCAAAACACATTTCCTCTTTCTGATGCCACTTTTTATTAAAACTATTATTGTAGCAGGGTCATAATTTGATTTGTTCCTTTGTTAAAGGGCAGTATATTCATTTATTTCTGTGATACGAAAAATCTCTGGCTTCACACGGTGCTGTTAGTGTAAGGCAAAATGTGTTTGACATTTGGAGACATATTTAAATTATTTTTAAAATCCTGCAGGACATTTCATCACAAATTTCTAAAATGACCCAAAGTGCGTAAATTGTCATTGGTACACAAGTTAGGTTGTGAATGCAAAAAGGGACCATTTGAGTGTCTATCAAATAGCATTAATGTGTATGCACTAAAGAACACAAAGTGCTGGAGTAACTCAGCAGGTCAGGGAGCATGTATAGAAAACATGGCTTGATGGCGTTTCAGGCCGAGACCCTTCTTCAGACTGAATGCAACTGTCAAATATCATGGGGTCCTCCTCCCACACAAAATAACCAGAAACTCGATTGTTCCCAGAGAATAATTTTCAGCAATTTTGACTGAAAACTTACACAGTATGACTATGTAGTGTTGGGACCACATGTCCAAGTTGCAGGTGGGATCCTGTGCCCAGAGAATAAATGGGATATCTCACCCATGGAAAATGTTCCAATGAAGCACTATAATCTGTGAACATGTCTGAAGAAGGGTCTCGACCCAAAACGTCAGCCATTCCTTCTCTCCAGAGAAGCTGCCTGCCCCACTGAGTTACTCCAGCTTTTTGTGTCTATCTTTGCTTTAAACCAGCTGTTCCTTCTTATACATTCGTAAACATATTATTAAAGGCCTTTCAAACTGGTGGGTCAGTTTGCAAATGTTCCAAGAGTGAACTTATCAGTCCTGTGGGAGTTCACCGATGATTTATTTTGGTAGAACCACGACCTGACACGTGAAGAATGCAGCCAAGCTGGCTGAGGATGTCTTCATTTGTGCCAAGGTTCAGCTTCCCAAGTGTTAGGCTTGTGGCTCAGCCATCGTTTCTGTACACGCACAAGCCTAGAACAACACCAGAACAGTTGCTTTCACTAAAGGAAGGTCTCTGTATTTATGCCAAAGACACAAGAGCTCCTGCAGCTGCACATCAACAAACTCCATCAATCCAAAATATCTGCAGTGAATACCAATGGCGAAAAACTACACACAATTTTCCTTCCCATAAAATGACAGAAGCAGTACTGACCTGGTTTATTATTGTCTCTATTCGGCTGATTCTCATTTTAACAGCCCCGTTGAACAATAACAGAGCATATTTTTACACATTTTTCACACTTAGGAATTGCCTTAAAATGCTGCTTGAGAACCAAGAATCACCATGCAGAATACCATTAAGGTCGAATAGCGCAGGAACAAATTCTGTTGTGGTTTAAAATCCTTTCGTAGTAAATTGGATAAGCTCACAGATCTCACAAGACTTTGGTTCTTAATTCCCACAGGAATACTCCATTGCACAAGTTTTCAATTCAAGGTAATGGTAAACCAAATCATTATTTCACCACCAATTAGGTTAATTGATCTATGTGATTGATATTCCATATAAATATTCACATGTAAAAACCAGAAGCATCTATATAATCATAGCCATACAGCATGGAAACAGGCCCTTCAGCCCAACTTGTCCACACCGACCAAAA
Source organism: Okamejei kenojei (assembly GCA_035221665.1). Lineage (NCBI taxonomy): Eukaryota > Metazoa > Chordata > Chondrichthyes > Rajiformes > Rajidae > Okamejei > Okamejei kenojei. Next base: position 14,165,263 of record CM069149.1, on the reverse strand, counting down.
TGTCCCATCTACACTAGTTCCACCTGCCTGCATTTGGCCCATGCCACTCTAAACCTGCCCTATCCATGTACGTCCAAATGTTTCTTAAGCATTGCAATAATACCTGCCAAAACTACCTCCTCTGGCAGCTCGTTCCATACACCCACTGCCCTTTGTGTGAAAAAGTGACCCGTCAGGTTCCTATTGAATCTTTCTCCCCGACCTTAAACCTATGTCTTCTGGTTCTTGATTCCTCGATACTCTGGGCAAGAGACTCTGTGTGTCTACCCAATCTATTCATCTCATGATTTGTACACCTCGATAACATCACCCATTATCGTCTTGCGCTCTAAGGAATAGAGTCTTATCTTGCTCAAATCTCTTTATATTTCAGGCCCTCAAATCCCGACAATATCCTCATGAATCATCTCTTCACCCTTTCCAGCTTTGTCATTGCGTTTAGTTTAGTTTAGTTCAGTTCGGTTTAGTAATCCGGTATGTTTGAAATCAAAAATAAATGGCAGATCCTGGAATTCTAAAATAATGGCGAAGGGCCTTAGAACTGAATTGTTCTCTTTTTGAAGATCTTATCTAACCTGCTGAGTGTTTCCAGTACTTCCTATTTCACCTAATGTGCTTTATGCTCATGGACCTAGAGCCAAAATATATTTTGGAAATTTGTCCTCAGTCCCACATGAAGACACATAGTTGTGGCCGAACTTTATTTCCAAAATTCAGTTCCATTAGGGTAATTTTCTGAAATGGATGTCAGTGTACAAGAGCATCAATAACCAGGATCAAGTTCCCTAATTAATAGGGGTTGATGATTTGGTATCATCACTTGACTTGAATATAAAACTAGTATGAGGCGGATAGTCTCACAGGAGTTAAAGAACCATGTCTTTGTGAAGATGCGTTCAGCATATATAGACAATAGACAATAGACAATAGACAATAGGTGCAGGAGTAGGCAATTTGGCCCTTTGAGTCAGCCCTGCCATTCAATGTGATCATGGCTTATCATCCCCAATCAGTATCCCATTCCTGCCTTCTCCCCATAACCCCTGACTCCGCTATCTTTAAGAGCACTATCTAGCTCTCTCTTGAAAGTATCCAGAGAACTGGCCTCCACTGCCCTCTGAGGCAGAGAATTCCGCAGACTCACAACTCTGTGTGAGAAAATGTTTCCTCATCTCTGTTCTAAATGGCTTACCCCTTATTCTTATACTGTGGCCCCTGGTTCTGGACTCCCACAACATCGGGAAAATGTTTCCTGCCTCCAGCATGTCCAAACCCTTAATAATCTTATATCTTTCAATATGATCCCCTCTCATTCCTCTAAGCTCCAGAGTATATAAGACCAGCCGCTCCATTCTGCCAGCATATGACAGTCCCGCCATCCCGGGAATTAACCTTGAGAACCTACTCTGCACTCCCTCAATTGCAAGAATAACTGAGGAAGACTCTCTATCTATGTTATGAATATCTTCATGGTCTTCATTCAAAAAGAAAATGCTGGTGAAATCTGTAAGCCAGGCAGCATCTAACTCTAACCCTTCACAGACAATGCCTGGCCTGCTGAGTGCCTCCAGCACTTTCTTTTTGCTTAAGGTTCCAGCATCTGCATTCTATATTGTCTCTCCTTAATTATCTTCTTTGTCTGAATTATTGTAAAATCACATAAGGTAAACTCCTGTCATCAGAAAAGGGAATACAATAAAAGACAAGGAGAAGCTGTCTGAAATGCTGAAATAGCTAAGAGGTACTGTGGGTGGTCAGCACCATGGCAACTGAAGGATAGGAAATGTTTGCTTAGATGGGTCGCTGCAGTAGATTGCCTAGAGACTAAACAATCTGCACACATTTTTAAGCTCAAATTGTGCATAAACGGTGCAATTTTCTAAATAGCGTGATATTTAGAAAATCATAGGACAATCAAACAGCATCAACCTGGTTTTATGAAAGAGAAATCATGTTTGACAAATCTGCTAGCATTCTACGAGGATGTAACAAAGAAGGTGGATTCAGGGAACCAGGAGATGTAGAGTACTTGGATCTCCAGAAGACATTCAATAAGGTGTTTTATGTTTTATAGTCTGAAGAAGGGTCTCGATCCGAAATGTTGCCTATTTCCTTCGCTCTATAGATGCTGCCTCACCTGCTGAGTTTCTCCAGCAATTTTGTCTACCTTTGATTTTCCAGCATCTGCAGTTCCTTCATAAACAGGTTTTTTATAACCGGTAACTTCACAAGTGTATATGGGTTGAGGAGTAATATATTGGCATGTAATGGCTAAATAACAGAAAACAGAGAATCGGGATAAATTGATCATTTTTAGATTGGTATAAAATAATCAGTGGGTGCCACATGCATTAGAGCTGACGTACATTTATCAATAAGCTATATTAATGATAGATGAAGAGAACAAGAGCGATGTAACCATATTTGCTGGTGGTGCATTAAATTAGTGGGTTGGCAAATTGCAAGGAGATGTCTAATAGCTTACAAAGGGATATAACTAGGGAAGTGAGCAGGCAAGGAGTTGGTGAGATTCAGCACAAAGTGAGAAAATGTGATGGCATCCAGTTTAGAAGAAACAATGATAACGTAAATTATTATTTACAGGGAGTGAGACGGCAGCATGGTTCTGTACAAAGGATGTTGTGGGCCAAGTGTATGTAAGTGCAATTAATAATTAGGAAAATCAATGAAATGTTGGCCTTTATAAGTGACTTTGGTATTCCGAAAAATGCAAGGAATAATGGGATTTATCAAAAGTCATTCACCATAAATAAAAAGCAAGCAAACTGCTGGCTGAAGAAACTGTGTATAAATTCTTATATTTATTCATCATTTATGTGTAAAAATATATTTAATCTGAGGAACTGGGGTGCCGTGTGGTGCCGTTATAGGAACATTAATGTATTCCAGACTGGAACACAATGATGATAGTTTCTGAGTAAAGCTATTCTGCTAATATCAAGGCAATGGAATTCTTCAGCCTCATCTATGAATACGAGTGAGCAATGAAATTCTCGACTACTGAGAGACTCCCATGAATGGTCAACTCCTCATCCCCCAAAGGAACAGGCAGCACGAGAGCGGGGCGTAACAGCGAGAGAGAGAGGGGGCAGATGCGAGTGGGAGACGGGGAGCGCGCGCACACAGACGCGCGCCATCTTCAAGCCAGGGTTCCCGGCGCCGGCCACCGCTGGGCCACTCTGTCCCACACCGGTTGTCCCGTCCCCACCCGGGGGGGGGGGGGGGGCAGCCAGAGACGTCCCAGCGGCCCAAACCCACAGCCAGCGCAGAGAAGAAGTGCCGACACCAGCTCAAATCTGCCTATCACGCTGGGCCAACCGACAGCCCCGGACCGACAACACCAGCGGCGCCAGGGCCACAGCCAACATGGAGAAGAAGCGCAAATCCGCCGGGCCAACCATCAGCCCTGGACTGACGATACCAGTAGCCACAGGCCCGCAGCCAGTGCGGAGAAGAAGCGGCAACTCCAGCCCAACCCCGCTCCAACTCCCGAGGACTCGGAGCCGAGCACCAGCTCCATCACCACCACAGAGCGCTGCCATGGACAAGCACATCTCGCTCACTCACCAAAACATAAAGCAATAAAAACGACAAACTAAGCTCAGCTTTTAACAAAGGAACAATAAATACAACTAATTAATAGTTTGAAAGCAGTATTTTCTTACCTAGAAGAATCAAACCTGGAAAAAAAGGAAGAAATGAAGGTGTATATGTACACAGCTCCACTGCTTTCCAGCAATGTTTATGCATAGTGACCTTTGACCTGGGCATGCACAGTCAGAATACCAAACTCGCTTATTGCAAGGGATGTTATGTCTAATAAAATGTGTATGCAACTTTACAGAGTGCTGATGAATACTGTGAACAATATTTGCCTTCATAATTCAGGAACAATAGTATTGCTTTGGATTTAATGCAAAGAAAGTTCACTGGCTTGATTATTGGGATATTGACGTGTGACATAAGATTAAATAGTCCGGGCCTGTGCTCATTGGAGTGTGGAACTCTAAGATGTAATCTAATTGAAACATGTAAGATTTTGAGCAGAGTTGACAATTTAGTTTAGTTTAGTTTAGAGATACAGCGCGGAAACGGGCCCTTAGGCCCACCAAGTCCGAGCCAACCAGCGATCCCCATGCACTAGCACTATCCTTCCAGCAGGGACAATTTACAATTTACAGAAGCCAAATTAACCTAGCAACCTGTACGTCTTTGGAGTGTGGGAGGAAACTGTAGTACCCAGGGAAAACCCAAGCGGTTACAGGGAATATGTACAAACTCCATACAGACAGGACCCGTAGTCAGAATAGAACACGGGTCTCTGGCTGCATCTCTACCGCTACACCATTGCGTGCCACTGATAGAATGAATGCTGATATTTGTTTCCCCTTGTGAGCGTATTTAGAACTAGGGATGTCGTTCTAGAATAAGGAGCTACCCATTTAGCCTGGAGATGAGGAAATATGTTTCTAACAAGTTCATAAATTTCTGGAATTATCAACGCCACAGAAAGATGTAGAGATGGAATCTTTGAAGGTAGTCAAGATGGAGATTGAAAGGGATTTAAAATATTAGCGGAGGTATGGTGAAGGAACCAAAAAGCATTGCTAAGGACAATGTTGGATCAGCTTTGAACATTTTGAATGTCAGAGTAGACCCGAGGGGCTGGTAAGCCTATTCCTGCATCTTTTCCTTGTGTTCTCATCAAGGCTGTTTACCAAATGTTGGATTGTGCTGGAAATAATTTCTGGATTGGTTCATGACCCTTGGTAAATTGGCCAGGGCATTTTCCCTACAGTCTGGTTGACATTTCTCTGGAATTATCCACACAGCTGACCATGCCACAGATTGCGTAAGTGTGTTTCTTCTATTGCTGGCAGAAATCAAAGTTTCTGGAGTAAACCCACGATCTTTGTCATTAACTTACAAAAATAGCAGCATCACGTTGCTCAGGGTTCGGTAATGCGATGGCAATTAGACTACTGCAACATATTTGTCCTGCTCATTGATGTCGGACCTGATTACTGCAGTCCCCTTCACTGATTACAGCCTTGTTTATATTTAATTGAATTGAATTGAATACATTTTATTAGCCAAATATGTATACATACAAGGAATTTGCCTTGGTGCTTTGCTCGCAAGTAACAACATGATATACAGTAGACAATTAAAAATAAAATATTATAATTTAAACGTGAAGAATGAAATAAAATACCAGAGGCAAAAGAAGGCTACATACCTTTTGCTGTTGACTAGGGCTACTATGTGTGGAAAAAAGCTGTTTTCATATCTGGCTGTGGCGGCTTTAACAGTCCGGAGTTGCCTTCCAGAGGGAAATGCTTCAAAGAGTTTGTGGCCAGGGTGAGAGGGGTCAGAGATGATCTTAACCACTCTCTTCCTGGCCCTGTGTAGTGTACAGTTTATCGGTGGGGGGAAAGTTGCAGCCAACAACCTTCTTGGCTGATCGAATGATGCGCTGCAGCCTCCGGATGACATGCTTGGTGGCTGAGCCAAACCAGACCATGATGGAGAAGGTGAAGACAGACTGTAAGATGATGGGAGTATGAAACTGAACCATCATTGCCTGTGGCAGATTGTGTTTTCTCAGTTGCCACAGGAAGGACATCCTCTGTTCTGGCTTTTTTGACCGTGGATTTGATGGTGGCCTCCCATTTAAGGTCCCTGGAGATAATGGTTCCAATGAACTTAAATGGCACCACAGATGTGACTATAGTGTTGTTGATGGTGAGTGGGGGGAGCGAAGGGGGAGCTCTCCTAAAGTCTACAATCAATTTCACTGTCTTAAGAACATTGAGCTCCAGGTTGTTGTTATGGCACCAGGACTCCAGCTGACACTTCCTGTCTGTAGGCAGATTCCTCCCCATCCTGGATCAGTCCAATCAGGGTTGTGCCGTCCGCAAACTTGAGAAGCTTTACTGAGGAGTCATTGGTGTAGGGAGAGTAAAGGAGAGGGGAGAGTACGCAGCCTTGCGGTGCTCCAATGCTGAGGGTCTGTGAGTCCGAGATGTGTTTTCCCAGCCTCACATGCTGCTTCCTGTTTGTCAGGAAGTTGGTGATACACTGACAGAGGGGTTCAGGCACAGTCAAAAAGGAGAGTTTGGAGTGTGGTAGCTCTGGCACAATGGTGTTGAATGCAGAGCTAAGATCCACAAACAAAATCCTTGCATAGTTCCCCTGGCAGTCTAGGTGCTGGAAGATGAAGTGCAGGCCTAGGTTGACTGCATCATCCACTGATCTATTGGCCCAGTGTGCAAAATGTTGGGGTCCAGCAGGGGGTATGTGATATTATTCAGGTGGGCCAGCACAGTTTTTTCAAGGGTCTTCATGATTACAGAGGCCAGTAAGACAGGCCTGTAGTCATTGAGACCAGTAATCCTTGGCCTTTTTGGTATGGGAACTATGGTGGAGACTTTGAAACAGGCAGGGACAGTGCAGGTTTGCAGGGACTGATTTCAGATGTCTGTGTGGACTGGTGCCAGTTGTTTGGCACAGAACTTGAGGGTAGAGGGGAAACATTGTCCGGTCCTGGAGATTTCCGGCTATTCTGTCTCCTGAATAGCTTTTCCACCTCCTCAATTGCTATTGCTATTGATTGAGAAGTGGCCAGACAGAAGTTGGGTTGCAAGGAGGGGGTGGGTAGTAGACAAGGACCCAGTCTTTGCAGTCTGGAGTCAGGCTGTAAATAGGCGTAAAGTGGTGATTGGAGAGGAGTGGGTGGCGGGGGGAGTGAGGGAGGGTGGTTATGTTTCTGTCTATTGAACCTGCATTAGAACTCGTTCAGGTCATTGGTCAGCTGATGATTGTGCAAGGAGCGGAAGATTTTCCTCTTGTAGCTGGTGATTTCTTGCACGCCCTTCCACACTGAAGAAGAGTCATTAGCTGAGAACCTGCTCCTCAACTTTCCTTGGCAGCTCTGATTCCTCTTCTCAGCTTGTACTTGGCCTGCCTGTAGATGTCTGCATTCCCGCTCCTGTAAGCCGCATCTTTAGACTGGCGGTGCTGTCTGAGTTCTGCTGTAAACCAGGGCTTGTCATTGCTGAACCAGATCCGGGTCCTTGTGGGAATGCAACTGTCCTCACAAAAGCTGACATATGATGTCACAGTGTCTGTATATAATTCGAGGCTGTTCCCGGAGGTTCCCACAGGTTTTTGTCAGTCTCCCTAATGGTCGAAAGTGGTTTCTGTTTTAAAAATCGGTAAGTTTTTAGTCGAAGCTGGTTGCGATGCTAGTTGAAGGCCGTTGCCAGAGGACAAAAAACCTCCGGGAACCGCACGGAAACCTTGGGTGGGGCGCAAAGTCTCCAGAGGTTTCCGTTCTGGTTTCCTAAGTGGGACAGGGACATTAGCAGATTTTAGTTTCTGCCTGTAGGTCAGAATAAGGTGATCTAAACAGTGATCAGAGAGTCCCAGAGCCGCACGGGTAACAGAGTGATAAGCATTCCTGATTGTAATTTTCTCTCCCTTCCGATGGGGCAGGTAACGTGATGTCTCTATTTTGTAAGCTCTCGGCTGAGGTTAGCCTTGTTAAAATCCCCCAAAACAATGACCATGGAGTCCAGGAAGTCACTCTCTACTCTCATTATCTATTCAGCGAGTTGCATTTCCGTCTCACGTATGCAGGTTAGGGGGGCGATGTAAACTCTAGTGAGAGTAAAAGAGGTAAATTCCCTCCGAGAATAAAAGGGTTTGCAATATATAAAAAAAGATTTCAGATTAGAAGAACAGAAGTTAGACAGTACCGTGATGTCGCTGCACCAGTCCTGGTTAGTATAGAGGCATATTCCACAGCCTCTTGATTTCCCCGCAGCCTCCACTTCGCGGTCCACTCTGTGTAGTTGAAAGCCAGCCAGTCACAATGCATTGTCCGGGGTCGACTCACACAGCCAGGTCTCGGTGAAGCACAGGGCAGCGGCTCGAGGGAAGTCCTTGTTTGTTTGGCACAGGAGTTGCAGATCACTTGTGTCCTACGTGCAGCACTTACTGCCAATTGATCAGGTTGCAGTTGGAATGGGTTGGGGACATTAGAAACCGCATGTCTCATCAAGCAGTAATCAATAGTAGTCCAATGGGTCAGTTCACCACACTTTAAAATTTCATGTTCTCCCTTTCCCCATGTTCTTTTTCAACCTCATGGCAGTCTATTCAGTAGTTAACATAGAACATAGAACAAAGCATGGAAGCAGACTCATTGGATCATCTTGATTATGGAAATCGGGAAGCCAAATTAAACCATGACATGTATCTTTCCATTCCATTCCTGCTTATGTGCTTGTCTACATGTCTCTTACACATTGCAATTCATATCTGCTTTCACCACCTTCCCTGATAGAACATTCCAAACAACCACCACTTTCGGCAATTAAAAAAAAACGCTTTGTAAATCATCTTTCAATTCCCCGCTCACCTTAAACCTATGCCCACTGGTATTAAATAGTCACCGTCTCACCTTAAGCATATGACCTCTACCCTGGGAAAAAGACTGAATAGATACTACATTTATGTCACTCTTAATCTGACATATTTCTAAAAAGTCCAGAAAAAAACAATCCACATTTGTCCAACCACTCCTTAAAGCTAATACTAACTAATCCAGAAAACATACTGTTGAATCTCTTCCGCATCCTCTCCAAAGCTTCCACATCATTCCTGTAATGTGGCAACCAGAACAGCGAACAACATTGCAAATGTGGCCTATCCAAAGTTTTATAATGCCGCAATATGACTTGCCAACATTTATACTCCATACCCCAACCGATGAGGGCAAGTATGCAATATGTCTTTTTCACCAACCTATCCACTAGTGCAGTGGTTCTCAACCTTGTTTGCCCCATGCACCCCTTTCACCATATGTCAGAATGTCATTCCCCCCTCCTTTCCAAGATTGTCTGCCTCAAAAAGTGCATTCCAAATAATATGCATATAATACTGAAAATCCTTTATTTCTAACAGTTTGAGTTTGCTAATATGTGGTCCCAAATGTGTGAAAAACTGAAATCCCCCCCGGGGGGAATTCCGCCCTGGTTGAGAACCCCTGCACTAGTGTAACCACTTCCAGGGAGCTGTGAACTTGCAGCCCAAAATCCCTCTGTACATCAGTGGTTGCCATGGGGAAATCTGTTAAACAATGACTCACTTCCCAGTGGCCAACTTGGCAACACAACTGCAGCAATGAGCACATCCCGATGGGAATTCCACGTCCCACTTCAGCACATGAATTTTCGAGCTATATACCACAGTGCTGCAGCTAATATATTATTTTCTAATTCCATGATTTTTTTTGTCAAGGAGATTAGAACAGCAATCAGTTTAGAGATACAGACTGGAAACAGACCCTTTGGCACACAGGGTCCACACCGATGATTGATCACACTAGAATATGCTATCCAACTTTCACATCCACTCCCTACAAACTTGGGTCAATTTACAGAGGCCAACTAACCAACAAACCCAGACATCTCTGGGATGTAGGAGGATATCCACATGGTCACAGGGACAACGTGCAAATTTCAAACAGACAGCACCTGACGTTATGATTGAACCTGGGTCTCTCATGCTGTGAACAGCAACTCCACCAGCTTCACCACCGTGCTATAATTACCACTATATGGAGCATGTATTTATTGTGTAAGCTGAGATTGCTTCTGTTCTTTTGGTGTTTAATACTGTTGACCCGTTGAGTATTTCCATCATTTTTTGTTTTCTTTTTATTTTCACTTTTTACTTGTTTTGCTTTCAAGGTTAAACTTTAATATATATTTGAACATTTTTGGCAGTTGAGATGGAACAAAATTCTGGAGCAAAGATGGACCATGTTGGCTGTAGCCTGACTTCTGAAATTTAGATGAGGAAGGCACTGACATGATCTGCAGCCAAACCTATCTATCCATAATTAGGAGAAAGAGGTGAATCCTGCCCAGGGCAGGATTCCACGGAAGAACTTACTTCTGTTGTAGATGCTCTGTGCCTGGAATTGGAATATGTGGCACTTATGTGTATATCTTCGAAGAAGGGCCTCGACCAGAAATGTCACCCATCATTTTTCTCTAGAGATGTTACCTGATCTGCTGAGTTACTCCAGCACTTAGTGTCTATCTCAGGTGGTATATCTGCCTCGATATTCATAACGTTAACATTGGTTTGTGTTATCTTTGTATGGACAAATCTGCACAAGCGCTCTTAACCAGTTAGAATCCTCAACCCCAACAAAGGATCAAAACTCAATTATACAATAAGTTCATGGTACGCAGGGAACATGAAAAACAAACACAACACCTTCTTCTATGTGAATTTATGAGCAAAACATATTTTTAAGAATATGTTTTTCTCCTTAACCATCACTATTAAAATATCTTTATCATGATTCTTATTCCATGTGGGAATGCAACACAAAGCTTCCACCATACATATATATAAAATAATGAACAAGAGTATCATTGCTTATTCAGATAGAAAAATCATATCTCCAAAATATTACCATGACAAACATCAATTACATCTCTGAAATATTACCATGGAACCTGTCCTGTGGGATGGGTGGTTTAAATTAGCTTGTAATTTTTCAACCAGCCTAATTTTACTTTTGCATTTGTTGGCTACCTGAGACATGACTATTCCTTGTCCTATTTGCAGTTGTCCACCCAATCTGAAGTGTTTTAACCCAGTTGTCGAGTTGTGGATCACATATCATTTGTGGGTAAGGGAAACTGTTTTCTTCCCAAACTTTTCTGCAGGATCCTTCACTATTCTAAAGTACACGCGATGAAGTTTGTGGGCTAAAGTAGATTGAGCAATCATTGGAAGTCTTAATTATTGTTCATATGAGTTGGTCCTCCCTATATTGCTGCATCCTAGATAATGAGGTAGTAATTTCGATAAAGCAAAGTCCATCTACAAATTGAGATAAATTGTTGACAGTGTTACTAGAGATAAGAATGCTAGGATACCAGATGATGGCTCCATTCAACCTGTTGCAGAACATGTGGACAATTCTAAAGAGGATAAGGAATTGTTGCAATGGATCTACTGTGAATAATCTTCACGCCAGGTGTAAGATCCAAACCAAAGATAGTCTAGTTTAGTTTTAATTTAGAGACACAGCTTGGAAACAGGCCTCTCGGTCCAACCATGAATTACCCATTCACACCAATTCTATGTTATCCCACTTTCTCATTCACTCCTTACACACTAGGAGCAATTTTCCAGAGGACAAATAACCTACCAACAAATGTGTCTTTGGAACATGGGAGGAAACTAGAGCATCCAGAGGAAATTCACGCGATCACAGGGAGAACTTGCAAACTTCACACAAACAGCACCTGAGGTCAGTATTGAACCCATCGCTGATGCTGAGAGATTGTTTTCCTCATGAACACAGTAGAATAGGGGTGGCAATGTTTAGGATTACAAGCTCCACATAATGCCTCAAAGCATTGTTTAGAGGCTTCTGTTGTTATGAAGCTGGGAGGTTGTAGAGTAAATATGAATGTGGGGACAAAAAAATGGGATTTGTGTAAAACGCTACTGGGGACTGGCAAGTTTGGAGGGGATGATGGATAATTGAACAAGTTGTAGTCAATGAACAACAGTCTGACTTATTGTCCAAGAAGTCCAGCACAGAGTGGAGAACTAGTGAGATCACATCTTCTGTACGCCTGTTGTGGTGAGACACAAGTTGTCCAGATACTTGCGAATTGATCCCCTGCCATCCAATTTAATTTTAATCCAACGATAAGATTTTCCTACTATTGAAGTGTTTACAAACAACACTTGGCCAGTGCTTATAACTTTAACATTGTACTTCTTTGCTGATTTAGCTTCAGATCTCTAATTCTCTTTAGCTTTTATACAAGCCCAAACAGGTATATTTAACAATAGCGGGAAAAAAAGTTCAAACATATTAGCTTTAAACTGCATATGAGTTTATTTCTGTGATATAAGTGGGAATCCAGTACAAGTTAATTGGTTGGAAGAATAATGGTGAAACAAATCGCAGGCCAGCAGCAGGAGAAGTTTAATTATGATATCTATTACACGTGAAGTACATGATAACTAACAGTAATGCCCGAATAAATTAAAGATCAGATATCCTTGCTTCAATAAAAAGTTTAAAGCAAAAGAGATTTTCCTCACTGCCAAGGCAACAATACAGAAGAAAATTGAGGAATATCAAGGAGAGATTGAAAAGATTAGAAGGTGCAGCAATTAAAACATAATGGTCATTTGAAGGATAAAGGGCCTGTCCTACCAGCATCCGACCATGCGGTGAGCGCGACCAAACCGGCAGCGGGGGCCGCGCGGAGGTCAGGTTATCCCTGTACAGGGCCGTTCCCACCAGCATGTGCCTGCATGCGAAGAGCACGACCAAACCGGCACCGGGGGCCGCACGGAGGTTGGGTGAGTGGCGCAACGCGGCGGGAAGTGAGGCGAACTTGGAGCAAAGTCTTAAAGGTAACTTCGCCAGGACAGAGAGGGACACACAGAGAGGGGCACAGAGGCACACACAGAGAGGGGCACAGAGGCACTCACAGAGAGGGTCACGGAGGCACCTACAGAGAGGGTCACGGAGGCACGACGTTGAGGCGGTGTGTAATGTGTCGAGGCGACTGCGAGCCGACAAGCTGTTGCCGCGCGGAATTTTTGAACATGGTGAGTTATTTTGGAGCCCCGCGCGATGTCGGGACGGATCCGCACGGCTCTGGCGATCGAAGTGGGACCGGCCCCGCGACGCTGGACGGCTCAAGCGACCGCGTTAGGTCGCGCTCATCGCATGGAGTTGCATGCTGCTGGGACAGGCACTTGAATTGCAAGTATTTTTATTAGCATGTGAAAAGCACAAGAGTAGTTAAAGAAACAATAGAAATAGTGGTAAAGTGTTAAAGAAGGAACTGCAGATGCTGGAGAATCGAGGGTACACAAAAGGCTGGAGAAACTCAGCGGGTGCAGCAGCATCTAAGGAGCGAAGGAGATAGGCGACGTTTCGGGTCGAGACCCTTCTTCAGACTGGGGTCTGGGGTCAGACTGATACCCCCTTCCCTCCAACTCTACGAAAATGACCAGTCTGAAGAAGGGTCTCGACCCGAAACGTCGCCTATCTCCTTCGCTCCTTAGATGCTGCTGCACCCGCTGAGTTTCTCCAGCCTTTTGTGTACCCTCAATAGAAATAGTGGGACAGTGTGCTGGAGATGGGGTTATTTGTCTTTGATACTGTGGTGTCAGTGCGAATGTACAAGCTCTAAACTGCCAGCATCGTAGGACATTGTTGAACCAAAGTCACTTGGGTTGTGAGTTCATACTCTACAGTAGACAGGTCCATGGAAATCAGGAGCCTTGACAATCTGCCTTCATAGCTCTAAAAATAAGTAGGATAAGTAGAACATTATTTTAAGATTTCTCATGCTTATGATATTTGGGTCATTGCAAACAATTAGGAATATTCGGTCAATATCTGGAAAATTAAAATATATTTGTGGAGAAAAATTGATGGATAGCAAATAGAATTTAGAACAGCACACTACGGGAACAGACCCTATTCACCTACATTGTCTGTGCAGAACAGGATGTCACATTAAACTAATCCTTTTTGTCTGCCCATGACCCATAATTTCAAAGGTTTCAAAGGTATTTTATTGTCATGTGTACCAATTAAGGTACAGTGATATTTGAATGAGCATACAGCAATACTAACATTGCATCATTCTGTACAAATCATGTGCCTATCTAAAAGCTTCTGATTCCACCACTACCCCTGGCAACATTTTGCACCCACCTGCCACTTTAAAGTAACATGCCCCACACATTTATTATTGAACTTTCCCCCGCTGACCTTCTCGCTATGCTTTCCTGTATTTGACATTTCCACCCTGGCTCCCATAATGTTATAAACTTCTATCAGGTCTCTCCACACCTTCCAACAATCCAGAGAAAGCAATCCAAGCTTGTCTGACCTCTACTTGTGGCTAACCTCTTCTACACCCTCTTCAAAGCCTTCACAACTTCCTATAAAGGGGCAACCAAAACTTCACACAATACTCCAAATGTGGCCTAACTAAATTTTCATAAAGCTTCTACATGACCTCGATTTCTCTACTCAATGCCCTAACTGTTGAAGGCAAGCGTACCATACACCTGCTTCACTACTATAGCTATTTATGTTGCCACTTATGTTGCTACTTTGAGGGAGCAATAGACTTGCACCACTAGATCCTTCTGTACATTAATGCTGTTGAGGGTCCTGCCATTAGCTGCAGAATTCTCCCCTATATTTTTCTCCAAAAGTGCAACACCTCACACTTGCCTGTATTAAACTCGAGTATCCTGCTGCCTACTGTACTTTGATAACCTTTTACACTGTCCACAAATTGACTTTTTTTTTTGTGCGTCTTTTTAGCAATTTTACTAACCAACCCATCTGTGTTTTTGCTTAAGTCATTGATATATATCACAAAGAACAGTAGTCAAACTACAGACCCCTGTGGGACTCCACTGGTCAAAGACCACTAGCCAGATTAGCTCCCTTCCAACTGTAGCCAGTTCTAATTCCAAACTACCAAATAACCTCGGATAGCATGCATCTTAATCTACAAGATCAGTCTACCATGAGGAACTTCATCAAGTAGCTTACTAAAATCCATGTCAACAATATCTACTGCCCAAAGAGGTGTCAAAGAGGTCGCCTTTGACACCTCTTTGATACTAAACCAAGCCACTGCTTTGCTTGGCACATGGATTCCCAGGATCATGCAATTTCATCTCATTGGTGACTCCGATCAGGTTTAATCTAGTTCAGTTTAAAGATACAGTGTGGAAACAAGCCATTCGGCCCACTGAGTTCATGCCGACCATGATCACCTGTACACTAGTTCCATCCTAGACACTGGGGACAATTTACAGAAGCCAATTAACCTACAAACCTGCATGCCTTTGGAATAGAAACATAGAAACATAGAAATTAGGTGCAGGAGCAGGCCATTCGGCCCTTCGAGCCTGCACCGCATTCAATATGATCATGGCTGATCATCCAACTCAGTATCCCGTACCTGCCTTCTCTCCATACCCCCTGATCCCTTCAGCCACAAGGGCCACATCCAACTCCCTCTTAAATATGGCCAACGAACTGGCCTCAACTTCCTTCTGTGGCAGAGAATTCCACAGATTCACCACTCTCTGTGTGAAAAACGATTTTCTCATTTCGGTCCTAAAAGATTTCCCCCTTATCCTTAAACTGAGACCCCTTGTCCTGGATTTCCCCAACATCGGGAACAATCTTCCTGCATCTAGCCTGTCCAACCCTTTAAGAATTGTGTAAGTCTCTATGAGATCACCCCTCAATCTTCTAAATTCCAGCGAGTACAAGAATGTGGGAGGAAGCCGGAGCACCTGGAGAAATCCTACGCAGTCACAGGGAGAATGTACAGTACGAACTTCAGACACACATTGTCAGGATCTAACCTGGGTCCCTGTGTTCACTGAAAATGGAGTTGCAGAACACTGCCTATTTTTTTATGGTGAGGACAGTATTTTCAGTATACATACCATTTGTCCATATGTGAAACTTTGTAAAGATGTACCACATATTTCCAGATTTCTCTTCATAAATCTGGAAGCAACAGCAATGAAATGTGAACAGCACTTTTAAACAGCGTTTTAAATCAACAAGTATACATTTACACCCACATAGCTGATGGTTGTTAGGAGAGCACATTTGTTGACACAATAGCTGCCAAAGTGCTGGGCAATCTCTTGAGTGCATGTTAACAAGTAATTTAAGTGTCAAATTAATTGTTTAATAAATCTACAGGCAGCTATTCCTCATCATACCACCTATCTATCATGGATGATGATGTGAATTAAACGTACGTTTATCTGGCTAATAAAATTTGCCTGATAAATTTGCCTTATTGCAGATAAAATTAAAATGACAAATGTGATGCTGAATTTTAATGCATTCATTTCTAAAATATAAAAGCAAATAATCTTAACATTACACTTCAGATACTAGCAGAACATTCTAATGCAGGATGATTATTAGCGTGAGGTGATACACAATGGAAATTGTCTGGGATAACAATTGAAATGTGAAGTTGTTGTAAAGAAACGTTGGACCGATTAGGGCTTTATATTCCAGTGAAGTTTTTTAAAGTTATGAAAGGTTTTGAGAAGCCAATAGAAAACATTCCAAGCATTGATGAATCAGCATAAAGGAGGTTAGGGATGTACATTATCACTTAAATAATGAAGGACGCAGTTGGTCATAATCTTCTCCCACAATTATCAGTGCCCACTCTCAATGGGAGCATGAGATGGAACTGAGTTAGACACAAAATGCTGGAGTAACTCAGTGGGACACGCAACATCTCTGGATAGGAGGAATGGGTGATGTTTTGGTCGATACCCTTCCTCAGACTAGAAAGTGCGTTAGCAGATGAAAAGAAAAACGTAGATGAAAATAACACAAAGTGTCGGAGCAACTCAGTGGATCTTGCAGCATCTCTGGAGAACAGGGATAGGTGACATTTCAGGTCCGGTCCCTTCTTCAGAATCTATCCATGTCCTCCAGAGATGCTGCCTGACCTTCTGAGATACCCCAGCACTTTGTGGGGTTTTTTTGTAAACCAGCATCTGTAGTTCCTTGTTTCTATGTGGAGTAAAAAGATTTGGAAATAGACTTTCACAAAGTCTGGACATCCCAATGTGCTTCCAAGCCTCTAAGTGAAGCTTTGTTCTACTTTCAATGTGAGAAACACAGCAGCTAATATATGAATATTAATCCCTTCATACTTTATTATACTAACAAACTGAGCACCAGTTCTAGTAATATTTACAGAGGAATAAATATTGGCCAGGGCAAGGGGGAAAATATTCTGTGCTTCTTCAAAAGAGCACAGTAAGGTATTTGCTATCCACCTGAGATACTAGATGAATCCTGGGTTTAACTGAACACTAAGTGCTGGAAGAACTCAGCAGGTCAGGCAGCATTCTTGGAGGGAATGGACTGGTGATGATTCGGGTCAGGACCCTTCATCAGCCAAATTACAAAATGCATTTAAACGATAATGCAAAAAGTCACTGTTGTCATTGCCTCAGTTACATGACCAATTTAATACCAAAGTTCACTAATTATTTTGGTCTTTCTTTCAAGATGAAGAATAGCATTGTTGAATACTAATACTTTTCACTTAGCTTGCTTGCAATTGGTTCAACCCTTGAAATTTTACCATTAATAGTTATTGTGCATTAACTTGAAACCATTGCAAAAAGTTGGAGAGTCAAATTAGTAATTGACTGTTCCACAATATTGTATGTCTGTTTCGGTAGAAAGCATTTCAGCATTTTGTCATGATTTTTTTTCCCATTTTCATTAACAGCCTGTGCATTCTGAGTACTCTGCCTTTGCCCATTTCCAGATAAGAGGGATATGCTGAAGGATTTATTTTGCGCATTATTTGTGGAGAAATTGTAAATGTTGTTTGTAGTTTCCTGCAAATTGCATCTCCTTTCACCATTTGGCTGGAACATTATGCTGTTAATGTCCTAATTGTCTAGTCACAAACCTGAAATTTTAACTCTACATTTCTTTCCTCAGTTGCTGCCTGATCTCAGATTCTGAGCATTTCCAACTATTTTCATATTCTTAATTCCTCTACAAATGTTTTTTTTTGGCATTTGATAAACGTATACAGAAGCATCCAGTTGTGACAAAAATCCATCCTTCAGCACATTTCACATTTAACTCCACAGAATTTTAGTAATGTAATATATCTCCATTGACAAAGGTAGACAAAAAGCTGGAGAAACTCAGCGGGTGAGGCAGCATCTATGGAGCGAAGGAATGGGTGATGTTTCGGGTCGAGACCCTTCTTCAGACTGATGTGGGGGTGAGGGGGGGCGGAAAGAAGAAAGGAAGTGGCGGAGACAGTGGGCTGTGGGAGAGCTGGGAAGGGTAGGGGACGGAGGGGGAAAGCAAGGACTACCTGAAATTGGATAAGTCGATGTTCATACCGCTGGGGTGTAAACTACCCAAGCAAAATATGAGATACTGCTCCTCCAATTTGCGGTGGGACTCACTCTGGCCATGGAGGAGGCCCAGGACAGTCAGATTCGGAATGGGAGGGGGAGTTGAAGTGCTGAACCACCGGGAGATCAGGTTGGTTAATGCTAACTGAGTAGAGGTATTGGGCGAAGTGATCGCCAATCCTGCACTTGGTCTCACAGAGCAGTTGACACCTAGAACAGCAGATGCAATAGATGAGGTTGGAGGAGTTGCAGGTGAACCACTGCCTCACCTGGAAAGACTGCTTTGGTCCTTGAATGGAGTCGAGGGGGAGGTAAAGCGACAAGTGTAGAATTTCCTGCGGTTGCAAGGGAAAGTACTAGGGGAGAAGGTGGTTTGAGTGGGAAGAGACAAACTGACCAAGGATTTATGGAGGGAGCGGCCTCTGCGGAAAGCCGAAAGGGGAGCAGATGGGAAGATGGGGCCAGTGGTGGGGTCCTGTTGGAGGTGGCGAGAATGTCAGAGGATTATCTGTTGTATGTAACGGCTGGTAGGGTGGAAGGTGAGGACAAGAGGGACTCTGCCCTTGTTACAAGTGGGGGGATGGCGAGTGAGAGCGGAGCCACAGGATGTAGAGGAGACCCTGGTGAGAGCCTCATCTACAGTCGAGGAGGGGAACCCCCATTCCCTAAAGAATGAGGACATCTCCAATGCCCTGATTTGGAATGCCTCATCCTGGGTGCAGATGCGGCGTAGACGGAGGAAAAGGGAGTAGGTGATAGAGTCCTTACAGGAAGCAGGGTGTGAGGAAGTGCAGTCCAGATAGCCATGGGAGGCAGTGGGTTTGTAGTAGATGTCAGTCAGTAGTCTGTTACCTACGATGGAGATAGTGAGGTCTAGAAACGGTAGGGAGTTGTCAGAAATGGGCCAGGTGATTTTGAGTGCCAGATGGAAATTAGTGGTGAAATGGATGAAGTCAGTGAGTTCTGCATGGGTGCAGGAAATGGCACCAATGCAGTCGTCAATGTAGCAGAGGTAGAGTTTGGGGATAAGGCCACGGTGCGCCTCGAACAGGGATTGTTCTTGGATTTGGAGGAAATGGGAGGAGTCAAACAAAAAGTTGTTGAGGGTAAGGACCAGCTCCGCTAGGCGGAGGAGAGTATTAGTAGATGGGGATTGGTTGGTTCTGTGGTCGAGGAGGAAACGGAGGTCTTTTGGACCCTCCTGGTGGGGGATGGAGGTGTAGCATGACTGGATATTTCACAGTGAAGATGCGGGAGTGGGGGCCTGGAAAACGGAAGTCATGGAGGAGACGATTGAGGTGTTTGAGGCGTCTTGGACATAGGTAGGGAGGGATTTGACCAGGGGGGGATAGAATGGACTCAAGGTATGTGGAAATAAGTTTGGTGGGACAAGAACAAGCAGAAACAATGGGTCTTTTCGGGAGAAGGTAAAATCGGGCCGTGCGGGGCTGGGGAACGATGAGGTTGGAGGCTTGGAAGGGCAGGGAGGCAGAAGCAATGAAGGCACTGATGGTGTGTGAAATAATGGCCTGGTGTTCGTCTGTGAGGTCCTGGTCCAAGGATAAGTATGAGGAGGTGTCTGAGAGTTGGCACCTGGTATCAGACCGGTAGAGGTCAGCACGCCAGACTGCCAGGGCACCTCCCTTGTCGGCAGGTTTGTTCGCCCAGTTGGGGTTATTGCAGAGCTACCATTGACAAAGGTAGCTTCTATTCCAATATGCAATGTAATGGTCTGTGTTTGTGATATAATGTGTGCAGCAAAACATATTAATGGATGTACATTAGGTTTTGTCTCAATTATTTTAACAGTTGTGTGTAGGAAAGAATTGCAGATACTGGTTTAAATTGAAGATAGACACAAAATGCTGGAGTAACTCAGCCAGACAGGCCGCATCTCTGGAGAGAAGGAATGGTGACGTTTCAGGTCGAGACCCTTCTTCAGTTTGACCCAAAATGTCGCCCTCCAGAGATGCTGCCTGTCCCGCTGAGTTACTCCAGCATTTTGTGTCTATCTTATTTTAACCATTGTTCAAAATAATTAATTCAATGTAAATGCTTTGTTTTAACTTTAATATAAATACAATTCACAACAATTTGCACATCTTGGATCGGTATATACCAGGTGAATGTATGGACTCCGTAGCAATATTTTGCACTAGTTCCACATATTGCCTAAGCAGCAAAGGGAATTTATTAACATGTCGTCCTCAAAATGCCTATTAATTTGCATGACCTGTACTAAGAATGCTCTTGTAAAGGAAATGTTTGATCTGCTCAGCACGGTCCATTGATCCTTTCGCATGCACTCTGCGTGAATCGTCCAATACAAAGGACTGAAAGGTTTTGTTCACAGACGAGGTGTAAGCGACTTCTGCACTCTTATTCAGACCTCGGTTTATATAAAAGAGTCTGCCATCTCGAGAAAGAAAGAGACGAGGATATCTGAAGCAAATCTTTAATAGAAGACAGTCTCTCCCAGCTGGAATAATTGGCTTCTGTATGTTACTTTTTTTTTGCTCTACAGCAGGGTAATAAAACTAAGGCTTATCAAGAAGGAACGGGATCTCAGCTGACAAACAGTAATATAGTTAATACTATGCGGGATTACTGAAACAAATGAATGGATATATGAGAAGGACAGCATCTGTGCTGTCAGCTGTGGCATGTGCAAATGGATTTCATAAGTAGCAGTGAAGATATTTAAACGGCTGCTGGAGGGCTTGTGTTTATTGTAACTCTGACTGCCCAAGTTCCAGGCTGACACTGAATGGTACTGTAGAGACATTGTGTGCAGTGAGTAGTTTGATTTTTGATTTGGACATCGTTCATGTAATAAAACGTGATTGTTGGGTTTGGTACTGAATGGCTGCAAATGTAATTTTATGGTCATGCAATGTTTTGATGCAATTTTATTTTTGAACAACCTGAAAAGAAAGCTGTTAGTCTTACCGGATTTTTTTTTTCCAGAAATTTTGGTTTATTCTTTGTTCGTTGCTTTGTGTAGATTTCACATGTTGCGAAGAAAGGAAGCAATCCTGAGGGAAGCAAAAATGCACAATTGTTGTCAATACTGATTTTCCATTTCTCCTTTGCACGCTGTTGATGTTTCTGTTTGCTCTTAGCCAAAGAAAAGGAAATATTTGTCAGTCTCAGTTCAACTGATGTTGAGAAATTGAGTCCCAAAGTGTAAAAGCTGAACAGAACTCCTTTTGAATTATTCACTCTTCTCAAATATTTATGAGCTATAATAGCTTCTGTGCATGTGCGGCAGCTGAACCTTGACAGCTTCACATGACTTAGTTGAGAGAGATAATGTGGATATTGCTGTAATGGATGTGGTGAGTATTGCAATAAGTGGGTGGGGGAATACTGATTGTACAGCAGTAACCCTGCATGCACACAGGAACTTGGTGAAGTTGGACTGAAGCAATGAATTATCCTAGAGGCTGGGACTTGAGAGGTTGTCCTTGTGCAGTAACTACCAGTCGAGACTTATGTCAGAAATTATGGAAATGCATAATGGGTTTTTTTTCCGTGCTCTCTGTAATCTGGGATGAAAAATATAAAATCAACTCTCTGTAGAATGTTAAACAATCATTAAATATACATTATGCAGAATCGATTTATTGACTGAATAGCTTTGCGTCATTAATAGTAGATGATAATACGATTCTCAGTAATATTCTTTCCCCCAACCTCCTTGACATGACAATGTTTAAGTTTATTTGGTTGCTTTGATTTATGTCCTTCAAATCTTTAACTCTGTAAAATTAATGTAACTCGTGAGAAATGCTAATCAAGCAGGCTTGCATATCAAAGGTCAATAAATAGCAGGGTCACTGCACAGATTGGAGTCTTGACAGTGGAGATGAGACTGTGCCTACACCAACCTAAGGGAACAGGGTTATCAGATTTATGACCAGAGATTTGAAGGTTAATTAATCCAGAGTTTTCTGGGCACTTGTTCTCAACAGCTTCCAAATCAATCCTGTACTGTTTAAATGTTTTCAAGGGAAAGTTCTTTGGGCTAAAAGAATCAAGGGATATGGGGAGAAAGCAGGAACGGGGTACTGATTTTGGATGATCAGCCATGATCATATTGAATGGCGGTGCTAGCTCAAAGGGCTGAATGGCCTACTCCTGCACCTATTTTCTATGTTTCTATGTTTATATGATTTGGGCTCTCACTGAATTTACCTTTACTCACTGCTCAGACCAACCACACATGTCATCCATTTGCATGCCCCATCCCACACAGTACCACATCTGACTCCCGAAGCCCCATTTTCACAATGCCTCTTTCACTTGGTGTCTTGGCCATGTATGTCCTAACCTCCATAATGTGCTTAAATTATTGGAGCAGAATTGGGCCTTTTGGCCCATCAAGTCCACTCTGTCATTCCATCTATCTTTCCTTCTCAACCCCATTCTCCCATTGTCTCCCCATAACCCCTGGTGCATTGGTTCCCAATCCCCCTAGACTCCAGATCGTACCCTTCCTACCGTCTGCTGGATAGCATTGGTAAAATTGGCCAAGGAGTAGTATTTATGAATTCAAGGCTTGTTTATTGTGCACATTGCCTTGGGACTTGTATGTGATAGAATATTGCTGTCCAGAAGGACCTGGCACAATGCTGGAATAAAACTCCATGCATGCTGAGTTAATGCTCCCTTAGGATATTGAAGAATTTCAAAGCATTTCCTAGAATTTCAGAACTTCCTTAAGTGCTTCATTGACAATCAATTACTTTCAAAATACATTTGCTGTTGCCAATTTGCAAGTTGAAAAACCCATTTTCAACCTTGAGACGAACGAACAGTTAATTTGTTTTGCTGATAATGGCAGTGAGACAGATGTCTTACTTGAAAAAGTACCACAAGATCATCTACTTCCACACAAATACTGTAGGCAAAGGGGCCTCTGTACATTACCATTTCCAAAAGGCTGTATTTCCAACCCTATTATTCTTGGAAATGTCAGTTTAAATGATGTGTTTAAATAGAGTGGGATTTGAACCTGGATCCTTCTCACAGATAGACTAATGTGGCGAGTGTAAATCAGCCTGACACAGTGACTTGGAGTTTGAGGCGGAGTCAGGCAGCACAGTGGTGCAACTAATGGAACAGTTACCGCACCAAGCTGGAGATGCAGGTTCAATCCTGACCTTAGGTGATGGCTGTGTGGAGCTTAAACATTCTCCCTGTGACTGCATGGGTTTTCTCCCACATATGGGTTTGCATTTAACTAGCCACTGTACGTTGATGTTTGTGAGTAGGTGAGTTGTAGAATCTGGGGGAGTTGATGAGAATACGGAGAGAATAAAAAATAGGATTAGTGTGAATGGATGGTTAATAGTCGGCATGAACTCAGTGGGCTGAAGGATCTGTTTTCATGCTCTCTCTCTCTCTAAATTTTATACTTAAGATTCATATACATGGTTCATGTGAATAGAAAGTTAATTTACACTGTTACAACCATTAACACACTTCTGAGCCATTCCATTTTGGTAAGAATTTGCCAGCTTTATTGGTTCTGGTTCATTTTTAAATGACACTACCAAAATTAGTCATGAATGCATTTGAGCAAAATGGTGAATTTATCTTATAATTGGTAAATTAAAAATAGGGGAATGAAGGGGGTCTATTGCAGGAATTCCTTGACAAAAGTGAATTCCTTGAGGAGTATGAGATACGGAAAGTGCCTTTAAATGAGAAACTGGGAGGGTAAAAAGAAAAAATGGAATACCTCAGGCAGATAAGTTAAAAGAGAATCAGAGATTCTTCAATTATATTAAAAGCAAAATAGTAATTTGGGAGAAAATAGGTTATTTTAAGGAACCCGACCTGAAACGTCATTTATTAGTCTGAAGAAGGGTCCCGACCCGAAACATCAGTTATCCATGTTCTCCACAGATGCTGCCTGACCAGCTAAGTTACTCCAGAACTTTATGTCGTTTTTTCCCCCTCAATGTTCAATGTGAACAACTATGTGTGGAGACACAGGTGTTGGGCGAGATCTTAAATTAATGTTTTACACCTGAACTTAACATGGATAAAGTCATGGAAGCTAAAGAATTAATCAGAATGAATAGTGATGCTTTGGAACACCTCCACATTTCAAAGGACAGGTGAAGGTGGTCTTAAAGCATATTACAGTGGATAAATCCCCTGGGCTTGATGTAGTGTATCCTGGGGCTTTATGGTAATCTAGGGGGCCTGGCAGAGATATTTGCATCGTCTTTAGCCACCAATGAGATACTAGAAGAATGAACAAGTCTCTGCAAGGACAAGTCAAGGATCTGCAGGCAAGTGAGCCTAACATCAGTGAGGGAAAATTACTCAGAGAATTTCTGCAGGAGAGGATCATCCTGCATTTGGAAAGGTGAGGATTGATTGGGGATGGTTAGCATGATTTTGTGTGGAGTAAATCATGTATAATCAATTTGATTGAGTTTTTTGAAGAGGGTGATGAAGTGTGACTGATGAGGGCTGGGCAGTGGACTTGTCCACATGGACCTTCGCAAAACCTTTGACAAGTCGTACGTGGCAGCCTCGTCTAGAAGATTAAATCACATCAGATCCAGGATGAACTAGCCAATTGGATACAAAATTAGCTTGGTAGAAGGAGTCAAAGGATGATGTTGGAGAGTTGCTTTTCTGCTTGAAGGCCTGTGAGCAGTGGTGAGCTACAAGGATTAATGTTGGGTCCACTTTTGTTTGCTATCGATATTAATGATTTAGATGGCAGCATTGTTAGCATGTTTTGTAAGTTAACGAATGGCACCCAAATATGTGGTATACCTGTCAATGAGAAAGATTATGCCACATGCAATGGGATCTAGACTAGCTGAGGATATGGGCCATAGAACGGCAGATCCTTTCTCCACCTTTTCAAGCTTGACAATATATTTCCTATAACATGGTGCCCAGAACTGAACACAATATTCTAAATGCAGTCTCACCAATGTCCTATACAACTGCTACATGACCTCCCAACTTCTATACTCAATACTCAATGACTGATGAAGGCCAAATTGCCAAAAGCCTTTTTGTCCATGTTGCAGTGACATTCTTTGTTTTACATACTATACTCAAGGTATGCAAAGAGTCGTCACATATAGGATGTCGACAAACTATACGTGTTATTGTTGAGACTCCAATGGAGTATCGCTGTCCGTTCTGAACAGCCAGTTACAGCAATGCCATTGAGCAGGAAAGGGTGCAGGAGATGTTATTAGGGTTGCAGGTCTTGAGTTATATGGAGAGACTAGATGGGCTGCAATCTTTCACCCTCGACCATAGGAGGTTGGGGGATGACCTTAATGAGATATATAAAATCATGGGGGGGCACATAAAAGTTGAATTGTCATAATCGTTTTGCCAGCATACGGGTGTCTAAATCTCGAGGCTATAGGTTGAAGGTGGGAGGGAAAAGATTAAAAAGAGGCAAGAGAGGTAGCTTTTTGCATGGACAGTGCTGCATTTATGGAATAAGCTGCTAGATGAAGTGATAGTTGTGAGTACAATTACAACATTTAAAAGACATTTAGACAGGTACATGGAAAGGCAAAGTTTAGAGGGATATAGGTCAAATGCAGGCAAATGAGACCATGTTAGACAATATGATATGGATGGACAGGTTGGGATGAAGGGCTTGCTTTTATAACTTAATATGTGTTATGACGTTAGGCCTTTTGTTTACAGAGTGAATTAATCCTGTTTGAATCATATGTCTAAAAGAGTGGCGGATACAAGTTTCAAAATGTTATCCAAATGTGCTTTGAATGTACAGTTGGAAAAAAAATATGGCAAGCATTTTAACAAATGACTACAAATGTGAAATTATAGACCATCTTTTTCAGAGGGCTAACACAAGCATAATGGGTGAAATGGCCCCTTTGGGTGCTTTGTGATTCCATAGCTAGTCACTTTCAGGAAAAACATAACTGCATTTTTGGGTGTGGATGAGATCGCAAATGGCATCTGAAAATTGCAGAGCATGACATTCAATTTACTCTAGAAAGCAGAAGCAAGGTGTGCTGGTAGGAGACACATTCCTGCCACTTCTGGTTCACATACTGCTCTCTAAAGCACATTACTTCTGGTTGCCTTCAGTTCACCACTCTCTTTACCTTCCTGGCTGTCTGAGCTCTGAAAAACATAATTGTTGGATGCTTACATTTGTTATAATTTGAAGTAAATGCTTACATTTACAAGGAATTCAGCCTCAATAAAATATTATTTCTTTGTTATTTATGAGGCTCTAAACCTAGGAATAAACTGGAAGAAGCCATGTCTAGCTTAGAATCTGATTTCACATATTTACCACCAATGTCAACAGATCTAAATATGTGAATGTGTGTACAATTCTCATGCTCGCATTCTCATGCATTGGTGAACACGGCCAGTTTCTCGTGTCTTATGTCGTACTTCATTTACGGGAGTAGATCAAGTATCCCAAGTTTAAAAATGACCCCTACAAATATGTAAGTCGAAGCACTCACCTATGTTTCTACCTTCTCCGATCTGCAGATGCGAAATATCGGCAGGCTGAAAATTCAACGAATACAAATATTGCTGATATGATCTCGAGGAGCTCAGGGATGTGCACAATTCAATGATTATGCATTCAACATCTGTCTGGATAGATTGGTTGCTTCTTGGGCAAATTTCAAAAATCTGAACTGTTGCAGTGTGAGCTACAAGGTGTTTCCTTCTGCAGTTTGGGTGTTCTGATGTATAAGTGCCTTGCATGTGGATTCCATTAATCTCCACCAGTCTGAAATGAAAGGCATTGAATTTTTGGAATGGATATGGTTTTTGTTTAAGAGACAAATGAATCTTTGTCTCTAAGATGCTACATTGCTCGTTGATTTTGTAACATCTTCTGAGTATTTGGATAATTGAATCTGTTTCTGCAATGCATGAATGTGTATCTGGCAGCGAAAATAAAAACAGAGAAAACATTTTAAATCTAAAAATGATGCAAGAAACATAGAAACATAGAAACATAGAAAATAGGTGCAGGAGTAGGCCATTCGGCCCTTTGAGCCAGCACCGCCATTCAATATGATCATGGCTGATCATCCAACTCAGTATCCTGTACCTGCCTTCTCTCCATACCCCCTGATCCCTTTAGCCACAAGGGCCACATCTAACTCCCTCTTAAATATAGCCAATGAACTGGCCTCAACTACCTCCTGTGGCAGATAATTCCAGAGACTCATCACTCTCTGTGTGAAAAATGTTTTCCTCATCTCGGTCCTAAGGGAATTCCCCCTTATCCTAAGACTGTGACCCCTTGTTCTGGACCTCCCCAACATCGGGAACAATCTTCCTGCATCTAGCCTATCCAACCCCTTAAGAATTTTGTACATTTCTATAAGATCCCCCCTCAGTCTTCTAAATTCTAGCGAGTACAAGCCAAGTCTATCCAGTCTTTCCTCATATGAAAGTCCTGACATCCCAGGAATCAGTCTGGTGAACCTTCTCTGTACCCCCTCTATGGCAAGAATGTCTTTTCTCAGATTTGGAGACCAAAACTGTACGCAATACTCCAGGAGTGGTCTCACCAAAACCCTGTACAACTACAGTAGAACCTCCCTGCTCCTATACTCAAATCCCTTCGCTATGAATGCTAACATACCATTTGGTTTATTCACTGCCTGCTGAACCTACATGCCTACTTTCAATGATTGGTGTACCATAACACCCAGGTCTCGTTGCATCTCCCCTTTTCCTAATTTGCCACCATTAAGATAATAGTCTACCCACCTGTTTTGCCACCAAAGTGGATAACCTCACATTTATCCACATTATACTGCATCTGCCATGCATTTGTCCACTCACCCAGCCTATCCAAGTCACCTTGCAGCCTCCTAGCATCCTCCTCACACCTAACACTACCCCCCCAGCTTAGTGTCATCTGCAAACTTGGAGATGTTGCATTCAATTCCCTTGTCCAAATCATTAATATATATTGTAAATAGCTGGGGTCCCAGCACTGAGCATGGAAACGGATGCACATAATGAGTCCAGTCCCAAATTGCTCCTGTTCAATGTTAACGCAGAGAAGAAAAATGGACTACCTTAGTGCTCCAAAACTTTAATTTGTTAAAAATTACACCTTTTCCTGATTGTATCAGCATTTCATTTATAAATCCATAAAGTCCCGCTCTTTGATTTGGTACATAAATTGGATTACTTAATTGCCAATATGTCGCTTCACAGAAATGGTGGTGAAGTAGAAAATATATTAGTTTGAAGCATTTTTGAGCTTAGCATTATTGATTTTCATTATTAAAAACCCTTACCTTGGCCTGATTGATCATTATTTAAAGACTCTTTGGAGCATTATTATCCCTTTTGTTTTACCTTCAAACTTGTTCAAAACATATTGAAATTCATTTTATGTGATAAGCCTTTATTAAAGTTCTAAATAATATATTGATGCTATATTTTTCTGAAACAAAAGTATTCTAAAACACAGTCGAATAGTGCTGACATGATAGATTCTGTGTTGATGAGTTTGAGTGGAACTAATGGATCAAAAAGCTCTTCTCAAAACTAGCTCAATTCGGAAAAAGTGCTGGAAATACCTTGGAGATGATGCGATATCAGTGGAGAAACAAATAGAACCATTGCTTCAGCCTGAATCACCACTGACCCACTAAAGTGAAAAGTGCTGTTAGCACCATAGACTCCTAGGTCACATTCAACAGTGTAGGGGGGAGCTGCAGATGCTGGTTTAAATCGAAGACAAGCACAAAAGTCTGGATTAAATCAGCAGGTCAGGCAGGGTCTAGATTCAAATAATCACCTATTCCTTTTCTCCAGAGATGCTGCTTGACCCACTGAGTTACTCCAGCATTTTGTGTCTCATTCAACTGTGTCTGTCCCTTGTACACCTGCATTTTGGAGGAAAGATGTCAGAACTGGCATGCAGATAGGGAAAATTGAGCTGCGGATTATTGCTGCAAGACTTTCAAGGGGATCTTAATTGGAAAAGGTAATCTGCAAAGATCTGAGGGCAAAATGAGATAAGGAATTACCGATTTGATTCCTTGGGGAGCCTGCCAGATGCTTTGATGTAAATTCAGGTTTTGAAACTTTGGTTACCTGAGGAATAGCCTATTTTTGGATCTTTCATTTTATAGTTTAATATCATGAAATTATTTCAAAGATAATTTGTTGCTTCAAACTTATGTTTAATTGCAGAAGAGTAATTACGTAGAGGAGACGAGAGAAATGAATGCTCAAGCACAGGACAATACGACTGATCTGATTTACATTGGAATTGAAAATGTCTGGCCTCACATCATGCATGACACATGTTGTGAAAGCTTATCTTGGTATTCTATTAGAAGGCAGGACACATCTTGCACAGCCAACCTGGAAATGTGAGAGATGGCACTGAACTTCGTGCATTTCCTTCCACAAAATGGTAATGTTCAGCAGAACTATTTCAAGTGCATTGTTAAAAAGGAACAATCATATATATTGTTAAAGAAGGAACTGCAGATGCTGGAAAATCAAAGGTAGACAAAAATGCTGGAGAAACTCAGCAAGCGAGGCAGCATCTACAGTGGCTTGCAAATGTTTTCATACCCCTTGAACTTTTCCACATTTTGTCACGTTACAACCACAAACGTAAATGTATTTTATTGGGATTTTATGTGATAGACCAATACAAAGTGGTGCATAATTGTGAAGTGGAAGGCAAATGATAAATGGTTTCCAAATTTTATTACAAATAAAAACTTGAAAAGTGTGTCCTGCAAAAGTATTCTGCCCCCTTGAGTCAATACTTTGTTGAAACCACCTTTCGCTGCAATTACAGCTGCAAGTCTTTTGGGGTATGTCTCTACCAGCTTTGCACAACTAGAGACTGATATTTTTGCCCATTCTTCTTTGCAAAATAGCTCAAGCTCAGTCAGATTGGATGGAGAGTGTCTGTGAACAGCAATTTTCAAGTCTTGCCAGAGATCTCAATTGGATTTAGGTCTGGACTTTGACTCGGCCATTCTAACACATGAATATGCTTTGATCTAAACCATTCCATTGTAGCTCTGGCTGTATGTTTCGGGTCGTTGCCGTGCTGGAAGGTGAACCTCCGCCCCAGTCTCAAGCCTTTTGCAGACTCTAACAGGTTTTCTTCCAAGATTGCCCTTTATTTGGCTCCATCCATCTTCCCATCAACTCTGACCAACTTCCCTGTCCCTGCTGAAGAAAAGCATCCCCACAGCATGATGCTGCCACCACCATGTTTCACAGTGGGGATGGTGTGTTCAGGGTGATGTGCAGTGTTAGTTTTCCGCCACACATAGCGCTTTGCATTTAGGCCAAAAACTTCAATTTTGGTCTCATAAGACTAGAGCACCTTCCTCCACGTGTTTGCTGTGTCCCCCACATGGCTTGTGGCAAACTGCAAACGTGTCTTCTTATGCCTTTGTTTCAACAATGGCTTTCTTCTTGCCACTCTTCCATAAAGGCCTGATTTGTGGAGTGCACGACTAATAGTTGTCCTGTGGACAGATTCTCCCACCTGAGCTGTGGATCTCTGCAGCTCCTCCAGAGTTACCATGGGCCTCTTGGCTCCTTCTCTGATCAATGCTCTCCTTGCCCGGCCTGTCAGTTTAGGTGGACGGCCATGTCTTGGTAGGTTTGCAGTTGTGCCATACTCTTTCCATTTTCGGATGATGGATTGAAAAGTGCTCTGTGAGATGTTCAAAGCTTGGGATATTTTTTTATAATCTAACCCTGCTTTAAACTTCTCCACAACTTTACCCTGACCTGCCTGGTATGTTCCTTGGGCTTCATGATGCTGTTTGTTCACTAATGTTCTCTAACAAACCTCTGAGGCCTTCACAGAACAGCTGTATTTATACTGAGATTAGATTATACACAAGTGGACTCTATTTACTAATTAGGTGACTTCCGAAGGCAATTGGTTGCACTGAATTTTATTTTGGGGTATCAGAGTAAAGGGGGCTGAATACTCTTGCACGCCACACTTTTCAGTTTTTTATCTGTAAAGAAATTTGAAAACCATGTATCATTTTCCTTCCACTTCACAATTATGTGCCACTTTGTGTTGGTCTATCACATAAAATCCCAATAAAATACATTTACGTTTGTGGTTGTTAACGTGACAAAATGTGGAAAAGTTCAAGGGGTGTGAAAACTTTTGCAAGCCACTGTATGGAGTGAAGGAAATAGATAACGTTTTGGGTCGAAACCCTTCTAATCAAAATTTGGAATCAAAATATATTTTATCGTTTGTAAACTTGATATGATTCGAGGAGGAAGCTTTGTTGCAGGCCAAGTTAGGTTTGCCTTAAATCACAGCAACAATCCTATTATGCAGGGATACCTTATATCCTAATATCAGATTCAATTTTACCTACAATAAGTCAAGGCAGGGAGTTTGTTGATCATGTGCTAAGTAATTGTCTTGAAAAATAGATGTGTGCCTTTGTTAATTTCTTCATTTGTATTCTCCCGAATTCCTTAGCAGAAATCCCCAAGTTAATGTCCCCTCCTGCCACCCCTTCTTTCAAGCGTACAGAGGTCCATTCAATCAACACTTTATCAATGAGACTAATGTCAACTAACACAGTGCTGAATGGCCCCTGACCTGTTCCCTTTCCAGCCAGCATGCTGTACCTCATTTCTGGGAAATGCCTTCACTGGTCCCTACTTCCTATTCTATAATTTCTACATCTGCCATATCAGCTTCCAATTTTCAGGTGTGATTGATTACCTTCTTCTCTCAACAAGGCATTTCAATTCTGAATTTCTCCCATCTTTTTGGACTCCCTGGTCCAAATCTGGTTGAGGGCAAGAGAGCGACTGTAGCTCATTGAAAATTGGAAGTTTGATTTTACAAAGCGAAGCAAAACCATGTGAGTAGAACTAATAACAGACAATGAAGAAGGGTTCTGACCTGAAACATCACCTATTCCTTTTATCCAGAGATGCTGCCTAACCCACTGAGTTACTTCAGCATTTTACGTCTAGCTTCGGCATCTTTACTTCCTTCCTACACAGGCTGCTGATTTGATGTGAACCAATTTTTCATTGCCAGGGAAAATCAATTTCACCATCTCACTTGAAAATAGACATTCTATTGATACCCACAGGGCAAGTAATGCTCAGACATTGCATAGATTCTGTTTTCTTCCTCCAGATTACATCCTTTCCAACGTGCATTTCTGTTGTATGCAACATTAGAGACTCTTTGACTGACGTGCTTTCAAATCTAACTCCTGTAGGGTTTCAAACCACCACAAGATACCCCATCCCCTTTCCCCCCCGCCCCCCCACCCCAACTAGAATTTATCTATAGGTAAAAAAACTGAAGGCAAATTTAATACGTCTTTTTTCAGTGCTCACAATGAGCAATTTTTAAGGGGATTTCTTTGTACCAAAGATCCAGCCAGAGATGAGCAGAAATGATAACTGAAATTAATGGCATTACTCTGGATTCTTATTTTTTACATATTTTTTTACAGACAGCCCTAAAGGAGATCACCTCATGACAAGACCGGCTTAGCAATCTATTTGGTTGCAATTAAGACCAGTGATTGGTCTTAGAACCATTCCTGTATTCAATTATTGCACAAATACTGAATATCAAATTCTCTTCAATGATCCTTTTAAAAGACCCGACTCAGTGTGTCAGATAATTGATAGAGGATTTGATATGCATGCATCGGCTATTCATACAATAATTTCCAGACTTGCATTTCTAATATCTCTTGTAAATCAAATTTGGCAAAATATATTAGGCAATTTCAAAGATCAGTCTAGTGTTAAATTGCACGCCACTTTCACATCTGGGACCTTTTGGTGCTGTTTGCAGCTTGTAGAATATGAATAGCTTTTAATGCTTTATCATGTTTCTCGTGTAGTTTGTAATACAAATATCCAACTATCTGTGGGGTTTTTTGGGAGTAATTGTGTCAGTCTGTACTTTACTATTCACTAACTATTTTGAGCGACACGGTGGCGCAGCGGTAGAGTTGCTGCCTTACAGCTCTTGCAGCGCCGGAGACCCGGGTTCGATCATGACTACGGGTGCTTGTACGGTGTTTGTACGTTCTCCCCGTGAACACGTGGGTTTTCTCCGAGATCTTCGGTTTCCTCCCACACTCCAAAGACATACAGGTTTGTAGGTTAATTGGCTTGGTAAATCGTCCCTAGTGTGTGTAGGATAGTGTTGGTGTGGGGATCGCTGGTCGGCGTGGACTCGGTGGGCCGAAAGGCCTATTTCCGCACTGTTTCTCTGAAACTCAACTAAATGAATTGGCAACTGTTGTAGTATTTTTGTCTCTACATGAGGAAGCTGTTGAGCTGAAACCCCATTCCAATTAAATGAACTTGAGAGTAGATACAAAATGCTGGAGTAACTCATCAGGACAGGCAGCATCTCTGGAGAGAAGGAATGGGTGACGTTTCGGGTCGAGAACCTTCTTTAGACTTCAAAATGAATTTGAGAACCAGGCCAACACTTTAGGGGCTGCACCATTGTTAAAGATGAGGCTTTACCATAAGGTCCTGCCAGACTTCCTTAAAACGACTGAACAAGCAAATTGGATCTCCTAGTCTGCTGATCTGCATTTAGGCAATACCACCACCAAAAATGTAGCAAGACGTTTAAGTAGTTTCTTTATGGGAAGTCTATGAATGTGCACATTTTGCTTGAGAGCTCGTGTGATCGTAATAGTGGCAATTATAAAAGTAGGCCAAGGAAAGACACAAAATGCTTGAGTACTCAGCGGGTCAGGCAGCATCCCTGGAGAACATTTCAGGTCGGAACCCTTCCTCAGACTGATTGTAGGGGTGGGAGAAAGGAGAATACATGGCAGGTCATAGGAGGAATGGCAGAGCAGGACAAAGCATGGCCTGTCATAGGTGAACCTATGGTCATAGGTCAGTCGCATGATAGGCCATAGACGTGGAGGGGTTTCTTTGGGCAGATGGTTAGGCAAGGCCCAGCGATGAAGACAGTGGTAAGAGACTAAAAGATAAGAGTGTTGTGATTTGTGGAGCTACATGATGGATGAGGTGCAAATTGTTTAGGAATATTGGAGGAGGGAGTGGAGTGGAGAGATAGATGCATGGTCAGCCAAGGCTCAGGGGAGGGGAGGGGAGGGGGAGGTAAAAGAAGGGGGGGGGGGATGGTTATGTGTGAGAAAGAGGAGTGGGGGAAGTTTTGTGGAGGTTACCCAATGTCCATACCACCAGGTTGTGAGCTACCCAAGAGGACTATGACTCTAGGGACAAAGTGGGCCATTTTGTCCCTTGAGCTTATTCCATTACCAAATGAGGTCAATAAATCTGACTGGTATCTCAATTCCATATTCCCATCTACCCGCAATAACTTTTCACCCCTTATCATGAGTCCAGATATCTTTACTTGAAAAATATTTGAAGCCTCTGCTTCCACTCTGCTTTGAAGAATAGATTTGCAGTAATTTGCATGCCTTTGAGAGATTTGCCTCATCTCTGTCTTAAAATTGTGGCCCCAAAATTTTAAACAGTGACACCTCATTCTATATTCTCCCACAAGAGGAAACATCCTCTCCACCTTCACTCTGTGAAGATCGCTCATTATCTCATTTATTTCAATCTAATCCGCTGTCATTCTCAAGTGAAAGTGATTAGGCTTTCAAGTAATTAACAGCCTGTGAACAGCTGGGGACATCCTGAGTCATGCAAGGAGATGACTTAAAGTAAATTATTTCTTTAAGGAGAATACTACATTTTTCTGTTAGAAACATTAATTAAAATTATGAATAGAAAGTACATCTTCAATAATATTTTTAGGTAGCTAATTGGTAATTTGTTATATATATTGCATTGAGCAATTTTTGGTGTGTGCACATCTGAGCAAATTGCCAATTAAATTATTTTTACAAGGACATTAATCAATCTAAATATATATATCACCAGCAATTTGTCCAGGACCAGCCGCATCAAAGTTATGGCCAAGAAAGCACACCAATCCCTCTACTTCCCTTGGGCTTCAGAAGTTCAATATGTCCCCAACAGCCTTAACCAACTTCTACTGATGTGTCATAGAAATTATTTTATCGGGATGCATCACAGCCTAGTTTGAGAGCATGTCCAGCCAAGACCGTGAAAAATTGCAGAGAGTTGAGGACGAAGCCCAGAAAATCATGCAAACCAATTTCCCTTCCATTGATTCCATCTACACTTCACTCAGCCTCTGCCAGTCCACCAGAATAATCAAGGACCAGTCTCACCCTGGTCCTTCCCTCTTCTCCCCTCTCCTGTCAGGCATGAGGTACAGTAGTTTGAAAATGCATACCTCCAGATATAGGGACAGTCTCTTTCCAGCCTTTATCAGGCAAAAGAACGGTCCTCTCACCAGCTAGAGTGCGGACCTGACCTCCCATCAACCTCATTGGAGACCTTAGAACTATCTTAATCATATTTTATTCGACTTTATCTTGCACTAAATGTTGTCCCCTTCATTCTTCATCTATGCACTGTGGATGGTTTGATTGTAATCGTGTTTGCTTCTTTTCTTTGAACGGATAGCAATCAAAAGCTATTCACTGTACCTCAGTACAAGTGACAATAATAACTTATACTAAACCAAAACAAAGAGATGGATGTTGTTGAGAAAATGCACTTCATTTTCACTTTAAAACAATAGCTCTGCGTGAGGTCTACCCAAATAAGCAAACTCTGCTCAAATGGTATGAATATTAGTCCAAAAGTGTTACAGTAAATTGGGCACTGCGGACCTGAGCAAGAAGGCCAATATCATTAGAAATGCCAGAATTTCACAATGCCCCAGGCCATAAAGAACTGCCTGACATGTTATGTTAAAAGAACTTCTCAATACATCAAAATGTGTTCAATGTTGTTAAAAAAAACCCCATTAAGTGCAAAATCGTCTTTATCCATGAGATATGGGTAGACATTTGTGGACCTTTCAACCTGAGAATGATGACTGCAGGAGACAAGTTAGGATTTTTGTCTTGTAAGAATTAATTGGTTTAGTTTGACTGCAATGACATTGGTCCTGTGCTAAGTGTTTTTAAGTATAGACAAAGTATAGATAGGTAAAAGGACAGTTATGTAAATTCATTCAATAATACATAATAATATTGATGTATGTTTAAGAATGAACTGCAGATGCTGGAAAATCAAAGGTAGACAAAAATGCTGGAGAAACTCAGCGGGTGAGGCAGCATCTATGGAGCGAAGGAAATTGGCGACCTTTTGGGTCGAGACCCTTCTTCAGACTGATGTGGGGGTAGGGGGGTGGAGGGAAGAAGAAAGGAAGAGGCAGAGACAGTGGGCTGTGGGAGAGCTGGGAAGGGGAGGGGAAAGACGGAGAAAGCAGGGACTACCTGAAATTGGAGAAGTCAATGTTCATACTGCTGGGGTGTAAACTGCCCAAGCGAAATATGAGGTGCTGCTCCTCCAGTTTACGGTGGGCCTCGCTCTGGCCATGGAGGAGGCCCAGGACAGAAAGGACGGATTCAGAATGGGAGGGGGAGTTGAAGTGCTGAGCCACCGGGAGATCAGGTTGGTTATTGCGAACTGAGCGGAGGTGTTGGGCGAAGCGAACGCCAAGCCTACACTTGGTCTCACCGTTGTAGAGCAGCTGACACCTAGAGCAGCGGATGCAATAGATGAGGATTGAGGAGGTGCTGGTGAACCTCTACCGCACCTGGAAAGACTGCTTGGGTTCTTGGATGGAGTGAAGGGGGGAAGGTAAAGCGACAAGTGTAGCATTTCTTGCAGTTGCAAGGGAAAGTTTGGGTGGGAAGGGACAATTTGACCAGGGAGTTATGGAGGGACCAGTCTCTGTGGAAAGCCGAAAGGGGAGGAGATGGGAAGATGTGGCCAGTGGTGGGATCCCGTTGGAGGTGGCGAAAATGTTGGAGAATTATTTGTTTTATGTGACGGCTGGTAGGGTGGAAGGTGAGGACAAGGGGGATTCTGCCCTTGTTACGAGTGGGGGAATGGGGAGTGAGAGCAGAGTTACGGGGTATGGAAGAGACCCTGGTGAGAGCCGCATCTATAGTAGAAGGGGGGAACCTCCGTTCCCTAAAGAATTAGGACATCTCCGATGCCCTGGTATGGAACACCTCATCCTGGGTGCTGAAGCGGCGTAGACAGAGTAATTGGGAGTAGGGGATGGAGTCCATACAGGAGGCAGGGTGGGAAGAAGTGTAGTCCAGATAGCCATGGGAGTCAGTGGGTTTATAGTAAATGTCGGTCAGTAGTATGTCACCTGCGATGGAGATAGAGAGGTCTAGAAATGGTAGGGAGGTGTCGGAAATGGTTCAGGTGTATTTAAGTACCTGATGGAAGTTAGTGGTGAAATGGATGAAGTCAGTGAGTTCTGTGTGGGTGCAGGAGGTAGCACCAATGCAGTCGTCGATGTAGCGAAGGTAGAGTTCGGGGGTAGGACCAAGGTACGCCTCGAACAAGGATTGTTCGACGTACCCTACAAAGAGGCGGGCATAGCTGGGGCCCATGCCCATGACATTATTATAGATTCCTTTACAGATCAGCCTGCAATATGACATGCTGTGACCTATTTTAATGCACAAAACAAATGACTAGCACTACAATAAAGGAATGAGAAAAAGAAGGAGGCCTGTCAGTTAGGTGTGCCAGTTATTGAATGAGATCATGACTGATATTATCTCATTGCTAATATCCCCATATCCCTCAACTCCCTTAATATATAAAAATCTATCACTACCAACCAACAATACCACAGTCTTACTAAACACAAAATAAGCAGTACTGCCACCAGCACAAGGTAAAAATTTATCCATCACTCTGCAATCCACATCATCACACCTTGAGCAGATTCATAATGCAATTTAGGACAGGCAGCATCTCTGGAGAGAAGGAATGGGCAACATTTCGGGTCGAGACCGTTCTTCAGACTCACAACCTCGAAATGTCAGACATTCCTTCTATCCAGAGATTCTGCCTGTCCCACTGAGTTACTCCAGCATTTTGTGTCTATCTTCGGTTTAAACCAGCATCTGCAGTTCCTTCCTACATCATAATAGACAATAGATAATAGACAATAGACAATAGGTGCAGGAGTAGGCCATTTGGCCCTCCGAGCCAGCACCGCCATTCAATGTGATCATGGCTGATCATCCCCAATCAGTACCCTGTTCCTGCCTTCTCCCCATATCCCCTGACACTGCTATCTTTAAGAGCCCTAACTAGCTCTCTCTTGAAAGTATCCAGAGAACTGGCCTCCACCTCCCTCTGAGGCAGAGAATTTCACAGTCTCACAACTCTCTGTGAGAAAATTTTTTTCCTCATTCTAAATGGTTTACCCCTTATCCTTAAACCGTGGCCCCTGGTTCTGGACTCCCCCAACATCGGGAACATGTTTCCGGCCTCTAGTGTGTCCAAACCCTTAATAATCTTATATGTTTCAATAAGATCCCCTCTCATCCTTCTAAACTCCAGAGTACACAAGCTCCATTCTCTCGGCAAATGATAGTCCCGCCATCCCGGGAATTTACCTTGTAAACCTACGCTGAACTCAATAGCAATAGACATTCAATAGCAAGTATGTACTTCCTCAAATTAGGGGACCAAAACTGCACACAATACTCCAGATGTGGTCTCACTAGGGCCCTAAACAATGCAATGTATTCTTTGGAAGAAGCATTGAATGAGGCTAGATCAATGGATAAATCACTTGCGGACAGAGAATCCTCTTGAACCATTTTACTTAGAGAAAGACTTAAGTATCAGCATTGGAACGTAGATGAAAATATTATCGACTTATCAATTAAAGTTAAGCAAATCATAATACCTAGTATATTTACGTGCCGTATCATACGTTATGTCAGACTGCAAAGAAAACACTTCCCATCTTCTGATGTAAGAGATGTACTGCTCCTTGATGCTATCCCTCCAAGCTGCAGTGATCATGTCCACAGTTCGGTCTGACAATCTGAGCCCCAGGAAAGGTCTTCTTAAAGTCTGCAAATCAATAAATTCATTTGATCATGCAGCGTGTGGCCTTCCCGGGTCACGGGATGAACCAGCAAATTTTTGCGTTTGGAAATAACCACATAAGGTTCTGTTACCATTCCCAATATCAGCAGGAACCATGGCTGCATAGGCCAGTCAGGCACTACCAAAATGCATAAAACGGAATCTTGCTGGATTTTTTGTAAGCACCGACTGATGAGGCAAAATGGAGGGAATGCATAAAAGAACATTCCTCCCCAGTGTGGCGAGAATGCATCTATCACCACGGCCCCAGGGTCTGGCTCCCATGCAACATACTTTGGTAATTGGTGATTGAGCCTAGATGCAAACAAATTGATATCCGGCGTTCCATAATGAGCAACAATATCGTTAAATACTTTATGATCCAACATTAATTCTGTGTTGTCATTGAATTTTCGTGACCTGATGTCCACCACCATATTAAACCTACCTGGCAAATAGGTAGCTGAAATCCAAATGCTTTTTTCGATACACCAGTGCCAAATGAAGTTAGCTAAATTATCACAGGATACTGACTTGATTCCACCCATGTGATTAATATATGCCACCACTGTAGTGTTGTCAATCTGTAGTTAAACATGCAGATGATGCATATTCCCACAATAAGCTTTTAACCCATAGAATGCCCCCTGCATCTCTAGGTAGTTAGTACCATGTAACTGAAGAATTGATGACTCATGCACATCCCATCTGCCACCGCAACTAGAGATGGTATTAGGAGTTCCCCATTCTTGAGCACTAGCATCAGTTTGTAATATAACTGAAGGTTTGCTGACCAAAATGTTATTGGAGCAATGCCGAATATTGGTCGTCCACCATTGTAATTCTGATATGGCTTCAGCTGGTAACCACATAGGTCTGTTAAAATGACGTAAATGGTATTTGAGTGCTTGCTCCTTTGCACGTTGATAATGCAAAGGCCCAAATTGTGCAGCTGGAAAAACAGCCACTAATTTGCCAATTAGACTGGCCAATTGTCGAATAGATGGCTGCTCCATAGCAACAAGATTGTTATAGGCTTCTATTAACTCCAATCTCTTGCCCCAGGGCAGTCACAGACAATATTGATAGAGTTAATGGTAAATCCCAAATAGTTAATCACTCTAGTTGGCATCAACTTGG
This sequence comes from Okamejei kenojei, assembly GCA_035221665.1. Taxonomy (NCBI): domain Eukaryota; kingdom Metazoa; phylum Chordata; class Chondrichthyes; order Rajiformes; family Rajidae; genus Okamejei; species Okamejei kenojei. Next base: position 14,125,042 of record CM069149.1, on the reverse strand, counting down.
ATTTAACTGGATGGATGAGAAATCCCAATTTCTTAAATGTGCGTTTCGTGGCTGAAACAGCTAATTTAGCTAATTTCAGCATTTTTCCTATGATTGGAATATCATCCAGATATGCCATAACAATGTGTTTTTGAGCTCTAAGTAGCCCAAGCACTGGTTTCAATAATTTGGTATTGCACATCAACGCTAGGGCATCCCGCTGGACGTCTGATAAAGTTCCGCCATCCACAGATCTGGCAAATGCTGTAATGCGTGAAGCCAGCAATTTTAAGATTCTTTGGAGTTTCATCTCCTAGGCTTTGATGCTCCCTCCAATGTATACCCAGATAGAGCTGTTCACAGCCGGCACTTTCAGGGACGCACAATTTACAGGTATATGGTATTTTGCAGTTGTTTCCACCATCACCTGTTCCTGCAATTGGTGTGACATGAGGTAGTTTATGCTGGAAGCTAGCTCTTCCTGCAGCGACTCCCCTGTTTGTGAGGGCATCGCGAACCTTGAAGCTATGGCAGGCAATTCTTGAACCTCACGTATCCCGGTATGTTCCCCAGACATCCCTCCGAATTCGGAGTCAGTCCAATGCTGACCCCGTATGCTCCCCTCCTCAGAGTGGGCGACATTATGCAGCCCTGGACCAGGCGCTGCCGCAGGCCCCCGAGGAGACCTGCGCTGATATGTTTCCGTTTGACGGAGCATATCACGATGGAGCATCCTTTCCATAAGGTGCTCCATCCGGGATAAACGCTCGAAGACGCTATCCATGGGTGTAGGAGGCGACTCCTGGCCTGATTCGTCTGAGTAAACAGGCCTATGAGACTTCCTTTTGGCTTTCCCCTTTTTTCGGGGATGCCAAGGTGCTTTGGGCAAGCACCAAGTCTGAAGTTGCTGACCGCACCGCCAGCTACCCGCACTTCCGCGGTTCTCCGTAGCCGGATTCCCCGCGGCCCTTTGATGTCTCGCCCTGGATTTCTCCATAATTTGTTCAGCAAATTGAACTCTGTAACAATATTTTCATACGAAAAAACAACCTCAGAATAAGTTTGAAAGCTTACCTGCAGGGTTTTAAACTTACCGCTGGAGGAGCAGCGCCCCTCCCAGCCAGTCGTGCACCATGCGTTAGATGTATTGATGCACATGCGGGCTGGCGGGCTTCTTCACGTAGTCACTCACGTGACTTCGAAGTAAAATTAGGTCAAGCTTTACATATAAAAGCTTGACTTTGACCAAATGGCATAATTCAGGAGCAACACCATTTTACCACGCGGTCTTTGGAAAGGAATCCTTAGAGGAAATGTGACCAAAGTGTGTGCAATAAGGAGTGAAGAAGCAACTCAGTTTTCCATTAAGTTCCTCACAAAGACTCTATAGAAGCTAGAAATTTCAGACATTAGCCTTGGGAAATTTCTGGGGTCCAGCAAAAGGGATGACCTTTAACAGCCCATTATATTGAAGAGTTCACACAGACCCCAAATCAACAGATAAAAGGCACAAAAACTTACATTTTGGAAACTTCACTGAGAGCAAAATAAAACTGAAAATTTTATACATGTTAAAATTGAAACTGAAATATTCTAATATAATATTGAAGAGCGTGTGCCTTGAATTAATTTTTTGAATTAAGTAGTAATACACATATAAAATATGTTTGCTCAGGTTGAAAAGGGTGATACAGTTTGATTACGGTTTATGTGCCATTAAAAACATATAGGAAGGAACTGCAAAGTGCTGGTTTACAATGATGATAGACACAAAATGCTGGAGTAACTCAGCGGGACAGGCTGCACCTTCGACTCGAAAATAAACTCAATGTCACTTTCCTGTAACATAGTATAGTTTCTCTAGTTTTTCTCGATCAAGATCAGTGCATAAAAATCTAAACTTCTTGTCAGTTCAGGGAGTTCTGCAGATATCACTGGTGAAGGTTTCACAACATGAAGGAGCAGAGAGATACTGACAATGGAGCCTGAATGTATCCAAGTTTAAGTATGCAAGCCTGCACTTGGTGCCAAATGCAATTCATTATACCAGTCCAAACATTATTTCTCTCTCAAAAGGAACTGTTGTAGATAAGATGTTAAGTCATTCAGTATGCTGTGGATCATCCTTTATGTCACATAGAAAGGAAAGTTAATTAATTGGAGACAAAAGAGACTGCAGATGCTGGGATCTGAAGGAAAAAAGCAAATTGCTGGAGAAAATCAGAGCATCATCTTAGGAGGGAAATGGAATCAGTCGGCTTGTGGCTCGAAACCCTTCATCTGGACTGATTAATGCATTCAACACCTGTCCCTATACCTCCTCCATCGACTCCGTCCATGGACCCCGACAGTCCTTTCAGGTGAGGCAAAGGTTCAATTCCTCATCTACTGTATCCACTGTTCCAGGTGTGGACTCCTATATATCGGCGAGACCAAGCGCAGGCTTGACGATTGTTTCGCTGAGCACCTCCGCTGAGTCCGTCTAAACCTACCTGATCTCCCGGTTGCTAAACTCCCCCTCCCATTCGCACACTGACCTTTCTGTCCTGGGCCTTCTTCACTGTCAGAGTGAGGCCCAATGCAAATTGGAGGAACAGCACCTGATATTTCGCTTGGGCAGCTTAAACCCAGCGGTATGAATATTGATATCTCTAACTTCAAGTCACCCTTGCTTTCCCTCTCTATCTATCCCTCCCCCATCCTAGTTCTCCGACCAGTCTTACTGTTCTCCTGATTTAATTTTATATTTGTATGCTTTGTTGTCACCTTCCGCGAGCTAACAATGATCTATTCTACAATTTCCATCAGCTTTGTCACATTTGATGTCTCGTTTTCACATCTTACCCTTCCATATCTCTGTGTCTCCCTCCCCGCTGACTCTCAGTCTGCAGAAGGGTCTCGACCCGAAACGTCACCCATTCCTTCTATCCAGACATGCTGCCTTGCTGTCCCGTTGAGTTACTCCAGCATTTTGTGACTATCTTCGGTGTGACCCAGCACCTGCAGTTCCTTCCTACAGAATTCATTCTTTGATTTGTATTGCGATGAGAGTTCGTTATTGTAGTAATTGGAGATAGAAACAAAAAGATGGAGTAACTCAGCGTGACAGGGAGCATCTCAGGAGAGAAGGGATTGGTGACGTTTCAGGTTGAGACCCACTTCAGATGCTGCCTGTCCCGCCGAGTTACTCCAGCTTTTTGTGTCTATCTCGGTTTAAACCAGCATCTGCAGTTCCTTCTTACACATTGTAGTAATTGGACCACCTGAACCAATATTGGCCTTTTAAGCTTGATAATCCAAAACCTTGCTTTTTGAGGCACCATTAATGGTACCTAAGTATCAGTTGTAATTTCATACATGCTCTCAGTGGGTACCTGAGTATGTAACAACACGAATACAGCACACTTAGTACATTAAAAAGCTGCAGGTTGAATAATGAATTGCCACAGCAGGAGCCAGCACTATAATTTTCATGAAACTCATTTCATTCCTTCATCAGCCTGTAACACTAATTGAGTTTTAATTTGGAGTTACAACATATTTTCATGCTCCATTGCATCTCTGAACTGTTCTCTATACACCCCTATTGACTTTAAGTCTGTCTCTGTCTATTTTGAGTTCCACAGGGGGTTATATCTCATTGAACACAATACATAAATACATACACTCCTTAGGAATCACCTATGTTTTGCCAAACAGTAAGCTTATTTCTTTATATAGGGTGTTGCCTTACAAATTATTTGCTTAAGATATAGAAATAAATCTTTAAATAAGGGAAGATTAGGTAGGGTATGTGTAGGAAGGAACTGCAGATGCTGGTTTAAATTGAAGATAGACACAAAATGCTGGAGTAACTCAGCGGGACAGGCAGCATCTCTGGAGAGAAGGAACGGGTGACATTTACAAAAAAACGTTGTTCTTCACCTGCTCCCATCTTTCATTTGGTATGAAGCGAATTCCAGGAATGGGTGAGGTTTCGGGTCGAGACCCTTCTTTTTCAGTATAGTATATTAACTTTGCAAGCCTCCAAGCATCAGGTAAGCAGGTATCAAAAATAAATAAGTACTTTATGTAATCGGGTTTCATTAAATACAATTACCTAAATTCATTCTTTGATTTGTATTGCGATGAGAGTTCGTTATTGTAGTAATTGGAGATAGAAACATTGAGTAAAATCTCTGTTCTCAGTAAACCTGCATAAGATGGACCATTCTTGGAATTTAAGTCTCCAAATTAATAAAACCTTATTGAGACGCTACAGGGGGCTTAAAATAATGATTTACAATAGGTTTGCCAGAAATAAGAGTGACATATCTATCAAGAATGAATATTCCGTCTGTGGCTATTTTCCCCGGAAAAGAGGTTAAGGAGAGATCTGAGAGGAATATTTCCGATGACATAATATAGACAGTAACTTTTCTACTTGACCAGAACTAGGGCTCATAAATGTAAAAGCTCCTAATACATCCAATATATAATTTAGGTGAAACTCATTTATCCAGAAGGAAACTAAAACCAGGTGGCGCCGAATGATGGCTGCCTCGCCAATGGTCTGTCTCTTTTTTTCCTTTGTTTGTGCTTTTAATTTGTTGTAAAATCCATGTATTAGTTTTTTTTGTATTATGTGGAGGGAGGTGGGTGGGCGGGGAAAAGTTTTTAATCTCTTTCCTCATCGGAGATGTGACTTTATCCATGTCGTATTTCCGTCTGCACTGCGGCCTAACATCGTGGAGCTGGCGGCCTCTTGATGGTACCATGGAGCTCCAACCGTGGGAGCCTGCGGACTCTAACAACGTGCAGCTCGTGGTCCCTGGTTAGGGACCGACTTCAGGTGCTCCAAGCTGCAGGAGCTTCGACCGCCCCATTCGCGGGAGCTTCGATCACTGGCTGCGGTAACTTCAATCGCCCCGACTGCAGATGGTTCGACTCGCCCAATCGCGGGAGAAAAGAGGAAAGAAGATAAGACTTTATTGCCTTCCATCACCATGGGGAATGGGGAGGAGCTGCTGTGGTGGATGTTTATGTCAAATTTTTATGCAGTTGTGTGTCTTGTTGCTTTTTTGATATGACTGTATGGTAAACCAAATTCCTCCTATGTTGTAAAAAATACTTGGATAATAAATTATGATTATGATTATGATTATGAAAACGTAGAACTTGAAATGTTTGAGGTAAACGGTATAATTGCAGTGAAGATAAAATAATAATTATACAGATGGACTAAGAGTGGTGTGAAGAAGTCTATGTACTTAAGTGTATGTATTCATGCTAATAATTGAATAATACTCAAGCTAATACTCAACTACTAGCTTGAACAAACGATGCTGAACTGAATGGCCTAATTGTTGCTCCAGTCAAAATGCTTCAATAATAACAGGCAGTAACGTATCTAATCATGATTCATTCTGGAGAAGAATACATTCACCATTGGACCACCATGGCTCCAGTCTAAATAAAGATATGGGATGTGTGCACAAGTCCAGTATTGTTGTCACTTACCCCGAGAAACTGATCTAAGCTTAAGGCAGTGCTTTTATTCTATTATCAAAGCAAGGTCCCACAAATTTTAGCAACCATGAGGAAATGTAGATGCAGTCCTTAGCCAAGGTTATTATATGTGATAAATATTAATGGATATCCATTAGAGCTTCTAAACTGTGACTTTAATCAATACCAGGGTAATTTAACAATCATCATTTTTTGCCTTCTACCAATATTAACATATAACAGAAAATCATTACTTTGTACAAAAATCAAGGATTATATTTCCATAACTCCTTGAAGCATTTCCATGTGTTCTATAAAGAGGATTATATGCCAAATCTGAGTGTGTTCATTAGTAAACAGCTCTGCACTTCCTAATATGTTGCATGTTCCACCATTAGGTGCTCAGGACAATTCTCATTGCACAGCTGATTGTTATCTTCGAAAGTTACGTTTTTTTTGAAGCTGTGATCTCCATCTTGTTAGACTTGATGGAACAAACAGACTCCTTTTTGTATGATACCTCTATGACTATTACAGGGTTAGGAGGCAAATTCACTAACTCATGAGCTGTGCGCTTAGCCACCTGCTGCACATCAGGCCTCAGAATATCAGCTGATACTGGGGCTGTGAAGTGGTGCTGTCAAGCCCAAAAGGAATTTGCCGCATCTTCATTTGCAACGATCTATTTCCCCACCATGACCGATTGACCAAGAATATCATCAGGGCTTGAGAAGAAAATAGAATATATGGTTAGTAACTGGAGCATTTTCGTTCCAAATGACTGCTTGCTCAATGAAGCATCAGGCCGTGATAGAGACAAGGACAGACATAGTTACATTATAGCAGGAATGGATTGTTCTGGGGAAATCTAGCAGATTTCCTGCTGTTGCAACAGCTGGGGCACCATTTCAGCCCGCAATATCCACAGCAACCCTGCAGCTGATGGCAACTTGTGAAAAGTAGATCCTTCTCGGTGCATGGCTGCCTTTTCTACAATAGGTGATGCTGCAAAAATGAAGGGGAAATTGTTAGTTTAAAAAAAGACACAAAGTTGCAGAGTAACTCACCTATCTATGTCCGCTGGAGATACTGCCTAACCCGCTGAGTTACTCCAGAACTTTATGTCTTTTTTAAAATAAATAAGCATCTGCTGTTCCTGTAGGTGGGCACCCACATCGGGATGCAGCAGAGGATGGGGTCGCGGTGGGTGCCAAAGGTCGGTCGAGGATGCGTTGCCGAGAACAAACAGGAACTTGGCATGGGGGAGCCGCAGAGAGAACAAAGAGGGACCATTAGTGACTAAAATGAATACTTTGTAACTTTGCTGGCACTCTACACATGGTGTATGGTATGCAAAAAAAAATAATTTCACTTTGACATGTTCAATCATTCAGTCCTTGTTTTTACATTGGGCATTTATAGTGACTGGGTTGCTGAAGATGCAGCTATACAAAGATCTGCATAGATCTGCACAGAGCCTTGTGAACACTTCTGGGCACCATAGCTAGGGCACCACACCTACTACACTGTGAATATGTACACTTTTCTGTGTTTCTATGTTTCTAATAATTCTGGGCATCATAGCTGGACCACTGTGAGCCATGCTTGTGCCCAAACAGGACGTGGACTGAGCCAAACCTTGGAATTAAGGTTTTCAGAAGTGGAGTTAGGAAATAACTCCGTGTGAAAAATGTGTAGAAGAATGGAAAATGTTGCGTTATTTATTCATTTTAGAACCAAAAACAATGATAACATTAGGGAATATCAAGTTGATTTGTGGATCATCCAAGATTATATTGAACGGCAAAATGGGCTTGTCAGGCTGAAACAGCTTGTTCCTGGTTTTAGATTCTATTAAGAGTTATGGAGAGCTACAAGCGAGGATATTGAGTTTGCCTTGTTACATGAACAAGCATCAGCTGCAAGGAAGAAGGGATTTATTGTGAGTGTCATGGCTTTGGAAATGTTTGGAAACAACAGCAGGATAAAGAACAATGTAAGGCCTTGCAATAGTTAGGGGAGAGCTATAGTATGTGAAACAGCAAAGTGGCCATGGTGGTGCAGCAGTAGGGTTGCTGCCTTACAGCACTTACAGTGCTGGAGACCCGGGTTCGATCCTGACTACGGGCGCTGTCTTTACGGAGTTTGAATGTTCTCTCCGTGACCGCGAGGTTTTTCTCCGAGATCTTCGGTTTCCTCCCACACTCCAAAGACGTACAGGTTTGCAGGTCAATTGGCTCGGTGTATGTATAAATTGTCCCTAGTGTGTGTAGGATAGTGTTAATGTGCGGGGATCGCTGGTCAGTGCAGACTCAGTGGGCCGAAGCGCCTGTTTCCACACTGTTTCTCAAAACTAAACTAAGGTTAAGATTTCCATTGATCCCAGCACAGTAAAGTTGTGCATGGGCATACAATGATAAGACAGTGAATGGGAACCTCACCCTAACTATTCAAGTCAGGTCATTAAACTTATTTTGATACTTCTGACGAGCCAACTATGAGAAGTTATACTTGGGAATTACCATCCTTCATAACATGGCTGTTTTCTGTTGAAAATAAAATATTCTTCCTCCTATTAGTACCTTCTATAACATGGACACTTTGCCATGGAGGATTTTCAGCCATCAAGTTAGAATCGTCAGATCAAGTCTGCTCTGAAATAAGCAAAATAAACTCTTCTTTAAGAGATGCAAACCCATCAGAAATGAACGTCAAGCCAGTCCAATATTATTCTGAACCTCCAATAAAAAGGATGGTTGCTAAAAAGGAAGCCTTTGAGTCTATGATTGCTTTCAGAACAATCCCATCCTCCAATTTATTTTCCAGGGTGGCACAATGGCGCTGCAGGTAGAGCTGCCTCCTCACAGCGACGGGGATATGGGTTCGATTCTGACCTCATGTGCAGTGATAGAGTTATGGAGTTGTACTGTGCGGAAACAGGCCCTCTGGCCCAACTTGCCCTTGCCAACCACAATGCCCCATCTACACCTGCCCACATTTGTCCCGTATCCCTCTAAACCTTTTCTATCCATGAACCTGCCCAAATCCCTATTAAATGTTGACATAAATGTTTAAAAGGTATTTTATTGCCACATGTACCAATTAAGGTATAGTGATATGTGAATTACCATACAGCCATACAAAAAAAAAGCAACAAGAAGCACTACTACACAAAAGTTAACATAAACATCCACCACAGCGGATTTCCCCACATTCCTCAATGTGACGGAAGTAAAAAAAAAGTCCAATCTTCTTCCTCTTTATTCTCCCACGGTCGAACCATCCCTCGGGGAGATTGGAGCTCCCGCAGCTGGTGGTCGAAGCCCCGTGTCGGGGCGATCGAACCTCCCACGTCGGCGCGATAGAAACGTATCAGGGCGATCGAAATTCCCATGTTGGGGCGGTCGAAACTCCAGCGGCTTGGAGTTACCGAAGTCAGTGTGAGTTTAAAGTTCAAATTATTATATAAGTAGTGCGCTGGGAAAGGAAATTCAATTGGAAGAATTCAAATGGATCAAAAGCATATTGCACTGTTATAAGATTTCTGATAAATATTCTCATTCAGCATTAAGTGGATTTCTGCACAAATTGTCAATGCATCTTTGTTTCTGCATGTTGCCAATAAACAAAAGTCTTTCACAAGGATTGCATTAATTCATGTGCTCTGCATTGTATTATCCTTTTGGAACTGTAGCTATTTCTTTTATTCTTGTATTTGCAGATTTATTTCAATGTCATTCATTTGTTTAAATTGCGTCACATACACCAATCAGCAGCAGGATTACAGCAGGGTTCACTTAGAATGGATGAAATAGCCTTGAATTGAAAAGTAGCCCTTCACAGACATTGAAGGTTTGAATTTGTGCCTTCATGAAACAGATAATGGAAATGATTTATGAATGTTTCAATTGCCAGTAATTAAAACCACTGCATGAGTTAAACGCAAGCTGCTTGCCCAGCTTCCCTCTTGTTGCTATATTTTCATTTTTCCTCTTCTTGGCACTTCCAATATGACTACCTGATAGAAATTCAAGAAGATTTTCTTCCCTATTTATCTCATTTTTGTTCAGCATCTAAGAGCCTGCAAATAAAATTCCTACCCTTGTGACCTCCTCCTGAAATTCATTTACCTCCAATGTAGTAGTGCATGGGATTTCCCCATTTCAATTATCTACCGTGGAGGTAATCTTTCCAACAGTCACTTTCATAAGTGATATCGCTCATGAGTGGTTAACGATCAAGACCCACTCCTCTGCATTTGCCTTCTGTGCCCCCTTCCCCATATGAAATTCACTCCGCAATGTTCTGTAGATATTGTTGATAAATTGGTGTCATGACAAGAATGATAACGCCAGGATGTTTTCATTTTGGACATGGTGAGTGACAAGGTGCGTAACTGGATAAGAAGTCATTTTAAAAATGAAAAATATTAATACAATTCCATGCATTCCATAAAAGTTTTCAATATCCTCTTTGGTATAGAATAAGGCATTAGTGAAAATGTGATTTCCAACATGTCCATTATTAAATCAGAGAGGGACAATCACTAATATCCAAACATCTTATTACCACGGTTAGATTGCAATAACTGTGACTATTATCAAATGTAGTAACATCGTTCCAATAACATTTTACCTCCATTATTTAGCCCCTTACTTTACCTTTGTTTCCTATCAGATTCCATCATCTGCAACACTTTGAAGCCTCTACCTTACAGTCTCCTTAATTCCTTCCACCCTTCCCTCCTCCACAATTGAATCCGTCTTCCAATGAACCCTTCTTCACCTTGATCCACCTACCTCTTGCCAGCTCTTCCCCATTCTCCCCCCTCACCTCTTTATGATGGCAATTTCCTCTCTATCCTTTCAACTGAGATGCAGGGTCTTGCCCTGAACCATTGACTGTCCATTTCCCTGCACATTTACGGCCTGAACTCCTGAGTTCCTCCTGCACATATTTTTGTTGCTTCAGTTCTTGCATCTGCAGTGTCTTTTTCAGCAATAAAACACTGCAATATAACCTTTTTTTATTTTATCATTTAATCAGGGCAACCTTTAGAGCTTGTTTGTTTCCAAGGACTTCTGTGTGTACTCGTGCCATTATTTTCTTTCCAAAAGATCAGCTGTGAGGGAGTTAAAGTGCTGTATACTTTATTTGCTGCAGTCCTTTAAGTCAGTGGGAACCAAAACTATAGGCACGGGTAGCATGCCGTTCCCACTGAAGTTAAAGGCAGATCTATTTTTGTTTGTTTCCAAGCCATAGCCAGTAATAGTGGGAAGGCTATTGTGCAAATGGGCAGTTGACGAACAAGTTGCATGTTCTTGATTATGAGGGGTCATTTGGCATTGAAAGTTGTATAACTATATTGAAATATTTGGGAAGCTAGCTCAGAAGAAAGGATCTGACCTCAGCATTATGTAAAATGATCAAAACAATTGGAAGGTTAAAGCCTGGAACTTCATCAGCCAAATTAATACCAGGTGGCAGAGATGATATTCGTGGTCCGTCAAAAATGGGCCATCCAGAGGTTCACTGACAATAGTTTGTTGAGTTTGAATTTGTCCAGTGGCGGATGCGGTATTTCATATGGCTGTTTGGGGGGTTTAAAGGTTCTTTGTCACTGGGGGTGTGTCATTTTCTGTCAACAGATGCCATTCTTTGAGGATCAAATGAAGATCCACATGGAGAAGCACTTCAGTTCCTCTTGGAAAATCAACCACTTGACTCACATATTCCTGCCTCAGTGCACTTGCATTAAGTTTTAGGTTTTCTGGATGAATCATCTTTTGCACCTCAAAGTTTTCCCATTAGCTTCACAAGGCACGAGCCAGTAGGGTGATGGAATACTTTCACTTGAGTTGACTGGTGCTGGGTCAACAACACTTAAGAAACTTGACATAGATCAGAACAAGTTGATCCACTTGATTGACATCCCTTTCACTTTTCATTCTTTCCATCACCAAACCACTATGCCCATCACTTAGAAAATATAATGGAGGCTCGCCAAGCTTTCTTCAATAACACTTCAGAAGCTTCCACTACCTAGGAAAAGGGTCGCTAGAGCTTGTGATCACCACAAGTCATGAATATTCCTCCAGATCATATAACATTCTAGATTGTGGTTCCAGCAAAGTCATTCATCAGATGTGATTTGCCTGGATAATGTACAAGATAGAGCTTTCCGCTGTATCTCAGTACGTGTGACAACAATAAACCAATACCTTTACTTATAACTTCCATCTCAACAATATCAAAACATTTAATACCATCAAACTTTCTCACAGGCATCATCTCCTCCACCATGAACATTTATTTCATCACAGACAGACCCCTAGGTCAGGATTGAACCGGGGTGTCTGGCGCTGTGATGCAGTGGCTTTACCAGCGGCGTCACTGTGCCACCCTAGTGTTAATGACCAGTTTAAACCTGCAGCCTGATAAAGTCTGGGAGAATTGTCTGCTGAAGTAATAAAAATGATCTATAAAACACGAGGGCAGCTCCAGCCTTAGCACTGGGAACCAGGAATATCATCAGCGGCTGAAGTCCTGGATGTGGAATTTCCAGTGGACATTCTCTGGTTTGCAGTTTCAAGGGCAGCACTTCAACATTGGAAGAAAGAGACAACAGATGAATACAATATCGCCTCTGTCCAATACAATCTTGCAAAACCCATCAAAGAATTTTCAAGTAACATTCATCTTATACATGAAGAAACTCAACTTCACCTAAGAGTGAAGTATTTGCCTAAGGAAGCATTAGCACATTACCATATGAACATCTGCAGCTAAAACAACTTGCCCTCACACTCTGCCTATGATTGTTGAAGTTGACTCCACTCAGTACAGCAAACATCTTAACAATTCAAATAATAATAGGCGGTAGAGTAGCTGCCTTACAGCGCCAGATTCCAGGGTTCACTCTTGGCTATGGATGCTGACTGAATGGAGTTTGTACATATTCCCCATGATAGGACATTTCCCCAAGATTGCGTGGGTTCTCCATGGGTGCTCCAGTTTCCCCCCACATTCCAAAGACGTACCGGTTTGTAAGTTAATTTGACTTTGGTAACATTGTAAATTATTCCTAGTGTGTAGGATATTGCTCGTATACGGGGATCACTGGGCGATGTGGACTAGGTGGGCTGAAGAACCGTTTTCCGCACTGTATGTCCAAACTGAAAACTAAACTGAACTAAACAAGAGGAAAGTTCTCCAAAATGTGAACCGGGATAGACAATATCCCTGATAATTAAACAGATGAATTGGTGAATTGTTGGCTGATAAATGACTGTAGGAGTCCTCCTGTAAAAGTATGACATGTTTGGTAAGCAGAACATCGTCACACCTCCAAAATCTCAAAAGAGCCTTCCATGCCACTGGATGGAACAATTGCCAGAAGCATGCTTCAGTTTCCAACTATTTATTTATCAACTTATTGCTGGTATGAGTGGAATCACTGGGAGGGGGTGACATCCCTAGTAATTAAATTATCAAGATAATGGATGGTGAATATGTCTGTGGAATCAGAAGGATGTGAAATCATCGGATCACAAGAGTATTAGACACTCGGGATTAATTAAGGCGGTATGAAGGAAGGATATCAAAGAGGAGAAAAATCTGGGAATACGAAGGAAGAGCAAACAGGACCAAAGAATGGGAAGAGGCCAAGGGGTTTTGAAGTGCGGAAGACAGTATGGTGCTCAGCAGGGAAGTGAGGGTCAGGCTTTGAAGTAGTTGAGAGAGGAAGTAAGAAAATACAATAAGGAAATTACTCAAAATGTTCAGCCAGCATCCAGAATCTCCCATCCCACAGTCTGGAAATATGCAGCATCCCACAATAAGTCACCCATTCCTTCTCTCCAGAGATGCTGCCTGTCCCATTGAGTTACTCCAGATTTTTGTGTCTATCCTTCAGTTCAAGCCAGCATCTGCAGTTCCTTCCTACACTAGTTAAAAATGGATCTCTCTATGAATATGAATATCTAGCTGCTGTACCTATTTTGATTTTACGATGTAGTAACTGTGGAAATTCCACTTAAAATATCTTGTTCTTGGTGCTGACTTATTTTTCTGCTGTCAGGATTGTGCTTTCATTTTGCTGAAGTATGAGGAACAATAGATGTATTCCCCTTCGCTAGCTCTCCCCATGTCAGGGAATGCTAGCACCTGCAGTTCACTGCAGTTAATCATTTTGGCAGGCAATAAGCATCGACAGAGTTGTCTTACTTTGCCAAGAGATGATCCTCAAAGAGCTAATTGGCTTTGTGATAATTTGACCATTTAGTACACCTGAAGCTATCAGGCAGACAATGTTATGTAAGGTAAATTCTGCCTTAATAACCATACTGACTACTTTGACCTGAAGCTTCAACTTGTCTTCATGGCCCTGTTAATAAAATTGCTGTGTTCTGTTACACAGTGTATCAGGTCCTGGTTTCCATTGCTCAACTCTGCTGAAATTAACAGGGCTCAGTCAGGGTCGATGGTGGAATATTTAATTGGCTTCTTGTTAAGTCTTAGTCACTATGAAACACTGCTGCTGGAAAATAGTTATTCAGATTTTGAGAATAGGTTACAGTTAAATTGCCCTCAGAATCTAAAACATATTTACTGAAGGTATTTTGCACATGCATTTCTGTGTCCTGCGCATTGAGTGCTATGCATATCATATAGGACAATGCAGTTGATGAGCGGCCATGGTGGTGCAGCGGTAGAGTTGTTGCCTTACAGCCCTTGCAGTGTCGGAGACTCTGGTTCTCTCCACATGGGTTTTCTCCAAAGATCTTTGGTTTCCTCCAACACTCCAAAGCAAACTGGTATGTAGGTTAATTGGCCTTGATGTATGCGGAAATTGTCCCTAGTGTGTGTAGGATAGTGTTAATATGTGGAGATCGCTGGTCAATAGACAATAGACAATAGATAATAGGTGCAGGAGTAGGCCATTCGGCCCTTCGAGCCATTCAATGTGATCATGGCTGATCATTCCCAATCTGTACCCCTTTCCAGCCATAAAAGACTCCACAGATGTGACTGTGGTGTTGTTGATGGTGAGTGGGGGGAGGGGAGGGGGAGCTCTCCCAAAATCTACTATCAATTCCACTGTCTTAAGAGCATTGAGCTCCAGGTTGTTACGAAGGCACCAGGACACTTCCTGTCGGTAGGCAGATTCCTCAATCCAATCAGGGTTGTGTCGTCCGCAAACATGAGAAGCATGACGAGGTGTCTATGGAGGTGCGGTTGTTGGTGTAGAGAGAGCAAAGGAGAGGATAGAGTAAGCAGCCTTGCAATAGACAATAGACAATAGGTGCAGGAGTAGGCCATTTGGACCTTCGAGCCAGCACCACCATTTAAGTGATCATGGCTGATCATCCCCAATCAGTACCCCGTTCCTGCCTTCTCCCCATATCCCCTGACTCCACTATCTTTAAGAGCCCTATCTAGCTCTCTCGTGAAAGTATCCAGAGAACCGGCCTCCACCGCCCTCTGAGGCAGAGAATTCCACAGACTCACAACTCTGTGTGAGATGTCGCCATTCTACCCGTTATTCTTAAACTGTGGCCCCTGGTTCTGGACTCCCCCAACATCGGGAACATGTTTCCTGCCTCTAGCGTGTCCAAACCCTTAATAATCTTATATGTTTCAATAAGATCCCCTCTAAGCCTTCTAAACCCCAGAGTATACAAGCCCAGCCACTCCATTCTCTCAGCATATGACAGTCCCGCCATCTCGGGAATTAACCTTGTAAACCAACGCTGCACTCCCTCAATAGCAAGAATATCCTTCTTCAAATTAGGACACCAAACTGCACATAATAATCCAGGTGTGGTCTCACTAGGGTCCTGTACAACTGCAGAAGGACCTTTTTGCTCCTATGTTTGTTACATTCTGGACGGCAGAATGAATAACAACTTACACACAGGTTGTCTGGATCATGAGAGAGAGATTTATTACCCAACATTCCCTGCTTATGTTGGGCACCAACTCATTAACATATATATGAATATGCATGAATACATTACACTGCTCTCCTTTTTTAAAGTATTAAATCTAAGTACTCAGTTACAATTTTGTTGTTGTGATACTCAATTTAAACCAGTATTTATGAAATCTTAAATGATAAACATAATATATTTATTTGAAATATCTACACAATTTTGTTTTACTTATACAGTGAGTTACTTAATTTACAAATCTAATCTGACTGCTGGTTTACGGATCCTGCCTGGTCGTCTAACAGTAACAGGCGTAACAGGTTTAGGTATGGACACAACTTTAGGCTTGTTTGGCTCTGTTTTAGTACCCTGACTTTGACCAGAGGAATCCGTTTCTTTGTCTGAACTAATTGCACTTTGTGTTTCAATCACAGTGGTCTCTTCCAACTCACTTTCAGATAAATACTCAGGGATTAGGACTTCATGCTCAGTTTTTGGTTCATCTTTGGCTGGAATCATTTGATCAACATGAACACTTTTGATCCTATGTCCAACTTCAACTAAGTATCTTTTTGTTCCACACTCTTCCACTATTTTCCCAACATCCCATTTGTCTCGACTGGACTTGTTGGTGGACTGAGAGCACGAACCTGCTCATCTGGCTTGAAGTACCTCTCCTTTTTGTGGGAGTCAAAATGGCGTTTTTTACTTAACTGTGTTTGCTCAACTCTCAAGGACAAATTGGGTTGAACTAGACTTAGGCGTATTCTTAGCCTTCTCTTCATCAACAATTCTGCAGGTGAGTAACCTGTTGTTGTGTGTTGCGTAGCCAAACGATGTTTCATGCTGAGCTTTGAACTACCCTGCAAAACCTGTTTCTAGACAGCATCTTTGACTATTCTAACAGACCTTTCCGCCTTCCCGTTGGAGGCTGGATTGAATGGGGTAACAAGTGTGCGTTTTACACCATTCCATTGCATGGACTCTTTGTGCCGTTCTGAATGAAACTGAGGCCCATTATCAGAAACGAGTTCTTCCAGTAAACCATGGCATGCAAAAATGGAATTCAACTCATCTATGGTACGCTCAGTAGTAGTGCTTGACCACATATGCTTAACCTCAATCCATTTGGAATTACTATCTACTAGTACCAGAAAGTGATCATTACACTTTTCACAAAAATATGCATGAACTCTCTGAAAGGGTCTACTTGGCCATGACCAGGGTTGCAGTGGTGTTTTTGGTGGTTTACTCCAGCAATTTTGGCTGACACTACATTTGCTCACCAGTGACTCGATGTCACTGTCAATACCAGGCAAATACACAAAACTTCTGGCAATTGACTTCATGCTTACTTTGCCAGGATGTTCGGCATGAAGTTCATTTATAATTTTGTTTCTCAGAGACTCCGGTACAACCACTCTGTAACCCCACTTAATGCATCCCTGCTCACATGATAATTCATGGCGTTGATTATGGAAAGGCTTCAGCTCTGAGTTCAGAACTGAGTTCAATCCACTATCGATTTCAGTCCAACTGTTCAATGTCTGTTCATAGACCCACTTCAGCACAGTGTCTTTCTGTTTCTGCTGCAACTTCTGTTGCAGTCACCGGAAAGTCTTCATCTACAACTTGCAGTGTGTAGATTGAGTTCTCACTTCGCACGTCAGAGTTCTCATGGGGTAACCGGGACAACGTATCTGCAACTCCGTTGCACTTGGAGCTTCTGTACTCAACCTTGTAGTCATACTGGGACAGGAAAATTGCCCAGCGCTGCATCCTCGATGCCGCCATGGAAGGTATAGCTGACTTGGGACCAAGTATCACTAGTAGTGGCTTGTGATCAGTCACTAGAGAAGAAACTGATGGAATTTCTTGTTGCCGAACACGATGCTGAGTGCTTCCTTTTCTATCTGTGCATAATTGCGTTCACTCGGTGATAGGGTGCGGGATGCAAAAGCAATACGCTTTTCCTGTCCGTCATTCATTACGTGGGAGACACTGCCCCGACACCATAACCTGAAGCATCACAAGCAAGTTTCATCTTGCATGTCATATCGTAGTGAACAAGGAGTTTGTCACTTGTCAAGTTTTCCTTGCAGATGCCGTATGCACGTTGCTGTTCCTTTCCCCGCGTTCATTTCACATCTTTTTGTAGCAGATGATGTAGTGGCTTTAGCACAGTTGCTAGATCTGGAAGGAACCATGCATAGAACTGCACCATCCTAAGGAAGGATTGTAGCTCTGACACATTGTTGGGTTTTGGAGCATTCACTATTGCTTCCACTTTTGCCTTTACTTGGCGAAGTCCGTTGGCGTCTATTTTGAGTCCAAGGTAGACCACCTCTGACTGCGCAAATGCACATTTACTTTGTCGCAGTTTGACATTGTGGCAGTTCAGTTGTGTGAGAACTTGCTCGAGGATTTCCAGATGTTCTACCATGCCCTCTGTAAATATCAGTAGGACATCCTGGTTGCACACACAGTGAAGAATGCCTTGTAACATTTTGTCCATGACAGACTGAAAAAACGTTTGGGGAGGATTTCACACCCTAGTGCAGCTTTGTATATGAATATAAGCCCTTATGTGTGTTGATAGTCAAGTACTGCTGACTTTTCTTGTCGACATTGAGTTGGGCGTAAGCATGAGACAAATCCAGTTTAGTGAAGACTCTTTCTCCGCTAAGTTCTGCGTACAGATCTTGCGAGGTTGGTAACGGATATTGTTCATCATCAACAGCTTGGTTAATTGTGACTTTGTAATCGAACAGTTTTGTCGGCCTTGGGTATGGCCACAATTGGTGTTGCCCAGTTACTCTGGTCTGTCTACATGAGTACTCCATTCCACTCTAACCTTTCAAGTTCTTTCTCCACGTGTTGCTTTAGTGCATATGGTACAGGTCTTGGTCGACAATACTCAGGTCTCACATCAATATGTGCAGAGTACCCTGTTATTCCCCTGTAACTGCCAGCAAAAGTGTTTGTATGTTTGCTTATGATGTTTTCAGGTCATGATTTGGACAAATTGACGCTGAAAATCTTCTTCCAGTCTAACTCTATTCTACTCAGCCAATCCTTTCCAAGGAATGGTGGTTTATTTCTGTAGCTTGCCACTATGGGCAATGTTACTGACTGACCATTATGCTGTTCATTTGTCCATATGTCTCCAAAACTGTCTGTTCTGGTGTAACAATTCACCTAAAACTTAGCTATACATAGGCTATTCAGCTTGAGGAACTTGACAAAAAAAAATCTTATACAATCCCAAGGATGGTATCTTGCCACGTAGACACAACATAGAGATAGCCTGATAAACCCTTGACGATTTGTCCAGCTGCTGTTTTAATGTACAGTCCCCTGCATAGAAGGATCTGTGGCCTACCGTGTCCAGCTAGCAAACAACTGTGACACAACTCCGTATTTACTGTTTAAAATGTTAAACAATACTGCATGTTGCAAACAGACCTGCACTGTATTTAAAGGATGTGTTCACAAACTCTATCCCATCACCGTCGCCAATTTTGTTATATTCCGGACGGCAACATGAATAACAACTTACATGTAGGTTACCTGGATCACGAGAGATAGATTTATTACCCAACATTCCCTGCTTATATTGAGCACCAACTCACTTTTATATACATGAATATGCATGAATGCATTACAATACTCAAGTCCTCTGGTTATGAAGGCCAACATGCCATTCGCTTTCTTCACTGCCTGCTGTACCTGCATGCTTACTTTCATTGACCGATGAACAAGGACCCCCAGATCCCGTTGTACTTCCCCTTTTCCAAACTTGACACCATTTAGATAATAATCTGCCTTTCTGTGTTTGCTGCCAAAGTGGATCACCTCACATCTATCTACATTAAACTGCATCTGCCATGCATCTTCCCACTCACCCAACCTGTCCAAGTCACCCTGCAGTCTCATAGCATCCTCCTCACAGTTCACACTGCTACCCAGATTTGTGTCATCTGCAAATTTACTAATGTTACTTTGAATCCCTTAATCTAAATCATTGATGTATATTGTAAATAGCTGTGGGCCCAGCACCAAGCCTTGCGGTACCCCATTAGTCACTGCCTGCCAATCTAAAAGGGACCCATTAATCCCTACTCTTTGTTTCCCGTCTGCCAACCAATTTTCTATCCATGTCAGCACTCTACCCCCAATACCAGGTGCCCTATTTTTGCCCATTAATCTCCTATGTGGGACCTTATCAAATGCTTTCTGAAAGCCCAGGTACACTACATCCACTGGCTCTCCCTTGTCCATTTTCCTAGTTACATCCTTTTTCCTAGTTACATTCCAGAAGATTAGTCAAGCATGATTTCCCCTTCTTAAATCCACGCTGACTCGGACCGACGCTGTTACTGCTAGCCAAATGTGCTGCTATTTCATCTTTTATGATAGCCTCCTGCATCTTCCCCACCACCGATGTCAGGCTAACTGGTCTATAATTTCCTGTTTTCTCTCTCCCGCTGTAAATCTGTACATCTTTGGAGTGTGAGAGGAAACTAGAGCATATGGGGAAAACCAATGCAGTCATGTGCGGAGAACGTAGAAACTCTGCACAGGCAGCAGACGTAGTCAGGATCAAACCTGGGTCTCTGGCGCTGTAATGCAGCAACTCTACCGCTATGCCATTGTGCTGCCCATGTTGAGACCATTCCAGCGTGAGCCTATCAGAACAGCTGAAGTATTTTCCACTTCCAAAATCCATAAGATTTTGTAGCTGAACAATTTTTAAAGTGACTCAGTTATGCATGGGACAAAGGATGTGCTCATATTTTTGAGTTTGTTTGAAATTCTATACTTTGTCTATTTCATCAAACATTTCACTCAGTAATCCATGCAGCAAAGTCAGTCTTAGTCCGTCATCTCCGAAAAAAAGTATCAATCTGACAGTCAGAAAATGGATTGACAACAAACAATTAAAATTAATATCACAGTATCTAATGATGTTATTTATTGCTTCACCAGTTCATTCTACTTGCAAGGTTACAAATGGTGGAAGAACAAAATTAATTATGTTAATGTATAATTTACTCTGAAATATTTGCATGTGCAGTGTATTGACCAATGTAAAGTGATGGCCCAAACAGTATTCAGTATAATCCCCACATGAAGCAAAGAGGGATACTGGCTGAAGCATTATTAATGGCCATGAGACTAATTAGCCTGCTGTTCTTCAAATAGACCCATGGGCCCTTCGCTAATCACCTCAGAGCCAGTGGGGTCACAGTCTGTTGTCTCAACCAAAAGAAAGCTCTTTCATATATGCACCAAAAAATCATAATCTGCTGTGGCATTGGATGGTAAATTATCTAACCAAAAACGTTATCAAAATGAAGGTTTGAATGAACATCAAAGGAGAAAGGAGAATGAAAGGAAGTGAAGCAGCGGTGTTTAGGGTGTGACTATCAGAGTTCAAGGCCGAGGAAACTGAAAGTGTGGCCTCTACAGGAGCAGCAATTAAAATAGAGGTTCCACACAAGGCCAGAATTGGAGGAGAGCACACAATTCAGATGGCAATAAGGACAGATGATTGAAATCAAGGGCAAGATTTAAAAAACAAGCTATGGATAGGACAGGTTTGGAGGTGTACGGGCCAAACGCAGGCAGGTGGGACTAGTCTAGCAGCTGGGTGTGGATAGGTTTGGCTGAAGGGCCTGTTTCCATGCTGTATCATTATATGACTATGAAACCTATATAAAACGTTGCCTATCCATTCCCTCCACGATGCTGCCTGACTCACTGAG
Source organism: Okamejei kenojei (assembly GCA_035221665.1). Lineage (NCBI taxonomy): Eukaryota > Metazoa > Chordata > Chondrichthyes > Rajiformes > Rajidae > Okamejei > Okamejei kenojei. The sequence goes on along the minus strand of CM069149.1, from coordinate 14,103,876 downwards.
TTAGTCCAGCACATTGTGTTTGCTCAAGATTCCTACATTTGCAGTTCCTTGTATCTGAAATAGAATGCAGACACCAGGATTTTGGCTGAACCAAGTTTACAGAGAGTGGAAGGGTGAAGATGCAGAAGTAATCAATTATTGATGTAAGAAAGATGTGATTTTTCTTTTATATTTCATAACTCAAGATGATGTTTTATCCAAGATTATGGATTTGAAATCATATTAGGTAGAGTGTTTACCATGTTCATTTCAAACATAGATGACCGCGCTTCAACATTATTGGAAAATTGTTTCTGCAGGCACGATCGTAACCACTAATGTTTTCATCACGTCCTCCAATTCTGAAACCATAAAACATCAATAGAAAGGATTAATATGCCTCGCAAGAGAATGCAGTCCTGTTTTAATTAAATTTTGCATTGACTTTATACTGCTGAACGCTAACAGATTTGTGATTCAATAAAGTCAGATATGCAGCTAATGCAGCTGCAGATTTTGTAAGACAATAGGATGTTAATGAGTTTCTTCTGTATTGTTCTCCCCCAGATTTTCCAAAGAAAGTCACATGCATCTGCAGCTAATTTATATTTCCTCATCAAATTACTTTCTTAATGTTTTATTATGATTTGAATATAATGAGATGCAAATTGCTTGCAAACCAGGCTTAATTTGTGTGGCTGTCAGGGACAGATTGGCTGCTTACTAACAGTAGCCCTTCATGAGGCAATAAATAACAAGATGGGTTACTAGAATATTTGATGGTGAAATGTTTCCTGGCATCCCCACGCTATATTTCACCCGGTTCGCAGAATGTCCCAAATTAATTACTTCACCCTGTTTGCCTACTTAAACGGAAGATAATAATTTGTTTCTTGGTGATAGTACAGACCAATATTAGGTTCATAAAATATTAAGAGTGAACGCTTTGGGGATTCAATGCAACTTGCACGATCTGTGCCTCTCAGTGATAGCACTGCTTCAGTCAGGCCTATTTCGTATCCGACCTGCGATTTTGAATTTAATGATGGCATAAGAACCCTCGCATTAACTGTCAACTTGGGAGAAATTGAGCATGGATTCCTCACGAGAGGTACTATACAAGATTGCTTTGCTAATACGTGGTAAGTTACTGTGGATTCAGTGGGTCTTTGGTGAAATATAAATAACAAAGAGTGAAATGCTGTGAGCAGATATTAATTTTCCAGAAAAAGGAATGATTTGAGACTTGATAAAATGAATCCATGATCAGTCCTAAGAGATACATTTTACAAGACACAAACAAATATAGAGAGAAAATGCTAATTGGTCACTGATGTTTTGAAGTAAATATGCATTTATTCCACTGTGAAGTTTTCAGTACAGATTTAATTCACTGATGGTCTGAATGAAGTATGTAAAATGGCAGGAATATATTTCTGACCATATGAAGGAATATTGTACAGTTTATTATTCTTACTGAAGTTTGAGAGTTAAATAAGACTATTTGATGTGGAAAATTATTTTGCACAAATGAATCTCAGTTTTCTTTAAAATCATAACAATATTGCCACACATTGCTGTTTGGCAACGTCATAAAGAAGTCTGATGATACTAACATTCAGTGTCTGCACTTTATGGTGTCAGCAGGTACTGTAGATTACTTGTCAGAAATGTTACAGTACCAGGCAACAAATCTAACGGCGAACTGCTCGTATTAAACATTTTCCAGTGTAAGCGTTGTACACCATTAGGGCAGATCAGGAAGAATAACAAGATAATGAGCTGAGACTATTCATCACAGTGGCACAGCAGTAGAATTTCTGACTTCCAGCGCCGGAGAACCAGGTTCGATCCTGACTACAGGTGCTGTCAGTACAGAGTTTGTACGTCCTCCCAGTGACAGCATGGGTTTTCTCCCAAGATCTTCGGTTTCCTGCCACACTCCAAAGATGTGCAGGTTTATAGGTTAATTGGCATGGTATAATTGTAAAAAAGAATTGTCCCCGGTGTGTAGGATAGTGTTAATGTGCGGGGATCGCTGGTCGGTACGGACTCAGTGGGCCTAAGGGCTTGTTTCCATGCTGTGTCTCTAAACTAAACTAAACTAAACTAAACTGCTAGAGGAACTCGAGGGTACACAAAAGGCTGGAGAAACTCAGCGGGTGCAGCAGCATCTAAGGAGCGAAGGAGATAGGCGACGTTTCGGGTCGAGACCCTTCTTCAGACTGGGAGTCTTCGCTCCTTAGATGCTGCTGCACCCGCTGAGTTTCTCCAGCCTTTTGTGTACCCTCGATTCTCCAGCATCTGCAGTTCCTTCTTTAACACAAATGCTAGAGGAACTCAACAGGTCAGACAGCATCTGCGGATGGAAATAGACATGTTTCTGATCATGACCCTTTATAATCACAAAGAAGGCATGCCACTGACCTTTCCTTTCTATGAAGTTTAACATTATTTGGTATGTCACTGAATATTCTAACAAACTTCTATAGACACATTTGCAGAAAATATCCCAACTGGTTGTATCAATGTCTGGTATGGCAATTCCAGCGCACAGAAATGCAAGAGGCTGCAAAGACGGACTCATATCAGTCCATCAGTCATAAACTTCTCCATCATCAACAGCATCTACACGAGGTGCTACCTCAAGCGGATTATCATCAAAGACTTTCACATCTTCTCGTAGCTACTGTCATTTGAGACCCCAGGACTATCTTTAATCGGACTTTACTGGACTTTATCTCACTCTAGATATTATGCCCTTTATCGTTTAAGTATACACTGTGGACACCTTTATTATAATCACATGTCGTTTTTGTTTCAAGCAACAAAAAAGCTTTTCACTGTACCTTGGCACATGTGACAATAAACTAAAGCAAACGAAAAAAAAGACATAAAGATACATGGATGACCAACTACCCCTCACACTTTGGTTTTACATTGTTATGGTTCCATACGAGCCTGTTATGAGGCTGTGATACTTTCACTCTTCAAAGTTACTAGCATGTTTCCATTATCTCACTGTTAATTTCTGTCAAGGAAATCTCTTTGGTCTTTCTTGGTTTCGAGCTGTAATACTACAATATGGTGCTCTCTCTTCCATCATGATCTCATATTATCTGGGGTGTGGTGCATATCAAATCACCATCATCTTTTACCATGTCTGGTGTTGATATAAGAGAGACAGTCATACAGCATGGAAACACGCCCTGTGGCCCAACTAGCCTATGCTGTCCAAAATGCCCCATCTACACTAGATCCACATGGCAACATTTGGCCCATTATTCCTCTAAACTTTCCTATCAATGTTCCTGTCCAAATGTCTTTTAAGTGTTGTTGTAGTACCTGCCTCAAATACTTCATCTTCATCCTCACTTGATCTTCACACTTTTTGTATAAAGAGGATGTGAGCTTCATCCTTGCTTTTTCTACATCTCCTTATGGTAGCACGAGGAGTTATAGGAAAAGTGAGGACAAAGCACTTTCGTATTTGTGCTGAATATATCTCCAGCACCTTGTGCATTTTTGGTTGTTTCTGTTCCATGAAAAACAACCGTACATTTTCCAGTGAATTGCATGGCGCGAATGATTTATTTGCATCAGAGCAATGTTCGTAATCCTGCCTTTCGCTGTACGATAGCACTTTCAAGCATGAATATTACATCTTTCTCGTCTACTGCAATGAAATCTGCAAAATATCTCCATGATTCATTTGATTAAACACATTCAGAGACATTTCTGCAGACTCTGGTGTAATATTATTGCACATTGCTTGCAAGTAACTTGTAGTATAGTAATTTTAATACTTGTCCAATTAATTTATATCATAATAAATTATTGCAGAATTCATTTTTGCATATTCGTTTTTATTGAGTATAAACAGTCAATTGACTTTTATGTAGCTAGGCTGTCAACGAACCAATCTCTTCAGCTATAAATTTCATTAAGCCTGCTATATATATCCTGGTACACCATATCCACTATTGTAACAATAGATCAATAAGGGTGATAAATGTGCAATAATATGTTCCATCTATTTTTTTGGAATAAGATACTAGAATTGATATATGTTGTGATATTCTGTTGAGCTGGGACATTTTGAACCAAATATTTACTAATGTAGCGGCACCTAGAGGTGGCCTGGGGAATCACAAACCCTCGGTATTGGCTAGTGCGGTCACGTGATCACGGGAGTGATTTCGTGGGCTTTTGTATAACATTCATTCAAGCTCCACCCTATTAGAAGGAGCTTCGTATTTTTGGCTGTTCTAAACGTGTTTGAGTAAATCGCTTTATTGTCGTTCAAAAATAAAGAATCTTACCTTACTCAACCATCTCGACTCACTAAAGTGGTGACCCCTTCAGTCCGGTCATTTATTCGGACTTCGACCATGCAAGCCGCCACTAACCCCGATGCCCATCTTCCTCAGCAAATTCCGTGGGCCTGAAACTGCCCATTTTCTGGGCAGAGCAGCCTCAAGTGTGGTTCACCCACATTGAGACCCAATCCCACCTCAGAAGACACCACCTGATATTTCTACGTGGTCGGAACGCTTAGCCAAGAGACGGCCACCTGGTTGTGCCCTACCTGCAGGATCCTCCAGCAATCGGCAAGTACGAAGCTGCTCCGCACTTTTGGGCTCAGCCGCCGTGATCGCGCCGCCCGCCTGCTCCATATGGACGTCCTCGGCAATCAGAAGCCGTCCGTGCTCATGAGCGAGATGCTTGCTCTGATGGATGGCCACCAACTCTGCCTTCTGTTCGAGCAGGCTTTCCTGGAACAGATGCCCGATGACATCCGCCTACTCCTCGTTGGCTCAGACTTCGGCGACCCCCTGCAGCTCGCCAAATGGGCCGACGAACTGTGCCGAAGCAGCAGGATGACGGGTCCATCAATCGGGTGTCCATGCTCGTGCACCAGCATCCTCACAGAGATGTCCAACCCTCCGCTGCCGTCGCCGTGCCGCAGCCATTTGCCGGAGACCGGGGTAAGTGCCAGTGGTGCTATTACCACCAATGCTGGGATGCCGCGCCCCCTGCTCGTTTGCGGGAAATGCCTTGGCCAATCGTCAGTGAGGCTCTCGCGATCGGCCAGAATCACCGCCTCTATGTTCGGGACCGCCGTTCCGGACTTTTTTTCCGCGTGGACTCCGGGGCCATCGTGATCATCCTCCCCCCCGACTGGACTGGACACCCGTGCCGGCAAGCGAGGCCCCGTCCTGTCCGGCGTCAACAGTAGCACCATGTATGGCACATGGACTCTTTCCCTCATCTTTGACTCCCGCCCACATTCCTGAACTTTTACCGTTGTGGACGTAGCCCAACCGTTGCTGGGTGCCGATTTCCTCTGGGCCTTTTCGTTACCGGTGGATGTGCGGGGCAGGCGCCTCGTCCACCAGCCGTGAGTGACTGAACTGTGATTCCACCAGCTGTATGTGACTGAACTGTGAGTCCATCAGCAATAGGTGAGTAAACTGTGAGCCCACCAGCCGTGAGTGAGTGAACTGCGAGTCCACCAGCCGTGAGTGAGTGAACTGTGAGTCTACCAGCCATGAGTGCGTGAACTGTGAGTCCACCAGCTGTGGGTGAGTGAACTGTGAGTCCAAGAATCCATTCGGCCCACAATGGCCATACTAGCCCTCTGGAAACCAGTCCCTTCGGCCCACAACACACATACTTGTGCTCCAGAAAACCCCCTCCCCCCCCTCCCCCCCCCCCCCATGTACAGAGGGATGTTTGGGATTTACACCCAAATATCCCTCTGTATATCATTGCCCCTAAGCCTACAATATATTCCTAATCCAGAGAAGCAAATAGCTGTTATTTTGTTGGCGTGAAACTCCATTAATATTTTAATTCTGGGCCATTCTCATTGAGATCAGAATTTAGATATTTATATTGGGTAATGCAGATTCAAAGCCATCTAGGTTCACAAGGATCTCACTGTGTACTCAATCCATGTACAACTGATCAAATGAGAAGTTCTATACATAAAGATCTCTTTTATTTCACGTACTGAGATCCAGTGAAAATCTCAACGATCTCTCCTTCTTCCCCCTCTCTCGCTCTTTCCCTCCCTCCTTCCCCCTCTATCTCTCCCCTCCCCCTCTCTCTCTCCCCTCCCCCTCTCACCTCCTTTTCTCCTTCTCTTCTTCCCTTTGCCACCACCCCCCCCCCCCCCACCATCTCTCTCTCCCGCTACACTCATGCCACCTCCTGCATGAGATTCGCAGAGGAAATGATTAAATAAACCATGGCTGATCACTCAATTATTCTTAATGATAATATATTTTCATCTTGTAAATGGTAAATTTATTAGAAAAGATGATGGGTTATTCTACAGTAAAGAATGAGCTCAATACCAACATATTGATCCAATACCAACAATTGCTGAAAGACCTTTCTGCTTTCAATTCACCAGTTATGTTCAATTGGATGCACATAAGATACAAAACCTTTCCAACACCTTCATTGAATACAACTGTAAAATACATTTTGACTGGACTTTAATTTCAAAATGTAGACATTGAGATTGATTCTGCATGACAAACACACCAAGAATAGAAAAAAAGCGCACACAAAAAAACCCCATTTCATTTACTATCAAAAAACAATTAATTTTCTTCAAACAAAATAATACCCCATCTGAGAGACTCTTGCTTCTCAATCTTTCTCTCTGCCATCTTGCTAACCATTGGCTTAAAAGGCTCATTCTATATTCAACAAACCATAACAATTTGTAAACGCAAAAATAAATACAATATGATTAATGTTGACTTTTAAAATGGATATCCAGTTGAATGAATAATAATAGTTTAAGACTGAAATCTGAAGATCATTTTTTTTCAAATGCCTTCATCCAACTGATTGATCATTTTTGCCAGCATCTGCAATTTTAGTTAAGTTTAGTTTATTGTCATGTGTATTGACGTATATCAAAAAGATTTCTTGTTGCGTGCTATCCAGTCAGTGGAAATACTATATTATTACTATCAAACTGCCCACAGTTTACATATACAGGATAAACGAAATAATATTTATTGCAAGATAAAGTCGAGTAAAATCTAACGATAGATAGTCCGGGGGTTTCCAATGAGGTAGATTGTGGGTTAAGACCGCTCTCTAGTTGGTGTTATGATAGATCAGTTGCATGATAATAGCTGGGAAGAAACTGTTCCTGAATCTGGAAGTATGCATTTTCACACTTCTGTACCTCTTGCCTGGGAGACTCATCCTTGATTATGCCGGTGGCCTTTCTAAGGCAGCATGAAATGTGTATGGAGTCGATGGAAGAGAGATTGGTGTGTGTGATGGTCTGGGCTGAGTCCATAATTCTCTGCAGGTTCTTGTGGTCTTGGATGGAGCTGTTCCCAAACCGTGCTGTGATGCATCCCAATAACATGCTTTCTACGGCGCATCTGCAGAAGTTATTGAGAGTTGCTGGGGACATGATGAACTTCCTAAGCCTTCTGAGAAATTAGAGGTGTCGATGTGTTTTCTTGGCCATTGCTTCGATATGGCTGGCCCACGTAGCTGGTGATATTTATTCCTAGGAACCTGAAGTTTTCAACCATCTCTACTTCGGCTGAGATTTGAGAGAGTCGGTACAGATATAAGTGTTTCTACTTTATGCTTTCTGATTTATAACAATTGCAACAGGTTAAAATACTAAGCAGATCCATACTCAATCAAGTTGCCCCCAAATCATTTAAAGCTTTCAATTATTTCTGAAATGGCAATCTAGTTTTTCCACTCTATGTTGCAGACCTGATCTCTATTTGTGATGCTGATCACTCCAGGACAAATCATCCACAATCTTGCAAATTAAACTAATTCCTACTGTTGATGTTTGGCAAAATGTTTGATCAGCATTTCCATGTTATTCATTTTCTTTGTTTTTCTTTGCCTTACATGACTCAAGACTGAAAGGTACAAATAACTAGAGTGTTAAGCTCAGTCTACTGTCGAAAGCACCAATAATGTGGGCCTTCAGGGCTACAATGTTTTGTGGTATCCCAGTGAGCAGAACTAGATATATGATGTAAGCTGTAATTCAACCAAAGTTTTGAAAATATTTCCTCATTGATATTCCACTGTTGGGTTCTTCTGTTTCAATATTCTCGTAATGCTGTGCGCTAAGCCTTGCTTACTGCTGATGTGTTTGATAGAACCATTTATATTATTTAGTTTTTGTACCAACAACCGTGCTATGTGTCAGAAGACCCTGAAATGGAAAGAACTCGAATGCAGGCTCTCTGAGAAGTATTGAAGAAATCCTAAAATCCTGACGCGAATCAAACAAAGTTCTAGACCACGAACCGACCGAATGCAGAACTGATTAGTCTGGCCCCAATTGGTGACGATCTCAGGTATTTATACCAAGTGATAGATAGGGGAGCTGACTAAATGGATCCTAAATCGTGGAGAGGGGGCGCTGTCCTGTACGGCTGCCAGTCCTGCAGCTGTCTGTTTTTTTCACTTCTTTTTTATTATTTTTAGTACGTTAAAAGTGTGGAGTTGGGGGTCTAACCTTCTTATGTGGGGGGTGGGGGGGGAGGGGGAAACTGCTTTTTCAAGTCCCTACCTGGTCGGAGAGGCTGCCTTTCTCCAAGCGGCAACTTCGACCCGTCCTCGCGGCCTACCAGCAGGGCCTGGAGCGGCGTTTCCAGAGGGAACCTGGCCCGAACTTCGGCTTCGGCGGCAGCACAGCGCTGGAGCGCTATCGCGGAGCCAAGCCGGCGATGTCCTTGCCTAGGTCGCCGCGCTGGAGCTCCGGAATGCTGAGTCTGCCGATTGAACATCGCGGAGCTGCGGGACTGTGGAGCGGCCAGCTGCGGGCGGCTGCGCTGAACTTTTACATCAGGAGCCTGGGATCTCTCACAGAGATCGCCAGTGGTGGAGCTCCATCCAGTGTGGCCTTGTTGGTTTTGGAAACCGCGGTCTCCAGTAAGGAAGCGGCTGTTCCAGGCATCCCAAGCCGCTGAGAGGGTCTACAGACGCCGGAGCACCATCACCTGGCGAGAGGGCCTGAAACATCGGGCCTCCGTGAAGGCGATGGAGAGGCCTCATTAGGCCCGACTGTGGGTGGACATCGGGATGCGGACTGGACTTTGTGCCTTCCCCCACAGTGGGAACCATTGTCGGGGGGATGTGTTTTTGATGTTTTTTTTATGTTAAGCCTCTTCTTTAATATGTTGTATCTTTATTAGTGTGCTGCAAGGACATCTGAATTTCCCCTGAAAAGGGGATTAATAAAGTATCTATCTATCTATCTATCTATCTATCTATCTATCTATCTATCTATCTATCTATCTATCTATCTATATGCAGGTGTAACTCCTAATAGCTCAGGGGAGGAGTGTGCAAAGAATCTCAAGTGTCTGGAGGCATGGCAAGTGTGACAGGGGACCCCCCCTCACACGGACACCTCCTGGCATCCTGTTTTGCTGGTTCAGATACTGCTAATGATCAGGGAGGGGTCCAGACTGTCACGGGCAGGAATGCAGCTCCTGTCCTCTGGACCTTATCCCTCCCAGTCAACCAGGTACTGGATCCCTCTGCCACGCCGCCAGGACTTCAGCAGTTGCTTCACTGTGTAAACCAGACCACCGTCAATGATGCGGGGTGGCAGAGGAAGCAGAGTGGGAGACAGGGAGCTGGAGGATACAGGCTTAACCCGGGATACGTGGAAGGTGGGGTGAACCCACATAGATCGGGGCAGTCTAAGGCAGACAGCAGAGGGATGAATAATCTTGGGAATTGAGAATGGGACAATAAACCGGGTTTGCCCACTTACAGGACTCAACGCAGAGTGGGAGATCTTCGGTGGACAGCCATATCCTCTGACAAGGATAATGGTGAGGGCAGGGGTCCGGTTATGATCCGTGTGTCATTTGTACCTGAAAGCGGTGCGGAGCAGGGCAGAAGGGCCTCCTTTCAGGTCCGACGACCACAGCGCACAAATTCCTGGGCAGAGGGAACGGAGCCCCCCTCTTCTTGTTCTGGGAACAGAGGTGGCTGATAACCAAGGGAGCAGTGAAATGAGGACAGACCGGTGGCAGATCTGGGCAGATTCAATCCATACCATTTTGCTAGACCAGGTGGTAGGGTTGGCAGACACCAGGCAATGTGGGGAGCTGAAAGCCTTCCATAATTGTGAGGTGCTGCGGGCCCCTGTCAGAGACCATGTCTCGAGGAAAACCATGGCGTCTGATGACCAGGTTTACAATGAGGTGAACAAGTTTTACAGCACATGGGAGCTTAGGAAGAGGAAGGAAATGAGCAGCCTTGGTTATTTTTACCACAATGGTAAGAATAACAGTATTTCCCTTGGATGGAGGCAAGCCGGTGATGAAGTACAGGGCGTTGTGGAACCAGGGACAGCAGGGAACAGGCAGGGGATGTGGAGACCAGAGGGAGGCTGATGGGACGAGGCAGAGGCGAAAGACCGGGTGTTGGCCTCCACGGTTGGCCAGCAGAACCAGTGGCACAGCAGGTAGTGGGTGCGGCCGATGCCAGGATGACTGATGAGATTAGAGGAATGGGCCCACTGGAGATTGGGTGGAGTCCAGGAAAAATAACTTATTGGGGGGTCCAGAACCAGGATGGGGTGATGATGCTGGGCATTGCAAACTGTGGTCTCGATCATCCAGGTGATGAAGCCCACCAGGCAGGAGGAAGGCAGAATGGGTTCGTGGGAATGGTTGTCCTGGATCTCTGTTGAGCTTCTGCTGTTGGAATAACTTAAGTCACGCACAGTGATTAAGATCCAAAGACTTTATTAGCATTACAGAATAGGTAACTTCATCTTAGCACATAACTCAAAAGTGAGGGAGAAAGGGAAGAGAAGCTTTCTGTTAAACTAGTGGGCGTAGCTGCAAAGTATGACATAACACGAGTGACACTGATCTACATCCTCCCTCTTAAATAATTAAATGTCAGTACAAAACCATTGACTAAATAAGGCATGCATAGCAGTTGATAATAAGCTGGAGGAAAGTCAAACATAGCCCAGGTACTTCATGGTGGGCTTGCACACGACCGACACGTGTGCGATAAAGACCATCTCGGTTTTTCCCCACCGGGGATAGAGCCGGTGGTTTCACAGGTGACGGAGATTGAACCAGCATTCCCGGTGATGAAACATGGGACTGTGGCACAGGCGGAGGGGGCTTCGTCACTGGCAAAGCAGCCTTTCCTGAATTGGGTTGTGGCGCTGATATAGGCGGATCAATGCCGTTGGACATGGAAGGAAGTACACTTGTACGGTCTGGATAATACGGAGGTGGAGCTGGCTCATTCTGTTGTCTGTTACGCCTGTAGGTGCCGCCATCGGCACTGACCAGATATGAGCGTGGCTCAGAAGCAGTTCCAGAAATAACACCGATACGGTCATGGCCTTTGTCAGTTTGCAAACGAACCACCTGCCCCTTGGTTAATGGTGGCAGCGGCCTACTTGTTTTGTCATACCACTGTTTTTGAATGTCACACTTTTGTTGTAACCGGGACTGGACTTCCAATGGTGGAACCACCTGTGGGATCAATGTCTGATCTTCCACAGCACTGTGGCTCAGGGTCTGCCTCGCCAATAAACGTTGAGCAGGTGAAGCCAAACTGGGGTCGCAGGAGATGTTGCGTAGATTCAGGAGCATGTCGGAATTAGCTCTGTACGAACGTTGCATGAGCTGTTTGGCCCTCTTGACAGCCCGCTCAGCTGGTCCATTCGACTGTGGATATTCAGGGCTGCTGGTGATGTGACGAAAACCCCAGCATGCAGCAAACTCCTTGAAGTGTTGGCTGGTAAATTGACTGCCGTTATCAGATAACATTATGTACGGAGCTCCGTGGTCTGCAAAATGGCGAGCAAGTTTTGAAACTATCCCGTGAGAATCTATCCCGTGAAACTATCCCGTCAGGCCTCGATAGTCAATGCCAGGGCAAAGGTCACCATCCTTCTTACTCACAAAGAAAAATCCCGCCCCGGCGGGAGAGGAAGATGGATGAATTAAACCAACTGCCAGAGACTCCAAAATGTAACTCTCCATGGCTTTGGTCTCAGGAGCAGAGAGCGAGTACAGACGACCGCAGGGTGGAGAAGTACCGGATAATAAGTCAATGGCACAATCATATGGGCGGTGAGGAGGTAAAGAGGTGGCTCGGAACTTGCAGAAGACCTCTATCAGGTCATAATACTCGGATGGTACTTTGGACCGGTCAGGATTTATCGCTAGGAGCAACAGACACAGAGGTGAGGGGAAGACAAGCGGAGAGAAGGCAGTTAACGTGACATTTCTTCCCCCCCCCCCCCCCCCCTCAGTGGAGAACTTGCCAGTTGACGGTGGGGTTGTGAGTAGTCGCCCAAGGCCGGCCCAGATTGACAGGGACATGAAGTGAATTTAGAAGGAGCAACTGATTGCCCATTATTTTTCTAAGTGCACTGGCTTGGTGGGGCTCTTCTACTTTAATGGTGGGATCATAAATTTCCAAGCAACAGTGATATCAATGAAGTTATCATCTGCCCCAGAGTCAATCAGAGCATTAAGTTTCAATAGCATGTCTCCAAAGCATAGTGGAAATAGGAGGGAAATAAACCTTGCTCACCCATAATCCCTCTCTTGCTGGGGAGCATTGGCTTTTACCGGGCGAGCAGCAATGACCTCCACAGTAGAGACAACACGTCTCCCATATGCGTCTCTAGTGCTCGGTCTCGCTCAGCCTGGTGCGGCCAATCTGCATAGGCTCCCACTCCACTGGATCAGGACACGTGGGGCTTCTTCTTCCCAAGGGAAGTGAGACAATCGGCTCACTATGATGAGAGGAGTGTGATGGGCAATCTCCCAGTGTTGGGAGCTGCTGATAGCTTGTCTTTCTTTCGCTCTCGGAGCCAGTTACCATCCGGATGGTTATAAATCAATCAGTGCGTCCAGATCTGAGGGAAGGTCCCAAGAGGTTAATATATCCTTCAGGTTCTCGTTGAGGCCATGGATGAATATACTGAGCAGAGCGGTATCACACCAACCACTCTCTAACACAGTGGGTCAAAAATCAATAGCATAATCGGCAACAGAGGGTACACCCTGGCAGAGATGCAGTATCCTCTGAGCTGCCTCTTCCGACCAAAGGGTGGTCGAAAATCTTTCTCAGCTCTGCCAAAAAACTGGCATAGTCCTGGCAGAAATCTAGCTGTCTCTCCCAGGCAGCCGTACCCCGGGCTGAAGCACGTCCTGACAGCAGGGAGATGGCATAGGCTACTTTGGAGCATTCTGTGCTGAAGTGAGACCATTGTAACTCAAAATCCAAGGAGCACTGGGGTAGGAATGACCTGCAGGTAGAAGGATCGCCATAGTACCTCTCTTGGATGGGAAGAACAGGTTCCAGAATGGACTGGTCAAGATTGGAAGAGGACGGAGGCAGAGAGGCATCAGCAGAGATGGGAGGAATTGGCAGCAGTGCGAGGTGTGACGTGACCTGGCTGACAGCGTTTGCCAACTGCTGGATGGTCGCTACGAGTTGGTCTATTTGAGCCTCATGGGCGCGCCAAGAGTGGAGCCTTGAAGTTGAACAGCCAGCACAACCGAACAGTAAATCCTCAGGTTCAGAACCACGAGCGCCAAGACTCCGGTCGGGCTGATCAGAATTGCCAGCTGAGTCTATACAGGCTGACTAATCTGTCAGTAGGCCCACGAAATGGAAAGGACTCGAATGCAGTCTCACCAAGAAGTACTGAAGAAAATCCAAAATCTGGGCGTGAATGGAACCAAAAGATATAGACCTGGAACCGACAGAGTGCAGAACTGATTAGTCAGCATCCAATTGGTGATGATCTCAGGTATTTATACCAAGTGATAGATTAGGGGAGCAGATTAAATGCAGGTGTAACTCCTAATAGCTCAGGGGAGAAGTATGGAAAGAGCCTCAAGTGCCTGGAGGCATGGCAAGTGTGACACTATGATTCTTTATTAATACAAAGGGTATTCTTTCACCCAATAACTATTAGAAATAGGTTGCTTTGGTTGCACATAAAGATCTGATTAAATGTTAACAATCTGCTCATTTACCCACATACCCTTCAACCCATTTAGTTTTAAATGGAAACTAATTAAAAATAATATTGGCTGATTAGGGAACATGTTACAGATCAGTTCCTATAAAGGTAGGGTTGGACCTGTCACTGAAACATGGAGGCATTGTGGTATAGAAATAGGCTATTCAGCCATTGACTCCATGTGGGGCGGCACGGTTGCCCTGCGGTAGAATTGCTGCCTTACAGCATCAGGGACCCAGGTTCGATCCTGACTGGAGGTGCTGTCTGTACAGGGTTTGTACATTCTCCCTGTGATCTGCATGGGTTTGCTCCGAGAGCTTCAGTTTCCCTCTACACTCCAAAGACGTATAAGTTTGTAGGTTAAGTGGCTTGGTATAAATGTAAAATATTCCCGGTGTAGGGTAGTGTTAATATGTGGGCATCATTGGGCTGCGTGCTCAGTGAGCTAAAGGGCCTGTTTCCGCACTGACTAAACTCAATAATCCATTCAATCCCATTCCCTGCTCTTTCTTCATATCTCTCATATGATTTCCCTCCCTATCCAATTCCCTTTTGAAACCTCTGACTGATTCCATTTCCACCATTGAGAATTTGCAGAAAATAGTTAGCAAACATCAGCCCCCTGCATCTTCCACCCATTATTATGAGTTTGTGTCCCTGAGCCAGCTGTTAATGGGAACAGTTTCCTTCTTTTGATTCTAAACTCATCATGTTCATGCACGGCACCATTAAATCTCCTTTCAATGTTGTTTGCTCCAATTAGAACAACCCCAGATTCTCCAGTTTAACGTGACAGTTGAAATCTTTCAACCTTGGAGCCATTCGATTAAATGTCTTTACATCCTCTTTACGTTTATTAACCAGAATTGGATGCAATATTCTAGTTATGCCACACCCAGCATTTAATCGACATCAACATAACCCGAAACATCATCCATTCCTTCTCTCCAGAGATGCTGCTTGTCTCGCTGAGTTACTACAGCATTTTATGTCTATCTTCAGCATAACCTTTGTGCTTTTATTCTTTATGAAGCCCAGAAACCCCAATTTAAACCAAGCTTTCTCCCAATTTAGCCAGCCTACAAAGTTTATATACTGCAGGAATCGTGGATCTGGATTTGATTTGAATGATCAGGGTTAGGTCAAGAACAAATAGAACAAATCTTGAATCTGGTTCATAATTCAATACAATTGTTGCGAATCCATTTTACTATTCTGTCTATGCTTGTTATGAAAATAACAGCCATTCAATTGTTTATTCTTGAACATTGGATTTCATATTCAGGCAGCCATCTTTTTTGATGTTCATCCCTCATCATTCTTGACAAATTGGTGGTAAACTATTTTTTTTTGCCCACTTCAGCAAGAAATTCCCACGGTGTTTTTGACAGGAATTTTCCAGGATTTGGACACAATGACAATGACACACAGTGATATATTTCCAAGTTAGAATGACGTGGAAAGAAATTTACACAAGATAACATGCATTATTCCTCCTCATCATTATTATGTCTGCTAGGTGGGATGAGGGTGTTATGGAAGAAGCCCGGGCAAACTAATGCAGTGCCTTCTTGTGAACGGTGTACAATAGAGACATGGTGTGCCAGTGGTGGGTGGATGGAGTAAATCTTAAGGATGATAATCTAAATATTCACTTTATGCACTTATATTCAATGGAGATAAAGAGTGATTTTGAATCAAATTAGCTGGAGGTTGGCTTCTGTGACGTTGATCATCTTTTTGGCACTTCTGGCAGAACATCGTTGCAAATGCTTTAACCTCTTTTTTAACAGTCACAAGCCAGGTCCTGTAATCATTGAGGTTGTGGTTGTTTTTTAGCCCCTCTTTCCATTCGCTGTTTGGTGGTCCACTACCCTTCATGGCTAAATGAGGTAGAACTGCAGTGCTTCAATATACATACAATTTTAATGCTAGATTTGAAGTAAGAAGGTACTGTCGACAGTGATGTTAAGAGAGTGTCAAGAGTGTTCACTTGCATTCAGTATCAGCATTGGAACAATGCAATTCTGAATAAATAGTGAATGTGCACAAGTGTATTGTTCTTAAAGGTGTTCCAGGAAGCGAGGGCTTGAGTTATAGTGGGCGGTTGAGCAGGCTAGGACTTTATTCTGTGGAGCACAGGAGAATGAGGGGTAATCTTGTAGGGGTAAATATGATCATGAGAAGAATTGAGTAAATGCACACAATCTTTGACCCAGAGTAGGGGAATCAAGAACCAGGTTTACATTGAAGGAGGAAAGATTTAATGGGAACCTGAGGGACAGCTGTTTTACACAAAGGGTGGTGGGTATATGGAACACGCTGCTGGAGGAAGTATTTGAGACAAGAATTATCACAATGTTTAAGAAACAATATTACCGACAGATACATGGGTAGGGTAGATTTAGAGGGATATGGGCAAAACACAGGCAGGTGGGACTAGTGTAGGTGGACCATGTTGGTTGGAGTGGGCAAGTTGGCCAAAGAACTTGTTTCTATGCTGTATGACTATGACTTTGACTATGATTAGTTGCAGAGTGACTGTGTCCAGATAAAAGTACACCATTGTTTTAGACAAGTATAGTTTATAGAACTTATATGCAAGTGTCCTATGTTCTACAAATGTTGCTGTACTGTGCTTTGAGTTCAATTTATTTAAATATATCAAGTCAAGTCAAGTCACTTTCATTTCTATAGCACATTTAAAAAACAACTCTCATTGGCCTTTATTCTTTGGAGCGCAGAAGGTTAAGGGATAGACAGAGTTGACGTGGATACGTTTTTCCCATTGAGGGTAGGGAAGATTCCAACAAGAGGGCATGACATGAGAATTAAGGGACAGAAGTTTCGGGGTAACGTGAGGGGGAACTTCTTTACTCAGAGGGTAGTGGCTGTGTGGAATGAGCTTCCAGCAGAAGTGGTGGAGGCAGGATCAATTTTAACATTTAAGAGTAATGTGGATAGGTATATGGACGTGAAGGGAATGAAAGGGTATGGTCTGAGTGCAGGTAGATGGGACTAGGGGAAAACAAATGGTCGGCACGGACTGGAAGGGCCGAGAGGGCCTGTTTCCGTGCTGTAATTGTTATATGGTTATATGGTTATATGGTTATATGGCCAAAGTGCTTTACATTGGTGGAGGTACTAACGTTATACAACATTGGTTCATTGATTAAGTACGTACATAAATACATACATATAACCCTCCCTCAGAGGACGTCAAGAAAGGCTTGAGAATAAAGGGCCTGTCACACCAGCATATGATTGCATGCGGCTAACGCGACCTAACGTGGTCGCTTGAGCTGTACGGCATCGCGGGGCTGGTCCCACTTCGATCGCCGGAGGTGTATGGAGTTGTGCGGGGCTGGTCCCGACATCGCGCGGGGCTCCGAAAAACTGACACTGCCCAAATATTCCGCGTGTCAACGGCCTGTCGGCCCGCAGCTGCATTGAGGACGTACGCAGCGTCTCGACGTCGTACACAGCGTCTTGACAGCGTACGCAGCGTCTTGATGGCGTGCGCCTAGCACGTGGCATTGCGCGATGACGTCACGGTCCAGCGTGTCGTTGCATGATGACGTCACCGCCCGACGCCGTGCGATGTCCAAATTCAGTTGGCCATCCTCCTGACCAGCTGATTGGTGAGTATGATGTGAGGACCAACTCCATATGCCTCCGCGGTTCGAATCGGGACCGGCCCCGCGAGGCCATACGCCTCAAGCGACCACGTTTGGTCGCGCTAGACGCATGCAAATGCATGCTGGTGGGACAGGCCCTTAAAGATGAGTTTTCAGTCTCGACTTCAATGGAGGGTGGCAGTTCTGATGGGAAGAGGGATGCTGTTCCACATATATAGTTCAGAATTCTAAAGCAAGTTATCTATCTCTAATGGCGCTTAAGCCAGTTGGTCTCTGAAGGTGAATTCAATCTTTAGGCCTAACATTGAAAACCCATCTACAATTTTTTTCCTGTATGTTACTCTTTATTGGAAATCCCTTCCTAGATAAACCGTACGTGGATTCAATTGTTTTAAGAATAACTGCAAAATTCACTTCATCTGAATTTGTATGATCTCAGTGAAGCTAACCAATCATATTTGTTTGTACAAATACTGCACAGTAGGGTAAAATAAAGTTTGCTACATCTTATTCTTTACTAAAAATGTGTTTGAAGTAAAGCATTTTAAATAGTTTATGAAGTGTTCTTTTTTTTCAAGAGTTCTTCTGTTAAGGTTAGAAATATTACTTTGTTTAGCCAGGGCATTGAACAAGTGAGGAATACTTGGATTTGTCCTGTTTTGATAGTTATGTTTAGGAAGGAGAACTGAAAATGCTGGTTTACACCGAAGATAGACACAAAATGCTGGAGTAATTCAGCAGAAAAGGCAGCATCTCTGGAGAGAAGGAATAGGTGACGTTTCTGGTCGAGACCCTTCTTCATTCTGAGTTACTCCAGCATTTTGTGTCTACTTTTGGATTGATATGTTTTCTGACTCTGACTAGGATCATGGCCTTCATTTGGTTGTGGTTGATGGCATATGCCTTCCACAGCCAGCTTCATGACATTGCCTCTTGGCAAGAGTGAAGTTATATAAAATGCAGCAAACCAGATTAACTTGGACTCCTGTATTGAACCATTCAATATGTTCCCCTACATTGGTTTGAATACTTGAATGTTTGCTTCAGGGTGGTAACATTGTGCCTCATCAACATCCCAGTAACATCCTGTTGCTCATTCTTTTTCTCTTTCCCATATCTTGGATTTTTGCATGCAGTCAACAGTTCTGGCTGAATTGAATGCATTTTTTAGACAGTCCACAGCCAACTATACAATTGTCCTGTTACTGCAAATAATGAGGGAATTAGAAAAGACTAGAAAATGAGGAGCAACTTAAGAAAATGGGGAACTTACAAAAGCAACGAATCCTCACTTCTCACTCTCTCTAGATTCACATAATTTTATAAATTGGATTAACTTTCCCTCAGGCTTCATCGCTCCAAAGAAAACTAACCCAACCCAGCCAATTATTCCTCCTAATTAAAACTTTTCCATTACTGGCAACATTCTTGCAATCTCCCCTGAAACCTCCCTTGTGCTATCATCTTCCTTCCATGATGTAGCTCTCTGGCTGCAGCTTAATTAGTGTCTCAATGAAGTAGTAAACCTGTCACAAATCATGAGGCTGCTTAATTCACATAGTGCAAAATGGCACATTTATTTAATGCCCACAATAACAGTGAGGAACACTTTTGAAGCTTGTGAGGTATGTTCGGGGGAAGTCTGCCCCATGTGGACAATTAAAAAAAAAAGATTGCTCTTAAAAAAAACTCCCACAAAAATAATTTAAGCTGAATTCAACCAGCGGTGGGAATGATTACAAAAAAAACCTATCCATTTTACCAAGAGTATATTGGACCATTTCTTAGTATAGAGATAAGATCTACGAAGGAGCCATCATTAGGCATCAAATGTTGTTGCTCAAGCGGACCATGGGAGACCAGGCTGACGGTCATCGAATATCCCCTCAAAGCATACACTAGTGCAAGAAGTTCAGTTAATTGGCATTGTCCTATGGAATATTACGGCAGGCAAGCAATTAGCATCTCCTGGTTCCCATATGCATTTAGCTCTACACATAGTCATCGAGTCATACTGCATAGAAAAAGGCCCTTCAGCCTAACTTGCCAATGCTGACCACGGTGGCCCATCTACGCTACTCCCACCTGCCCATGTTTGACCCATATCCCTCTAGACCTTTGCTATCCACGTAGCTGACAGAGCATAAGTCTGATTGATTTGTGGTTTACTGGCTGCCCATTCCCCACTAAACTATCCATTATTCCCACACTCTCCCTGCACCTCCTACCCCACCACGTCTGGATGGAGTGTGTCCCTTTATCGTAATGGGAGTAAGTCGAGGCACCAATTATAGCTTGCCTGCTATGGCTCGATACAATATCCAGGAGCACATGGGCAAATTATGAGGTGACAATGCTGCTCTATAGCATTGTTATCAATGCACTTCCTCTTAAGTGCCTTGAACAGAGCTGACCACAGAAGGAGGAAGCTGGAATAGCAGCAATGACATTTTTTGATTTCATTTAGTTTAGTGATATAGTGCACCCACTGTGTCCGCACCAACCAGCGATCCTCAGACACTAGCACCATCCTGCACACTAGGGGCAATTTACAATCTTTACCAAAGCCAATTAACCTACAAACCTGCAGGTCTTTGGAGTGTGGGGGGAAACCGGAGCACTCGGATAAAACCCACGCAGTCACAGGGTGAACGTGAAAACTCCGTACAGACAGCTCCCATGGTCAGCATTGAACCCGGGCCTCTGCGGCTGTAAGGCAGCAACTTTGCCGCTGTGCCACCCTGTATTCTTGGAGCGTTTAAATAAACACTCTCGATTTACTTGATAACAAAATTAATTTACAATTAGTTTTCTAATGCTTCTTCTGTAGTGCTACCTGATTAATCTGAACAAAATGTGCATGGTACCTGCTTCACCCGTTTACCCATTAAGTTGTTCGTGCAGAGAACATTGACCAAATTTCTCATGCCTGAACAGAGAATAATTTTGCTGATGTGTTAAGATCTTTGAGTATTTCTTGATTCTATATGCCTTTTTCTAAGTCCTAAGAATGAATATTAATCGATTTCAGGGAACATTTAACATGAAAGATTATGGAACACTTTCCTTGGATGGTTGGCATTAAGAGATTACTATTAAGGTTTCCATATGCAAAAGGCTACTGCGTGCAGCAAGCATTCCTTGGAGGGAAGCTCCTTTAAGGATGATGGTAGTTGAAGACTGTAAATGGGTAGGAAGCAATTTTCTTCCTTCCACTGAATCATTTACACCAGGCAATCTAAGTTAAATGTCCCAATACATTGCCGCTGTTAACTGTTCTCAAATATGAGTTAATAATCAGGGCAGCACATTGGTGCAGCTGGTAGAGCTGCTGCCTCACAGCACCAGAGACCCAAGTTCGATTCTGTCCTTGGGCGCTGTCTGGTTGGTGTTTGCACATTCTCCATGTGACCACGTGGTTCTCCTAAAGGTGCACCATTTCCTTCACATGTCACAAAGACGTGTTCGACCTGTAGTTTAATCAGTGTCCATAAGTTGCCCCTAATATGTCGGGAGTGGATGTGAAAGTGGAATAATATAGAACTGGCTCCAGTGGGCCTTCCTGTTTCCATGCAGTACCTTTCAATGAATCAATCAATTAAATATCAAATAAGAGGGAACAGGAAGGACTCGAAACTATTGTACATATTTACTTTAATTCTCTATGCCTGCATAATTCCAAAGCATGTGAATTATACCTTAGAGGGTAGAGACAATGAAACTGGCCATGTTCTAATTCATCACAAGAAGCAACAATTGATTTATTCCAACTAGTTTAAAACCTTAGATATTCATGTAAATAAAATCCATAGCTATTAGGTGGGGAGCCCTAAATGAGTAGACAGTCACCTCAGGCACATGACAAACTTCTTTGTCTAAAGAAAGATTAATCCGATTAAAACAAATACTGGCAGACTTCTCATTGGACATAATCACCAGAGTTTCTGCAATTTCACCATTCACCCCAACACCAACACTCGGCAGCCCAGGTAGACTTGATGCTAGAGAGTGTAGGTGAATTGGGGGTCCAGATCCAGGGGTTAAAGTTTAAGAATAAGGAGTAGGCCATTTAGGACTGAGATGAGGAAAAGCTTTTTTTTAGTTTTTAGTTTCCATTATCCCTAAGATCTAGCTCTTAGGGCTAACGGAATCAAGGGATATGGGGGAAAACAGGAATGGGGTACTCATTTTGGATGATCAGCCATGATCATATTGAATGGCCTCGAAGGGCCGAATGGCCTACTCCTGCACCTATTTTCTATGTTTCTATATTTCTATGTTTCTATGTAATCGTTGTCATTGGTCGGCACACAATACAGAGAATGTATTGTCAGTATATGTGGAACTTGGCAAACCTGGTTAAAGATTTTGGTTTAAACAAAAAGCTGGAGTAACTCAGCAGGACTGGCAGCATCTCTGGAGAGATGCAATAGATGATGTTTTGGGTCGAGACCCTTCTTCAAACTGGTTAGGGATAAGGGAAATGCTTTTGGAAAAGTATTTGGTAGAAATATTGGGCATGTACATGGAAAGAAAAAGTTAGAGGGATATGGGTCTGGTGCAAGCAAATGGGTCTATCTTGGATGGACCATTTTGGTCGACATGGATGAGTTGGGCCAAAGGACAAATTTCTGTTCTGTATATGACCCTATGACAAATAGATTGTTTGTGTCTGTGCTAATTATCCCTCCCTTAGTTGTCGAGCCCTTCATTATTTCAGTTAAGCCTGTTTAATTATGCATAGCTTCAAAGCACTCAGTTTCCCACAGTGAATATAAAGTGATGTTGCGTCATCCAATTATTGGTATTGTCATTAGTCAAAGTAAAACTGACTATCCAAAGTGGCTATCCACTCTACACTTCTGATTGCGCTCAGAATTTACAGCCCAGAGCAAGGCCAACATTGCTGTTTATGTTCAACATGAATTTCCTCCTACTCTTCTTCATTCAACCGTATCAGCCTTATTTGTATTCTCTTTTTCCTTTACTTATTTACCAAACTTCTATTTAACTTCAAAATAACTCTATGCAGCAGCAACTTCGTCATATAATTTTTCTCTGCGTCGAGGCATTTTTCCTGATTTTTTTTTAATTGTTTAATTTATTAATTCACTGGTAGTGGGCATTGCTGTCAAAGCCAGCTCTTTTCTTGTGCGCCTATAATTTCTCTGAGAAAGTGTTTGCGCCATCTTTTCGTACTGATGTGGAGGATGTGTCAACAATAATCTCATGACTCCGTCAAACAAATTTCAGGTTTCAGATCTAATGATCATGAACGAATGATAATATGATCTGTTCATAGCAGACCCAGCAGAAGTGGGAGCATGATTTGAACTGAATTATTTTGGGACTTCTCAACACCCACTTAGAACCTCTGAAGACCACTGATATCAAGTCACACGAATCAGCAGCTGAATAAAATCTTACGTAAAAATAAAGTGTTGGAGTTACTCAGCGGGTCATGCAGCATCTGTGGAAGGAATTGTTAAACGATGTTTTGTGTTGGGACCCAACGTCAAGTATATTTCCATTTAATACAATTTTAATTAATTGACTTTATTTTCTGCCTCTCCACTTATTAATTTCTGTGATTGCAAACAAGAATTAACAAGATTTGAATATTGCACAATGATTAATTATTTTCAAAAGAAGAAAATAACTTTACCAAACAGTTGTTTGCTTCAAAGCAGTGTGCTGTAAGAGTTGTTAAACACAATTGTAAACTTCAATTATGATGCTAGAATTTTTATTTGAACGATGAATATAAATTGATTAATGAATTATTTAACAGCTGAATACAACTTGAATTTACTTAATTCTTCCTCTCATTGCTTATTAAATTCTCCTTTGCAATTTTCAAAATATACACTTTCATTTAAATTTGCCAGAAGAAAAAAAAAATGGATTACTGTAAGGTTGGAAGATAAAAGCTTTAGAATTCAAAGAAAATCATACTCGGTCTATGAACGAAGAAAAATAAATGCTAATCATATTTTGTTTTCTCTTGATGGTAAAAAGGTTACACAGATTACCAAGGAACATTCTAATAAGCATCACCAAAGCTAAAGAAATTACATTTAACACAAACTCAGTGTATGCATTCACAAAGCAAACATGCAATTCAGACTTGGAGAGATTACTGGGCTTTTTTAAATTCCTCCAGGTGATCATCTGATCTGCCAAAGCTAATCGGGAACATTCCTGAATGTCCGAGTGCAAAAAAGTCCATGTGTTGCCATTCCTTGGAAAAATAAACAGGGATAGCAGGTACATGGGTACGTCAGCCTTACGTATACATATTTATTTAGGCATTGTCAGAAATGTATGCAAATAGAAATAAAAAGGATGAAGCTGCTGAAAAACAAGGTCCCAAAGGAGAAGAGAAAGACAACAAAGTGTTGGAGGAACTCAGTAGGCCAGCCATCATCTGTGGAGGGAAAAGTCCAAAATAGTATCTGACAGGGTAGCTGTGGATAAATGCCCAGAAATTCATCCCCTGCTGGTAGCCTCTAAACTTTGGTTGCATTAACCATCATATGGGTATATTTGGATAAAAGGAATGGGTGACATTTCAGGTCAAGACCTTTCTTAAGGCTAAGCTGAAGTCTCAGTCTGAAGAAGAGTCTTGACGTGTAACGTCACCCATTCCTCTATCCAGAGATGCTGCCTGACCCACTGAGTTACTCCAGCACTTTGTGTCTATCTTCGGTGTAAACCATCCTTTATAGTTCCTTCCTACACATAATGGTATATTTATTGGTTTCCACCTGGGCAATGTATTTCCTTGGGCAATAAGTGCTGGGTTGTTCTGTGATTAAATCAAAATGTTCTTCACATACAAGAATAATTCAACACTTGTAATACTTTGTCATAAGTTTTAACACATTAACAACCCATAGGATCGTCTAAATGCACTTCCTTGTGTAATCTACTGATAACTTAACTCACTTCTGGCAACAGGTCCTATACCAGAAAAGTTAGCTATTTCTCTTTCCACAGACGCTGCCTAACCCACTGGGTGTTCCCAGCATTTTATTTTTTTATGTATAACTCAGGATGTTCTCTTTGTAAAATATAAATCAGTTCCATAGCCGGCACTGTGTTGATTAATTTATTTTCCACCCATCGATGTATAAATCCATGTTTGATTTAATTTCTATAGAGTTTGGAAAATTTTGGATTGTGTTCCCTCAGGCATCGAAGACTGCGCGGTGAAACCTGATAGTAATTTACAAAATTAAGAGTGGTATAGATAAGATATAGGCAGAGTCTTTATATATGTCAAATATGAGATACTTTAAGGTGAGAGAGGACAGGTTTAAACCAGACGTACAAGGCAAGTTTTTTACGCAAAGAGGTGCCTGGAACACACTGCTAGGTGTAGATTTGTGGAAGCAGATATGATAGAAGTATTTAAAAGGCATTTAGACCAGGATACGAAAATGCAATGAATAGAGGGATAGGGATAATGTGCAGGCAGATGCGATTAGTTTAATTTGGCATCATTGTCAGCTCGGGTATGGTGGGCTTAAGGGCTTGTTCTTGTGCTGTACTGTGCTATGTTCTGTGTTCTTTTGGATTAATTCAACATCTGTACTAATTGCAACAACGGTGTGGCTGCCATTCAAAAGAAACACCAAGGTAATTTCTGGTGCCTGGTGTCAGAATGTGAACTGACTGAATATCGTTCAATTGTAAGATATATTCTACCTCGCCAATTGATTTAAATTTCAGTTCAACACATTGGAGTCATAGCGAGTCATAGAATCTACTGTACGGAAACAGGCCCTTCAGCCCAACTTGTTCTTGCTGATCACGATGCCCCATCTAAACGTTCCATTTGACATATTTGGCCCATGTCCAAGTGTCTTTTAAATGTTGTTATTGCACCTGTCCCAACTACCTCTTCTGGCAGCTCATTCTATAAGCCCACCACCCCATGAGTGAAAAAGTTGCCCTTTGGGTTCCAACTAAAGCTTCCCTTGTCAGCTTAAAACTATATCCCCTGGTTCTTGCATCCCCTTCCTTGGGTAAGAAAAAAAACTGTGCTGTCACCTTCTCTATTCTGGTGATGATCTTATGAATGTCTACAAAATCACCCCTCAGCGTCCTGCATTCCAAGGAGTAAAGTCCGAGCTTGCCCGATCCCTATAGCTCAGGACGTTGAGTGCTGGCAACATCTTCATAAATCTACTCTGCACGTTTTCTTGCAGATGCACAGTGCTGAAGGGCACCAGCTAACACTGGTCACTCTAATTCCTTTCCACCTGCTACACATCACCAAAACATTTGTTTGTAATGAAATGGAGACAATCTGCTTCTCATGTTAGCACACAACTATTACTGTGACAGCCACATTTAGGTCAAAATTCAGTTGGGAAAAATTTCACATTGAAGTCACATTAATACACAATGTCTATTTCCACCAGCTCTCCTCTTGAGCTAAACTACCACGTGGTGCTTCTTGTAAGTGGAAATGATAGCTGAGAAATTACAGACAGCTGTTGGGGCATTCAGGTCTAAGTATTTCTTTCCTGTTAAGATCATGTGATAGGAGCAGAATTAGACCATTCGGCCCATTAAGTATACTCCGCCACTCAATCATGGCTGATCTACCTCTTCTTAACCCTATTCTCCTACCTTCTTCCCATAGCCTCTGGCCCCTGTACTAATCAAGAACCTATCTATCGCCTTAAATATATCCATTGACTTGGCCTCCACAGCCTTCTGTGGCAAATAATTCTACAGATTCACCACCCTCTGACTAAAGAAATTCCTCCTCATCTCCTTCCTGAAAGAATGTCCTTTAATTTTCAGGCGATAACCTCTCGTCCTAAACTCTCCCACTAGTGGAATCATCCTCTCCACATCCACTCTATCCAAGCCTCTCACTATTCCGTTTAATGAGGTCCCTCCTCATGCTTCTAAGCTCCAGCGAGTACAGGCCCATTGCCGTCAAACGCTCATCATAGGGCTTCCTCAATGTGGGCTGTAATTGCCCTTTGCCTATTGCTGCGATTCTTTCAAATGATATAGACAGAAGGTATTTCCGCGGTAATAAGTGCTGTCCTGCACAATATCAGACAAGCCTGATCATTAACTGTGCAGTATATTTATCCTCCCAGAAACTATGGGATCAATAGAAAGATCTGTGAATCCCACTCGGACATCAAGTGTAACGGTTTGCAATTGTAGGATCTGTGAGAGCTGTCTGCTTTGTTCAACAAAGACCTACTTTTCCACAGATGAAGATGTTCCTCATCCAAACAGAATCTTCCCAGTGAGAGTTGTCTGCTTTGTTGAACTAAGACCTACTTTTCCACAGATGAAGATGTTCCTTATCCAAACCGAAACGTCCACTTCCCTTATGCGTGCAGGCATTGCAGCCTGACTAACGTGCTTGATGTTTCCAAGGTAACTTGCAGTGAAATCAGCATGAAAACATCCGGTCGCGGTAACATTTGCTTCTGAGGGAACAGATGTGCCTGATCCAGATGTGGGCACAGATTCTTCACAGCAGATGGCGCACCGCTGTGATCATCTGTCTGGTGTGGAGGGAAAACTACACCTGGTGTGTCGGCCACTCGTCCAGCTAGCGTTTTTGAATTCACAATCGGTAAAATAAGTCAAGGATCATGTTGTGCTGAAATATATGTCCCGTTACATGTCCCTGTTCCACATCTCCATCGTGGTCGTCTCCCCGAGAGAAAACATATCCTCATTGTTTCGTAAGGTACAAAATTACAGCTGGCAATTGCCAGGGAAATAAAATAAAGGACTGGCAAGTTAAAGAAGCCCTTTAATGCAGAAGTAGTGACCACAGAATGACACAGTTCAGTTCAGTTTATTGCCACATGTACCGAGATATAGTGAAAAGCTTTTGTTGCCTGCTAAATAGTCAGCAGAAAGACAATACATGATTACAATCGATCCACTCAATTTAATAAAATGTAAACATGTGGTGCTATTCCACACAAAAAATAAAAATAAATGTTTTTAAGTACAAATCCATTCTTTTAAAGACCTACAACAGCATAAAACCTCCAGGTGATCTCAACCAGTAGAGTCTTGCTGGAACCTGTAGAAATCTACCACTGGCAGGTACGATGTTGAATACTTCAATGAAGCCATTGTTACAGCCTTACCTCCTGACCCTGTATGACACTTCTTAGAAACAGGTACACAGCTGGTTTACAGGCAGCACCTCCTCAGAGCATTACGGAGTTTTGCAGAAAATCCCTGATAACTGCTCCTTTCCTATTTCTTGCTATTTACACTAAATGTCAGATTCTCAAGGGCTGAGTTCTTATAGATATCTCCTCTTCCTGCGCCTTAAACTTTGACAGAAGATGCAATTTACCCAATCAATAATCTAACGGACCTTGAGTCCGCTGCCCAGATTTTTTGGGCTTCACTTCCGATAAATTGTCAATTCCTGAGAGAATTCATTCCCCAAAATTGGAAATCGCATGATGCAAACAGGGATCACTTTAGTATTCTCCAGAGTCACTGTCTGACCTGCTGAGTTACTCCAGCACGTTGTGCCTATTTTTGTAAATCAGCATCTGCAGTTCCTTGTTTCTACATCAACACTTTGGTTTGTTATTTTTGGAAAGCAAGTGAGGGATTTAGAACTATATCGGGTACTCATCCTGTTTTCAACAATTTCCTTCATTTTCCAAAGGACCATCATTAATCGGTGTGCATGTTGTTCTTAAAAGCCAATCTCAATTCAGAATTTGAGTTGCTTTTTAAACCAATTTGAAAAGAGCCATTTAATTTGTTTCCCCCTCTTTCAAACTCATTTGTTTTCGAACAATGCTAATCAGTATAAAATCATGAGATGGGTAGATGCACAGTGTGTAAGAAAGAACTGCAGATGCTGGTTTAAACAGGTTAGACACAAAAAGCTGGAGTACCTCAGCAGGACGGGCAGCATCTCTGGGGAGAAGGAATGGCTGACTTTTTGGGTCGAGACCCCCATCTTCAGCCGCACACAGAGTCTCTTGCCCAGAGTAGGGGAATCAAGGACCAGAGGACATAGGTTTAAGGTGAAAGGGAAAAGATTTATTAGTAAGATTAAATGAGAACTTACCTGTTCGAAGTTTGATCTTTATTTTATGAGGAGTTACGATGAGGGATTACGTGAAGAAGCCCCGCCAGGCGCATGCTCGGCATACTTCAAAGCAGCGGTGTGAAAAACACAGAACCAATAGCCGGAGTAAGATAGTAAGGCTCACAAAGACTAGAACTACCAAATTATCATTTAGATTATGAGGGTCGGGAGCGGAGGGCACGTAATCCCTCATCGTAACTCCTCATAAAATAAAGATCAAACTTCAAACAGGGAAGTTCTCATTTTATCTTACTATTTTACTTCGGTCACGTGAGTGACTACGTGAAGATTTTAAAGCTCTGTGATTTTCATGCCGTAGATCATTCCATACGACACACTGCTTCAGTTTACACAGTAGTGAGTAAATGCTTGAAATTATGCAATAAATATTTTAATATTTTAATAATAATAATAAAAAGAAAAGTAATAACCCCTCTATCCCAGGGGAAATAACAACAAATGATATGCAACAAAGTAAACAATTTGAACAGAACCCAACACAGCATGTACAACCCTGGCACTGTAACAACAGGTTTATCATCAAATCTAGAAAAGTTTCTTCTTTAGACCATCCTGCGGTGTCCAGAATTTGGTCGAGCGGCATGTCCTGCACCTTCGCCGCGGACATTGATACCGCCTTTGTGGAGTGAGATTTAAACACATCAGTGTCTACTCCAGTTAATCCAGAACCTGTTTATCCATCTAGAAATAGTTTGTACTGTCACTTTTTTATATGTTTCTTGTGGGTAATGAACATTGGTGTCTCACAATCTCGGAGACTCTTAATTCAATATATATTAAGTCAGATGCTTAACCACACACAATGTTTAGTTGACAGAGTACGTCTTAAAGATTACATTGGTTCCAGCCTTCCTTGGCTTGCTTTGCTTGCTTAGATCATTGACATAAACCGTTATTTTATCTACAGACAACTGCATACAATCTAACCGCAACATTTGTAATGTTGGTACTCATTGTGCTGATTTAATGGCATGAGCATAACCAATTTAAATATTAACTTCTGAAAAGACAGTGATGTAATTGGAGTCCATTGCCGAAGCAATGTGAGAACTATACTGACATCCCAGATTTCTGTATATCTGGGTTTGGTAGGATTTTATGAAAATTCCTCTCATATATCGGGATATTAACGGATGAGACCCGATAAATTGTCGTTCTGAAAATTGTCCTAAATAGGAGGACAAAGCACTCCGAGCTCCATTAATGGTACTATAACTCAGGTGCAACATAGCAAGGAACTCCAATACATCCGATATGTTTGCAGTATGGTAAAATATATCTGACTGTATACAAAAGATTTCCCATTCCTTATATGAAACATATATTGTTTCTTAGTACCATCTCTCCAAGCTGCAGTTATGACATCCATGGCCCTATCCGACATTCCATCAGAACCTGCAGCTTAACAATTAATACGGTCATGTAATGGATGACTTCTGCTGTTACTGGATGTACCAACAATTACTGCACCTGGGATTTGTCATGAATGTCTGAATCATCATTCTGAGCACCAATGGGAACAATGGCTGTGTAGTAATGGTCCCTAGATAAGGGGCGTATCAAATATTAACTGATAAGAACAGATACTACACTTGATCTTAGCCAAAAGGCCGAGAAGCAATACCAGTTTGGAACCAACAAACGCCTTCGGCAGAGACTTGCTCTATTTTGGTGACACTGCCTAATCAGGCAAAATGCGGAAAACATAAAAGACTATACTTCCCCAATGTAGCAAGAATGCATCCACCGCTAATACTCCTGGGTCTGGCTCCCATGAGACACATTTAGACCACTGGAGATTTAATCCAGACACAACAGATCAATATTTGGTACTCATTCTGTCTGACAATCTTTTTGAAACTTTTTGAATTTTAACATTCATTCTGTATTGTCATTGAACTTTCGTGATCTTTTGTCTTACCACAATATTGTCTTCTCCCACAGCTGTGGTATTGTCTACTCATA
Source organism: Okamejei kenojei (assembly GCA_035221665.1). Lineage (NCBI taxonomy): Eukaryota > Metazoa > Chordata > Chondrichthyes > Rajiformes > Rajidae > Okamejei > Okamejei kenojei. The sequence goes on along the minus strand of CM069149.1, from coordinate 14,073,113 downwards.
ATTGACCATGTAAGTTCTTTATTGTAGAACAAACAGCTATCAATGCATAAAACGCCCCCAATAACTCCAAATAATTCATACCATGTTTTTGGAGAATTAAATCGTCTTGGACAGTCCATCGACCACCACAAATGGTGTCGCTGTCCTTGGCTCCCCATCCGAGAGCACTCCCATCAGTCTGTGATACTACTGAAGACTGCTGAACAAGCACATTTTTACTTCTAGTAACTTGTGCAACATTGAGAATCCATCATTGCAATTCAGCTCAACCTTTTTAGTTGGTAACTGCATGGACCTAATCAATGACCTGCACACTTTTACACTTATTCTCTGGTCTTTGCAGACTTTGATCATGCAGAGGTCCCAATTCGACTGCAGGAATGCTGCTATCACTTTACCAGTAACCGTAGCTACTTCTTGGATGGTGGGATAACGGGTTTTTTTTGTTTTTTTTTTAACCAAGACAAGTACAGGCATTTGTAACATCCCCAACCTTAATTGTTGGTAATGTTATTGACATATCAACTGTATTAATGACAAACCCCAAATAATCAATTGTTTGTAATGCCTGTGACTTACATGTTGTTTGATGTACAGAACCTTAGCCTTTAAATAGGTTGCTGAACCCAGTTCTTCAGCTGTCTCCCATTTACAGCATGTGCCTTCCGCAAAGACCGCTCCCTCCGCAACTCCCTTGTCAATTCTTCCCTCCCCTCCCGCTCTAACCCTTCCCCGGGCACTTTCCCTTGCAACCGCAAGAAATGCAACACTTGTCCCTTCACCTCCCCCCTCCACTCTTTTCAGGGACCCAAGCAGTCCTTCCAGGTCCGACAGAGGTTCACCTGCACCTCCTCCAACCTCATCTACTGCATCCGCTGCTCCAGATGCCAGATGATCTATATCGGTGAGACCAAGCGGAGGCTTGGCGATCGTTTCGCCGAACACCTCCGCTCGGTCCGCAAAAACCAACCCGACCTCCCGGTTGCTCAGCACTTCAACTCCCCCTCCCATTCCGTATCCGACCTCTCGGTCCTGGGCCTCCTCCATGGCCAGAGTGAGCAACACCGCAAGTTGGAGGAACAGCACCTCATATTCCGCTTGGGGAGTTTGCATCCTTTGGGCTTGAACATTGAATTTTCTCAATTCTATTAACCCCTGCTGTCTCCTCCCCTTCCCACCTCTCCCTCAGCCCTCGGGCCCTGGCATTCCCTCTATCTCTATCTCCCTCCCCCACCCTAGTCGCACTAGCTTCTCATTTTCACACCACAAACAGCTTACAATGGCTTGTTCCCTTTATCCGATACTTTTTTGCATATCTTTCATTCATTGTTCTTTATCTCTCCACATCACCGTCTATATCTCTCGTTTCCCTGATCCCTGACCAGTCTGAAGAAGGGTCTTGACCCGAAACGTCGCCTATCTCCTTCGCTCCTTAGATGCTGCTGCACCCGCTGAGTTTCTCCAGCTTTTTGTGTAACCCCCTATAAATTTAAGTCTATGAGTCCCAGAATGACTCTGCAACCCCCATACTTGTGTCTGGGATATGTTATCTTTACTTGACGAGTTCCTGGTACATTCAAACACCAAGCCAATCCGATTTAATGCAGAATTACAAAACAATTGTAATCTTACAACCAATCAGAGGTTGTTTCCCAGAAATTCCATGTGTGATGGAATGACATTTCTGTACTTCCATAAAATGAACCACAAGATCTCTTCTCTTAATATAGGGGTTCGTATTCAACCTGTTTGTTTTCTCAAAGCAGGGATGAGATGTTTTATAAGGCAAATATCCTTAATTGTTTGGGCAGTTTTTCATCAATCATAAATCTGGTTATAGCTTGCCCACATAATCCTGCATTTTTGGGGTATAATGTTAGCCAAATGGCAATTTTCATCATACAATTGGGTTCGAATATGCATTGCAGAGTAACGCAAGCATGTCTTAAAGGTATTGGACATTATTGACCCATGTATGTCTTCCCCAAATGCAGTGATGCCAACTGAATATCAGCTAGAGGACATGCTGGAACACATTTCCTGTCCTCGCAACATTACACTCATGGGTGCCCAATTACTGAGTTACTGTTGGCACCCTGAGCGAGGCACAATAGACGGGTGTTTTATATATTTTTATATATTTTTTACTGTTTCAGTCATAACAGTTTCTTGGAGTAGGGGAGAAACCAAATAATGTTGGCCGCCAGGTTCATCCATAGCCTCACCAGTCCATACCGATATAGCAAAACTTGGTGCTACATCGGGAACACCCGGAGCATTTCTATTATGCTCTGGTGTATACACATAAGTAGGGACACCAGCTTCAGGATCAGTTTCATCCTGCCCTGGTACTCCCGAGTCTTGCTCTAGGGAGACTTCATCCAGACCTATACAAGGCACTTGTGAATGAGATTCTCATTCTTCATAGGCACCATACTCAGTGTATGGAAACTCCTTCGGAGCCTACCTTAGAATCTCATGGGTCTTAAAACCCTTAATTGTTTAGAGTTTTGAGCATTTTATCTTGCCCTAAGTACTTCATCCAGACCTATGCAAGGCACTGGTGAATGAGATTCTCATTCTTTATAGACACCATACTCAGTGTATGGAAACTCCTTCGGAGCCTGCCTTAGAATCTCATGGGTATTTAGAGCCCTTGACTGATTAGAGTTTGGAGAATTTTATCTTGCTCTAGGGATCTCATCCAGACCTAACCAAGGTACTGGAGAATCAGAATCCCATTTTCATAGGCACCATACTCAGCGTATGGAAACTCCTTCAGAGCCTGCCTTACAGGAAGACATACATGGGTCTTAGAACCCTTGACTAAGTCAAGTGTGGAACATTTTCTCCATTTCCAGCCTCCCCCACATTCTTGTCCTCCCTTGGAGGGGAGTTACTTCTTTACTGTTTTGTATTTGTGCATAAACTATATATGTTTAAAATTTTATTTCTGACAGGCACATTCTGCTTGCAGAATATTTGCATAAAGAAAACTGCATCTGGTAACATATACTCAGAGCTGACTTTATTTTTCAATTAGTGGGTATTTGGAGCCGGCATTTAGCGCAGCCGTTATCTCCAAACCCGATCTAAATAGCGGTAAATAGCGGGAGCCGGCTTTTAAAGCAGCCCTTATCTCCCGATCCGACCTAATTCGGAACCTGCAGTTCCAGAGCGTTCTATTCAATTACCGCAGTTTAAAATACTTTCACTCTAGCTGGCTCCGTATTTCGAGCCAGAGTTACAGAGTTTTTAAAAACACTAGCAAGAAAGTTCAACAGTGACTTAACTGCGGGTTAAACTTACCGCTGGTGGGAGCTGCGCTCTCCACCTGTCGGTGCCACATGCGTCGAAGTAATGGCGAGCATGCGCCTGGCGGGGCTTCTTCACGTAGTCACTCACGTGACTCTGAAGTAAAATAGGAATCTGAGGGGTAACGTTTTCACACATGGATGGTGGGGGTATGGAACAAGCTACCAGTGGAGGTAGTTGTATCTGGGACTATCCCAACGTTGAAAAATTAGTTACAGAAACATGGATAGGACAGGTTTGAGGGATATGGACCAAATGCAGACATGTGGGACTAGCATAGCTGGGACATGTTGGCCAGTGTGGATGACCTGTTACCAAGGTGTATCACTCCATGACTCTAAATGCTCTACCCCAAGCAGCTGACACCTAATGGCAACTGAGAGAATTCCCCATCGGTATTGTCCATATCTGTTATTAATTGACACATGGCCTTGTATCAGCCGGACCCTATTATGTTCACTCACATTTTACAGACATGATGCAATTTGATTTCAAATATTATATTTCCACATAATAACAGATTTCAATGGAATTTTGCTTCTTCCTAACTTACAAATTTACATGCCAACAAGATCCTTTGTCAAGGTTTAAGGCATATTATAAAATGCTGTATCTTCATATAAAATGGCATTGAGCCAAATATAAATCATTTCAACATTCCAACACAGACATCTGTAAGAAATTAAACCCCATTTACTTCCTGAATAAGTGGAGCAACAAGATTCAAGAGTGTTTTATTGTCATATAACCTGAAAAGGAACAATTAAATACTTACTTGCATGCAGCACAACAGATATGTAAACATAGTACTCTGTAAAGCACATAATGCACACAAAGAGGTTGGGAATGCATGACTTCTCTTTTTCCTGTTTTCACACCTTACACTTCCTTATCTATATCCATTCCCTTTGTCTTATTTTTACACCTTCCATGTCCTTATCGATACACTTCCTTACTTCCTTATCTAAGTACCGCCCACTCCCCTGACATCAGTCTGAAGAAGGGTCTCGACCCAAAACATCACCCATTCCTTCTCCCCAGACATGCTGTCTGTCCCGCTGAGTTACCCCAGCATTTTGTGTCTATCTTCAAAAGGAAGTTTGGTATATAGAAAAACAAACAAGTGAATAAATAAACTATAATGTCAAATCTATATAGTTCAGAGCCTGACCCTTTGGGTCCATCTGCCACTTTGTTCTCTTGCGTTAGACAGTTCTACATTAACAAGGCCGTTCTGAGATTTCCAAGCAGTTCCCAATGAGAACTGCACAAGTTTCACCACAGCACAAAATTGTCCACAGTGCTATTTCATTATTTATGTTGATGAAGATTGTGGGGGGATGCGACTGGATGCTGGCACAATATGCAACAGTGCATCAAGAGAGGGGATGTCTAATACCCAGGCATGAATGTACGACCAGCAGGATAGACAGAACCCCAGAGTGGACAGTCAAAAATAGAGAAAGGTCATGCAAGAGAGCGACAAACTACTTAAGAGACAAGAGGCAAATTCAGGCACATATCCAGCTGGACAAAAATCATTGGTGCAGACTTCAGAGAAAAGACTGGGTATTGTGTGTGTGAGAGAGATTGTGGGAGAGAGAGAGAGAGAGAGGGTGTGAGAGAGAGGGAGAGAGAGAGAGAGAGAGCAGGAAACAAATATCACAGACACACGCTGGCATTGCAGAAAAGAGAAAGAAAGACACTGACAGCAAGAGAAATCAACCGAGAGGTCAGTGCAACAGATTGAGAATGACAGAGGGTGGGAGGTGATCTTCTACATGTAAACTCATACATGAAGGTGGTTTTCTTTCAGTTTGTTTCATTTTATTTTCAGAAGCTTTTTCTGATGAATAATGGAATCTGCACACTATGTTGTCCTTGCTCCAGGATTGATCAATGCGCCACAATCAGAAACATTCTGTTAAGTGGTAATTAACAGCTAATTACTGTGATGTAACATGGACTGTAAATATTATAGGAGGTGATCTGATGGAATAGCACAGGTGATGCCATAAACCGTATTGAAGTACAGCAGACAGGCCAGGCTTTGCTAGCAGAACTCCAAGAGCAAATCGCTGTGTCGCATTCAACAAGAAGCAGCTGGTGTGATTTCTAATGTGCTTGGGGTGGTGATTTTTTTAAAATCTAAAGTGTTTTCTCATTGGAAGAGAAAGTGCTTTGTTAATTGACTGCATATGATGTGCTCAGAATTGTAGCTTTTGCTTCCCTTTGTGTACTGCTAATGCAGAGCCCCTAAGAATAAACATCAACCAAACATTACCTTAAGAATGTAGGAAGGAACTGCAGATGCTGGTTTACACTAAAGATAGACGCCATATGCTGGAGTAACGCAGCGGTACAGTCAGCATCTCTGGAGAGAAGGAATGGGTCCTTCTATCTATTCTTATTACCCAATGAGTGTTCATTCCCTCATTTTCAAAAATTGTGTTATCAATCTGTATGTCCTTATTTACAATTTTATCACAGTTTTTAGAAATAATGGTTCAGAATTCCTGCCGTATAGTTTGGGGCACATTAACAAAAAGCTCACTGGACAGGTACAATGATACTGGGCAACATGCAATGCGTGCTTTAGCCTTGCTTGTTTGTTCTCTGTGGATTAGGTTCATGGATGGAGTGAGCCTTAATACTAGAAAATTGCCTCAGCTGGCAAATTAGAGTCTACTTTGATGTTATTTAAAGGGCACCTAATTGTGCTGGTTTCTTGTTGGAGAGGTAAAGCATCTACCATTCTTCAAGGCAGCTTGAAGTGCCTTTCCTTGTATTTGCCCCCTCTATTCAAAAGATAACTTTCACTGACACATTACTCTGCACTCTAGACTGAATATTTTCAAGGGTTACTACTAAGGGTTGCACAGTGGCGCAGAAGTAGAGTTGCTGCCACACAGCACCAGACACCCGGTTTCGATCTTGACTGCCACTGCTGTGTGTGCGGAGTTTGTGCGTTCTCCCTGTATGCACATGGGTTTTCTGTGGGTGCTCCGGTTTCCTCTCACATTCCAAAGACATGCAGGTTTGTAGGATGCGAAAGTGGGATAGCATAGAAACATAGAAACAGAGAAAATAGGTGCAGGAGGAGGCCATTCGGCCCTTCGAGCCAGCACCGCCATTCATTGTGATCATGGCTGATCGTCCCCTATCAATAACCCGTGCCTGCCTTCTCCCCATATCCCTTGATTCCACTAGCCCCTAGAACTCTATCTAACTCTCTCTTAAATCCATCCAGTGATTTGGCCTCCACTGCCCTCTGTGGCAGGGAATTCCACAGAGTCACAATTCTCTGGGTGAAAAAGTTTTTTTCTCACCTCAGTCTTAACTGGCCTCCCCTTTATTCTAAGACTGTGGCCTCTGGTTCTGGACTCGCCCAACATTGGGAACATTTTTCCTGCATCTAACGTAGAACTAGCGTAAAACTAGTGTGAACGGATGATCAATGGTCGGTCTGTTTTGACGCTGTATCACCAAACTAAACATCACATGTGTGTGCACAGAGCTACCAAGTAGAGGCAATGCCCATTACAGGGGGCTTACATTCCTTGAAAATGGTCTAATTTTCTGTAAATCGATGTTGTCGGCAAATGCTTCAAGAAACGCAAGTTGAAAACATTAATTTTGTGTTGATTTATTGTGTTGATTTTTTGCTCAAATTCCATGACAACAAATGCTATTCTGTATCTCAAATTTTGAGGTGATGATTTAGTGAATTCTGCAAGAAAGAATTGCTTTAATCCAAAGAGCCGTAATGCAGGGGACACCTCTACCCGAAACGTCACCTATTCCTTTTCTCCATCTCCATGCTGTCTGACCCGTTGAGTTACTCCAGCTTTTTGTGTCTATCTTCGGACAAGTGTACAAGCTTGATCAATGCAGATGATTATTCTTCCGGCCATAAGAGGATGATCTTTCCACTCATCATCTTTCATTTCCACCCTCAGAAGATGGGGTGTCATCCAGGCAAATGAGAGGTGTTGCATTTCAGGAAGACAAATGTCAGAGGAAAGTCTACAGTAAATGACAGGACGCACAATGAGCATTGATGTACAAAAGGATCTTGGGATGTAAGTCCACAGCTCCCTGAAAGTGGCAACATAAGTGGTTAGAATGGTAAAGGAAAGTCATATTAAAACGTTGGTTACGCCACATTTGTAAGACTGTGTGCTGTTTTGGTCACCATACTGAAGGAAGGATGTGGAGGCTTTGGAGAGGGTGCAGAAAAGGATTGCAAGAAGCTGCCTGGTTTAGAGCACATCAGCATACAATGAGAGCACACAAAAAGCTGGAGAAACTCAGCGGGTGCAGCAGCATCTAAGGAGCGAAGGAGATAGGCGACGTTTCGGGTCTCGACCCTAAACGTCGCCGGGAAGGGTCTCCAGTATCTGCAGTTCCTTCTTTAAAAAAAAGCATACAATGAGAGCCTGGACAAACTTGGATTGTTTTCTCTGGAGTGTGGGAAGCTGAGCAGAGACCTGATAGAAATGTATAAAATTATGAGAGGCATAGATAGTTAAGGAAGATAGTCATTGTCCCAGGGTCAAATACTAGAAGGCATAGGTTTAAGCTGAGAGGGGGAAATGTTTAAAGGAGGTGTGCAAGACATGATTTTCACACAGAGTGTGCTAGGTGCCTGGAATGCACTGCCAAGGTAGATGATAGAAGCAGACATGTTAACCAGGCATTTAGACACACATGAACAGATGGGAAATACAAGGAAGAACACAAAGTGCTAGAGTAACTCAGGAGGTATGGTGTATTAACCAGCATCTGCAGTTCTTTGTTTCTACATGAGGAAACACAGGGATATGGACCATGAGCTGGCAGATGGGATTAGTTAGAAAAGCATCATGGTCTGTGCAGACATGGTGGGCCGAAGGGCCACTTCCTCTGCTTTACAATGCTATGTTCTACATTCTGACCATTATATACAATTACTTCTTCCCCAACCATGATTCTCAACCCACACTGCATCTGCCTTTTCCCACATGTCTCCCACCGATTGTCCTGACCCAAATCCCTCTGTCCTTTCTTGATGGCTGATTCCAAATGGCCTGTCACCTTTCTACCTCATCCCCGTTCCTCTTAGCTACCAGCACCACCTCTTTCTGCTACCTTCCACCACCGCACCTCAATCTCAGCAACTTTCACCCAAGTTGATTTCCTCAGCTAACACCACATTGGGACAGTCCTTATACACTTTGCGCAACTAAATATCTTGGTCCCCACTCCCAAGGTGACTCCCTCAAAACCAGCGCTCACCCACAGAATAACAATTCACCATAACCTTTAGAGTGATGTATGATTTTACAGCCCACGTTTATTCTAAAATTAGAAATCATCCTCTGGCTAAATTAAATGATTCACTATGTTATTGTTGCAATCTGATGACCCCGTAAAGCATCTGCCATTAAAATGGTGCCAGAAAAACAATCCAGGAGTCACATGTTTCCTTTTGTTGAAACTAACTTTAAAAAAAACTTACATTTTTAACTTGTCGCTTGGTTGTAAAGTAATTTAAAGGATTCAAAGACACAACCCTGGCAGTCAGTTCAGTAACTTAACCACCATGCTCCCACTCCTCTTAATGATTATGATTTGTGTGCTGCAATAAAATCTACTCCCATGAAACAGCCAAATGCTTTGTGCATTCAATATTAGGCCCCCATTCAAAAAGGCACCAGTCACCTCAAAGTACTGCTTTGCTATAAGCTCATCAAAGCAGTGTGATTCATGATAAGATTAACCTATAGAATAGTGATTGAGATTCTGCAAACGTGCATTTTTTAAGGAAACACTTGAAATCTTACAATGTTAAACTTACAATGTTTAGTTAATGTTTAAGAAGGAACTGCAGATGCTGGAAAATCGAAGGTAGACAAAAATGCTGGAGAAACTCAGCGGGTGAGGCAGCATCTATGGAGCGAAGGAAATAGGCAGTTTCAACCTGAAACGTTGCCTATTTCCTTGGCTCCATAGATGCTGCCTCACCCGCTGAATTTCTCCAATGTTTAGTTTATTGTCCCGTGTACCAAGATACAGTGAGAACGTTTTTGTGTGTGCCATCTAGTCAGGAGAAGGATTATACATCATTACAATCAATCCACCCACAGTGTACAGATAAAGGATAAAAGGAATAACGTTAGGGCAAAATAATAGTGAAAAAGGATGGACAGTTGCTATTAAAGTAATTGTTACTGAGAAAAACAAAACTGATGAATGATAGATAATTACAACTCTTTAGCTTCAGTGCTATCAAAGTTTTATTGGGGGGAAAATGGCTTCATTTTTTTAATATTTGTGGGAGGAGAAACATGAATAAGATGTTTTGTTTTCATGTTCAGAACCATTTATCATTAGAAAATTACATGGATTTAAAACAAAAGCAATTGCTTTAACTTTCAACCTCATTTTATTCAGCTATTTCTTCCAAACCCTTTCTCAGGCAATGTCAAAGTCATGGTTCCTCAGGTCTCATTATCCATCTTTCCCTCAGAATACTGATCATTAATCTTGTGTGGGGCCGAGTGAGTGGCAGCGGGCAATTCAAGTGTTGTAGCTCTAGCTATATACAAGCGTGATCTTGTCTCTGCCTGACATCCACACATCCGTACTTCACACATCCAGCTGCGACCACAGAACCATTACTCAGTGATAAGTAGAAAACTTGTCTTCTTCCCCCCCCCCCCCCCCCCCTCCTCATCCAGGCCTATGTAAGGCCATAGAGTCACTCCAGCTGTGGGAAGCTAACTCTGCATGGTATTGGAAATCAAACCTGGGTGGTTTTACACAGAAATATTTACATGCAGGTGATTGTGTCTGCACTAAGTTTGTGTCTGCACTAAGTGTAGAGCTGTGCTTATCTAAGTGTGATCACAGCTGCCACCTAGTGGACAACACTGTAATTGGTGCTGGAGACTGAATCACCATTTTTAAGAGACAGAGAATCAAAGAAAATAGGTGCAGGAGTAGGCCATTCGGCACTTCGAGCCAGCACCGCCATGAAATATAATCATGACTGATCATCCAAAATCATCCAAAGTCAGTTCCCCATTCCTGCTTTCCCCCATGTCCCTTGATTCTGTTAGCCCTATGAGCTATATCTAATTCAGACCTCTGGAATATATTTAATAGCATTTGGATTTAAATAAATGAGCAAGGACTTAGTAAAAGAAAAACTTTTTGCGGGATTTTGAAAATAATTATTATCTAAATGAAGGAAAGTGGGTTATCGTTTGGTGTTATAACTATCAACATGCACAATTATAAGTCATGAAAGGACACTACAGTAACTCAGCAGCATCTCTGGAGAGCATTTGTAAGTGATGTTTCAGATTGGGACTCTTCTTCAGACTGCTTGTAGGAGGGGAGAAGAAAGCTAGAAGAGGGGAGAAGCAGGACAAAGCATGGCAGGTAATATGTGGACGCAGGTGAGGGACTTCTTGGAACAAAGGCCAGAGATAAAAGCAGAAGGTGTGAGAGAAGATTGGAAGAGTTACGCACTGCGAAGCTAGAGGGATGAAATTGGCAGGAGGGTAGGGGGCATTGGGGAGGAATAGTTGGGTGTCTAGGTGGGGCACCGCTGATAAAAATAACAGTGTGTGGAGAAAGTGAAGGTGGAGTATGAGGGAGTGGGAGTTGGTAGGAAGTTACCTACTATTGGAGATTTCAATGTTCATACATAAGCTACCCAAGCAGAATGTTTAGGAAGAGCACCTCATAATCCACTTTGATAGCTTACAACCCAACAGTATGAACACTAAATTCTCGAGATTTAGGTAACCCCCCAACCCCCACTCTCACACCTCCCCCACCCCCATTTTTATTAACCCCCCTCCCTCCCTCTCCTCCCCTGTACCTCACGTAGAATCCCATCTATTTCTAGCTTCACAATGCACAACACTTTAATCCAGTCTCACACCTTCTTCTACCTCAGGTTCTTTGTTCCAACCATCTGCCTATCAAAAACTCCCCTCACCTCCATCCACCTATTTCCTGTCATGTTTTGTCCTGCTTCCCCCCTCGTCTATATTTCCTCTCCCCTCCCCCTCCACAATCAGTCTGAAGAAGGGTCTCGACCTATTGTCACCTATTCGTGTTCTCCAGAGATGCTGCTTGGCCAGTTGAGTTACTCCAGCACTTTGTCTCCTTTTGTGTACTAACCGGCACCTGCTGTTCCTTGTTTATGTAGAAATAAATCATTTAAATAGTATATTTTTAAGATCACAGAAATTTGAAAGAGTATGTTTCAACTTAGTTTTTTGATGAGTATGATGAAGACAGTTTCTGCTAATGACCTCTGCCAATGAATAACTGCCAAGGGCTTCTCTTCCCATTTTCACACATAGTCCAAGTGCCTGTGCCGCTCTTATTTCATATTCATGTTTCCCCTCAGCATAAGATCTGAGGTTACATACATCCTCAGTTTCGACATGGACCTTGATGATACCCAGTTCTCCCTCTCTCCCAGTTCTGTTAACCCTCTCCATTACCGTTGAATGGGCAGGCGGTTTAAGCAGCATCAAGTGCTGCTTGAGCAGAAATGGATAGGACAAGTATAGAGGAAAATGGGCCAAACATAGGTAGGTCGGACTACTGCCGATGGGGCATCTTAGTCAATGTGCGCAAGTTGGGCAGAAGGCCTGTACATCTCTATGAGATGTACAATGTCTCCGTAATCAAATGCCAGGACCAATTCCACTCCACAGACATCAATCCACCCCTATATAATGTTCCCGGACTTGTAACCAAAAGCCAGACGTGACAACCTAGAGATGAGTTTAAATCCTGGACAGTTTTGATGAAGCTATGTAAATATATCTGGAATTCCATCTCAAAACCCGTTTGTTCTCCCCACGTTACCATCAACTCCGCCCCGATTTTACCACTCACTGCACTCAGGGGCAATGCTTTGGCCAATAACCCTCGCAATTGGGATGTTGGAAGAAACTGGAGCATTCCGAGGAAACCCACATGGTCACAGGGAGAACATCCTAACTGTATATGGACAGCACTCAAGGTTGAGATTGAGCTTGGATCATTGGAGATGTGAAGCTGTGTCTCTGAGCCACGGTGCCACCAGGTTTAAGATTAATTCAGCAGGGGCAATACACTTTGCCTTCATCCCATGAAAGAAGAACAAAACAAAATCCACACTATTGGTATGATCACCTGGTAACAAAATATCGCCCCAGCCTCACCTCATCACCCTTTGCCACCACAACAATCGACCAGATGAATGCTGAGATGGGCTAACCCGTGTTGTAAGAAGGACATTGGCATGGTAGTGACTTAGAGGCTCATCCTTTCCCCCAGAGTGTGGAGATGCACTCCTCTGGGGCCCAAACACATAGCAAAACGGGAATTGTTAATCTTACCTTTTCAATCCTTGGTGTTACCTGATCCTCTTCATCACTTGTTAGGCTTGGCCTCCTATTCACAGCTGCAACTGTGATCATCAGGATCATGTCATAAAGCACCACTGTGGCTGGTATCTTTGATGTTTTCTCAGTGGAGCAACAACTTGCATAAAGGGTAACTAACATTAGAATGTAAAGTATCCATTTATCTAATTTCTGCTTGTTTAGAGTTTCGAGATACAGCATGATAGCAGGCTCTTCGGCCCATCAAGTCCATGTTGGACAGTATTGAAGTTGTCCTTAAAGTGCTGCCAGTTCCATGGGGCAAGCACCCGTCTGAGATAAAACTGGTCAATCGGATATATCAAATTGTTAAGGTAAAATATACCTCAAATGGCAGCCACAGTAGTACGTCACTCTCATTGTAATATGTCGATCAACATAGGATAATACAGAATTGAGACTGTCACCACAGATGATGCTTGACCCATCGAGTTCTTCCATGTTCATACCAGATTTGAGACTGTTGTGTTGAAGGACAGGTGCATTTTGACTCCTTCTTGGGTACCATGCACAAGGATGCAAGGTACAATTTCATTAAGCAGATGCCGATCAGACATTAACAAAGCTGTGGCATGTTGATTGATGCTGGATGGAGGTCTAGTGACCCAACACCTGCACAGTTAATGGCACAAAAACAAAATCCAGCAGACATTGAAAATATGAAATAAAAAAATAAGCACTCGGCAAGTTTAGATGGTGAAATAGAGCTAACAGTTCAGACCAAAATATTTTCTATTGATGATTAGTCTTTGAAGTGAAATGTTAACTTGTTTTCTTCCTCCACAGAGTATTTCTCACATTTTCTGTTTAAATTCACAATGACCCAGATCTTGAGGCACAATTGCAAATCTCTCCTGTTATAAGTGATAGTAGCAGAATTAGGCCATTCAGCCCATTAAGTCTACTCTGCCATTCAATCATGGCTGATCTATCTCACCCACCTAACCCTATTCTCCTGCTTCTCTCCCGTAAACCCTAACTCCCGTACTAATCAAGAATCTATCTCTGCCTTAAATATATACATTGACGTGGCCTCCACAGCATATTGTGGCAAATAATTCCACTGATTCACCATCCTCTGACTAAAGAAGTTCCTCCTCATCTCCTTCCTGACGGAACATCCTTTAATTCTGAGGCTATGACCACTAGTCCTAGACTCCCCCACTAGTGGAAACATCCTCTTCACATCCACTCTATCCAAGCCTTTCACTATTTGGTAACATTCAATGAGGTCGCCCCTCATCCAACTAAGCTCTAACGAATATAGGTTGTTGATGGAAAAAAACAATGAAAACTATGTCAGTGAGGCTGTGCACTGTGGAGAGGGGCCACAGATTTATACAGCACAAAAAACAGACTCTGTAGCCCACCATATACATGCCAACCATTAATACTAATCCTGTCAGTCTGAAGAAGGGTTGTGACCCAAAACATCACCTATTCATGTTATCCAGAAATGCTGCCTGACCCACTGAGTTACTCCAGCACTTTGTGTCATTTTTTATTAACCAGCATCTGCAGTTCCTTGTTTCTGCAATACTAACCCTGTGCCTTGTTAAATTAATTGATTGTCAAGATACTTGCGAAATGCCCACTTCATCTTAATTAGACTTGTGTTCCAGATTGCAACTATCCACTCTATGAAGAATTATCACTCAGAGCCCCTTTCAACCTCACCTTAAACCTATGGCCTCTAGTTATAGACACCAAGGTGTGTTTAAAATATCACCTTGGGCAAAAATGGCAAAGTAAATATGGGGGAGTCTAAAGAAGGTGCTCAGCTCGAAACATCACCTATTCCTTTTCTCCAGAGATGCTGTCTGACCCGCTGCATTACTCCAGCTTTTTGTGTCTATCTTGGGGGAATAACAGGATTTGGCAATCACCAGCAAACCATGATTACCTAATGTTTGATGAAGGGTTGTTGATCTGAAATATTAACCTTGTTCAATTCTCCACAGATATTGTCTGACCTGCTGAATGATTGAACATGTTCAGCTTTTGTTTCCGATATTTTAAATAATTATTGCCAGCCACGATGTGAAATACTTCTCCAACAAAATTAGTGGTAAAAACAAAAATATATATTTTTTAAATCGTGTAAATAAACAGAGAGAGTTAAAGGAGCATAGAACAGAAGAGAAACAAGACCAAAGTGAAGGCAATGCTTGCAATTTTTCAAAAGCTTTCTTTAAATCTTTTTTTCCCAATACTTTATCTTCCTGGCTTCACATTTTGGCTAAAAACAAATAATGATAATTTGCATCAATATTAGTACACACTATTCCTCTGGATACAATGAGATAACGATAATGCCAAAAATCAGCATATTTTTCCCAACCAGTACTTCAACATAATTAAACTACCAAGTTTTGTTGAGTGCACTTTAACATTTAGGTGACATTGTGCTTTTTAAAAAGGTGTAAGAGAGTAGAATAAATTGCTGAAATGTCACATCTTTAGCAAGTTCCATTCTTGCTCACTGCATTAGTCCAAGATCTAAGTTCCCCTACATAGAGAGCCATAGAATCTTACACCGTGGAAACAGGCCCTTCAACTCAACTAGCCCACACTGACCAACATGTCCCATCTACACAAGTCCCTCCTGCCAGCATTTGACCCATATCTCTCTAAACCTGTCCTATCCATGTATATGTCTAATTGTTTCTTAAAAGTTGCTATAGTCTCTTCCTCAACTACCTCCCCAAACAGCTAGATCCATACACCCACTGCCCTTTGTGTGAAAATGTTACCCCTCATATTCCTATTAAATCTTTCCCACTTCACCTTAAACCTATGTCCTCTGGTTCCTGATTCCCCTACTTTAGGCAAAATAATCTGTGCATCTACCCGACCTATTCCTCTCATGATTTTATATACCTCTATAAGATCACCTCGCATCTTCAGCCGCTCCAGGAAATAAAGTCCCAGCCTGCTCAACCTCTGCCTATAGCTCAGACCTCCTAGTCCTGGCAACATCCTTGTAAATCTTCTCCGTACCCTTTCCAGCTTGACAGTATCTTTCCTATAACATGGTGCCCAGAACTGAACACAACACTCTAAATGTGGCCTCACCAACATTTTATATAACTGCAACATGACCTCCCAACTTCTAAATTTGTGTGTTTTACTCTCCTTGAGAAAATGAAAGATAAGTGTTGCTTCAAAGAGAAACAAAAAACCCTTCTTAATAAAGGGGGTGAGTGTGTGTGTAAGAGTCAGTGTGAAGAAGGGTCTCGACCCGATACGTCACACATTCTTTTTATCCCGAGATTGCTGCATTTCCTGCTGAGTTAAGAGCCTGTCCCACTTGGGCGTCATTTGTGTGTCATTTACGCGACATCCTAAAAATTGGTTGGCACGTTGTGACGCGTGGTGAGGCGTGGTGGTGTATGCAGTGACACGCGGTAACGCGCTGCACCCAGGCTTTTGTGAGGCTCAAAATCCTCGCGCACCACCTGCGTGATGAATCCCTTGTGCATGCTGACGTACTGATGGCGTACGCTGACGTACTGACAGTGTACGTGTAGCACTTGGTGACGCATGGTTACGCAAGGTGGCGCACAAACGTTGCCTATGCTAATTTATTATGCGTCACCGTGCATCAACATCCGTAACCATGCGCCGCTCGTACACTGTCAGCGCACCATTTGCACATAATTTGAGCGCCCCAACACGTGGCCACACAGGTTTAAAGCGAGCGTAGTATTGAAAAATTCTCACCATAGTATTTTTGATTTTCACTGGGAAAATCCTTGCCACAGAGATCAGACTAAGTACGAACAACATCGCAAATGGCTCCCAGGGCCCTCAGGGGCACTTGGCGCGCGACTGTCGTACTGCTAGACGATTTTTGCATGACCGTCGCACGTCAGTCACCAGCGGCTTGTCGCGTAAATTTTGCGCAAATGACGCCCAAGTGGGACAGGCCCTTAAATCCAGCATTTTGGGTCTATCTAGTGTATATACATATGTGTTTGATTGTGTTTGGGTGTCTGTGTTTGTATATGTACCCACATGCTCCGCATGTGTGTGCGTGTGTGTGTGCATGTGTGTGTGCGTGTGTACGCACGCATGTCCAAGCCTATGTATGTCTGTTTAACTTTGTTGCAAATGAACATTTCTTTCTTTTAATTTTCCAGGGATATTTGAAGTTAGATTTATCATGAGACTGTATTGGAAATGTGCAGAGAAAATGAGATGTTTCCGGAAGCGTTCAACTATTCCACTGCTAGCTATCCTTGCAATTTGTCTCCTTTTCCTCAATCTGTTTTTGGAAGAGGACAGATATGTAATGGTAAGAAATGTAAATGGTTTTGGTAATGTTGAAACTTGATCATGGTCATTTTCAGTGGCACGTTTCTAAGTAAATGGGCTATTTAATTCCATTTAAGTCCATAGCCAGTAAAGCAGCACCATGACATAAATATTTATCTTTAAAACTGCAGTAATTTAAGCAATAAACACAAAATTGACTGTCAAATTTACAGATCATTTTGATTAAAACTCTGTTGAGAAAATCAAGGTCAATCGAAGCTACTGTGTCCTAATTTTTATCAGAGGATTGCAGGTGGTTGCTTGTTCACTGGAATCATTTATATATCTTCCCTCTGACATTTATTTGACACTAATTTCCATTTCACTGGTCAGAATGTGTGCATATTCCTGACAGTTCCCTGGGTGAGGGGACGTTGAGGTCCCTCCAAGAGCACTGCTGCAATGTATTCAGACCCAATAATATTAATTTGTCATAGAATGGTAGTGCTGTCATATTGCTGTTGGAGCTGCTGCTTCACAGCACCAGAGACTCGGGTTCAATCCTGACCTTGACTACAGTCTGTGTGGAGTTTGCATGTTCTCCCTGCAACCGTGAGTGTATCCTCAATGTGCTCCGGTTTCCTCCCACATCCCAAGACTTGCAGGTTTGTACGTTAATTGGCCTCTGTAAATTGGTGTGCCGAGAGTGGATGTGAAAGTAGGATAGCACAGAACTAGTGTGAATATATGATTGAGGTTGGCAGGGACTCGGTGGGCCAAGAGGCTGTTTCCAAGCTGTATCTTCCAATTAATCAGCCAATTCAATCAAAGCCATACCACGAATCCCAGACTCCACAACGGGGATCATTCGCACCTTAAACTCACCATGCTGGCGCATGGAACTATCCAATATTGTGAAGAAAGGGAAAAATGATTCTAACAGTCTGCCCTATCTATGCCACTCGTAATTTTATACACTTCTATCAGGTCTTCCCTCAAACTTCAACCTTCCGGAGAAAACAATGAAAGTCATGTCCAGTCTTTCCCTGTAAACCTCCTCTGCACAATTTCGTAAGCTCCACATCCTTCCTGTATTGGAGTGAACAAAACTGCATGCAATACTCCAAATGCAAACTAACCAAACTCCTATAAAGCTGCATCAACTGACTCCTGACTCAATGTCTTGACCAATGAAGATAAGCATATGCCTTCTTTAACACTCTATCTACTTGGAATGGCACAGTGGCACACGGTTGAGTTGCTGCCTAAAGGGCCTGTCCCACTTTCACCACCTAATTCACAACCTTTTTTACTCGTGGACATTTTTCATCAGGCTAGAAAAATGCCCCGACCTACTTGATGCCACGAGTACCTACGACTAGCATCACGACCTACCTACGACCTACTTACGACTTACCTACGACCTCGTACAACCTCGTGACGACCATGCTGCGAGTATGAGTCAAGGACAAACTTGGCAGAGGTCATGAATTAGGTCATGAAAGGGGGCAGGCCCTTTACAGAGCCAGAGACCCAGGTTCAATCCTGACTATGGGTGCTGTTTGTATGGAGTTTGTTCATTCTCCCTGTGACCATGTGCGTTTTCCCTGGGTGCTCCGTTTTTCCTCCCACACTCTAAAGATGCAGATTTGTAGGTCAATCGGCTTCTGTCTATTGTCCCTGGTGTATAGGATGAAACTAGTGTATGGGAGATCACAGGACAGTGCTGACTCGGTGGGCCGAAGGCCCTGTTTCTATGCTGTATCTCCAAACTAAACTAAACTACTCATGGTGCCACTTTCATCAAGTTATGGACTTGTACCCCAAGATCCCTCCATATATCTGTTTTACCCGAAAATCTAGAGAGCCACCGTAGACAGTTCCTCTCACATCTACCCCAGCCTCAAAATTTTGCCCCCAACCCCCCTGCCATCCTGTGGGGAAATGATTCTGCTCTTTTTAAACTGTATCAGAGCAGTATTCTCCCTCCTCTATGAATTAATAACCCAATGAAGAATAGCCTCTTAATCATCATCCTGAAAATTGTGTGACTTAATGCTGGTTTATGTTGAATGTTGCCGCCAACCAAGGGTTTGTTCCGTCATTTAAACTCAGTCAATGCCAGAAGCACTGCTTAGGAATGAACTGCCATTGTTGGTAAGCAGTGCGGCAGACAAAATGTATAAGAAGAAGCTGGTCTGAAGATAGGTCTCGACCCGAAACGTCACCCACTCCTCCTATTCCAGCATTTTGTGTCTATTTCCAGAGGCTCTGTCGAAGCACGAAGTATCCCTCGATACAAGGGATACGTTGCTATAATGTTTATGCAATGCTGAAGAAAGGTCCCAACCTGAAACTATTCATGATGCTGCCTGATCTGCGGAATTAGTCCAGCTCTTTGCGTCTTGAATATGCAACAATGTTAATGCCCAGGTTTGCTTTAGAACTGAACATATTGTGGGTTGCAATTGGCAGAAATTCGATGAGTGTTCCAGGGAGATTTGAGTGAAACTGCTTATAAAGTGAAGAAAGGTCATCAATATGAAGCACTTCCTCCTCTTTCTATTTATGTTGCCTTTCCAGCTCCAGAATCTGTCCAGAATTTTCCATTTTAATTTAGACTTGGAAACTGCACACCTGTAATTAGAGCAGAAAACCAAGGATAGGTAGAATTTCTAGGCCTCAATATTTAATATGTTAAAATGACTTGTTTTCCCTTATTTTGCAGGAAGAAGGACGGAGGCTTTCCAGAGAAATGACTTCCCATCAACTTAACTCTGAAAAATATGTCCATACTTTCAAAGATCTAACTAACTTTTCTGGAGCAATAAATGTTACCTATCGTTATCTTGCAGGTTTTCCTATAGCTAGAAAAAGTGAGTTTGTTTCTAATATGCATGCAGTGATTTCACTCGAAGCACTTTGAGACAATCCATCAAAACACATCCTAGTTAAAATAAGCATTGCTTTAGCAATAACCTTTCTCTCATGTTTTTTGTGCAGAATATTTAACAATAGGACTCTCATCTGTCAAAAGAAAAAGAGGTAACTACCTACTAGAAACAATTAAATCAATTTTTGACCAATCCAGCTATGAAGAGCTGAATGAAATTATAGTTATTGTGCACTTAGCGGAGTTTGACCTGTCGTGGTGTGAAAATATCGTCCAAGACATCTCCAGAAAATTTGCCCACCATATTATTTCTGGTCGACTGATGGTTATTCATACTCCTGAGGAGTACTACCCTAGTTTAGATGGCCTCAAAAGGAACTATAATGATCCAGACGATCGTGTGCGATTTAGATCTAAGCAGAATGTAGATTACGCTTTTCTACTTAATTTTTGTGCTAATTTATCAGACTACTATGTAATGCTGGAAGATGATGTGCACTGCTCTAAAAATTTCCTATCTGCCATTAAAAAAGTAATTACCTCAAGAGAAGGCTCCTATTGGGTGACACTAGAGTTCTCCAAGTTGGGATATATCGGAAAGCTCTACCATTCATGTGACCTCCCACGACTGGCACAGTTTTTATTAATGTTTTATCAAGAAATGCCATGCGACTGGTTACTCATTCACTTCCAAGCATTGCTCGTCCAGAAAGATATTATCCGGTTCAAGCCTTCTTTGTTTCAGCACATGGGCTATTATTCTTCCTTCAGAGGGACTGAAAACAAACTTAAAGACGATGACTTTGAAGAGGACTCCTTTGATATCCCTGACAATCCGCCTGCTACTCTTTGTACAAACATGAATGTGTTTGAGCACTATGATCCCAGTAAAGCATACAGCAGCGTAGAGGAATACTTCTGGGGAAAATCGACTTCCGCTGGAGATTACTTTGTTATTGTACTTGACAAACCTGCTAAAATTGATAAACTGAAAATCCAAACTGGCACGGATGATAGACAAAATGACATTTTGCATCACGGAAGGCTGGAGGTGGGCCAACACTTGCTGATAGTAAGAAAGGAAAAGCATTGTTCTAGCTACACACCACTGGGGGAATTTCAACGTGGAAACATTGAGATAAAGAATATTGGTCACAAGGTCAAGTTTGACATTCACTGTATCCGAATACTGGTAACAGAAAATCAAAAGGAATGGCTGATTATTAGAAGTATCAGCATTTGGACCGGTCAGGCAACCATTTAGAAGGTTATCTCATGAGAATCGGTGAAACGGCTTTTGTAAATCAGACTACAAAATCAAGGCAGCTGCTCAAAAGTTATCATTTTGTGTACACTATCATAATAAATGGTTTGGAATTGAAGTACCTTATTTCCTAAAAAAAATCCCAAAAGGTTCATTATGAGAGAGAACTGACATTATACTGGAATAATTGTGAAACTAAAATGTGCGATTCTCATGACAAATTGTTTAAGCATAGAAATTAGGTGCAGGAGTAGGCCATTCAGCCCTTCGAGCCTGCACCGCCATTCAATATGATCATGGCTGATCATCCAACTCAGTATCCCGTACCTGCCTTCTCTCCATACCCTCTGATCCCCTTAGCCACAAGGGCCACATCCAACTCACTCTTAAATATAGCCAATGAACTGGCCTCAACTATGACAAATTGTTTAAGCAGCTCATCTAGATTTCCTAACTGCTATTTAGTGGATGTCCTAGACAAGAACATTAATTGTCAAGCCCTTGCTAAAGCAGCAGAGAGAAGGTCTGGACAAATTATCAAGAATTAGTGGTGTTCCACAGTATAAATTCAAACATTTAAGTTGATCTATTTCTTCTGCTATTTTAAATTTCCCAAAAGTGGGTATGTGATTAAAATTAGCATAATTTATTCTTTGGAACAGTTTATATTCTGCAGCATTATTTTTTCATTTGGTTAAATCTTATTTTCACTTTATATGTGTAACAGAATGTTGATCTTGTGCAGATTAAGTATCAGACTGTTTAAATTATTTTCTACAGCAATTGACATTTTATTGATGAGATATTCATTCTGAAAGTCAATTTCACAATTAAGATTATCAATATAGTGGAACATTTCTTGTTGGTTTCTTTATATGAACAAAATGGATGCTCTTTAACAATGTCACATTTTGATAAGCAGTAATTCACTATGCTTTATCGACTAAGACAAAATTATTGTCTTTCGACTCAGTATAAAAAATATAGTAATTTAAAACCAAGAATAATTTAAAAATGAAAACCGAATGTCCAGTACAAAAGATTTTGGATTATACTGAAGGGAAGTTGAAAGTGAAAATTTCTAAAAGTATATTTATTTTTGTACGTCATCAATGTAATGTAAATCATTTAGAAAAAAATCAATTTTGATTATTTTTGAAGATTACTCAGTCATTATGAGTTTGCAGCTGTAAAGACAGAACAAAAAAAATCATTTATTTCTATTGCTAATTTTTCAATAAGTAACCCCTATAAGGGATTCTATTTATTTTAGGTCATCGCCGCATGCGAAAGGGATGTAATTGCTGGTATATTGATGATCAAATACTCCATATCAAAAACTCAGAATGTCATCCTAATGTTTCAATTGGTAATTCTGGTGCCACAACTCCTTACCTATGTATCCATTACATGGCCTCGCTTAATCTATGAAGATAGTGGTGCTGCAGTCAAAGTCACACATCATTCAATAATTATGTGCACGTTAAAAGCTGCAAAAAATAAATAAATATAGTAAGAATTAGGTGAAGGGCCTTTGTATACCTTTCAGAAAAACAGCCTGAATGCTTTCTATATTAATTAATGAAATAAGCCATTGAGCTTTGCAAATGGTACAAATAGATATTTCTCAGCACTGTGGAATGTGAAAAAAGAGTTAACTCCGACATGAATCATCCTATTTAATATTTCCTAATTGAGACAAATGTCAGAAATGGTATACCACCCACCTGACTTCAGTTTGTGAGACAGGCTTCTGATTTTGCAATATGTTAATCTATAGTGACTGGTGTAAATGGTCATTGCACTGTCTGATAGCACAAAAGGTAGCATTGATCTGCATTCTCCACAGTTTCCTCCGCATCCCCAATTTTACAATGCCATCCGACAGATTAAACTTGTGTGCCTCCAATCAACATGGTTGCTGAATGACATTTGAACATCCAAGGCTGTCAAACTTTCATTTGTTGAAGGGCAAAGATGGGCGGAAATGATATTTCCCCAGTTGGATTCTTGCTCCCACAAAAAAAGGACAATGGTTCTAAAGGCCACCAGGATGAGAAAATTAAATCTCCTTCTCACATTTGTCTGTTCATCGAGGAAAAGTCACCAGTCTGCATTACTATAGTGTATTTCTCACTTAATTGTACCAAACAAAGAACGGTAATGTCAATAAAAACTTGGGAACAAGCAGTGTAAATCAAGCCCTAGAGGCTTATTTAAATGCATTTTGTAACAAAATACTACTTGTCTGTGCAGAAATTGTAATTTGATTTGTATCGTCAGATACAATAATTTATGGTACGTCCATGAATGTGTTTTATCTTACATTTTGTAAGCAATGTGTCAACTGTTTTGCACTTTGTTCAGTGATCAGTTTGTGAAGTCTTTTGACCGTAAAAGATGTTTTACTGTACAATTTTTTCAGATCTGTTTTGAAGTGGTTTGCAACAGCAAAAATATAGCCACGTGATGTTTCACAACTGATTGGTCACATAGTTTTTCACTTACCAAACAAGCATGTAAAACAAACAAATTATCAGGAAATGACTGACAGTATCAACAGGATGTTTCCATGACAGGAATTGCCTCAACTTTTACTGGTTGCACAAAACTATCAACACTATTGAGCATATTACCAGGCTTTTTCTGAAAGCTGGACAACAATCTCACTAAGACCTGGAGACAGAAGTAATTCAGTCTTTGTTTGTGATAGTCCATAAGGGAAAGGTGTGGAATTAGGCCTTTTGGCCTGCCAAGTCTAATCCACCATTCCATCATGGCAATGCTATCTCTCCCTCCTAACTGGATTTACCTGCCTTCTCCCCATAACCTCTGACACCCGTATGAATCAAGAATCTATCTATCTCAAATCTATCTTAAATATATCCACAGACTTGGCCTCCACAGCCTTCTGTGGCAAAGAATTCCACAGATGCACCATCCTCTGACTAAAGAAGTTCCTCCTCATCTCCTTCCTAAAAGAACATCCTTTAATTCTGAAGCTTTGACCTCTAGTCCTGGACTCTCCCACTAGTGGAAACATCCTTGATAGTTCCTTGATGGATTGGCTTCATTGCCCTATACTTCCAGAATGGAAGATTTCCCCCTTTAGATATTTATCCAGTTCCTTTTAGAAAGATAGTGTAATTCACTTTTCTAAGCAGGCACGTGCCGTCAGGGTAGGCAAGGTAGGCACTGCCTACCCTGACTAAAATTATAACATGGTAATAACTAAATATAAATAGTAAAGGCATGGGAGAATTATGCCTATGTAAGAGACCGATCTCTTAGGTAGGCATAATTCTCCGTGCCTTTCATCCGCAGCGCTTGTAACACGGGACACACTGTGCAACCCACGTGCCGTCAGCGCTGCCTGAAGCCGTCAATGACAAGCGCGGCTGAAGGCAGCAGAAAGTCTGCCTTTGCAGCACTGCGCATGCGCATCGGTCTACTGCGCATGCGCAGAGCAAGTTTCTTGGCGGGGTTTTCAAATATGGTTTGTCAATATTTTAAGTGTATGTTAGGTAACAAAGAGAGAAGAATGGAGCTTGTGTACCAATAATGTGGTAAGTACATTTTGTGTTTATGTTTTTAAATACTGTATTTCCCGGGGTGTGGGGGGGGGGGGGGAGGGGGCAGAGAGAGCTCCTTTCACAGTGTTTGGGGAGTCTGGCCCGGGGTAAGGTTACGGGGAGGGCACAAATGTTCTGAATGAGGGGATTGGGATAATGCCACTTGCGACGCTCCTTGCACGGAGGCGTGGAATGCCACCACATTGAGGCGGGGGGGGGGGGGGTGGGGGAGAGAAGTAGCTCGGGTGGCTGAGCGGCCGCCGGGCCGGACAGCGGAACCAGCCGCTACCTTAGCTCCTTCTGCCAGTCCCCGCTCACCTCTGGCAGCTCTCCGTCTACAAACCACTCTCCTGCCGCTCGCTGGCCTCACTCATGTTCTTAAATTCCGACAGCGCGATTGAGGTTACTCGGCTGTGGGAATTTAAGGATTTGCAGGAAGCCGCTGACATGAGCGAAGTCGGTGATTGGCAGGTGACAGGTGTTCCGATGGAGAGCTCTGCCAGAGGTGAGCGGGCCGGCAGAAGGCGCTGAAGTCGGGTACCGGCGGCCGCTCGTAGCTCCCCGAGCTGCTTCTATCCCCAGCTACAGTGCGGGGGCTTCGTGCCCGGAGAGCTGCGGTGGCGGTGAGTGAGTAAGTTTCTGCCATTATCCCCGACACCCTCCTTGTCAACACTCGTGCCCTCCCCACAACTTTACCCCTGACACAGACTCTCCACACGCTGTGAAAGGAACTGTTCCCCCAATTGGTCTAGGACTAGGACGTCTTGGGCAAATTGAAATGTCAAACCCCTGTGTCACGCTGCTAGTTGACCCACGAGTGACCCCGAGTTGTCACTCGCGGTAATCACGAACACTAAACGTAGCGGGAACGTCGGAACTCTTGCGAGCAACTTAGCGACTCGTGGCGCTAACGGCAGGTACCTGTGAAACTTGGTAACTCGTGAAAAAAATCAAACATGTTTGATTTTTTCCACGAGTCAAATTTGCAGGTCAAGTTAAAAATTGAAACATTTTAAACTCGTTTATAACGTGGTGGCCCGTGCCTTTACCTTAGTGATTCGTGAGTCTACCGTGGGAACTCTTTTAACTCAGCGGGCAGGCAGCATCTCTGGAGAGAAGGAATGGGTGGCGGGATGACATTTCCAAATTTCTCCAGCCCCATGTGTTCACTTTTTTCAACTAGCATCTGCCCTTTCTTGTGTATGGCATTATTTGTATCTACTGTGCCTTGTGTCTTGGCAATTCATGATTCACACACACACAATGCTGGGGTAACTCACACACACACACACACACACACAATGCTGGGGTAACTCTCACACACACACACACACACAATGCTGGAGTTACTCGCACACATGCACACACACAACGCTGGAGTAACTCGCACACACACACAACGCTGGGGTAACTCGCGCACACACACACACAATGCTGGGGCAACTCGCACACGCACACACACAATGCTGGGGTAACTCACACACACACACACACACACACACACAATACTGGGATAACTCACACACACACGCACACACACACACACATACAATCCTGGAGTAACTCTGACACACACACACACACGAACAATGCTGGAGTAACTCACACACACACTCACACACACAATGTTGGAGTAACTCACACACACACACAATGCTAAGGTAACACACACACACATACATACAATGCTGGAGTAACTCACACACACACACACACGAACGATGCTGGAGTAACTCACACACACACAATTCTGGAGTAACCTAGCGGGACAGGCAGCATCTCTGGAGAGAAGGAATGATGATGTATCGGGTCGAGACCCTTCCTTAGACCACTACCCAGAGATGCTGCCTGTCCCGCTGAGTTACTCCAGCATTTTGTCTATCTTTAAACCAGCATCTGGACTTCCTTCCCACATAATAACCAATGAGATTCCCCACTAAACTTCCGTGTCCTCATTGTTCCCCTCTCTGTCTTCCCCAGACCTCGGCTGCAATGTCACTGCTGGCAAATCCGTTCATTCTCGTTCTACTGCACCCGCTCCTCGGTGAAGCGGCTAACTTCATTCAAAAAATTGGATTGTCACATTGGCAGCGCAGCAGTAGAGTTGCTGCCTCACAGCGCCAGAGACCCGAGTCACACATGAAAGGGATAAGACGGTATAGTGTCTGAACTACATGAACTACACACATGAAAGGGATAAGACGGTATAGTGTCTGAAGAACTGACCCGAAACCTCACCTATTTCTTTTCTCCAGAGATGCTGCCTGAGCCGCTATGTTACTCCAGCTTTTTGTGTCTATCTTTTTGTGCATCTGCAGTTCCCTTCCCGCACAATATAGTATGAACGTCGGGTTTCTAATCTGATATACAATAGAGAGGGCACCATCCTCGGGCCAACCTGGTGTCAGGCTGTAGGAAGCAGCTGCAGATGCTGCTTTAAACCGAAGATAGACGCAAAATGCTGGAGTCACTCAGCGGGACAGGCTGCCGTCGTCCATATTCTAGTGACACTCAACACTTTGGTGTTCCCGTGCAGTTCTACACCAGAACAAAACACTGAAGAAGGGTCTCGACCCGAAATGTCACCCATTCCTTCTCTCCAGAGATGCTGCCTGTCCCGCTGAGTTACTCCAGTTGTTTTATTCTGGTGTAAAGCTGCGCGGGAACACCAATGTGTTGAGTGTCACTAGAGTATGGTCGGCGGCTGCTGGATCACAAAGCTTTACCACGTGGATCCCACTGAACGTATGCAGATCTTATTGTTGCACGCTTATTGCAATCCCACGTAACACTCATTCTCACGAAGTTCAATGCGAGGTGCCGCTGGCAATTCAAGTCTAGCCTGCCTTCCGAACATTGCACGCTATAGATACCAGAATGAGACTGATTTAGTCACTTTCCCTCACTGTTTCTAAGTGAGGGATATAGTGCCAGTGTTATGAAGTTATCGGAGTCTTATCCAGAAGTCTGAACTATAAATCCAGAGCAGAGATGAAAGTGAGCCAGTATGGGCTAGTAACTTTAAGCTAAAGGGCTGACACAGTAAGTACAAATGGGTTAAATCAGTAATGCTGATTTAATGAGTTAAAGATTTAACAAATGTGTTAAATCTTGTCATACTGACAAGAAATCGGAGTTACACTGGTCCAGAGACCAAGCTCAAATCCCACCAGAGCAGTTGGAAAAATAGTTAAATTCATCTGGACTAAAATGCTTACGCCAGTAATGGCGACCATGAAACTAACCAGATTCACATAGAATATATATCTGGAGATAGACACAAAATGTTGGAGTAACTCAGCAGGACAGGCAGCATCTCTGGAGAAAAATAATGGTTGATGTTTCGGGTTGAGACCCTTCTTATATATATATCTAGTTCACTTATACACTTAGGGTCCAAGTCCATAACAAGTAGATAGAGTGGTAAAAAATGGCAAATAAGTCGGGCCATAATATATAAGAGCCAGGTAGTCCAGTTGCAGCTGATAGGACTTTGGTCTGGCCACGTTTGGATTATTCCATGCAGTATTGGTCGCCCCATTACAGGAAGGGTGCAGAAGAGGTTTACCAGAATGATGTATGGATTAGGGGGTGATGGCTTCCAGGAGAGGTTGGGCAATTGTGGATTGTTTTCACTGGAATTCCAGAGATTGAGGAGAGACCTGACAGAAGTATATAAAATTATGAGAGCCTTAAAGACCGTAGACAGTCAGAGTATTTTTTTCCGGATGGAAATATTATATACTGGAGCGCATCAAGGGGCTGTCCCACTTGGGCGACCTAATTGGCGAGTTTAGAAGAGTTTAGGAGAGTTTGAAAAAATGTCACATTGAAGACCTCCTTTGACAATGTAGAAGACCTCCTTCGACTATGCTGAAGACTAGCTTCGACTAGCTACGACTAGGTACGACTAACTTTGGGAAAATTGGACACCGAATAGTGGAGAGTGAAGACGACCTCCTTCGACCTCCCTTCGACAATGATGAAGACTATCTGTGACTACCTTCGACTACCCTCGATTACCTACGACTAACATGCCGACCTACTACGACCTACCACAACCAAACCTACGAGTAAAAAGGTATCGATTTTTTCCATGGCGACCTTTTTTTACTCGCGGGCAGTGAAGAAACCTACTGGCATGTTGGCCTTCATTGCAGGAGGATTTGAGTTTAGGAGCAAGGAGGTCCTACTGCAGTTGTCCAGGACCCTGGTGAAACCGTACCTTGAGTGTTCTGTGCAATTTTGGTATCCTTATTTGAGGAAGGACATTATTGCTATTGAAGGAGTACTGCATAGGTTCACCAGATTAATTCCCGGGATGGCAGGACTGACATATGATGAAAGAATGGGTCAACTGGGCTTGTATTTACTGGAATTTAGAAGGATGGGATTGTATAAAAACATATAAATTATTGGTTGGGCAGGATAGATGCAGGAAAAATGTTCCCGATGTTGGGGGAGTATAGAACCAGGGGGTCACAGTTTAAGAATAAGGGGTAGGCCATTTAGGACTGAGATGAAGAAAGAAAAATTGTGAATCTGCGGAATTCTCTGCCACAGAAGGCAGTGGAGGCCAAACCCCTGGATGTTTTCAAGAGAGAGTTAGATTCAGCTCTTAGGGCTAATGGAATCAAGGGATATGGGGAAAAAGCAGGAACGGGATACTGAT
Source organism: Okamejei kenojei (assembly GCA_035221665.1). Lineage (NCBI taxonomy): Eukaryota > Metazoa > Chordata > Chondrichthyes > Rajiformes > Rajidae > Okamejei > Okamejei kenojei. The sequence continues at coordinate 14,043,703 of CM069149.1, read as the reverse complement.
TTTAGATGATCAGCCATGATCATATTTAAGGGTACACAAAAAGCTGGAGAAACTCAGCGGGTGCAGCAGCATCTAAGGAGCGAAAGAGATAGGCGACGTTTCGGGCCGAGACCCTTCTTAGATGCGGCTGCACCCGCTGAGTTTCTCCAGCTTTTTGTGTACCCTCGATTCTCCAGCATCTGCAGTTCCTTCTTTAAAAAAAATGATCATATTTAATATTGGTGCTGCCTCGAAGGGCCGAATAGCCTACTCCTGCACTTATTTATCCATGTTTCTATGTTTCTAAATCTCCCACCTTCTCATCAAGCCACGCACTCTGTTTCAGATTGCCATGTGAAAGTTATCTCATCTGCCCATATTTCCAATGATAATCGTTTTCAGTGCTCTATACAGAATGCAACTATTAAGTCATTACGTAAGGTAAGTTAATTGACAAGACAAGACAAGACAAGACAAGATACATTTATTTGTCACATGTACCAATTGTGTGGTCGCCATACAGCCATACGAATAATAAAGAGCACAGAACATGATAGTCTTTAACACAGACATCCCCACACAGCGGGATCAAAGTTTCCCACTGTGAGGGAAGGTTCCAAAATTCAGTCACCCTCCTCTGTTGTCCGTGGTTGGAGGGCTCCCGAACCCCCCGCTGTCGCCGCTATGGGAGGCCCGATGTTCAGGCCAACTCGATGGGGTGATGGAAGTCCGATGCCGGGACTGGAGGACATCCTTAGCGGCTTAGACATCTGAATCGCCCACCTCCTACCGGAGTCCGCGGCTCGCGAAGTCCACAGGCCGCGCTGGGTGGATATTCAACGCTGCCGGCCCCAGGACTCCGCAATGGTAACGTCCGTGCCGCCCGCGCTGGGAGCTCCGCAAACCACAGCTTCCTTGACAAGGAAATATGGGTAACATAGAATAATAGTATTTTAAAGATAGACACAAAAAGCTGGAGTAACTAAGCAGGTCAGACAGCATCTCTAGAGAAAAGGAATAGGTGACGTCTTGTTTCAGGACCCTTCCTCAGACCAAAGAAGGGTCTCGACCCAAAACGTCCCCTTCGGTTTAAACCAGCATCTGCAGCTCCTTCCTACAAAGTACTTTAAAGTTGCCTTGCTAGTACATGTGTAGTATTGACGTCATTTAAAGCCCCTGTCCCACTTACGTGTCCTTGGCATGCTAATTACGCGACCTCGTGGTCGTGTTGAGCGCGATGGTCCCGCAAAGGTCTCACGCGATTTCATGCGTACGCACAGCCGTCAAGAGCGCGTGACGTCATTCGAGGATGTACACAAAATGCTGGAGTAACTCAGCGGGACCGACAGGATCTCTGGCGAGAAGCAATGGGTGATGTTTCGTGTCGAGACTCCTCTTCAGTCTGAAGGAAAGGTCTTGACCCGAAACGTCACCCATTCCTTCTCTCCAGAGATGCTGCCAGTCCCGCTGAATTACTCCAGCATTTTGTGTCCATCTCCAATCGTCTTGGCACTGCTCTGGGAGTAGAAGTGGGGGTGGATTCGGACCGCAACAGCTGAGATCACCAGGCCGCGACAGGCCATTGGCACGCAAAGTGTTCGTTCGCTACAAAAATTTTGGAGTGCCGCACGATACCGCACACAACACCATACCCCTCCGCGCTTCTCAGTGGGACCGGCCCCACGTGGCCATACAATGCCCGTGCGCCTCAACGCGACCACGAGGTCGCGTAATTTGCGTGCGAAGGACACGTAAGTGGGACAGGCCCTTAACTCTTTCCTCTCAGACATTGAAGCAATAGAACACCTAAAGCATACTTCAAAGCCTGGCAGCCTAAAGAAGTGTCATTGTACATAAACCATTGTAAATTTGCCAAGAGACGGTATACATATGGTTCTATTCACCCAAACACAAACATTTATTATCATGTCCATTTATAATTAAGATATATCAACAGAATACTGACTATGTAAAAATCTAAATTAATTTAGTAAAGTTTGCACACCATAGTCTCAACTCCTGTTGCAAGGTAGCGGTAATGAAATATCGTGAGTATTTAGATTTTTAGTCATTAGAGATGCAGCACAGAAACTGGCCTTTCTGTTTGACCAGCAATCACCCCGTACACTAGTACCATTCTACGCATTGGGGAAAATCTACAATTTTCTTTATCAAAGCCAATTAACCTACAAACTTGTACGCCTTTGGCATGTGGAAGGAAACCGGAGCACCCGGAGAAAACCCACACAGTCACAGGGAGAACATACAAACTCCGTACAGATAGCACCTGTAGTCAGGATCTAACCTGACTGGGTCTCTGGCGCTGTAAGGCAACAACTCTACCGCTGTGCCACCGTGCCACCCCTATTTATTAAATAAAAGCAGGATTCACAAATTGAAGCAAATGAAAAACACAACTCCATCTTAATCATTATTCTGAAACTTGATTATGATCGGCGAAGACTATTAAACAGTCATAGAACTGAAAATGCTGATACTACCTTATGTTTATCAAAGGAAATAAAAGATTTCTCAAAGAGCGTTATATACAAACTCACTACACCGCTGCCTGGGACGGGGCCGTCAAGCAGCAAAGTATCCCACAAGGGCACAGTCAATGACGGAAAGGAGCTTGCTTGATGGACAGTTTGTGAACATGTCTTTTCCAGACTAAATTTCCAAGCTCTGTGTACCTAGCATGTCGGATTACGCAGTTGCAGTACAGGCACAGTATTATCCTGCTAACCATGTACTGAAGCATGTGGAGAACTGCGACTAGTTTTATCTTTCTTTCAGTTGTATTAAGCTGTTTTGCATTATCCTTGCCTCTCTGCATCCCAGCTACTTCGCTCAGCCACTGTAACACACCACATGCCTCCAAAACACTGTCAAGAGCAGCAAGATTGATTTCAGCAGCAGAATCCCATGTGGTTAGAACCTGATGGGCACATTCTTTCCTTGTTTGCAAATGACAGCAATAATACCTTTGAACATTGCAAAAACCCTAACCATCTGCTGCTGAGCCCTGACTAGTTTGTGATAGCTTATGTATGATGTTACTGCTCAAGGTAAGATAAATTCCACCTTTGTCATTTCACTCAGGTCGCGTCAAGTTTATTGTCATGTACACAAACATGGAGAGACAAGCGGTACAATGAAAATCTTGTTTGCAGCAGCATCACAGACACACAGACTACCGATAAAAGCATAAATCAGTCATTAATTATACAAGGCAGTGAAAAAGAAAAAGGCCGTGCAAAAAGACGGTATTTGTTCAAAAACACAATTATTATGCAAATCCATGGTTAGTGCAAGAGATGTTCCCTACCCAAGGTGAGGTTAGCGTTCTGCAGGTCAGTTCAAGAAAGATGACTGCAAGAAAATAGCTGTTCCTGAGCCTTGTGATGTGGGGTTTCAGGCCTGACTGATAACAGTAGAGGGGCAAGAGCATGGTCTGAATGGGAGGGATTCTTGATGATAGATGCTGCTTTCTTAAAGCAGCACCTCATGTAATTCGATGGAGAGCGGGTTACGCCCATGGTGAACCGGGTTGAGTCCATCACTCTCTGTAGCCTCCTGCTCTCCTGCATGTTGGAATTGCTGTACCCAGCCATAATGCAACTAGTTGGGATACTTTCATCAGTGCATCTTTAGAAGTTTGTTAATTCTGTGACAATCAGAATCTCTAAATTTCCAATAAGGTAGAGGTGCTACTTACTTTCTAGATTATTCGAGAGCACTGGAAATGTCAGCAATAGTTTGGACCATTGGGCATCCTGGTTGGCATGAGCAAGTAGGGCTGAAAGGCCTGTTTCCATGGTGGATGACGATGACTCTATGACATCAACCTATCCAAAGTAAGAAATGGGAGCATCCCAAATGGACATCTGAGTTTGTGGACATGGGATTGTCAGCAGCACAATGGTGCAACGGTGGAGTTTCTGCCTTACAACACTTGAGACGTGGGTTCGATCCTGACTACTGGTATTATCTGTATAGAGTTTGTACATTCTCCCTGTGACCACATGGATTTTCTCCACGTTCTCCGGTTTCCTCACACTTCCCCAAAACACGCAGGTTTGTAGGTTGATTTGCTTCTGTAAATTGTCCCTGGCGTGTACATTAGACTTAGTGTATGGGCAATTGATGGTTGGCGTAGACTTGATGGGCCGGAGGGCCTGTTTCCACACTGTATCTCTAAATTAAGCTAAACTGTTTTCAACATGCAAGTCTCTTATCTCATGTATTCAGCGTCTAGAATAGTGTATGTATTCTGTAAAATTAACCACGTTTATAGTTTAGTTTTCTTTAGTGATGAAAGTACTGCGGCAAAAATAAATTGAATGACGAACAACAAAATAACCAAATATGTTCCATATATTTATAACCTGGGAAATGATACATTGCTTCAAATGTTAAACGACCCTGAAAAACGTGCAGACAATTATGACAATGGCACACTGCATTGTTGTGACTGACACCCAAGATTGGATAGAAATTCTGATCTTATTTCAGTCAGAATGAATGTAGCATTGAAAAACTGCAGACATGTGATGCTTGTCCACAATATCACATGAGTTTTTCTGGAGACCAGGATTTCTCAATTAATAATAGGAGTTAAGGCATGCAATTTAGAAAGACCTTAAAAATGAAATTAAGAACTTCCGGTGGCGCTATGGAGGGCTAGAAAGCAACGCCAGCCACCTCCGTGCAAAAAAATGAGGAAAAACCGGGGAGAAAAGACCTACAGGTCATCAGGCGCGCGACTCGTAATGGCAACACAGCGCAGCCCACCCGCAGATAAAACAGAACTCCGGTATACAAGGAAAACGGCAGAACAAGAACAAGGCCCAACTGAAGCCTCGGCCTCAGGTAGGACACTATCCCTAGAAGATGTGTCGAAAAAAAACGAAGAAAAAATCGGAAATTGAAGAACTTAAAGTTTTTTTTGTACAAGAAATGGCTGAGTTAAAGTTGGAATTAAAGGCCGAATTGGCAAAAATGAATATTAAGGAAGAAATAGAAAAAATCAAGGAGGAGATGAAGAAGTTAAAGTCTGAAATTAATACCTCGGCCACGGAATTATCTGACAAACTCCGAAAGGAAATTGCAGAAATATTGACGGATCAATCTGCAAGTATAGTGGAAGAGATGAATGAAAAAATCGAAAATAAGGTGGAAATAGAAATGGAAGCTGTGGTGGAAGAAATCAAGGAACAGTCGACAGCCATAAAGAACCTTGAAGAACTATTCGAAACAAGTACTCAGACTAGTTAAACACTCCTCAAAGTAAATCAACGTTTATCTGACTTACTGGGAAAAATTACTGATAAGTGTACCGAGTTGGAAGGACGCCAGAGAAGACAGAACCTAAGGATCGTGGGTATTCGAGAAGGGAGAGAAAAGAATTAAGATACCCGAGAGTTTACTGCAAACTTACTGCAAAAGGTTTTATCTCTGGAACAAAAGCCTTTACTAGCCTGCACACACAGAATAATGAGACGTTATACAAAGCAAGACGCCCCTCCAAGACAAATGATAGTAAAAGTCCAGTATGATCATGTCCTGGAGGAGATGATGAAGAAATTTATAAAAAGTAGAAATCTTACATATGAAGAAGATTCGATCAGCATCTACCGAGACTATCCAGCAGAGGTCTCCAAGAAACAAAATGCGTTCAAGGAGACCAAAAGAATTTTGAGGGAAGTGAAGAATCTGAAGTACAGTCTGAGGTACCCAACCACCCTGAGAATTACCTACAACCAGGAAGAACATTATTTCAAAAACCCAGCGGATGCAATGAGCTTTGCCCAAGGGATTAAGGAGCGAGTGGTAGACTGAATGAAAGCTTCAAAGATGAACTATAACAACAATTAAATTGTATTTTCAAGATTGGAATGGACTATGGACTATGTACTTGTTTCATTTAAAGAAGATGGAGAAGGATGCGGATGGGAGATTCGGGGAGATACGGATTGGAGACGCTCCTATGGATACTAATAATTAGAATAGTAACACAACTAATATTAATAACTAACACATACTAAAATTAATACTCTGGTATTATTATTAATTAAAGCTAATAACTACCAATTAATGATTAACAACTAACTATAGCTGATTTACTTAGGATTAAGTAAATAGTAAATATAAATACACAAAATATAAACTTTGACTTTATTTATCCCCCCAGGTACTTTTTATTATTTTTTTTAACTTTTTCTATATTTTTATTCCCTTTTTCTTATTTTTTATTATTACTTTATTTTTTATATTTTCTTATTATTATTGCTTTTAATAAGTATTAAGTATAGATATTATCAAATACTTGACTGATGGATTTTGTACACATCAGAGTTTAATACTCCAGGTTAAATATTTGTATGGAATAACAATTTTAATGAATCATGGAATTGGATAAGTTAGTAACATCGACTACAGAAGTTTATAGATTGCTAGCCACGGTAGTATGGCTAACAATAACTACACCAATATCAGATGTAGTTTTTTCTTTCTTTGTGCACCCTATTAATCTCTTAATTTTTCTTTTTTTTAAATATTATCTCTTGTTATTATTATTTTACTTTTGAATGGAGTTATAAATTAATGCAAAGGAGGTATATACGTGAGAGATACTCAAGGGTCTTGAAATTCATCTATTCGGAGTTCGGGTGTAAAGTCGGGTATGTCGAGCTGAACCATTTGCCCTATTATATATTCCTTTAGATAAAAGATCCAACACTTACAAATGAATATGGGGAATGGAGGAATAACGTTTTGTAGCTGGAATGTTAAAGGTATTAACGAACCAATTAAGAGAGGTAAAGTATTAGCACATTTAAAAGCACTTAAAGCAGATGTGGTATTCATCCAAGAGATACATCTAAAAAAAGAGGCAGAACATAGATTCAAAGCTAAATGGATTGACAAAGTGTATCATTCTTCTTTCACACACAAATCTAGAGGTGTAGCAATATTAATTCGTAAAGGCACTTCATTTAAACACACTTCAACAATAACCGATAGTGATGGTAGATATATTATTGTAATAGGAGAATTATACACACAAAAATGATTTTGTCAAAAATGATTTTGTCAATGTATACGGCCCAAATTTTGACAGCCCACTGTTTTTAAAAAAAATATTTCATACTATTCCGGAATTATCACAACATAACTTAATAATTGGAGGAGATTTAAATTGTACACTATATCCTTATTTGGACAGATCATCAAAACAACGGAAACTTAAATCGCATTCCAGTGATCTAATAAATGCATATATAGATACTAGTAATATTAAAGATGTTTGGAGAATGCGAAACCCAGCTGGACGGGAATACTCATTTTACTCACCTGTGCATAAAACTTATTTTTTGGTAGATTCAAAACTTATCCCATTCACTTATAATTCAAAATATCATAATATTATAATTTCAGATCATACATCTTTAACTTTTATGATGAAAATAACTGGTAAAATGGAAAAACAGGCACAATGGAGATTTAACCCACACATTTTAAAAGACAAAATAACTCAAGAATACATCACAAAACAGATCAAGATTTTCTTTGAAATAAATGATACGCCAGAAATATCTTTGTCCCTATTATGGGAAACTTTTAAAGCGTATGTTCGGGGAATTATGATATCCTCTCAAGCATTTTATAATAATGAGAATCGGAGGGAACAACAGGCATTGGAAAAGAAGATCAAACAATTAGATACAGAAACGCTGTTAACCCAACCATAATAAAACATAATAAAATCTTTGCATTGAAATATAAATTAAATAAAATACAGTCAGACCAAGTTGTAAAACTATACCAATATACTAAACAAATACAATTTGAATTCGGAGATAAACCACAAAAATTATTGTCTCGTCAATTACGAAAATTGGAATGAGAAAAATTAATCCATAGGATTAAATCAGACAAAGGGGAATTATTAGTACAAACTAAAGATATAAATAAGAGGTTTTTGCAATATTATAAAAATTTATATTCAACCAAAATGACAGATAATCGAATAGGAGTAGAAACATTTAAAAAAAATTGTAATCTAAAAGGACTGGATTCAGAAAATAGAGAATCACTCAACGCTGAAATAACTACTAAAGAAATCGAAGAAGCTATTAGGTCATTAAAAAATGGTAAAACTCCAGGACCAGATGGTATTGGATCAGAATTTTATAAAACATTCTATGATATGATAGCTCCACGTTTGAAGACACTTTATGAACACATTTATGCACAACAGAAGTTACCAGAAACATTAAATGAATCTATTATAACACTTATACCTAAGTTAGATAAAAATCTGGATGATCCAGGGTCGTATAGAGCCATAGCTCTTTTAAATACTGATCAAAAAATATTAACCAAAATACTAGCACAAAGACTAAATACAGTGATTAATAAAGTAATTCATTCAGATCAAACAGGATTTATACCAAATTGATACTCCTCAAACAACCTGAGAAGATTATTCAATATTATATACTCGAAAAGAAACATTAATAAAGATTTATCAATTATTTCATTGGACGCAGAGAAAGCTTTCGATCAGATTGAATGGTCTTATTTATTTTCAGTTATGGAAACTTTTCAGTTGGGAGAGAAGTTTATAACATGGGTTAAGCTACTATATACCAAGCCAACAGCTAGAATATTAATAAATCAAATGTTAACAACTAAATTTAATTTATTCCGTGGCTGTAGACAAGGTTGTCCTCGATCTCCACTACTGTTCGCACTGGCAATTGAACGATTAGCACAGCGCGTCAGATTACATCCTGAAATATACGGGTATGAAACCAAAGAAACTGAAAATAAAATCTCTTTATACGCAGATGATGTATTACTTTATATTACAACGCCGGAAATTAGTATTCCTAACTTATTAGATTTATTAACTCAATTTGGATTAATTTCAGGATATAGAATTAATTGGAATAAAAGTGAACTTATGCCAATAATGGGAAATAACTCACATATATTACAACAATATCCTTTTAAGATAGCAAATGAAAAAATCAAATATCTTGGAATTCATGGAATAAAAAGATATGATTCTTTATTTAAATCGAATTTCCCACCCCTATTGAATAAACTACTTAAGAATATCCTATATTGGACAACATTACCTATTTCAATGCTAGGTAGAATTAATGCGATAAAAATGATTTTTCTTCCGCAATTATTATACCTGTTTCAACTGATCCCGATATATCTTCCTAAAAAATGTTTTAAGAAAGTGGACTCTATAGTTACCAACTTTATTTGGGATTATAAGAGCCATAGAATAAATAAAAAATATCTATGTAAATCAAAAATGAATGGAGGTTTTGCATTGCTTAATTTTATGTTTTATTATTGGGCAGTTAATATTAAAAATATGAATTTTTGGTTGGAAGAAGTAGATAAACAACCAAATTGGTTAAAAATGGAAAAGGAAGATTGTTCACCTTTTGAAATTTGCTCGATTTTATTTGCTAATACTAAAATACATAAAAAAAGTTATAGAGGAAATCCAATAATAGAAAGTGGCATATGTATTTGGAAACAATTAAAGAAAACATTAAAATTAGAAAGTATACCACTGGCTCTTCCCATTGCAAATAACATCACTTTTAAACCTTCAATGATGGATAAAGGATTTTTTAAATGGAAGAACTATGAATAAATAAGATGGGTGATCTCTATAGGGAAAGTTTATTCCTTTCATTTCAGGAATTTACAACAAAATTATGGATTACACTCAAAAGAATACTTTAGATATTTACAAATTTGATACTATGTTAAATCAAACACACAGGATTTTAGAAATAGAAAGACAGAAATTTTGGATGAATGTCTAAATAAATATCCGAATACAGAAAAATTAATATCATATATTTATAATATTTTACTGTAAAATTATTTACCAAACTCGGAAATATATAGGCAAGCATGGGAAAACGAATTAAGACAAACAATTAGTGTAGAAGTATGGAATGAAAGTTTACAACATATACACCACTGCTCATTAAATGCCAGACACTCACTGTTACAATTTAGTTTTACATAGATTACACTTTTCGAAATCCAAATTAAACAGAATTTTTTCAAATGTTTCTGCTATATGTGATAAATGTCAGCATTTAGAAGCTAATCTAACACATTCATTCACAAAATGTATAAAAATTACTAATTTTTGGATAGGAATTTTTAACATAATCTCGAAAGTAGTTAATGCAAATCTGACTCCAGACTCAAAATTAATCATATTAGGAATAATAGAAACGGATCATCTACTAACAACACAGCAAATAATTTTTATTGGTTATAGTTTAATAATTGGTAAAAAACTAATACTAAGATTTTGGAAAGGTCCTACATCCCCCACAATCTAGATCAATTCAGAGGAATATGGTCTCCATTTATTGAATACTTTCAAGGGTCAAGGAGGTCCGGTTCGAGGGCCTGACTGAAGCCTGAATGAAGGAATAGATGAAGAACTATATACAATAGTCCACGCATATATCTCCAATGAAGAATATCTTGCTTTATACTCCACTCATTTTATCGATTTTCTACTATTTTATTTCTTTTTATTATTTCTCTTTACTATTTTCTTTCTGTTATAAAATAATAAAAAATATAGAAGTATAAATAAGAATGACTGTGAACTTTAAAAATATTAAGAATGTATGTGACGAATAATATGTTTTTTTTCTTTTTTGATTTTATGTTATTCCTTATTAATATGTATTTACTTCTAATAAAAATATTTTACAAAAAAAATGAAATTAAATACATTTGCTTACTGACCTAGAAGAAATTCAAAGTAGAGGGAGCACAATCCTAGACTTTACCAGCCTAAAACACAGAGAGATTATAGTTTCCAATTTTTGAAGTTGTTTAAAGAGTGTAATGACATTGAGTCATTATGTCATGAATTATTGATCTTATAAGAATTAGGAACACAAGACCCGAACGTGGGCTTTGCTGTTCTAATACAATTGTGGCACAATAGCGCAGCTGGTAGAGTTGCTGCCTCACCGCGCCAAAAAACGGAGTTTGATTCTGACCTTGGGTGCTGTCTGTGTGGAGTTTGCACGTTCTCCCTGTGACTGTGTGGTTTTCTTCCTGGTGCTCCAGCTTTCTCCCACATCCAAAAATATGTGGATTTGCAGAAAAATTGGCTCTGTAAATTGTCCCCAATGTGTTAGGATTGGATGAGAAAGTGGGATAACATAGAACTAGTATGAATGACTGATAGATGGACGGAGTGGACTCGGTGGGCCACAAGGCCTGTTTTCATGCTGTATCTCTAATCTAATCTAATCTAATCTAATCTAATCTAATCTAATCGTATAAGCAAAAAGCACAAAATACATTGGCACATGACTCCAAAAGAAGAGATACATCCAAATACTTTCTAGTTTACAGTCTTTATCTTTTCCTTTTCCTCTCCCACGAGACATGACTACCATTAAAATCCTGTCTGTTTTTCCAGGAAGTTGGAATGATTGTGTGTGAGGTATGAGATTCTACCATTTTTCTCTTTCTTCAGATGGAGCTCCTGATTTCATTCTATGCAGCATCCACTTTATAACACATTTCTGATTATAATTTAAAAGGATAAGGGCTAACACCTAATTCCTCAGATTCTCCTACGATCCCTTTGATGCGCATTTTGGATAGAAATTGGAAAGAAAAGTAATTATTTGTTTCTGTGGACATCAGTGGCAGGGTGGATTACATGTGAAACAAGTAACAAATAAAATTCCGAAGAGCAGAGAAGTGATGTTATTATGGAACCCACAGGCTAAAAGTTAATTCATCCAACATACAAAAAAAGTACGGTGTTATTAAGTATCAGGTTAACTTGGAGTGTAGCACCTGCACACATTTGTAGCTACCTTTGTATAAATGCTAACTTTGTTTTCCTTTTTCCCTTGCATTCTTAACCCAAAGCAAAGTAAGACTGCAGTGAGATTTTCAGCTTGATTGGTGTCACAAACAACTGTTTGTATTTAAGAACAGCACAGCCAGCTTTTAACTAACATTGTCTCCGCTAAAACAATGCTAGTTAAAGGGCCATTCTCCAACTGCACCCTTGTTCTTTTTGAGATTGATGACCTCATATAACCCCAAATAAAATGTTGACTACTTTGCCCATGGAGGTGTGAGTCATGTCTCTGAGCTTTCTAATCTCCTTTCCTGACCTCTGCAAGATCCCTCAGTTTTACCTTGGAGAGGTCACCCACACTCCATATGTGGGGAGAGGAAACCATCTATTTTTCCCTCAGTACACAGAAGCAGACATAGAGCACCCATTCATTTGGGAACTTTGAAGGCTTCCCCAAAGTGCAGGCATTCATACACTGCATTATTGTCTATACTGAGACCTCCATGGCAGTTTCCTCTCAGGAGCATCTTGCTCCTAAATACATGCATTTAGATAGACGGGCTGATTAGAGAAAGTCAGCATGATTTTGTATGACGGTGGGTGTGTCTCATAAACCAGACTGACTCTTTTTAAGAGAAAAAGGACTGCTCCCCTTGTAATATTGGAGCGATCCTTCTTGCACCAATGAAGTTGAATAATACAAATTATAACAAAAATCAAATTATACATGGTACAATTAGAATTTGAAAACAAATAAAATACAACTTAAAATTAAGAAATGTATCTCTCTTATCTCCCATATCTAAAAACCCTTTGATTAAACCCTCAACTATAGATAAAGCATTCATACAATGGGAAAGAGCAGGAATCAAAACCTTGGGAGATTTGTATGAAACGAGAAAATTATTATAATTTAAACAATTACAACTAAAGTATAATTTGGGAAATAATCAGCATTTTAAATATTTCCAAATATGTGACTATCTGAAAATTTATGCACAAGAATATCACAACATTCAGATTTGCTGGATGAAGCAATGAATACAAAGGCTGAATCAGCAAACCTAATATCATATATATATATATATATACATAATATTATTCTAAATGCAGAAATACCAACAACTGAAGGCATTAGAAGAGACTGGGAAAAAGAATTAAGTACAAAAATGTCCAAAGAAAGGTGAGAAGAACACTTATAAACAGGGTCTGATCAGGAACAGTCAACATGGATTTGTGCCTGGAAGGTCATGTTTGACAAACCTTCTTGAATTTTTTGAAGCGGTAACTAGGGAAATTGATGAGGGTAAAGCAGTGGATGTTGTCTATATGGATTTCAGTAAGGCCTTTGACAAGGTTCCCCATGGAAGGTTGGTTAAGAAGGTTCAATCTTTGGGTGTTAATGGTGGAGTAGCAAGATGGATTCAACAGTGGCTGAATGGGAGATGTCAGAGAGTAATGGTGGATGGCTGTTTGTCAGGTTGGAAGCCGGTGACCAGTGGGGTGCCTCAGGGATCTGTGTTGGGTCCACTGTTGTTTGTCATGTACATCAATGATCTGGATGATGGGGTGGAAAATTGGATAAGTAAGTATGCAGATGATACTAAGATAGGTGGTGTTGTGGATAATGAAGTAGATTTTCAAAGTCTACAGAGAGATTTGGGCCATTTGGAAAAGTGGGCTGAAAGATGGCAGATGGAGTTTAATGCTGATAAGTGTGAAGTGCTACATCTTGGACAAATCAAAATAGGACGTACATGGTAAATGGTAGGGAATTGAGGAATGCTGTGGAACAGAGGGATCTAGGAATAACTGTGCATAGTTCCCTGAAGGTGGAATCGCATGTAGATAGGGTGGTAAAGAAAGCCTTTGGTGTGCTGGCCTTTATAAATCAGAGCATTGAATATAGGAGTAGGGAAGTAATGTTAAAATTGTACAAGGCATTGGTAAGACCAATTCTGGAGTATGGTGTACAATTTTGGTCGCCTAGTTATAGAAGGATGTCAACAAAATAGAGAGAGTACAGAGGAGATTTACTAGAATGTTGCCAGGGTTCCAGCAACTATGTTACAGAGAAAGGTTGAACAAGTTAGGTCTTTATTCTTTGGAGCGCAGAAGGTTAAGGGGGGACTTGATTGAGGTCTTTAAAATGATGAAAGGGATAGACAGAGTTGACGTGGATACGTTTTCCCATTGAGGGTAGGGAAGATTCAAACAAGAGGGCATGACATGAGAATTAAGGGACAGAGGTTTCGGGGTAACGTGAGGGGGAACTTCTTTACTCAGAGGGTGGTGGCTGTGTGGAATCAGCTTCCAGCAGAAGTGGTGGAGGCAGGATCGATTTTAACATTTAAGAGTAAAGTGGATAGGTATATGGACGTGAAGGGAATGGAGGGGTATGGTCTGAGTGCAGGTAGATGGGACTAGGGGAAAACAAATGGTCGGCACGGACTGGAAGGGCCGAGAGGGCCTGTTTCCGTGCTGTAATTGTTATATGGTTATATGTTATATGGTTATTATTAAATGTGCATAAATGTTCAATTAATGTAAGACACGCTTTAATAAAATTTAAAGTCTTACATACACAGATTATACTATTCAAAAACAAAAATAAGTAAACTTTTTCCCAACGTCTCACCTATTTGTGATAAATGTCTGTGTCAAGATGCTACTATAGCGCACTCATTTGTCTTCTGTACTAAAATTCAAACATTTGGACTGAAATTTTTGAAATATTCACAAAATTATTTAAAATAAAACTTACACCAAAGGCAAATTGGATTATCTTTGGAACAATGGAAGGTAGCCCTGAATTAAATGTGTTTCAAAATAATCTATTTGAATACAGCTTAATAACAGGAAAAAAGCTCATCTTAAAATTCTGGAAAAATGCTCCCATACCAGCAGTAAATATGTGGATTTCAACTATGTTTGAAATACTACATCTGGAAGATATGAGACTCCGCCTGGCAGGAAAATCAGATTGTTTCTATAAGACGTGGTCTGCATTTATAGATCTACTACAAGGATAATTAGATAAGGTGCATGAGTACCTCAAAAAGATACCGGCGTCGGGTCTTGGTAAAGGGAGACGAAAAACTGTTGAGTTGGTAGATTCCTTTTGCGTGATGTTAATAATAAAGTAACTGGCTTTTCCTTTTTTCTTCTCTCTTTTTTTTCTCCTAGGGTCTATCTCTAAATCTCCTTTCTCTAACTCTTCGAACAAGGTTTTTTTTTCCCCTTTGGCGGCTTCTTCACTTTCACAACTCTTTTTCACTCCACTTTCTCTGTTTCTATTCCTTTTTTTTCTAAAAGCCTTAAAAAATTAAGGGATACAGTGATTGTAATAAAATATATGGGATGTACACTGATGTAACTTACTGTACCTCTAATAAATAAAAATATTAAAATATATATATATATAAGACGTTGATGAGGCCATATTTAGAGTACCGTGTTCAGTGCTGGTCACCAGGTTATAGGAAAGATGTCAGGCTTGAAAGGGTTCAGAGAAGATTTACCAGGTTGCCAGGACTCGACGGAATGAGCTATGGGGAGAGTTGAGCATGCTAGGGCTTTATTCCTTGGAGTGCGGAGGCTGAGGGGTGATCTCATAGAGATGTACAGAATCACGAGAGGAATAGATTGGGTAAACACACAGAGTGGGGGAATCAAGAACCTAAGGATTAAGGTTTAAGGTTAGGGGGGAAAAATTTAATGGGAACCTGGAGGGTAACCTTTTTACACAAATGGTAGTGATTGCATGGAATGAGCTGCTGGAGGAGGTAGTTGAGGCCAGTAGAATTGCAACATTTAAGAAACATTTATACAGGTACATGGATAGGACAGGTATAGAGGGATATGGGCCAAATGCAGTCAGGTGGGACTCATTTTACTGGGACATGTTGGTCAGCATGAGCAAGTTGGGCTGAAGGGCCTGTTTACACGATGTATGTCTCTATGACTCTATGACACCTGGCTCTGGACATTGAAAGTCTCCACAGTCTCCTTGCACAAACAATATACCTTTTGCAGACTTTATTCTTCATCAGTCTACCAATGACATCTGGGCAGCTGGGATTGCTTTCCTATTCCCTCCCCATCATTGCAGCATTCAGCCACAATAATACTCAATGTCGCTGGAAGGATATTTCCTCCACTTTGGTATTGTGATAACTAAGAAAGTTCACAACACATCCTCAGGACTGGTACACTGATTCAAACAATGTACACCGAGGAATACAATAATGCTCTTTTCTGATTTGCTAGTGAAGAAGCATTAGAGGGCTTTTCACTAAACAGTATGAAGGTGACCAATTGCAGGTAATTATGGACACGGCCCAGATCATCATGCAAACCAACCTTCCTTCCATTGACTCCATCTACACTTCACGCTGCCTCAGCAAGAGCACCAGCATTATCAAGGATGAGTCTCACCCAGGTCACTCTCTCTTCTCCCTTCTCCTATCAGGCAAGAGGCACTGAAGTTATATCAGGAACTTGCGTCCACCTTGGTGTAACTCAGAGAATTCAATGGAAAATGTCTTCCTTGTATGCTGGGGCCATTATGAAGAGAAAATTACACCATATTCCATCCCAATTATCTATGAAGAAAGCTCAACAGCTGTCACTTTAGCGCTGCAGAAAGAACAGGTAAACGAGAACCGGAAAGGACTTGGGAATGCCCCAGCTGTAGTTATCTAGGAGTTATCTAGTTCACATTATCATACATTTCCTTACAACATGGCAGAGGCTGCTCCCATCAATCTAATTTCTCCACTTATTTTCGTATAACCATTGCATCTCACATGTTTATTATCTTCTCCCAATTCTGCTTCCATCCACGTATATTGGGATAATTTATAATGGCCTAACCACTGTCAAATCATAGTTTTGTACTAGACGGAAACAGACCATTTGGCACAACTCATCCCCAGCCAACAAATCGGCACCCTTCTGCATTAACCACATATCCCACCATTTGGACCATGCCTAAGTGATTCAAGTGTTCATCCTGATACTTCTTAAATGCTGTCAGTGTCTCACCTTCAAACACTTTCCAGGCACTCAAATATGTTTCAAAGGTGGCTGGAAACCAGAGTACTCCGGGAAAACCCATGCAGGCACACAGAGAATGTGAAAATTCCACCCAGACAACCCCAGAGATAAGGATCAAACATGGGTCACAGTCCTTGTGGCACCATAGAGCTGTAACTAAACTGTGTTCTTCCTACCTTCAATCCACAACCATCTCCAAACCCACCCCATTCACAAACTCTTAATTCTCTGCCAATTACATCAGAAGTAAAAAATAGCTTGACAACTTGAATTATTCATGTTGTCGGTTACGGTGATTTGTAATCCCCAATCCTCAGACACCACACATCTCGTCGACAGACCAGATCATTTCACTACACATAGCTATCCCTTGACTCGCAGAGGAATTGTGAATATCATTCCATTCTTGTGCCAATATGACGTTAATTTATCTGTGAAATTATTCTCTGCTACTGCTCTATTTCTGACAGCCTGTATGTGTTGTGCTCAACTATTAGCTGGCTGAGCAACTCACAGGCCAGGCAGCATCTCTGGGGAACTTGGATAGGTACTGTTTCAGGTCGGGACTCTTAAAACTGAATAGACGGAATGTTGACGGGGGTGGGGGGGGGGGGGGGGAGAAAACTGGAATGGAGGCGTACTCCAAAGACGTACAGGTACAGTATGTAGGTAAAGTGGCTTGGCAAATATAAACATTATCCCTAGTGTATGAAGGATAGTGTTAATGTGCGGGAATCCCTGGTCAGCACTGACCTGGTGGGCCGAAGGGCCTGTATCCACGCTGTATCTCTAAATGCTAAATTGAAACTCTAAAAAGGATGGGCAGGATAAAGCCTGGCAGGTTCCTTCCCCCTGCGCCCCTTACAATGTGTCTGAAGAAAGGTACCAACCCAAAACGTCGTCTATCCATATTACTTTCCAATCTTTCAGCATTGACAACATAGTTACAATTCTGCCATTGATATTTACTGTTTAGTGTCCATTTAGTTTCATTCATGATTTAATTTTAGTTGAAAGGGAATTATTAATTGCATTTTGTTTTGCAATGTTTTGATGAATGTCTTCATTGAACTATTTGGTTGACACATTTTACATTAGCACATAAATGTACTGTTTTCAGTTGGCAACCTCTTTGTCACAGATATGATATCAAAGTGATAAATGGTTGGCTTGTATTTATTGCAGTGATTTGTGTAAATAAAACCCTTATTAATCTCTTCCTATGACTCTTTTCACACTTGAGAAAAATGTATCCTTATTCTTGAAATATTATTGAAAGCACTTGTTTGAATTGATTGATAGATACACCAAGGAACAGGCCCTTCAGCCCACCAAGTCCAGAATGACTATCGATCACCCATTCACCCATAGTACATTTATGTTATCTCACTTTTGAATCCATTCCCTTCAGAGTAGGGAACATTTACAGTGGCCAACTAACCTACAAATCCGCACGTTTTTCGGATGTGACAAGAAACGGTGCAACCAGTCACAGGGAGAACATGCAAACTCCACAAAGACATCACCTGAAGTCAGGATTGAACCCAGTTTGCTGGACATTGTGAGGCAGCAACTGTACCAGCTGTGCCATTTGGTTTATGGTCCCGTAAAATTGTTTTGTGTCACTAAATGAATCATTTGCAACAGAAACCAAAGCAAATACTATGCAGACATGGATTTACAAATAACAAGTGTGCTCCGTGGTAATCCCCAAGATTCAATTTAAATATTTTTATAAGAACGCAAAACATTTAGGGTGGCAGCGGTAGAGTTGCTGCCTTACAGTGCTTGGAGCACCGGAGACCTGGGTTCGATCCTGATTACAGGTGTTGTCTGTACGGAGTTTGTACATTCTCCCTGTGACCGTGTGGGTTTTTCTCTGAGATATTCGGTTTCCTCCCACACTCCAAAGACATACAGGTTTGTGGGTTAATTGGTTTGGTATAAGTGTAAATTGTCCCTAGTGTGTGTAGGATAGTGTTAATATGCGGGGATCGCTGGTCGGTGCGGACTCAGTGGGCCGAAGGGCCTGTTTCCGCACCATATCTCTAAATTAACTAAACAAAACTAAAGATAAACACAAAAAGTTGCAGTAACTTTGGAGAGAAGGAATCGGTGATGTATCGGTTCGAGACCCTTTTTCGACCAGAAACGTCACCCATTCCTTCTCTCAAGAGATGCTGCCTGTCCGGCTGAGTTATTCCCACTTTTTGTGTCTATCTTCAGTTTAAACCGGCATCTGCAGTTCCTTTCTAAACTAACGTAAATATAGGAACTGGAAAAGGTCTGATCAAACTTGCGCCACTGCTCAATAAGCTGAAGGTCATGCTGGTCTTGGTCACTTACTTCAACGTTCCTCACAACTCTTGATCCTATTTTAATACAAAAAAAAAAACATTAACCTGCAATACATTCAGTGAACCAGCCTCAACCCTCTCTTATATAGAGAATTCCAAGTTTTAATTGTTTTTCCTCATTTCCATTGAGGAAAACAAACTGAGGAAAGATACAACATGCCAATTACACAGAGGAATTTCTGAAATGATGAGAACTTGTACACACTGCATTTGCTTACTGTACTCCATGACTCTTCACCCAATATTGCAACAGTTCTGTGAACTTTCAATTGGAATTTCCAATTTACAACGTGCTGTTTCTAAGTTAAATATTGCTGTTCTTAAAGGCATAGAAGATGATCTCAAAGCCATTAATTATGAACTATGCAATGTTATAAAGTACCAGTAATATTTCAAGCATTATTTTAATATTTACATTAACAATTTGGATGAGAATGTAGGTGACATGGTAAGTAAATTTGCAAATGACACTGAAATTGGTGTATAGTGGGCAATGAAGAAGGATATCTAAGATTACAATGGGATTTTGGTCAACTGGGCCAATAAACTAAGGAATGGTAGATGTTTCACATAAATGCAAGGTGTTGCATGTTGTAATGACAACAAGGGTAGTTCTTATATAGTAATTGGTAGAGCCCCGGCAGTGTCATAAACCAGAGAAGCAGAGGTCTATACAGGTACATACTTCCTTGAAATTGACGACACCGGAAGACAGGGTGGTAAAGAAGGAAGACACAAAATGCCGGAGTAACTCAGCGGGACAGGCAGCATCTCCGGAGAGAAGAAATTAGTGACATTTCGGGTTGAGACCCTTCTTCAAAAGGCATATGGCATACATTTCGTCATTGGTCAGGGTATTGAGAGTAAGAGTTGGGATGTCATGTTACAGCTGTACATGATATTGGTAAGGCCGCTTATTGAGTAGCGTGTACATGTCTGGTTGCCCTGCTATAGGAAGGCTGCTATTAAACTGGACAGGACACCTCTGCAAAGATCCTTCAGGATGGAGACCTAGATCCAACCACTTTCAGCTGCATCATCTGTGACCTTCCTCTACTCGTAAGGTCAAAAGTGGGAATGATCACTCCTGGTGGCACAATGTTCAGCACCATGGCACTAATGATTGAGCTCCACCAATCACAATCATAATCAACCATTTATAATTTATTTCTGAATATTATAATCAAAAGAATGCTCTATTTATCCTCAGACTATCAGCTTTTGGTTTGCAAGAACCTATTAAATAAGAAATATACGACGCCACTGGTAAATAGTATTGGTATATCATTGTCACACTGTGCCGAGATAGAGTAAATAACTTTGTTTGTATGCTATCTGGTCAAATCACAGTCAAATCATAATATACATCAGTACATGCAACTCGTACACATGTACAATAGGTACTGCAAAGAGAAATATACTGGAGTGTAGAATATAATGTCATTGCATTATAGTTACAGCTATGGAGAAAGTGCAGACAAATAAAAGTGCAAGGCTTCAATTAGGTAGTTTGGGAGATTAAGAATATACCCTTAGTTTATGAGAGGCCCATTCAATAGTCCAATAACAGCAGGAAAAAAACAGTTGCTGAATCTAGTGGTACATGCTGTATATTCTGCACTATGAAAGAGGGAAAAAGAGGGGATGATCAGGGTGTAAATAGTTGTTGATTATGTTGGTGGATTTTCAGATGCCAGATGAAGTGCAGATGGAGTTGATGGGTGAGGGGTGGGGGGTGGGGGAGTGGAAGGGAGGCGGTTTTTTGTGATGGACTGGGCTACATCCACAAAATTGCCACCAAAGACTGAAAAGTTGCTTCTGTTGAAGAAAGGCAAAATCAAGAACTGAGATTTCTTCCAGCAATAATTTTATTTTGACTTACTTTCACTCCACATCACCCATACTCTGAGGAATCGAATCATCACTTCACTTTCAGAGTTTGTGCTATAAATGTGAAGTGAAGCATGAGCAGAAGATGGATTTCAGCCTTGCATGGCTGGTCCCAGACTACATTTGCGATAAAGCATCAAAAAGTCCTTTGAGGCCTGTAGGATGGCAAGGCTAGATTGGCCAGAATGTTTATCAAAGAGCTCAACTGCAACATGAATTACCATAACCTCACAAAAATCCACCACAGATAAAATAATGTTGCCACTCTCACAGGAGTTCTTCTGTTGTGAAAGTAGAATATATATATATATATATATATATATATATATATATATATCTGTGGAGAGAACAACATTCTCAACGCCATTAGCGATTATCTGAACATGACACCTATAGCACCGAATTCCAGTCTCACCCTGACATAATCTCATGTACACGTTTCTGGAATAAATAGCTGATTACCCGGCACTCTGACATATTTCACAAGATATTTTTATTCTAACTATAACTTTCTTACTCATGGTTCAGTGATTGCATTTTGATACAGCTTAGAGTTTCAATTAATGCGTTGTCTGCATCAATTAATCTGTTGAATGCAATTAACATTGACTGCATCATTGCAGTGGTTAATTAATTAATTGGCGCAGCAATAAATAATTCTCTAGATTAGATTTATTTCATGCAAGGCTATAATTTATTCTACAGATGAAAACCATTATAATATAAACTGTTGTTTATTTTCTCTTAGCTCCGTTTCTTATTATTAAAGTTCATTAAATGTTCTCTTCTTCATTTTAGTCAAAGAATCAGTACATTTTGAACTCTAAGAGTTCATTTCCCCATCTAAATTTATTTTGAATTTAAAATAATAGTACTTAGGCTCAAAACATTACTATTTTAATTAGTCTTTGCACCCTAAATATTCCACAAGCATTCCCTCTCCTTCCTACAATTCTTACCTAAGACAACAATTTATTACAGAGAATGTCCATTTGTGTTCAATAATTAGCAAGTTTCACAAATAGTAAGACTACTGGATTTTAATCTAAAGGACATGAATTATGAACCAACAGCATGTTTGAATCCCACCCCAGCCTTTAAGAAAATTATGTTCATATTTTAATAAATCTGGAAAAAAACTGGCATCAGTGATGGTAACGATGAAACTACTCATCTTATGTAAAAACCCAATTTGTTTCCTGACAAAATATATGACAAAGGAATATACTATCTTTATCCAACATGTCTTATATGGGACTTGAGACCCATTAATGTAAATAACTGCTCTTTGAAGTGGCCACTCATTCCAGTATGCATTTAGGGATAGACACCAGCCTTTCACATCCTTTTATGCTTCTAGAATACACTCGCTGCTATTTCACTTATGCTGCTTTTACCACATGTACCTAAAGGTCATTTTTTGATTGCTTAAATTAATTACAAATAAACAATTAATTTTCCATTATATCTCTCTCTACATGTATTAACGTGTACAGAGAGAGTGCAGGAACGTTTGTAAATAGATTAGCAAAGAGTTTTCTAATTAATGTTTCAAACTAATAATAAGTTTGTAACATTTTTGGGTTTGCAGCCAACAAGATTCGATGTCATGTGGTAACAGGTAGTCCATTATGCTGGTTGCAATATTCTTTGTTCTAATAATATTACATTTTCATGCGTAGAGAAGATCTGGCATTGTCTTCTGGATTCAAAACCTTACAATCTTACAACAATCTTACAAATGTCATAGATTCATAGATTAATACAGTGTGGAAACAGGTCCTTCGGTCTAACTCGCCCACACAGGCCAACATGTCCCAGCTACACTAGTCCCACCTGACAGTGTTTGATTCATATCCCTCCAAACCTGTCCTATCGATGTACCTGTCCAACTGTTAAATGTTGGGATAGTCCCAGCCTCAACTACCTCCTCTGGCAGATTGTTCCATACCCCCACCACCCTTTGTGGTGGTGCCCCTCAGCTACCTCTCAGATTCCTATTCAATCATTTCCCCTACACCTTAAACCTATCTCTGGTCTTCGATTCACCTACTCTGGGCAAGAGGCTCTGTGCATATATCTACCTGATCTATTCCTCTCATGATTTGATACAGCTCTATAAGATCACCCCTCATCCTCCTGCGCTCCAGGGAATAGAGTCCCAGCCTACTCAACCTCTCCCTATAGCTCAGACCCTCTAGTCCTGGCAACATTCTTGTAAATCTTCTCTGTACTCTTTCCAGCTTGACAACATCTTTCCTATGACATGGTGCCCAGAACTGAACACTAATGTCTCAAGAATTACTGCAATATCTGAACTGTAATTGACATTTTAATTACAAGCATCTGTCAAGCCACAGATGGAGATTAAGCAATTCGTAACGAGTAGAATTGGCTTTGAATTGTGTGTAAAAGCTGTTCCAATGTTCATTAAATGCTAGGCAATGAAATTCTTCAGAATTTCATTACAAGTAGGCAATAATTTTATTATAACCTAAGTGCTAAATTGTTTAGTTAATTGTTTGTGAACACAAGTGCTGTAATTTGTTTTTCCTCCTGAAGTGTTTTTTTTTATTTTTGTAATGGTGTAGAGATTTTGATATTGGCAATAAATCAGAAAGACATAAAACTGAGCAACTTATGACATAGAATAATTTATAGAGATAATATTTGAGTTAGGCTAGTTGGAAAAGATATTCAGATATTGGAGCATAGTCTAATACCCTCCAATTTTTCATAATTATTCAAACCAAAGTAATTTATAGTTTTACAAAATGAAGTTTCTTGAGAAAAAATGTTTTTATTTGCCCATGTGTTTTGGTAATGGTGCATAAATGAGTTAAGAAGTGTTTCTACAAATCTTTTACTGGATGTGTTAATCTGTTTAAAATTATTCTGACATAAAATTTGCTAATGGCATTAAACTCCCAACAAATCTTTCCCAGGTGAGTTCATTAAGTTAATAAACGGTTTTCCCTCCAGCTCTTCATCATTACCACCTTAAGCCAAGTAGTGAGATGTGGGGTAAGAACATTTTCACTGAATTAGCTTTACAATTTAAAACTGATCTGTGTCTTCAGTACTTATTTAGAATGGAATTATGGAGTGCGAGATTCAGCAGTTTAGAGAAAAACTAGGATTAGTAATGGATCAGTGCAGAAAATAACCAGTGTATGACATTTGACTGTGACGGAACAATAAGATCAGAAATCTCTCCATGTAAGAATATTTTAGAAATAAAATGTTTCATTGTAGGCAACAACAGATGAGGCACAGCAAGGAATGGAAAACCCAAGATCAGGCGTCCTGAAGGAGGAGTGCCTTTGCCTACGGAGAGCACTGGACTTGCCTTTTAGACTTTGGACTTTAGATTTTAGAGATACAACACGGAAACAGGCCCTTTGGCCCATAGAGTCCGCGTCGACCAACGATCACCCCACACAATAACATTATCCTACACACTGAGGACAATTTACAATTTTTACCCAAGTCAATGATCCTACAAATCTGTACATCTTTGGAGTGTGGGAGGAAACCGGAGCACCCAGAGAAAACCCACGCAGACATGGGGAGAATGTACAAATTCTGTACAGATAGCACCCCTGGTCAGGATTGAATCCGGGTCTCTGGCGCTGTAAGGCAGCAACTCTACCACTGCATCATTGTGCTGCCGTGGTCCCAGGGCACACTGACCTCAAGACTGTTGAGAGTTGGCATTGTTGTTGGCTCAGAGGCTTTCTGCTACTGTGCCAGATATTAGTTGAACAAATGGCAAGGTGACAGAAATACTAATTGCCTGATCGATGGAAACACTTGCCACTCTCCTGCTTCATAACATCACTTTTACATCACGGAGCAGCATTGTAATGCTTTCAGAGATCTGAGCGACAGCCGACAGTCAATGCACAGTGTTTCAGAGGCCATTTCTTATTTGTGCCACATATCTCTCCAAAGTAGGGCACATAACTTCCACAGGGCAGTTAAATGAAACCTGTTTTAAATTTTGGACAATATCTGTGTTAATTCCGGCCAACTTGCCACGGGAATTGGAAATAATTGTGTTATCGACCACAAAGCTGTGCAATGAGAAGGGTGAGATGGACCCTGAAATTCAATATATTAAATTGAAGGCTGAGACTGAATTTGGTTGAATTGGAACATTTTTCATGGTTTGCTCTAAATAAGAGTCATGCCTGCAGGGAAATCTGCACTGAACCCAGATTAAATTTATATGAGAAACCATCATCAGATATACATTAAGGAACATTGTGTGAATATGGAGAGGGCTGATTAGTGTTGATCCTAAGATAGTAAAGATATATTATGGAACAGAATAGTAATAGGAATACAGTGATAGATCAGAATATATTGGAGACTAGACCAAGTGCAGACCCGTTGGGTCTGTTCCCCAAACGTGTGGTTGCAGGGGAGGGGGGGTGGTGGGCGGCATAATCCTGCACACATGCTAACAACCCCCCTTGATATTATATTAATATTATTAATTTGCTACTTTTACCCCATAACCGCCCTATCCACTGAAGCATAGCCCACAACTCGCAGGTGCGTATAGAGAGGGGGGGGGGGGGGGGGATAGAGAGTGAGAGCAGCGAGAGAATGGGGAGAGACAAAGAGAAAGGGACAGAGACAGAAGTGCAAGAGACAGAGGGAGAGGGGGTGGAGGAGAGGGAGGGTGGGTGAGGGGGGGGGGGTGGGGGGGAGGATGGGTGAGGATGGGGAGAAGGGGTGAGAGAGATGGGAGGAGAAGGGAGGAGAGAGAGAGAGGGGGAGCGAGAGGGAGAGGGAAGGGGGGGAGAGGAGGGTGGTGAAGGGAATGGGAGAGGTGGGGGGAAGGGAGGGGGAGGGAGGGTGGGAATGGGGATGGGGTGGAGGGAAGGGTTGTAGAGGGAGGGGCGGAGGGGAGGAGGGAGGGCAGGAGTGAGATGGGGTAGGGAAGATAGCGTCCCTAGAGTGTGGAGGGAGGGGCAGAGGGGTACGGGGAGAGAAGGGGAAGAGTGGGGAGGGAGGAGGAGATGGGGTAGGGGAGAGAGGGGAGGGAGGGTGAGAGGGGTAGGGAGAGAGAGGGGGAATAGTGGGGAAGGTGAGAGGGGTCGGGGCAGTCCATCTAATCCCCACTCCCTATCACCCCCACTCCTCTCCCTCAATTCCCACACTCTCCCTCCTCACCTCCCCCATTCCCCCCTATCCCTCCCTAACCCCTCCTCTCCCTCAATCCCCCCCACTCCCTCTCTTCACCACCCCAGGATCTCGCCTGTCCTCCGAATCTGCAGAACTTGCTCATTTAGAGAGAGGAACAGAGAACAGGGAGGAGTCAGAGAGCCAAAGACTTATCTCTTCTCCCGGTCTGCAGAGTATTTTGAGAACGGTGGGGGGGGGGGGGAGGGGGGTGGTGGGGGGTTGGAGTGAGCGGGCAGGCCGGCGTGGGATTGGAGCTGTGGGCTTCTGGCTCTCTGGAGCGTGCAAGGGATGGGAGGGGCATGCAGGCGGGCGAGGCTTCGTGAGCTGCGCCTTATCTCTTCTCCCAATCAGCAGAGCATTTACCCTGCCTGCCCGTCGCCTTATCTCCTCTCCCGATCGGCAGAGCATTTTCAGAACGGGGTGGGGGGGGTTTGGAGTGGGTGGGCGGGCGGGCGTGGGAGTGGAGCTGTGGGCTTCTGACTCTCTGGAGCGGGCAGGGGATACAGACACAGATACAGATAGATTATATTTGTCACATGTGCCAATTGGCACAGTGAAATGAAGTCACCATACAGCCAAAAATAAAGAACACAACACAGAGTAGACAGAAATTCAACATAAAACATCCCCTCACAGCAGGATCAAAATGTCCCACCGTGAGGGAAGGCATCAAAGTCAGTCTCTTCCCGATTCTTCCTGATGCTCCCCAATGTTCACCCGCGGTCAGGACCTCCCCGAGCCCTCCGCTGTCGCCGCTACGGGCGGCCCGATGTTCAGGCCCGCTCCCCGGGGTGATGTAAGTCCGATGTCAGGGCTGGGGGATGTCCTCAGCGGCCTGGACCCCGAGTCGGCCCCCGATGGGAGGGGCGCGCAGGCGGGCGAGTTCAGCTGTGGGAGGCGCGGCGCGTTTGTAGTTGGAGGGGGGATGTGCAGGAGAGCCAGGCTGCCAAATGAAGAGAGAGAGAGAAGCGGCCTGAATTGGTCAGCATGTGGGATTGTGACGTCAGCAGCTCGTGAGTCCCATTTAGGTTTTTAAAATGAGTGAGTTTGGGGGAGGGGGAAGGATTTTATTTTAAAATGTGTACATAACAATGTCTAAATGTAATGAGGAGTGCATTAGTGAATGTAAAAGTGTAATGTCTAGCAAAATGAAAAAAATCTCGGTGTTTGAGCGTGTGGTTTTGGCAGACCAAGGAATCGAACGCCAAACATCTGACACAAATAAACGCACATAGTTATAGTGAAATGGAAAAGAGATAGTATTAACAGACCAGAAATACAGTGAATGTATGGGAAAGTATTAGTACATGAATGGTAACCTGCTTTGTCCCAAGTTTTTCAGGAATTATAGGTGATAGGTTTGACTATGGAAAGGGATGGGAGAATGAGCAACAACACAGATAGAGGGAATTCACGCCCACGTAAACTCGGGAGGTGAAGACTCATCAGACGGAAATTGTGAAGCTACACCCACGAAAACTCGGGAAGCTTGATAAGATTCTGGGAAGAAACATCATCGTCTTGTTGTTGTTAGCGGAGCATGTAATAGACACACATATGTATATCTGGTTATCTGATTATCTGATTATTTGGTTCTAATAAATGATGGTTTATCATATATGATAAAAGGAAGGAATGTTCATTCTGGCCAAATTGGAGATGCCAGGACACTGAAATTGAGTAAAGGCTTCTGGGCTGCTAGGCCATTTGGTCAATTTAAATGTGCCTTCTGCAGAAATGGGACAAGCTGCAGAATGGTGCCAGTTTGTCTAGAGCCTAGATAAGGGCTGCAGGAAGAGAATGGAACATTTGCAAATTCTGACATTTTTGGTTTAAATTGCATGGAATGGATTGGGTGAATGCAAACCAGACATATACATTGTAAATATTGTTGCCAAACCTTTCTTTGCTAGATGTTGATTGGGTTAAGTGTTGGGCCTTGTCTGGGTTTCTTGAATACGTAGGCACATGTTGCATAATTCATCTCTGTGAAGTTGCATCTCGAAACGTTGTCAGATACATTGTATTAGACACTGTATTATTGGGTTAGGGAAATGTCTATCATGTACTGTGTTAATTGATATCTGTTATTGGACTGTATAGAGACCACTCCCGTGTGGTTAGGCCCCTCAAGGTTCGGGGACCTATAAAAGGCATCTCCCATGAGGTCCTGTGTCGATCTTCTGGGAGAACGCTTAGGACTGCGTGACCTTCTGGAGTGTCTCTGCTTGGACGAGGCTAGGAGGGCTTGACCGGGCAGATACGAGGATCAAACCAACAGTGGTTAGGTATAGTAGTGGGAACTGTTATTGTGATTTTTCAAAAATGAAGTTTAGATGTGCAACTGCTTGACTCAGTATTTTAATGACTGAAACTAGACTGGGGGGAAGCTTAGAACGAGCTATTTACATTGGGAGCTCGTCCGGGATCTCAACGGACCCCCAAACACAAGTTTGCGATCAAGAGTGTTGAGCTGTTTCGATCGCGAGTGCAGAAATGATCGCTATCCACGGGTTTGTGGATAGCACTCTTTTGGGTTAGGGGCCCATAAAACAGGGCGAGGAGCGGCCCAAAAACTTGGTCATAGTTGGCAGGCTGCAGCTGCTTAACGAGAACCTGACGGGCTTCCAGTGCGAGAGGTGGCCCACTGTCCCAGATTTGGTATCCAATTGGTGGGGTATTGAAATACAAGTCTGGCTTACATGCTAAGCGGTGAAGCATTTGACTTGTCATTGCTGGGGGCGCTAATTGGAAAGGTACGTTCCGAAAATCGGCATCGATTGCCAGCACGAAGAGGCTAGGTGCTGAACCCCCGGTGCCAAGCAGAGAGGGGTGTCTGTGTGAAGATTTCTGTGTCCCTCCCTGAAGTGATGGATGAGGAATGTCGTAAAGGCATTGGGCTCGGTGGCTAGAGTATAGATTGGCTGAGAATACTCTAGTCCTTTTGAGATTTCATTGGGCAATTTAATTTGAATTCGAGACCCCACATATGTGGTGCGATACGCACCAATAGTAGTTGGCCCAGGAACGAGTCTAGATTTGCAGAATCAAATTTCCAAATACAGAATATTACATTGAAGTTCTGCCCATACGGGAGAATTTGAATTCTGTGTAGATAGAACTTCGGAGTTTGTGCATGTTTGAGATCAATTCCGAAAAGCGGCTGATCAACAGTGAATAGTAACCCTCTGATCGATTGTTGATTAGTACCTGTTTGCGAAGAGTAACTGAGAGACGGGAACCTGGTTTACTTGGTGAAAAGTACCCGGATGCGAGAAGTACCCCTAATTCTGTAGAATGTAGAGAGGAGGGATAGAGGTCCCCCTATAAAAGTTCAGTCTTAGCAGGGGAAAGTAACATTTAGGAGGAAAAGTTGTCCATTTAAGAATTAGTACTCCTCAGCAAAGAGTACCCTAGGAAGGGGGAAAATCTTCGCTATCAGAGGCAGGCTGATTGATAACAGCGTGACGCGGCATTGAGATCTGGTGTTTGTAAACTGTGCGCTAGCGTGTTAAATTATTATTGTAAATTGTAGAAATCCAGTATAATCTTTTTTAGCATCGTTATTGGATCCGGATTGTATAAATATTTTGTGTATTTTTAAAGATTTAGAGTGTATTAAGATTTAGAAAGTTAAGATTTAGATTGTGTTAAGTTCGTCGACCACTGCTTGTATTGTCTGTGTGAGTGCTTAAGGATTTGGGTGTTAGATATTTGAAGTAAAAGTGTGTTTTAATAGTAAGATTAAACGAGAACTTACCAAGTTTGAAGGTTGATCTGTATTTTACGAGGAGTCGCGGTGAGGGATTTCGTGAAGACCCCACCAGCACGCCTGCGCGGCATCCTTCAAAGCAGCGGTGTGGAATCACAGAACCAACCATGACTAAAAATAGTAAGATGAAAACCGTAGAACTACCTGATTGACCTTATGATAGAGGGTGGGAGCGGTGGGCACGAAATCCCTCACCGCGACTCCTCGTAAAATACAGATCAACCTTCAAACTTGGTAAGTTCTCGTTTAATCTTACTATTTTACTTCGGAGTCACGTGAGTGACTTCGTGAAGATTTCAAAGCTCTGTGATTTCACGCCCTGAACAACGTCCATGCTTATCACACTGCCGCCATTCTGATGGAGGAAGACTGTTAATGGAGTTCAGTTGACACTGGCTGAAAAATCAACACAATTTATTAATCAAATAAACAACAAACCCCTAATTCGGGGACAAATATTTACTGAGCAATTCCCAGGATAGCTTCTGCGAATGTCGCAGGGGCGGCCAGAGGTTTGTTATAGAACTGCTGAAACGTTTTCTCACTGGCCCAGCCCGCAGTGGCGAGAATGTGGTCCATGGGCACCTCCATGGCTCTCGCTGCTGATGTGGATGCAGCTCTGGTGGAATGAGGCTTAAAAATGTCAGTAGCGACCCCTGCTGCATCCAACACTATCCTGAGCCACCTGGCGATAGTCTGTGTAGTCACTCGACGATGCGGAGGTTTATGGCTGATGAGGAGTCCCTGTTGCTTCATCCTGATAACACCAGTAACTCGGATGTAGTGGTGGAGATGGGTGACTATACAGAGTGTGGCATCCACAGGGTATGCCCGAAATTCCAGCTGCAGCCCATGCGCCCCTGGCCTGTGCTGTTTTAATAATTCTTTAACAAAAAAATTTATTTGACCAGGTGTGGCCACCATGCTGTCCAGACGCAGTTTTTGTAACGTCTGGCCTCATTGGGCTGTCGTCAGTGCCATGAGCATCACCACCTTAAGGGTGAGCTGTTTCAATGGTAGCTCATCTATTGGAGCCCAGCTCCTCAGTAGGGTCAGCACGATCCCCACATCCCACGTTACTGTATATCTGGGTCGTGGAGGGTTGGTATTGAATACTCCCCTCATTAATTTAGACACCAGGTGGTGGGAGCCGATACCTATATCCAGGTATGAAGACAGCGCACTCCTGGTGCTGTTGATGGCACTGTGGCTGAGGCCAGCATCAAAATGGAGGCCCGCGAGGAACTCCAACACATCCGGTATTGTTGCCGAGTTGGAGGACTTGTTGTTCCGGGCACAGAAATCCTCCCACTTTCTGATTTGAGTGAGGTATTGTTTCCGGGTGGATTCCCGGCATGATGCTGCAATAAGGTTCATGGCTCTTGACGAGATGCCTGCCCGGATGAGCGGTCTTTTCAGAACCTGCAAGCCAACAAGTTTAAATGACCATGGCAAGGATGACTGATCCCCGTAATAGGGTGAGTAATTAATTTGGGGTGTTTTCCCAATCGCCATCCATGGTTGTTTTAAAATTTTTTCAACCATCGGGTACCATGGTTGTGTAGGCTAGTCGGGAATAATCAATATACCAGTTGCAGAATCCAGTTTAATTTTCTGCAGTACCCGACTGATGAGGCAGAATGGGGGAAATGCGTAGCAAAACCATTTCCCCCAATGGATCGAAAACACATCCATCGCTATTGCCCCAGGGTCTGGTTCCCATGACACATACGTTGGTATCTGATGGTTCAACCTGGACGCAAAATAGGTCAATATCTGGTGTCCCAAAATGAGCTATAATATCTCCAAAAATTTGGGGATTTAACATCCACTCGATGTTGTCATTAAAGACTCGTGACCTGGTGTCTGCCACTGTATTAAGCTTCCCAGGCAAATAGGTCGCAGTAATCCAAATGTTTCTTTCAATGCACCAGTGCCAAATTGTATTAGCCAATTCATCACAAGATAGCGACCTGATACCACCCATATGATTAATGTAAGCCACCACTGTAGTATTATCTATTTGAAGGCGGACATGTAAATCCTGTGAATTAGTACAGTAAGCCCGCAGTCCATGAAATGCGCCCAACATTTCTATATAATTTATCCCATGTGCCTCCAGAAATGTAGCCTCATGAGAATTCCATCTGCCACCACAACTGGACATCGTATCAGTTGCTCCCCAACCTTGTGCGCTTGCGTCAGTTTGTAACACAACATCAGGGTTGCCCACTATGATAGGTCTTAGACATTCTTTAATATTGTCAACCCACCATTGTAGCTCATTTCTGGCTTCTGATGGTAACCGAATTGGCCGATCAAAGTGACCAGCATTTGTTTTTAACGCTGAGATTTTTGATCTTTGTAAATTTCGGTAGTGTAGCGGTCCGAATCGTGCAGCTGGGAATGCAGCTACTAATTTCCCTATAACTTTTGCCGTTTGCCGAATAGTCGGTACCCTGGCGCAAGCAAGATTGTGGCACTCTTCTATAATAGTAGTAGCTTTATTAGTTGGGATGGTAATCTTCATTAAATTAGTGTCTAGGGTGAACCCCAAATAATCCATAACCCGTACCGGGTGCAATTTTGATTTATCTGGATGAATTACAAATCCCAGCTTCTCAAACAAATCCTTGGTTGCAGCCACTCCTTGAATTGCCAATTGTAGGGTTGGACCCACTATAAGGATATCATCCAAATATGCCATTATTATACAATTTTGTTGTCGGAGAGGAGCCAATGTAGGTTTTACCAGTTTGGTAAACAGCCTAGGAGCTGTGGTAATTCCATTGGGCAATGCTTTATACTCCCATAACTGACCCTTCCAGACAAACTTCAAAAATTTCCTATAAGCCTCTGCAATGGGTACCGTATAATATGCATCTTTCAAATCGATGCATGCCATAAAGTACCCTGGGTAAAGCATCTGCTTAGCTGTTTCAAATGTATCCATTTTGAAATGGGTGTATTGTACAAAATTGTTCAATTCAGTTAAGTCTATTATAATCCGACATCCCCCATCTTTCTTAATCCTAGTGAATATATTAGACACAAACTCAATTGGTTCATGCTTAGTTTTGACAATTACCCCTTTTTCTTCTAACCGTATAATTTCAGCTTGTCCTGCCTCCATCTCTTTTTGGGATAGAGTAAATTTTCTACGAGGCGAATGCTGCGTAGGGGGATTTATACCTTCAATGAATTCTATAACATATCCTTGAACACTTTGTAAAATAAACTCATCCGTGGTGACAGTTTTCCAAATGTCCCAAAAACGCCCGCAAAACCGCCCACCTATTCGTGCAGGAGGAGATGCTACGGCGTGAGAAGAACCAGACCCCCTTACCTCCAAGGTTAACGGCGGTTCCGTACATATTGTGTTTTGAGTGGGCGTTGTGGAGGTTGACGAGCCGGAGGCCGCATTTTCCATGCAGGCCTTTGTTGGCCTTGCCCTAAAAAAGGTCGTGGCACTTGTTGGTATGGAGGTGGGTTGGATCTCTGTACCCTTTCCGGCGGCCGATTTCTCCACGAGGAAGTAGGCTGTTGCCGGTAATATGGGTGAGGCCTGGTCTGTTGAGGCTTCATGAGGCCGACTGTTTTGGCCTCCTCATCCAGTTCCTTCACCTGTTTGGCTAGGTCTCCGAACAACTGATGCTGCGGTGGAGCGGTTGATGGTCGGCACAACCCCGCGAATTTAGGGTTGAGTGTGGGCTTAATGGAGCTCTTACGCAGGCAATCTATTTCGTATAGGGCGTTGCATAATAGTGCCAGTGCGTCTTGCTGATCGCTCGACACATTATCCCCATCCAGGGTTCTTGCAAACGCCGTGATGCCCGTGGAGAGAACTTTTAATATTCAATGGAGGCGGACATCCTGCGTCTTGGTGGCCGTGCTCAAGTGTCCCCAGATCTGGGCGTTAACCAAGGGCACACTGAGGTTGACGCAGTTTTCGGGCTGTTTTATTTTCTCCAATGTATCATTGAGAACCTGACTCTGGAGTTGATGTGTAGTCAGGTAATCAATGGTGCCCGCCAATTTGTGGTGCAGAGGTTCACCTGTCTGGGTGGTAGCGGCAAACTTACTCACCACTTTCAGCATATCCTCCTCATGCTCTGGCTCAGCGGTGACTGGCTGCCCCGGGTCATCTTCGAACACAGCAGCTGGGAAATCCCTCATGCTTCCTGCTGGAGACGACGAGATGCTGAGTGGAGTCCTCGCACGGCTGGTAGATGCCCGCGAGTCCCGTTCTTCTCGTTCCCGGTCCCGCTGGAGCAGTTGCTCCACTAAGAGCTCCAACCGCTCAATGCGACCGTCCCTGCTATCTGCAGCGGACAAGCCGACTTCCCCAGGCCCTGCGAATTAACTGGGGCTTCCACCATCGGACCTCACCCCCTTAGAGTGCTGTCTAGGGTCCAATGGCAGGTCGTCGTGACCTACAGCCCAAGTAGGATCATACGACTCCCGCACGGACTCTCCGCTAGTCTGTCTTCTCCCAGACTGTGGCGGCCCACCTGGCTGATAAGAAGGCAGGTGAGTTGAATCGGCGCCGGCCCCCGGAACTTGGCTCCCCGGAGTCCGTGCAGGCTTACCTCCACACTTGCCCATTATTTGGCGTGGAGGCGCATGGTCGGCCGGTCCCAGAGCTGAGCTGACCGACCGCTTCCTGCTGCCACCTCCGCCCTTGACCGCAGCCTGACGGTGTGTGTTGTCGGCGGTATCTGCTCCAGCAGGCCTACACAACGCAGCAGTGTTATGCCCGGGCTGCACGATGGCAGATATCCCCGGCTGTGGTACGTATCTGCACTTTGCAGGCCTACCCTGTCGTGCGGCTGTCTCCCGGCCCAGCCCCCTCGGGTCTACTGGAGCTCGGGGAGAGGTGGCTTGTAACAAGCGAGACCCCTTGCCACGTACCTGCTTTCCCCCTCTTTTCTTGGGGGAATGGGGCTCGAAGTCTGGATCTGATATCTCCAGCTCCGGTGCGGTAAACCATTCCGGTGAGTCGGCCCCTGAATCAGCGGGAGCACCCGACTTCCGCATTCCTGCCCCCACACGCCTCGAAACTGCTGGTGTTGCTTGCAGCTCCGGAGACAAGGGCCGTTGGCTGGTCGAAGCTCGACTTTTCGACAGCGCCTTTCTCTTGTTCTTGTCCATCCTGTAGGATAAAAAACATACTCACCTACCGGCCTTTTATGAAGGAGCCCGAGGAGTGAGCGCACTCCCCCCCCCCAGCTGCCGCTGCAAATGCGCGCGACGATATGCCGCGCAGGCGTGCTGGCGGGGTCTTCACGAAGTCACTCACGTGACTCCGAAGTAAAATTAAATATTTGTATTTGTTTAAATCAGGATTGTAGTATTGTTGGAATCTGATTCGTGCTGGTTCGTATTCTTTCGATCGCTGTGTTGGGGGAGGAGTCCATCTGTTGACCGAGTACGCCACGAGGAGATTTATTAGAGTGTGTGATTTATAATAAATGAATGATTGTGGTTTATGTAGGAGTGTGGTTGTGCCTGATAATAATAAGCAGTGCGATCTCCTGTTTGTGGACTGTGTTACTTGCGTGTCTAAAGTTCATTTTCAGGTTCATTTTCGATTACGGATTATACGAGTTGCTGGAATGTGTTTGATTGTTCACTGGAGTACTCTGGTCTTTGAATGGAACTTGGAAACTTGGATTATTTGGTTATAATAAATGATGGTTTATCATATATGATAAAAGGAAGTGGTTAGGTATAGCAGTGGGAACTGATTGTGGAAATTGTAAGGTTGAAAGGGTGGGGAGAAAGGAGAAGAATTTGAATAGGAGAGTAGGATTGGTGGAGCAAAGGAATAAAGAATTGCGAGGCTGCAAACGCTTTGGGGCCACTAGCCACTGTTCAGGAGCGAGCTTGATAATTTAGGGATTAAAAGGAAGGAGTGGAGGATTTAGGAATTCTGTTTCGGTTGTTCAGAAGCATGGGGAATAGCATAGATCGAGCTATGACAGAAGAGGAAAGGAGCCCATTGCATATAATCTTTAACAACTCCTGCAAATTCTACATCTGAGCAGATTCTACCGATAGCAGATACTGGGGTGCCAGATTCTTTGACCCTATCCACTCCACCATTAATAGATCATCCAGTAGCTTATGGCACCCAGAGTAGAATGAAGAGGTCAGCTCCAGCGTTTAAAGGAAAGGAAGGTATGTTAGATATAGTTCAACAGCCAGAGTATTTCTGTGAGCCACAACCTAGACAGATTACACGAGTAGTAAGAAAGAGGAACGATTTATTTGGACGGTATCGGGAAACCCCTAGCGAAAGGGAAGATTCATCTGAGGGTGAGCCAGTGATTGAAGATACCAAGATAGATTTTGATGTAACTGAAAATTTACAAATTAAACAGATATCCCATAGACAGTTCCCAGTAAGGGAAGGGCTGTGTATGGCGGATTCGACCAGCACAGTAAGTATGAATAATCCCCGTGCCACAGACGTCCATACTCTGTGGAAGCCCCATGAAATAATGGCAGTACTAAACAGAATCGCTGATAGGAAGAAGTCACCTGCTGCTTTTATAGATTATTTAAGAACCACAATGTGTGCATAGCATGCAGATTCCCGGGATTTGTGGGAGATCGTACAACAGATAATTACTCCAGCTGAAAATACCCATTTTCTAGTAGCCCTAGGACACCCAATTTATGAAGCCTTGGCAAACATAGTAGTGGATGACAGTGCAAGAGAAGAGGCTGTTTTAACGGCCCATGCAAACACGTTTCAGAAACCAAGTGATTTAAAACGAATTCTAGAATTAAAAGCAGAAAAGGGTGAGGGAGCAGACAAATTTTTAGACCGTTTTTCAAAATTATATATGGCCCAATCAGGTGCCTTAGACTATCAGAAAGGAACAAGTTCCCAGCAGTATTGTGCTTTCTTATTGAATTGTCTCCCCACTAAAGTAAAGGACTCAATTAAGACTGATAACAGGGACTGGTCTGAGAACCGAGCCAGTCAAATGGCCAGAGCTGTGGGGCACTATTGGAAGGAGGATAGGAAACAGGAAAATTATCCTGTAACTAGAAGAGAAATTGAATATATAGCTAAGAAAGAAGTGCCAAAATCTAACTCTGAACCATGGACCCCCAGAGTACCAGTAAATTACGGATTGGGAGACATTAGGGTTCCAGACTACTCAGATTATTATTACAATTACACTCCCAATTTAGAACCCATTCCACTGAAACTAAGGGGTAGAATAAAGCCAACCATATTGCCTAATCAATGCTACACTTGTGGGGGAATGGGACACTGGAGTCAAGCCTGTCCAACAACGGAGCAAGTGAGAGAGAGGGGTCAAAGAAGGGATTGCCAGGATTATAAAGAAATTAAAGATCATAGAGAATATAGAAATATCCGAGATCCCAGGAATTATGGGAGATCCTTCAATTCAAGAGACTACTGGGACCCGAGAGAACAGAGAGAGAGAGAGAGATGGCCCAAATGTCAGGAACGAAGAAGTCACACACCGTTCACTCAAGCCAACCCATTTTCTCAGTCCTGATTTTAACCCGTCCAGGAATTGTGGACGTGGAGACATGACTCCTACTCTAGAACCCCCTCAAGTAATTTACCAGAATGAACAAATTGGATGTACTATCGTAGTAAAAACTGAAGATCACATAAAACAAAATTGTAAACAATCTTATGACTGCCCAAGAAAACCCCTTAGAGCAAAGAACATTGTAAATCAAGGAGTTTGGCACATCTGTACACAATTAGGTCATTGGAGCAAGGACTGCCCAACGAGAAGACAGAATATAGCTGAACGGTAGAGAAATCAAGGGGCAATAAAGAAAGTGAGAAAAGGAATCCAGTAGCTGGTGTCAGAAGGAATGGGAACTAAGGAGAACTGAAATGGCACGAGGGAGAGAAGAAACAAGCTTATTGTGCAGGAGATACGGGAGTGGGGAAAGGAGCTATTGTACTAATTTGTTACTAAGTTTGTGCCTGCCGGACAGTATAATTGACAACATACTATCTGGGGAGTGAGATAAAGAATATACAGATCCCCTGAGAACGGGCAGATAATTACATCTCAGGTAATGTTGCTCCCCAGAAACAGAGACCAACAATAAGGAGGAAATGATACTGTCCTGTCCTTTTAAAACACATCTGGGAAGGCCAACAGAAAAGGCTGCTCCTCAGTATCCCTACTCCTTTGAAACTAACATCGAGGAAAAAGAAGAAGATACGTACCCTAGTGCCCAACTTTAATTTTTAAGGAAAGGAAAGTAAAACCATCCAATCTTTCCTAAGAAAAGACAAAGACAACCTATGACAACTATTGGGGCGAGCTCTACTTTGAAGAACTGAATTTGAATATGAGAATAGACATTTCTCTGTGGTTTGGAGCAAAACTGCGCCTAAATTATGATTATTAGAAATAAATTGATAACATTTTGAATACGGCCTCTAAATTATATGGTAATGAATTGGAGGAACTTTAAAGTTTGAGATTTGGAACCGACTTGTGAGATTTGGCTTAGGAATATTTAAAGTTTGATTATTAATTGGGTATTGTTATTGTCTCATCCCCAGACAGATACAAGATACAAGATACATTTATTTGTCACATGTGCCAGATGACACAGTGAAATGTGATTACCATACAGCCATACAACAAAAATAAAGAACACAACACACGATAGAATTCAACATAAAAACATCCCCACACAGCAGAATCAAAGTTTCCCACTGTGAGGGAAGGCACCAAAGTCAGTCCTCTTCCTCTAATGTTTCCCAATGTTCACCAGTGGTCAGGGCCTCCCCGAGCCCTCCGCAGTCGACACTACGGGTGGCCAGATGTTCAGGCCCGCTCACCGGGGTGATGTAAGTCCGACGTCGGGGCTGGGTGACCTCCTCAGCGGCCTGGACATCAGAGTCTGCCACCTCCTACCGATGTCCTCGGCTCACAAAGTCTTCTGGCCGCGCTGGGTGGAGATGCAACACTGGCGGCCCTCGGCAAAGGGCCCCAGGATTCCGCGATGATGATCAGCGCCGCCCGTGTTGGAAGCTCTCCCAAACCTAAGCTCCACGATGTTGGAGCAGCGGCTCAACGCTCCGGAGCTCCAAATGGCGATCCAGGTGGGCATTGCCCGCTCCGCAGACAGGCAGCCAAAGATGGGAAGGATTATTCAAAGAACATCAGCAAAGGATGGAACTTGGGTAGGTCTGGTAACATGGAAATTATTCAGGGAACATGAGAGTTGGAATTGGAAATAGTTAAAAGAGGAACTGTGAACAGCAAGGCTTCCCTTTAAGAGACCAGACTAGGAAATGACTCAGTATTTAGGAAACTAGTTGTAAGAGAGAACCCCTGTGGACCGAGAGCTGAGCCAACATACTAATGGCCCTGTCTCACGGTGCGAGTTGACCCACGAGGTACCCGAGTGAAAGAGTCGTGGTTGGGTACGAGACTTCAAGTTTATGATCAAGTGTTTAACCGAGTTCCCACGGGTATGTCATTGCTGCGATGTTCCAACTTCCTCTCCCGAGTTACCAAGTTGCTCTCCCGTTACTCTTGAGCCAACCGTGAATGAAGGTATGTTTTAAATAAAGCAACAATGTTAAAGAAGACATCTCCATCCTGTGGCTTTGAGTTACAGCGTGGCCGCATCTATTGATATGACCTACAAAGGGAAAATGCGCACCCTCCAGTAACCAATAACGTGGTAAGTGCATTTCTTGGTGCTTTATGTTTTTAAATACTGTATTTCCCGGGGTGGGGGGAGAGCTCAGTTCACAGTGTTTGGGGAGTCTGGCGTTGTGAAGGAGGGGATTGGGGTCAGTAACCCACTTGCCACGCTCCAGTCTGAGTGAAGGTAGATGGAACTAGGTGACAGTAAGTGTTCAGCACAGAGTAAAAGGGCCGAGATGGCCTGTTTCTGTGCTGTAATTGCTATATGGTTTTATTGTGGCCGGGGAGTGAATTAGCTTGGGTGGCTGCCGTAGCACACCGGGCACGGACAGCAGAATTGGCCGCCACTTCCGAGGAAGGAAGCAGCTCAGGTGACTGACTTTGAGCAGCCGCCGGGACCGACAGCAGAACCGCCTTCCACTTCAGCCCCTTCTGCTGGTTGGACCCCACTCACCTCTGGCAGTGCTCTCCGTATGAACATCTCTCACCTGCCGCTCGCCGGCCGGCTTCCCACAAATCTTTAAATTCCAACAGCGCGTTCACGGGACCAGTTGAGGTTACTTGGCTGTGGGAATTTAAGGATTTGGGGGACGCGGTTGACATGAGCGAAGCCGGCGAGCGGCAGGTGAGAGATGTTCAGACGAAGAGCACTGCCAGAGGTGAGCGGGCCGGCAGAAGGCACTTGAAGTGGCAGCCGGTTCTGCTGTCGGGTGCCGGCGGCCGCTCGCACACAAACTGCTTCTATCCCCGGAAGTAGCGGCCAGCACTGCTGTCCGTGCCCGGTGCGCTGCGGCAGCGGTGAGTGAGTCTGCCTGCCCTACCTACCCCAAGATCAAAAAGATGTTGACATTTCCACTATATATGCTATTTAATTCCTCCATCAGAACCGATGCGTTCAGTGGAGATTTTCTTGACGGAGGATGATATTGAGAAATAAAGTGGCGGGAGAGGCTCCAAACAAAAATAACTAAACTAATTCTCGTTTAAAAATAGAATATGTCTGTTAAAAAAAACCCCAGAGGAAATTAATTGTTTCTACTGAAGAGCGGAGTCATTCCATTATGAATCATTGATTCTCAATGTATTATTATAAATTAGATAATTTGAAATGCTGCAGTTTTGAATGGTAAAGCCGGGCTTTTGCATCATTTCTAAAATCTAGGAGATGATTTTATGCAAATATCGGACCTATTTATTTTCTCGTTCTCACTTTTAGGTTTCGATGCGTTTATTTTGTCACCCAAGTAAATAGATACAGGTTATAAATATTTTTAAATATTGTACAAACACAATGGGTGGCGTTTCGGGTAAGTCTGAAGAAGGGTCTCGACTGCATTCCTTCTCTCCAGAGATGCTGCCTGGTCCGCTGAGCTCCAGCATTTTGTGTCTATCTTTGGTTCAGTCTTTACTCGAGCGAACGAACAGATTATAAGAAAGTTCCCACGGTAGACTCACGAGTCACTAAGGTAAACGCACGGGCCACTACGTTATTACAACGAGTTTAAATGTTTCCATTTTTAACTTGAACAGTTAATTTGACTCGTGGAAAAAATCAAACATGTTTGATTTTTTTCACAATTTAACAAGTTTTCCGGGTACCTGCCATTAGCGCCACGAGTTGATAAGTTGCTCGTGCGAGTTCCGGCGTTCCCGCTACGTGATCACCACGAGTGAAAACTCGGGGTCACTCGTGGGCCAACTCACACCGTGAGACAGGGGTTTAAGGAAGAAGTACTGGAGGAGAAGTGTATTGAATTAGAAGGAGAAACTTAAATGGGTGCAGAGATATCAGAGGTCGATGTATTTGACCGGTGGATCTAAA
Source organism: Okamejei kenojei (assembly GCA_035221665.1). NCBI lineage: Eukaryota > Metazoa > Chordata > Chondrichthyes > Rajiformes > Rajidae > Okamejei > Okamejei kenojei. The sequence continues at coordinate 14,002,053 of CM069149.1, read as the reverse complement.
TTGTTTATCCCTTGATAGTAAAGTGGCTTCCATGATCAAGGTAGAAAGAAATTGTCCCTAGATTTGGCATTCTTAATTGGCAACATATGGAAATTGATTAAATTTGAACAGCTGGGAATTCCGCGGTAATTGGAATGGAATTGTGTTATCGACCACAAAGCTGTGGAATGAGAAGGGTGAGACGAACCCTGAAGTTCAAAATATTAAATTGAAGGCTGAGACTGAATTTGGTTGAATTGGAACATTTTTCATGATTTGCTCTAAATAAGAGTCACGCCTGCAGGAAAATCTGGACTGAACCCAGCTGAAATTTATATGAGAAACCATCATTAGATATGCATAAAGGAACATTGTGTGAATACAGAGCAGGCTGATTAGTGTTGATCCTAGGATAGTAAAGAGTATATTATAGATCAGAATAGTAATAGGAATACAGTGATAGAGCAGAATATAGTGGAGATAGTTATAGTCAAATGGAAAAGGGATAGTATTAACAGAACAGAAACAGGAAAGTGTTATAGGTTATAGGTTTGACTATGGAAAGGGATGGAAGAATGGGCAACAACACAGATGGAAGGAATTCGCGACTACGAAATTCTCTCAATGACAACTTTCATGGGGCTGGGGAGTCTACAACTGACCTTGGCTTGGGAGTAATCAGAGGTAGGATACCAGGTGGTGTGGCTATTCTATGGAACAAGAAGCTTGACTCATCAGTAAATGTGATTCGGCTTGATGTTGACTGGTGCATTGCCATACACTTTACTCACAACAATAAGGAATTTGTTATCCTGAATGTAGACATACCCTATGAATGCCATCAGAATGAGGATGAATATTTAAATAGACTTGCTTTCATGTATTCTTTCATTCAAAATAATAATTATTGTAGTGTATACAGTGGCTTGCAAAAGTATTCATATCCCTTGAACTTTTCCACATTTTGTCACGTTACAACCACAATGTAAATGTATTTTATTGGGATTTTATGTGATAGACCAACACAAAGTGGTGCATAATTGTGAAGTGGAAGGAAAATGATACATGGTTTCCAAATTTTATTACAAATAAAAAACTGAAAAATGTGGCGTGTATAAGTATTCAGCCCCGCTGAGTCAATACTTTGCAGAACCACCTTTCACTGCAATTACAGTTGCACGTCTTTTGGGGTATGTCTCTACCAGCTTTGCACATCTAGAGACTGACATTTTTGCCTATTCTTCTTTGCAAAATAGCTCAAGCTCAGTCAGATTGGATGGAGAGCATCTGTGAACAGCAATTTTCAAGTCTTGCCAGAGATTCTCAATTGGATTTAGGTCTGGACTTTGACTGGGCCATTCTAACACATCAATATGCTTTGATCTAAACCAATCCATTGTAGCTCTGGCTATATGTTTAGGGTCGTTGTCCTGCTGGAAGGTGAACCTCCGCCCCAGTCTCAAGTCTTTTGCAGACCCTAACAGGTTTTCTTCCAAGATTGCCCTGTATTTGGCTCCATCCATCTTCCCATCAACTCTGACCAGCTTCCCTGTCCCTGCTGAAGAAAAGCATCCCCACAGCATGATGCTGCCACCACCATGTTTCACAGTGGGGATGGTGTGTTCAGGGTGATGTGCAGCGTTAGTTTTCCGCCACACATAGCGTTTTGCATTTAGGCCAAAAACTTCCATTTTGGTCTCATCAGACCAGAGCACCTTCCTCTACATGTTTGCTGTGTCCCCCACATGGCTTGCGGCAAAATGCAAATGGGACTTCTTATGGCTTTGTTTCAACAATGGCTTTCTTCTTGCCACTCTTCCATAAAGGCCCGATTTGTGGAGTGCACGACTAATAGTTGTCCTGTGGACAGATTCTCCGATCTGAGCTGTGGATCTCTGCAGCTCCTCCAGAGTTACCATGGGCCTCTTGCCTGCTTCTCTGATCAATTGCCCGGCCTGTCAGTTTAGGTGGACGGCCATGTCTTGGTAGGTTTGCAGTTGTGCCATACGCTTTCCATTTTCGAATGATGGATTGAACAGTGCTCCGTGAGATATTCAAAGCTTGGGATATTTTTTTATAACCTAACCCTGCTTTAAACCTCTCCACAACTTTATCCCTGACCTGTCTGGTGTGTTCCTTGGGCTTCATAATTCTGTTTGTTCACTAATGTTCTCGAACAAACCTCTGAGGCCTTCACAGATCAGCTGTATTTATACTGAGATTAGATTACACACATGTGGACTCTATTTACTAATTAGGTGACTTCTGAAGGCAATTGGTTGCACTGGATTTTATTTAGGGGTATCAGAGTAAATGGGGCTGAATACTTTTGCACGCCACACTTTTCAGTTTTTTATTTGTAAAAAAATTGAAAACCATGTATCATTTTCCTTCCTCTTCACAATAATGTGCCACTTTGTGTTGGTCTATCACATAAAATCCCAATAAAATACATTTACGTTTGTGGTTGTAACGTGACAAAATGTGGAAAAGTTCAAGGGGTATGAATACTTTTGCAAGCCACTGTACTTATATTAGCGAGGCCTGGCACACCACATCATGGCTGGACCACTGTATTAGTACAGCTGATGCACATGCCTCATTGGGGTGTATGAGCATTCTGTATGGGGCAGCAATGACTGATCATATACCTGTTGCTATGACAATAAATGTTGAACACATACCTGTGGTATCCAGAGATAGAAATAGCTTTAAAACAGAAAAACTGGACTGGTGAATGCTTAAAACAGAAGACATCATAGCCTATTATGCCCATACAGATAAATCCTTAAGCAATATTCATCTACCTAAAGATGCAATAATATCTAGTAATGTTAATTGTAAAGATATGAAGCATAGGAGAGATATCTGCTCCATAATGATATAGTAAGTGCCTTATATATAGGCAGTAAGCCCTACTAAAAATAAGACACATAACAACAGACCTGGCTGGATTAAGTATGTAGCTGAGTATCATACTGAAGCCACCAAAGCATGGGCTATGGCAGGTAGACCCAGACACGGGCCTGTGTTTGAGCACAAGAAGCTCACTAATGCAAGGTATAAGTATGCTGTTCGCTTCATCTGTAAAAATGAGCAAGCTATGAGGGCTGATTCATTGGCTAAGAAACTGCTAAGTAACAATGCTACAGATTTTTGGAAGGAAGTGAGAGCTCTTAGCAGTTGCAAAACATCTCTACCATGTACTGTAGATGGAATCTCCGGAACAGCTAATATCGCGGAGTTATGGTGACAATATTATAGCACTTTATTCAACTGTGTCCAAGATGACTTGTATAGGGTGGACAATATTGAGAGTAATGACTCGATGGTGATTATGTCACATGAGGTGTATCATGCCATGAACAAGCTGTCCAACAACAAAGCAAGTGGCTTGGATCATATCTCTGCTGAAAGTATGCGAGTATGAGGATAGCTCCTCTCCTAGCTATTTGTTTTACTGGCTTTATGATTCATGGTTTGTTACCAGACTCAATGTTGTCTGTCCTGTTAGTGCCAGTTATTAAGGACAAAGCGGGTAAAGTAGGCAGTCTAAATAATTACAGGCCCATAGCTTTAGCCAGCATATTGTCAAAAGTCTTAGAAAAGAGTTCTGCTGGATAGAATAATCCATGTTGTTAACTCCACAGATAACCAGTTTGGCTTTAAAGCTAAACATGGCTCTGACTTGTGCATATATACCCTAAAGGAGATTGTAAACAAATATAGAGGCAAAAACTCTTCAATCCTTATGTGCTTTATTGATGCTTCCAAAGCCTTTGACCGTGTTAATCACAGAAAGCTGTTTGGTAAAATGAGTCAAAGAGGGGTGCCTAAATACATTGTTAGAATTCTGGCCTACTGGTATGCCCACCAGACTATGCAAATAAAATGGGGCAATAGGGTCTCAGCCCCATTTGGGGTTAGCAATGGTGTTAGACAAGGGGGAATTTTGTCCTCAGTCCTTTTTAATCTATATATTGATGATCTGTCTAAACAATTGAAAGCCTGTAACACTGGGTGCGTGATTGGTAATATTTTAGTGAACCATATTATGTATGCAGATGATCTTGTGGCCTTTAGTCCATCTAGCGCTGGTCTCCAGCAGCTCCTTACTGCATGTTCCGTGTATGGTGTGGAACATGGCATTAAATATAATGCTAGTAAGAGTGGTGTTATGGTCTGTAGAAACAAAGAGGATAAAAGCCTAAAATATCCTGATTTTTAAATTGTCTGACAACAATCTTAGTGTCTGTAACAAGATAAAAATATCTAGAGCATATTATTACAGAACAAATGACAGATGATGAGGATATTTATAGGCAACGACGCATGCTGTATATACAGGCGAATATCCTCTTGCGTAAATGTGGTGCATGTGCAGATGACGTGAAGATGTCGCTATTTAGAGCATACTGCACACCCCTCTACACTGCGCACCTGTGGTCGAACTATATAAAGACAAGTATGCAGAGTCTAAAGGTGGCATATAACGATGCCATGAGAACACTGCTAAGGCAACCAAGATGGTGTAGTGCCAGTAATATGTTTGTAGCTGCAGGAGTCAGTACTTTAGAAGCTATCCTACGACACCACATGTATAAATTCATTTGCAGGATAAATGACTCTAAAAATGTGCTTATTGTGGCCTTGACAAACATAAGGGTTAGCACTACACGCTACGAATCCAAGCTGTGGAGACACTGGTATTGTTGTCTCGTTGTACGACATTGATCATCTTTTACGCTGGATTTTTAATTTAAGTATTGTGGGTTTTTTATATATATAAATTATGATGTTTTTATGTGATTTACCATGATTTTATATATATTTATGATATTTGATATGCAATGCATTGTTAATGTAATGTTGCCCCTTGTCTGGACCTTGAGTCTGTAATAAAGTTGTTATTATTATTATTATTATTATTATTATAGGTTCGACTATGGAAAGGGATGGAAGAATGGGCAATAACACAGATGGAGGGAAGTCGCGTCTACGAAAACGCAGGAGGTGAAGACCCATCAGATGGAAATTGTGAAGCTACGCCCAGGAAAACGCGAGAAGCTTGATAAGATACTGGGAAGAAACATCATCATCTTGTTGTTGTTAATAGATGGAGAATGTAATAGACATACATATGTATATCTGGTTATCCGATTATCTGATTATTTGGTTATAATAAATGATGGTTTATCATATATGATAAAAGGAAGGAATGTTCATTCTGGCCAAATTGGAGATGCCAGGACACTAAAATTGAGTAAAGGCTTCTGGGCTGCTAGGCCATTTGGTCAATTTAAATGTGCCTTCTGCTGAAATGGGACAAGCTGCAGAATGGTGCCAGTTTGTCTAGACGCTAGATAAGAGCTGTAGGAAGAGAATGGAACATCTGCAGATTCTGACAATTAGCTGTAAATTGCATGGAATGGATTGGGTGAATGCAAACCAGACACATTTATTGTAAATATCGTTGCAAAGCCTTACTTTGCTAAATGTTGTTTGGGTTAAGTGTTAAGCCTTGTCTGGGTTTCCTGAATATCTAGGCACATGTTGCATAATTCATCTCTGTTAAGTTGCATCTAGAAACATAGTCAGATACATTGTATTAGTCACTGTATTATTGGGTTAGGGAAATGTGTGTCATGTACTGTGTTAATTGATATCTGTTATTGGACTGTATAGAGACTACCACCATGTGGTTCAGCCCCTCAAGGTTCGGGGACCTATAAAAGGCCGCTCCCATGAGGTCCTGTGTCAATCTTCTGGGAGAGCACTTAGGACTGCATGACCTATTGGAGTGTCTCTGCTTGAACAGGCTAGGAGGGCTTGGCCAGGCAGATACGAGGATCGAACCCGCGGTGGTTAGGTATAGTAGTGGGAACTGTTTTTGTGTTTTTCCAAAATAAAGTTTAGATACGCAAGTGCTTGACTCAGTACTTTCTTGACTGAAACTAGACTGGGGGAAAGCTTAGAACGAGCTATTTACACTTGAACATTAAAATAATCTGGAAATGTTTCGTTGGATGATGGTAAATTTCTAATCTCACTACGCTAACAAAATGCTCAAAACTACACAGGGTAAATAATGGAGCAATGAGTGACTCCAGGGAGAATTATACCAGAGGCGGTAAAACATTATATCATGGAAATTAAACCATTGATTCCAGCTACTGAACATATTTACTGTAAGTCATGGATATATTGTCTTTGTGTCATACAGTGCAGAAACAGGCCCTTCAGTCCAATTTGTCCTTACTGACCAGGATGCCCCATCTAAACTTGTCCAATTAGTCTGCATTTGGGCCATATCCCTCTAAACCTTTCCTATCCATGTACTTGTCTAAGTGTATTTTAAATGTTCTTATTGTACTTGCTGCAACTACCTCCACTGGCAGCACATTCCATATACACACCTCCCTTTCAGTGAAAAAGTTGCCCCTCAGGTTCCTATTACATCTTTCCTTGCTCACCTTAAACCTATGTCCTCTGGTTCATGATCCATGATCTGGTAAAACACTCTATGTATTCACCCTGTCAATTCCCCTCATGATTTTATAGCTCCATACTGACCCTATTGCTGGGAAATTACTTGAGGCATTCCCCCTTCACTTTTAACCATAAAGATAGTGCAACAGACCTGTGCAAGAACCTGCCCAAAGAACCTCATGGCACATATTTGTTGTTGGAATCACAAAATCACCTGCAAAGAGGTAGGGCGAAATGTCCATTTTTATCCAGAATTGGAATGTTCAGAAATACTTATGCTTTGGATTCTAGCTCACTGGGTACTGTTTACCACAGCGCCTTTAAACTTACCAGGACTGCTTTCTGTGCTCCCTTCACACTGATTGGTATCCTACATACTGCACTCCCTGTAAACTCACTGGCACCGTGTTACAACACTGCCTTTAATCTCACTGTTCCTGTGTCCCATGCTCCCTTTAAACACCAAGGCTTTTTTTCCTTCCTTCGCTGTAAATTTAACAGGTTCAGTAGTGTTGGAGTAATATCCAATGGTCCAGGAAATCAGCCTGTCTTGTACCACCAAAGTCTAGAGGTGCCAAGTTATTGTTTCACCCTAGTCAATATTAAAATAAATATTTATTAGCATATTATTTTTAGAATGATAACCTTAACCTACTAAACTATTGGTATTCTGAAAGCAAAATGATGCACTTTGATATGCACTCCAATTTCTTCACTTTAAATGGTTACTACTGAATCTTCGTCTATAGAAATGGAATCATCTCCTGGTATGTTAGGGTGGCGCAGTGTTAGGGTTGCTGCCTTACATAGCCAGAGACCCAGGTTCAATCCTGCTCCTGAATAAAGCGTGAATATTGAATTCTCAAATTTTAGGTAACTTCTTCAAACACCTCCCTCCGCCCTCCCCCCTCCCCCTTCTTCTTCCCACTTTCCCCCACCTTCCTCCACTCATAGGGGCGGCATGGTGGCATAGCGGTAGAACTACTGTCTTACAGTGCCAGAGACCCTGGTTCGATCCTGACTACGGATGCTGTCTGAATTGAGTTTGTACATTCTCCCCGTGACCTGCGTAGGTTTTCTCCGAGATCTTCGGTTTCCTCCCACTCTCCAAAGATGTACAGGTTTGTAGATTAATTGGCTTGGTATCAATGTAAAATTGTCCCTAGTGTGTGTAGGGTAGTGGTAGTGTGCGGGGATCGCTGGTTGGTGTGGACTCGTTGGGCCGAATGGCCTGATTCCATGCTTTATCTCTCAACTAAACTAAACTAAAAGCCAGTTAACTAGTTCCTGAGTTTGCACAGATGTAACCCCCTTGTCTCACACTTGTCTCCAGCCAAGAGGCAACCTACCAGGGAACCTCCTTGCCTGAGGCCATCGGTCGTCGGCCCCGATTTGTCCTGCATTTTTTACTTCCGGTTTCCCCCCCACTCACCCTACCACAATTAGTCTGAAGGAGGGTCTCAACCTGAAAAGTCATCTTTCCATTTTCTCCAGAGAAGCTGCCTGACCCGCTGAGTTACTCCAGCATTTTGTGTCTATTTTTAGTTTAGTTTAGTGTTGACATACACTGCAGGAACAACCTCAAACCCTAGCCTTGTATACTCATTGAGTAACGAGACTCAATCAAGTCTTGAGTACTCTCGCATTTACTACAAAGTATTGAGGAGGAAACCTTCCAGTTTCCACGATGCAGTTGAAAAGATAACTGCAGGGAAAAAAAACATTTTCACTAAATGCAAAAAATCAAAGGAACATTGGACCACCAATGCAAGTTAATGGAAGTTTATTTAATATTTTCAAAGTATTTGACATAGATTTAAGATAATGTTGTTGAGTACAATTTGATGTTAGAAAATATGGAAAAGATTAGTTAAACACATTACATTCTGGCCCTAAACTGAGATGAATATCATGCAGAATATTGAGATGTTCACTGTTGACTTTCATATCATCGATTGTGCAAGTTACTCAGGGTTTACTCTCTATTAGGATACTGAGTCGCCTAAATTACATTAATGGAAATGCTGCAATATCTAGCTTACTGTGAATTTGTGTTGAGAAATGCATTCTTTCATCCTCTCTGTGTCCTCCATTTTTTACTTTGATGGCAAAAGACTCTAGGACAAGGATCCTCACTTGCACTCTAAGAAGCGCAGCATGCAAAGTTCTAAAAACTCTCCAACTAAAAATAGAATTAGAGAAACTATACTGTGGAAACAGAAATTATCTTTTGAAATACTGAATAATCCAGGATTCAAGTTAAACCTGTTTCTGTAGAGTTTAGATGTTCTTTACACTAAGATATTGAATTCATTGAACATTTGATATGACACATGCTAATCTATGTAGGACTGTAAGCAGAAGGATTCATATGTTTACTTGAAAAGTTATACTTATGATGAGATGTCAATTCATTAAGAAGACAGAATTCCGCTTAAGTATATAAGGCCTTCGGGATTTTCCAACACGTGCTTGTCTCTTCAAAATGTATGGGTATCTTCTTTTCATTTGATTCTCTTTCTCGTATTTTGAATCTTCATAGTCACCATAATCTTGGTCTGCCTGAAACAACTGCAAAACAAGTCCACATTACTATTACAGTTCTGACAGTATATGACAGGCAAATAGTTAAAAGAATAATTTGTCTAAAGGTATGCGTTAATGAATGTGCTACCCTTAGGATTCAGCATTAGGTAAATACTAATCCGAACTTACAACACAATCCTCACAAAAAAAACGAGTACATCAAAACTATACACAGAAACCGGTTAGCACTGGGCAGTAGATTGGGTCCAAAAATGGCACCTTCAGCAACAGATTGGTTCCAACCAAGATGCAGCACAGAATGCCACAGGAGATTCTTCTTCCCTGTAGCTATCAAACTGTACAACTCCTCCCCCTTCTGTCGTGGGGTAGACAGACTCCCCCCCCCCCCCCCCCCCCCGCCCCCTCCCCAATCTTTACGCATCCTAAATCCTGGACTTTCCACTCAGCACTTTAATTTCCTGTTTTATGTTCCTATCTTGTGTTTTATGACTGTTGTCAGACCAATTTCCCTCCTGGGATGAATAAAGTTTTATTGTAACATATCGTAAAAATCTTTTATGTAATATTGGAACAATATTCTTAGATTCAGATCTGAAAACAGGTATAGCGCTTGCTGTTAAGACTTGGATTGCATGAAGAAATAAAGAAAATGTCAAATTTACCAGCAAAGAGATTTTATTACGTACTGGACCAAGTGGGACCCTTTGGGTCCCTGTCACATGGGAGGCCTGGTCTCTCAATGCCACCCTTTCCCCCAATGCAATATTTGTCCACTCACCCATAGCCCCCACTGGAGGCCTGGTCCCGCAACGCAACCCATTCCCCAACACAATATTCCACCACTCACCCATTCCCCCAATGCAAACCGTTCCCCCAATGCAATATTTGACTACTCAGCCATGACCCCCAACTGTGCAGGCCAGCTCATTTCCCCTTATTCACCCTCCCTCATTGTAAACTTAAAATAAAAATCAATTGTTCTAGCTAAAGGACTCAGTGTACAGGGATAGCAACATTGTGATGTCATAGCTGATACATGCCAGTGTAAATTGGAAAAGATCTTTCTCAAAGTGGGGTTTTGTAAATTTAAAAATGTGATAACATCAATCTGACCGAAACTTGTTGAAAACACACCACAGGATAATTGTGAGTAAGGTGGTGCAAAAATTGTAGCACTATCGTGTACCATTTTGGTGTAATTTCAGGATCTCACTCACTCACTCACTCACTCACTCACTCACCCACTCACTCACTCACTCACTCACTCACAGACAGACATCCAAACAAACAAAATTAGAGTTTTAGTAATATATAGATGGCAGCATTGCCTCATTCTGGAATTATGAATTCAAAACTTGAATTTATAATCAGCTACTCATTAATTTTGACTTTATCATCAGAGGGAATCTTCATCTGTAGAATTGCTGTACATTCACTGCTAGGCTTAATGCTTATCTACAAAGGAATATTCCAAGTCTTAATTGTTTATGTGTTTGCAGGTTAATTAGCTTGGTATAAGTTAAGATTGTCCCTAGTGTGTGTAGGATAGTGTTAACATGCGGGGATCACTGGTTGGTGCAGACTCGGTGAGTTGAAGGGCCTGTTTCCGCACTGTATCTCTAAACTAAACTAAACTAAACTAAATCACATTTACATTGAAACCCAGTACAGGGTTTACTGCCTAAAATGTCTACACATTTCAAAACCTCTATTATATGTATTTAAGAATCTGGGAGAGCTTCCTACGCTTTGACTTACACAAGTGTGGGTGTGGAAAGATCAGAATTTATTGGCCATTCGTACTTGCCACAACAGTGTGTCTGGAAATGCATAAGAACAGGTATTGGTACTGGAAGACATTAGTTCAATTTTTACAACAATTTCAGGTTTTCTGGTCTCCGTAGCTGAGATCAGCATTTGATATGATTCCAGGAGCATTTATTTATGTATATTTAAATACCCTGGTAGTTGAGGTAAGGTTCAAAGGCACAGATTTACTGTTCATTAGGAAATGCTGATCTTCCACTTTCACTCCTGTTCCCATTTCCAACCAGACTCCTACTTTTTCAGACATCTTATATGAACTTTCCTTGGTCAAATTGACCTTTTTATAAGTAAAAGCACTCTTTCTCACATACGGTAACTCATTTGTGGTGTTAATATGCCTATTGTATCTTTCAGTACTGCTAATGAGGGACATGAGAGGAATGTTTTGTTTATGAGCCAAGAGAAGTCTTCCAGTGACAGAATAATCCAGTCCATCATGTTCAAGCCAGAGCTTTAGGTACAAATGGAGGAAAGACTCGCTGGCAAGCTTCTCAATTCCTGCAATAGGGTCATCCAATTTCCTTTCTGCTGCAATTTCTTGTGATGGCGTGAGTACAAATGAAAGATCATGGATCTTTGGTTGCATTTTGATCTCCAATTATCTGACAATGTCTTTTGAAACTTGTCCTCCAGCTTTTCTTAATATTACTTTGAAAAATGCAAATGCATGAAAGTTGACCGAATTATCAAAGGCAAATACCAAGGGGTTCATTTGGATGTGCCCACATTCAGTTTTCAAAATGTCCCAGCAATTTGGTGAGTTGTGATTCTGGCCACAGACATAAAGGTGAATCAGTAGATTTCTCCTTGAAGGAAAGCCTGAGAATTTATTATCTGTAACAATCTGCTTATGTCCTAACACTCAAAGACCCTCTACCATCAATATGGCTCAGATCAACAGTGAGCTGTGTTGGTAGTAAACTACAAGTAGAACTTGATGAATACCTAAACATAAATAACTTTATAATCTTACTTAGAAGGTAGACAAAAATGCTGGAGAAACTCAGCATCTATGGAGTGAAGGAATAGGTGATGTTTTGGGTCGAGACCCTTCTTCAGACTGATCAGTCTGATTAAGACTGATTACAATTTTACTTTGTGATGACGCAACCTGTTTTTCACTGATTGACAATCAATTGACTGCAAATGCTGGAATATGGAGTAAACAAAATGCTGGAGGAACTCAGTGGTCCAAACAGCATCTACAGTATGGAGGTCAAAAGCCTTCATCGAGACTGAGGGGGTAAGGCAGAGATGGTTAGTATAAAAAGGTGATGCGGAGGTGGGCCGAGAGCTGACAAGTGCCAGGTGGATCCAGGTGAGGAGGGGTGGATCGGCAGGTGGAAGCTATTTGGAGTCTTTTTTACCCTTGGAAGTCCATGTTTTGAAGGTGCTCACGCAATGTTGTTAGCTGGAGAGATACCAGATTTTGGCTGAAAGACTACAAAGAAAAGAGTGTTCCAGTCATGTTAGGATGGTGTCTTGGAGAATAGGTTGCTGGTTTTGGTTTTCCCATGTAACTAGTGACTGCATTCTTCAAGGTAGTGCAATTTGCAGGTCTATAGTGTATTTTGATATCTTAGAGCTACTAATGTGTATATTTCTCCTAAAGGGCCTGTCCCACTTGGGCGACCTAATTGGCGAGCTTAGAAGAGTTGGAAAAAATGACATGTTCAAGACATCCTTCGACTATGTAGACAACCTCCTTCGACCATGTTGAAGACCAGCTTCGACTAGCTACAACTAGCTACAACTAACTTCTGGAAAATTGGACACCGAATAGTGGACAGTGAAGACAACCTCCTTTGATTTCCTTCGATCTCACTTCGACTATGATGAAGACTATCTACGACTACCTTCGACTACCTTTGACCACCCTCGATTACGTACGACTAACATGCCGACCTACTACGACTAAACCTACGAGTAGAAAAAGTATCGATTTTTTCCATGGCGACCTTTTATTGCTCGCTGGCATTTTGAAAAAACATATTGAAAAAAACGCTGAGACCGAGCTGAGGCCTCGAGTACGCGGAGACCACTCTCGAGCATGAAGGAGAGTTACGAAGACCTCCTAAGACCTCATGTCGATCATGCTGCGAGTATGAGTCGAGGGCAAACTCGCCAGAACTCGTGGATTAGGTCGCCCAAGTGGAACAAGCCCTTAACATACACCTTGTGTTCAATCCACATTGTAAAGCCTATTCAAAAATGTATATTTTCCACCAAGCTTGCATCCTCATTCTAATTCTCTTGAACTATTGATGGACACTTTCCATTGTAATGAGCCCAGGAATTATTTTCTTTTGGTAAATGGGGTAACTAAATGCAAGATGTTTTTGAGTAGTTTGCCACTGATACCAAATGTAAATGTCATCCAATGTCTACTGGTAATAGTGAAGACATTTTCTTTGCTGTTATTCTTTCTGTGTCAGAACCTACAATACAGAGCACGGGTTTACAATCTGCCATATCAGCCATGGCTCAATAACAATGGTCTGAAGAAAGGTCTCGAACCGAAACGTCACCTATTCCTTTTCTTCATAGGTGCTGTCAGAACCGCTGAGTTACTCGAGCTTTTTGTGTCGATCTGCGATTCCTTCCTCCACATAAGCAAAACTAACACATTGGATATGAGGGGTCATACACTTCAATTCAACTTCAAAGAAGTCAAAGAATTGATTGTAAAATTGTGGTCTTCCAGATTAGGTCTTCTTCTTCTTACATATGGTGATCACAGCCTAAAGTCGCAGGACAACTTGTTCTATTTGATCTTATTTGATTGTGCACGCCGGGTTGATTGCATTAGTCAAAACAGGGCGGACCACGTGAAGGTTGCAATTTTCCACCCCCTAGATTAGGTTTTGAACTGAGATTCAAGCAGTTCTCTAAGGTAGACATAAATAATGCCAGTGCATAGTTTTGAAGGAAACCATGAGAGTTATCCCCAGTACACAAACCAACTTGTATCCTTTATTCAACATCATTAGAACAGATTGTCCGGTTATTGTTTCATAGCTGTGCGCTGGAGCTCAGGGTAAGAAAGTTAGCTGCCACATTTGCTACATTTCAACTGTGATTACTCTTCAAAAAGTACTTCACTGGCAGCTAACATGTTGACATATGCTGAGGTTGTGAAAGACGCCATATATATTTTTTTAAATGTTGGGAAAAATATACAATGCGACAAGACCTTGGAATGAAATTGTGGTTACTTCATTGAAATAAAGGAGTATCTGTGTTACCTATCAGTGCAAACTATCAACTTTATACTTTTATTTGCTGAATGCAGAGAAGAAAATCCATATTATGCAATCATTAATAATACTTCAAAATAAATCACATAGTTCATAATAGATCAACATCAGTCTGATACAGCTGTGAAACAGGTTTGGGAGAAAGAACCAGTGTACATTAAACAATCCAAGTAGTCACGGAAATATTATACAGATGTATTTAATGTTTTCACTACCATAATATTACAGCAACATAATAATAGACACATGCATGATTCTCAATGATGACTAGACAGGGAGAACTGTTTACACTGTCAGATAGATCCTTTACAAAAGGATACAGATTTGAAATAATTGGCAATAAAAAAAATCTCGGAGAGGGAAATGAGGAATATCTTTATTTAAGTCTGTGAGATGTTACAATCCGAATGCAATGCTTGGTGTAGTGGAGAATTCAAGAGAAATTTTGGTAGATAAAAGGGCAGCATGGTGGTGCAGGGGTAAAGTTGCTGCCTCACAGAGCCAGAGACCCACGTTCGATCCTGACTATGGGTGCTGTCTGTACTGAGTTTGTACATTCTCACTGTGACCTGCGAGGGTTTTCTCCGGGAGCTCTGGTTTCCTCCCATATTCCAAAGACGTACAGGTTTGTAGGTTAATTGGCTTGGTAAAAATTGTAAATTGTCCCTAGTTGGTGTAGGATAGTGTTAATGTGTGGAGATCACTGTTCGGCGTGTACTCGGTGGGCCAAAGGGCCTGTTTCCACGCTGTTTCTCCAAGCTAAACTAAAGCAAATTGTACCCCTATTTAAAAGGAGCCATGAATGTTCCACATCGAAAGGCAATGGCCAGTACAGCTTTTGTAAAGAGTCAGCACCATCCCAAAGGAACTGTTGCATCTTCCTATGATTCGCTCCTCAGTGTTCGATGCTTTTAAATTTAACCCTCATGTTGATGCAAGGAACATTAAGATTACATGTCTGCTTCAAGAAAAGTCTGTGTTGTAGGAGTATAAGAACAGAAGAAATAAGAGGGGCATAACATTACTTTCAACACAGCTGTCCTACCTTCAAGGTGTACAGGTGATCCAGAAGTTCGCCATCTAATGGGATTATTTCTGTGTCCTCCGAAGATGCTGAAACCAATCATTGCAAAAATGTTAGCATTCCCTCACGTAAAAAGCTGGCCCTTTAAATGCAGTATAATTTTCTTTCTCACCTCTGCTTTTCACCACAATCTCTGTTATTTTAACATCTGAACGCATCCTGTTAATTTGGACTATATCTTGTAAATATGTGGCCCTCATAGAGGTACGAAAACTGAAATGGGGAATGGGGAAGTGGCTAAAATATTAAACAGGCTTTGCAGCTGGATTCATGTTCGAAAGTAGACTGGATGCCCCAGACACCAGCAGAGGAAAAAACATGATCCACATTGTATTATTTTACGTGTTAGAGACATAATAATAGAAATTTAGACTTTAGAGATGTAGCGTGGAAACAGGCCCTTTGTCCCACTGAATCCCCCCCCAACCAGCAATCACCCCATACACTACCATTATCCTACATGCTAGGGACAATTTACAATAATACTGAAGCGAATTAACCTACAATACTGTATAACCATATAACAATGACAGCACGGAAACAGGCCCTCTCGGCCCTTCCAGTCCGTGCCGACCATTTGTTTTCCCCTAGTCCCATCTACCTGCACTCAGACCATACCCCTCCATTCCTTTCACGTCCATATACCTAACCATTTTTCTTTTAAATGTTAAAATCGATCCTGCCTCCACCACCTCTGCTGGAAGCTCATTCCACACAGCCACCACCATCTGAGTAAAGAAGTTCCCCCTCACGTTACCCCTAAACTTCTGTCCCTTAATTCTCATGTCATGCCCTCTTGTTTGAATCTTCCCTACCCTCAATGGGAAAAGCTTATCCACGTCAACTCTGTCTATCCCTTTCATCATTTTAAATGTCTTTGGAATGTGGGAGGAAACAAGAGCACCCAGAGAAAACCTACATGGTCACAGGGAAAATGTATATACTTTGTATTGACAACACCTGTAGGTTTGTTCAGGATCGAACCTGGGTCTCTCGTGTTGTAAAGCAACAACCCTACCAAATATCATTTGGAAAATCATATTTTATTTGGACATGATTTTTCTTTAGTTATACTATGTGGTCATTAGTTGAATTAAAATAATAATGCTTAATACATCTGTTTGATAAGGGAGAATCAGGGAAATGGTTCATTTAGATTATCAAAACGATTTTGATAAGTTGTTGCATTTGAAGTAATTGGATAAGACTAGTCCGTTAACATGGTTTGAGGATAGATTTACTAGCCTGGAATAAGAAAAGAATGTTAAAAAAAAGGTAGTTTTTAGAACAGGCAGGATTATGGAAGGAATATGGTAAGGATTATTACATGGACATTTGCTAATATAATTGCCATCAGTGATAAAGGTCAGAAAACCAAATGCAGTTAAGTTTTCTGACTATCCATAGTTGCGAGACAAATAAAATTGTTACAAGATCTTATGTGTCTGCAATGGAAGACCAACAGATTAAGTCAGGGATAAAGTAACATAACATGGAAAATTGTGGAATTAATGACTCTTGTGAAGATCGGAGTAGTAGAATACATTTTAATGGACTTCAAATGGTACCAACTTTTGGATTTCTCCCTGTAATTAGTAGACATGCTTAGATGATATAGGAGGGAATGCATTAGCTCTTAGGGCTAACAGAATCAAGGACTATGGGGAAAAAGCAGGAATGGGGTATTGATTTTAGATAATCAGCCAGGATCATTTTGAATGGCGGTGCTGGCTCGAAGGTCCTACTCCCGCGCCTATTTTTCTATGTTTCGATGTCTTGGAGTATTGGGACTAATTTTTAAGGAAGTAGACCAGATAAGATTGCACGTGGCACGATTATAGGACAGTCACGGTGGCGCTGTGGTAGAGTTCTTGCCTTACAGCAAATGCGATGGAGACCCGGGTGTTGTCTGTACGGAGTTTGTATGTTCACCCCGTGACCTCCGTGGGTTTTCTCCGAGATATTCGGTTTCCTCCCACACTCCAAAGACATACAGGTTTGTAGCTTAATTTTCTTGGTAAATGTAAAAATTGTCCCTAGTGTGTGTAGGATAGTGTTAGTGTGTGGGGATCGCTGGTCGGCGCGGACCCGGTGGGCTGGATGGCCTGTTTCCGCGCTGTATCTCTAAAACTAAAATTAAAATCATAACAGGCTAAGGCAATGTCATCACAGGGAGGTTTACTCATACAAGTTTGTTCGTGAAGGGTTTGTTGGCTTGGAAGGTGGATCAGAACCTCGCATTAAAATCATAAGGAAGGGAAATATCCTTGGCATTGTCCGTAAGGCCAACCGTTTTGAACCTGGGTTTTAGGATGGACGGTGATTTTAAACTAGATAAACAAATAGGCGCGGTGGTTAAGTCCAGCTTCTTTCACCTAAGGAAGCTGGCAAAGGTGAAGCCCATTCTCGAGCGGCAGCATTTTGAAACAGTAATCCATGCCTTTATTACATCTAGGCTGGATTATTGTAACGCACTCTACTCTGGAGTCGCAAGAGCTTCATTGGCTCGTCTCCAGCTTGTCCAAAATGCCGCCGCTCGCCTTTTGACCGGAGCTCGAAAGAGGGAGCACATTACGCCAATTTTGGCCTCCCTTCACTGGCTCCCAGTGCATTTTCGAGTTCACTTCAAAATTCTTTTGTTTGTTTTTAAATCGCTGAATGGGCTCGCCCCGTCTTATCTCTCTGAGCTGCTCCACCTATATGCTCCTGCCCGGTGCCTCAGGTCAGCTGATCAGCTGCTCCTTGAGGTACCAAGGTCTAAGCAGAGGCTCAGAGGGGATAGAGCCTTTTCTGTTGCTGCTCCGGCACTCTGGAACACCTTGCCGCTGCACATCAGACAGGCCCCCTCACTGTCCATCTTCAAATCCTCCCTCAAGACTCATTTTTATTCCTTGGCTTTCGACACTGGCTGAGGCTTTGCTCATGTTCTTAGTGCTTTTAATGTCTTTTAACTTTTAGAGTGTGTTTTTTATAGTCCTTCGTCTTACGGTTTTTAATGGTTTGTAATGCCTTGTCCATGAGTTCTCATGTACAGCACTTTGTGGCAACTGTAGTTGTTTAAAGCGCTTTATAAATAAAATTTAAAAAAAAATAAAAAATAAGGCTCTTAAAGAGAAGACTGGGATCCAGTAACCAAGTTTAGCAATCTATACAGAAAAAATCTATATAGAAAATATATTGCCAGAGCTTAATGCAAGCAATTGAGTAAATAAGTTAGAAAACTAAATGTACTGATACAGACACATGAATGTCTCATGACCGTGCAAGTATTGAAACGTGGGTTACGGATGAACAGGAGTGAATGTTCATGGTCACAGGTTTTCATATGACATGGAGGAAGGATTTTGAACAAAAGTAGACAGGGTTACTGCATAAGGAAACAATCATAGTTGTGAGAAGAGATGAGGCACTTGGAGAATCATTAGTTATGGACCTATGAGTTAAACTGGAGAAGATAAAATAATAATTATGCCTCTGGGAGTTTTCTATAGTCAAGGAGACAGAAGAGCTAATATGTACACTAATTTCTGAGAAGTGCAAAATCAATAGTGAATTATTGTAAAGGATTTCAACAATCCATATTAACTACGAAATAATCAGCATGAAAAGTGCAGGGAACATAAAACATTTCAAATGCACTGAGGAACATGTTGTCAGTCTGTACGAGGCAAAGCCAACAAGCAAATCATCTGTTCTGGACCCGATTTCAGGGAATGAAGCTAGCAGTTGGAAGTTACGTAAGATGGATTCAATTCAATTTTAGAAATCTTGGAAATTATGTGGAAAGACAGAGATGGACCAGCAATAAAGGTTCTGAACTGGGGACTAGCCAGTTTTATCAAGTTGTGAAGTGATTTACCAAAATTGGATCAGAAAAAAGTTCTGTGAATATAAATCAATGTTAGGCATTTAAGGAACAAGTAAAAACAACTTCCCACAATAAAAATGGATGGTGTCTCCTGGATGTCAAGGAACATACATGGCAAGGCTAAAAAGAAAATTTCACATCAGATGTAAAGAGCTTAAAACTACAGAGAAGCTGATGAGGCATAAAAATATATAAATGAAAAAGGGCAAAAATGGAGTGAGAAAAAAATTTTGGTTAAAAAATTATGGAAGATCCAAAGATGCTTTAAACTATATAGTAAGGCTCTCTCTCTCTCTCTCATGTTCATAAGTTATAGGAACAGAATTTTGCCATTCGACTCATCAAGTCTACTCTGCCATTGAATCATGGCTGATCTATCTTTCACTCTCTAGCCCATTCTCCTGCCTTCTCTCCATTATCCCAGACACGCGCGTGTGTATTACATATATATATATCTATCTATACATAACTAAAACTCTGATCTTATTATCTTCCGGCTTGCATGGTTTTTCTATTTGCGCAACACACACCATCACACCCCGCCCCTCCCATACCCACCCGCCCACACACCCCCGTCCCCCACCCACAACCCCCCTCCCCCCACCCCCCCAAATCAATGGATATTTTTAAGGTGGAATTTGAATGGAGGGATATTGATCACAAGCTGGCAGAAGAGATTAGTTAAATTTTACATCGGGTTCAGCACAGACATTATGGGCTGAATTGTCGGTGCGTGCAGTACTGTTTCCTGGTCTAAATACAATCTAAAGAGCAAGAGGATGACTAGGGATAATGCTGGTGCTATCACACACCATAAACGTAAACTGATGCAAAAAGAGAAACAACTTTGCACCTGTCAGGATGAGATAGTGAGATCAGTACAGGCCCTGTGGGTTAGACAAGAGCACAAGAAAATAGAGAAAGGAATAGACTAGCAATTCCATCAGATCTGCCTTGCCATTCAATATGAACTTGGTTTATCCATGCAGGCCTCAACTCCTACTACATGCCAGTTCCCCATGAACTTCAAATCCTCGATCTTTCAAATATTCTCAACCATAAATATATCTAATAATCTGGCTTCCATCACCCTCTGAGGCATAGACTTCCAGAAATTGACCATTCTTTGAACTCTATGCCCCTCAGTTTTAAATGACCAGCCCCTCATAATGAAGCTGTCCCCCCTTATTTGTGTCTCTTCACTTCAGTGAAAACATCACAACATCTATCCTAAGTCCCCTGAGAATCTTATATGTTTAGATAAAGTCACACCTCATTCTTCTAAACTCCCATTAACAGAGGCTAGATGTTCAGGGTTTGGACAAATCTCTCATCAAACGAATTGGCATGGTAAATCTCCTCTTGATTGCAATGCTAATATGTCTTTTTTTTAGCTAGGTGGGCGAAAAGTATGCAATGTATTAGAAATACAGAAACATAGAAAATAGGTGCTGGAGTAGGCAATTCGGCTCTTCGAGCCAGCACTGCCATTCAACATGATCATGGCTGATCATCCAAAATCAGTAACCCATTCCTGCTTTTTCCCCATATCCCTTGATTCTGTTACCTCTATGAGCTAAATCTAACAGTGTGACCTCACGAATTAGGTCTAGTTACCTAATATAACTGATAATTTTTTGCATTCTTGTTTATTGTATATTTTTTGTTGTGTTGTTGCATTAACATGCTTGTAAAGCTGCAATGAATAAGAATCTCATTGGTTCTTTTCCGGTGCAAATGACAATTAAATACATGTGACTCTCTTGACCAGCACCTGTAAAAACTCCCTATTCTTAAAATGCAACACTTTTGCAATAAAAGCCAAAATAATTGACAAAATAACTGTTATAATCCCAATTCAAATACTAGAGAGCCTCGGTTTAAATTGAGATGGGCAACGTTTGAAGGAGATGTGAGGGACAAGATATATAGATCAAGTGGTGAATGCCTGGAGCACACTGACAGTATTGGTGGTTCAGCATTAAAGAGGCTTTTAAACTGGTGTATGGATCTGCAGGGAATGAAGGGTTATGAATTTTAAGATCCAGCATTGAAAAACAAAAAAGCTCATGAGAAGGGAGAAAGTTGAGTTTTCTCAAATATGCACAGGTCTTTGCATCGTTCTCCATGATAGGGCAAAGGACCTGTTCTTGTGGCTGTATTGTACTGTCTTCTATAGACGAATATTCTATGTTAATCATTTAAAAATCAACATGGATTCACAATCCATTGGATAATATATGGAAATATAGTGTGATCCTCAATAGGCAAAGAAAAAGGCTTCAATTTCCATAGGAACTTTAATGATTTCAGAATATCTCAAACTGCTTCACAATCAATGAAGTACTTCAGAGATTGTTGTAGTTTAATGCAGAGCACCAAGTCCCAGCCATTTGTCTGCTTTTATACCCTTGACTTTCTCTTATACTTTACTCCTTGTGATTGGGACATTTACAAGTTCCTCTCTGTTGTTTGAAATTAGCTGGCTTGTTATCGTAGTGATATTTTCAGTGTCTGCCAATATGAAAACCAATACAAATCATTCTTCTTCTTACGTGTGGCCTAAAGCTGTTGGACAACTTGTTCTATTTGATCTTCCGTTTCTGCACGTCGAGTTGATTGCATTAGTCGAAACAGGGCGGACCACGTGAAGGTTGCAATCTTCCACCCCATACAAATCATTGATTAAACATATCTGCCTTTTATTTTGTTTCCTGTGATTGATTCACCAGCCTCGTTCCATAAAGCCGCCAGACTTAACTTACACTCCCTTTTCCTATTTATACATTCATAGAGATTCTTGTTGCTAGCGTTGATATTGCATGCTAACTTTCTGTCAAACTCAATTACTTCCCTTCTCATCAGCTTTTTTGTTTTTCACTGCTGGATCTTAAAATGTTCCCTGTCCACTGACCTATCATCAGCCTTTGACATTAGCCTTGATCTCTCTTGTTAGCCAGAGATTATGTCGTTTTTTGATGGAATTTTATAATTTGTAACTGTTATTTGTACTTTTGTTATTGGCATACTATCTTGCTGAATATGATCATTAAGGATAAAACACTTCTTTTGTTTGGATCTTTGCCCATTCATCCTCATTTAATCGCAGTTAGATCCCCATCAAAACTCACTGCAACAATTAGAGTCACGGAGTCATATGGCACAGAATCAGGCCCTTTGCCCCAACTTGTCTACACTGACCAAGTTTGCAACTGCACTAGTCTCCTTTGCCCATATTTGACCCATATCACTCTTTCCTACCCATATTCCTGCCCAAATGTCTGTTAAATGTTTTTAATGTTCCTGCCACAACCATTTCCTCTGTTGCCAAATCTTTTTTGGCAGTACCCACATAATCCATAGACGAGATTTTGATTTAGAAAGTTCCCAGGACTGGAAAACGTTTAAATCTAAGAAAAGGTTACGACCGGATTAATTTTGTTTAAAACAAAGGACATTGACCAATTCAAATGAGATGGATGGAATTAGAAAGAGGTAAAGATAGGATAAATAGGAAATTAAAAGAAAAATCAATGAACAGTGGTCATATGATTAATGTAATTTGAATCAGGGCTACAATGAAGATGGAAAACGTTCCATCCAAGGGATGGTAGAGTGGGAGTGATAGAGCCTTTTAATAAAATATTTGAAATATCATAACCGGCATAGCAATTGACCGAGACTTTGAAAGTGGGACACCCCTAGAAACACCATTCCTAATGGCATGTCCTGCTATTCATTTATAACAGGCAAAAAAAAAAACCATGAGAATTAAGCCATATAAACTGTCTTTGGAAATCTTGTTTAATATATTTTCCTAGTTAACCGGCCATAATTTCAAACTGAACCCAATTCTTACCAATTTAATTGTTTAATGGAATATTTTGCTGTGGATAGATTGATATGAAGTCGTTAACTCCAGCAGCGCACTGCACTTCTATAGACAAACTTCGAAGTAACCTTTTCAGTATCTTACGATCAGAAATGTAGCCATTGCATCAAAGTGGAACATTGGATATCCGTTCGACATTAAATACAATCGTAATTCAATAATTAATTAATTGATTCTAATTAAACATCAGTTACTATTGTGTATTTTGCCAGGTCTACTATTCCTGTGGGGAAAATTCTGCATTAATTGTTATTTTTTCTTTAAACGATTTCTTTATGGTCATTACTCGTAGAATCGATGATTAGTGTTGATCAGCCTCGGATCAAAACCTACTGAAGAGAAGGCACACTTTCAGCAACAAACATGAAAGGCCAAATAGGAAATTCGGGTATGTTTTTACATTGCTGAACATACTTGCCAACAAACCCACTAATCCATTTCGCCACAAACAGTGTGACTCTTTTATCTTGCTCGCTGGAAACTTCGCCCGTTAATTTACTTACAGTGAAACAATTAAGTTTTCTAATCCCGTTGCTTTAAATTTAAGCAGTAAATGAAATACAGAGTTGAACAAAAATAAAAGAACATTCTTGGCTATTTCTGATGTGTGAGTGTGTTGGTTAAATGGCCCTACTCACCTGAACATATGTTGTAAAAACTGAGGAGCAGCATCAAAGATATCGTCTGACTTCTCATTCTTCCAGCGTTGAATCCTTCACTCCACTACAATCGAGAGTCCATGAAAATTGGAAACGATCGGGCAGCTGGGCTGTAATGCTCCTCGGTGGGTCTTGTCTTTGCTCTCTGCCTGTCACACAAGTGTCAGAGCTGACTTTAATATTTCCAGGCTGCCTTGACGTCAAGAGAGCGCTTTCCCTCCACTTCACTGAAGTGAGTGAGACAGCGAAGCCCGTGTCCCAACGGTGCATCAATTATTGACGCTGCCTTGGGACTGCTGCGTCTTGATCTGATGCTGCCATCCTTTAGAGTATTCGGATAATTAATTTTAAATCGTCATTTCAAAGGCGCTCAGAAGTTAAAATGATCACAGGCTTCCTCCTTTTGCTTACGTATTAGTGAGATATTCGCAATGAAATGCAAAGTCTCTCACTGTTCGAAGATCCTGTCTCTCTGCCGTTCTTAGCATGTCACACAGTGTGTGTAGTGTGATTTGATTTAACTGTCCAGTGAATGTACAACTACCAGCTAAGGTAAAGCAAGAATAGAACTTGAGCAATTTCTTTTAGCTCAGATACAGTTTTCTGATCTCTAAAAGTTTCACTAGTCTATCATTTACTTAGTAATTTAGGCGTTTTATGGCTTTGATTCAATACCAGTATCTCTCTCCTAGACAGCAATTCATGGGTTCAAGCTGCATTCCAAGACTTGAGAATTAGATATAGCTTGAAGAGAATCTTAAGGGCCTGTCCCACTTAGGCGACTTTTTAGGCAAGTCTCTCTTTTAGGCAGGAGACCCTTCTCTCCCCTCTCCCCCCCCCCCCCCCCCCCCCCCCCCCCCCCCCCCTTTTAAAGGACTTACCGTACAAGCCATCTTAACCTTCCTGTTCCTCGCAGTGTGTGTCTGTATCACCTTGGCTTTGCACCGTGTGAATTTCAGACAGCGCTCCCCCACTTTCCCTGGCCCCCGCCTTTGCGATGTGTGTGTGTTTCACTCTGCCGTTTCAGCTCCCCGTTTTTCAGGCGAGTGCCGCAAACTTGACAGTCGCCGGCAGTCCGCTGAAAAATCGCCTAAGTGGGGCAGGCCGTAGGATTGACCAAATGTGAGCTTTTAGACAAGGCTTTGAATTCAGATTTGGATGGGTACAAGATGGTGCCTAAAACTTGGCGGCTCATCTGTACAAACTCGGTGTGGTCTACTGTCTTACACTCGTATACTTAGTGTGATTGCACCTCATAAGATTGTCATTGACCTGTATGCAAAAGTTTTTTTTTGTAATTGTGCATGTGACAATATAATACAATTGAACATTTAGACCATTGAACAATTCCTCTCTCACATTATATGCCAATGCTTGTTTGATAAAGTATCCCCCAATTTCCTTGGTATCCATTATGCCACCGTTGATTAGACATTTGCTGTTTATTAGAAGGGGGAGTTACAACCCATTTTCAGGAATACATTAAAAAAAATTGGTGCACCTTTGGCAGAGTCTGGGTATGGGGACTGCGGGATCCCTGTTGCAATCTCTGCCTCAGGAAATCTTTGTAAAGAACCCCAGTAAATCTGTTGCAGTACCAACATTAGCAAACATATAGTGGTTTTCCCAGTCCAGAGTATCTCTCAACCACCATTTTTGGCATCATTATACCCAACTAGATTCTTGCAGCACATTTTGGATATAATACCAAGGCAAAAGTGCAAACAACTTCTCAGATGAAGATCTAGCAACATGTTGTGGAAAATAAATTCAGCCCCCTGTATCACAAATCTTTCCTTATGTTAAAATGAACACCAGCATTGGTCATGCTGTCTGCAGGAAGCTGATACTGTCAATATGATTCATAGCAAACAGAACCAATTAGTAGTGCCGAAAGACAACAGTTGCACAGTAAATAGTAGTGCCCTGTGAATGTTGTGGAACAGAGAGATCTTGGGGTGCAGACACATAATTCAATGAAGTGGTAATACATGTAGATAGGGTAGTGAAGAAGGCATTTGACACACTGGCCTCCATCAGTCAAGGTATTAAGTACAAGAGTTTAGATCATATTAGAGCTGTACAATCATTAGTACGGCCACATTAGGTTCACCATGTGACGTTCTGCTCCTCCTGCTATAGGAAGGATGCCATTTCCAACCATTTTACCAGGTGTGGAGGTTTTCATTTGGAAAGAGATAGTGGATAGGTTGGGACTTCTTTCCCTGGAACACAGGAGCTGAGGTGCTGAGATACAGAGGTTTATAAAATCATGGTGGACATAGGTAAGGTCTTAGAGAACATTGGTTTAAATGAGAGAGGAAAGATTTAAAAGGGACCTAACAGGGAAGTTTTCCACACAGAGGGTGGTGCACATTAGGAACAACCTGCCAGAGGAAATGGTGGAGCCGGGTATAATTATGACTTTTAGAAGACATTTGCACATGTAAGTGAATAGGAATGGGTTGGAGGGATATGGACTATGATTAGGTAAGTGAGATAAGCTTAGTTAGAAAATGGTGTGCATGGATGAAATTGATGAAAGGCCTGTTTCTGTGCTGTATAGCTCTATGACTCTAACTGTAAATCAATGAAGTCAGATGAATGTGTTATCACGTTAAGATTTTCTCTCTGAGCTGCACTAAATCTCTGTCTAATAGTGACTCATTTATTTTGGAACTGAAACTCTTCAGTTAACATCACTATTCTAATACTTGCATTCCATTTCTCCTGCCTCATCTCTCCTTTTACAATTGCCATAAACATTTTAATTGATGACTTATTAATTAACATCCATTGTATTAATATTGAAAAAAAAGAATGTTTGGTTTCAAATAAAGTATCATTGAAATGTTAACTCTATTTCTTGCTCCATACCTACTCCCTGACATGCTGAGTATTTAACAATGTTTTTTTTAATTTCACCTTTTCAATGAAGATCAAATATGGATCATGCATTAATGATTCGTTATTTTTGAGGGAATGTTTTAAAGATACTTCCCTACATACATGATCACTTTGTGATTTTTCCCACCAATCCACCAATCCTCATTTACTGGAGGAGCTCAGTGGAGGAGCCAGGGGGAGCTGTCAGACCATGTTTTATGTTTATTCCAACTGAGGGAATAACATTACCTAAGAAACCTCAATACACTTGTTCCCGAGAATAAGTTATGAATATGCATCAATAATTCATGGCAGAATGCTTCAAATGTGAAAAGATTTTGTTTGCGAACTTTAAGTATGGTTCCACGGATGTTTAACCTGGCAGCTTCTTATTAGTTCTCATCAATATGGGTTTTGCAAGTACTCTTTAAACAGAAAATTGCCATGGATTTGGTACAGAGTGAACTTGGTTCAAGCATAGGGGAACGATCTTCATTATGAAAATTGGATTCCTTTTGGATTTACATTTGTTAATTAAAGCTGATCATTTCTAACAGAAACCCAGAGGCCATCTGGTATTTAAACAGAAAAGTCGTAATATGTATCTAAATGGGAGAGATTACTGATTGGCCTACAAACAATTTCTTTGCAGATGATTAAAACTAAATTCAGCTATTAAGCCACCAAGAAGCCTCACTTATTTTTGTCAAGAAGACACAGCATGCCTAATATGCATTGATCGCCAAACAGTTACCATAGATACTTGGCTTCACTTTGTTTGAGGAGAGCATTTGGGGAATCTATTACAGCCCACCAGTTGTTGAGGAGAATGGATTGATCTTTGCAAGTTGCATGATGTTGGCTGAATGCAATCAAAAAATATATGTCACACACACTGATTTATATTTCTTTTGAAATCAATTAAAAAGTAAATCAGACACTTTCCAAAATGGTTAAGGAAACAATTTGAGCAGCCCTTTCCTTGACTCATTGTTTTTTCTGCAGAATTCATTCAATCACCATCATCGTGTTTGTTTCTGAGAATGTTGGAAACAATCCAGACAATGGGATGATTATAAATCAAATGGGCACAGGACAATTTGGATCGGACTGAAATTGCGTACAGCAGTATCACTGGATGCAGATTTTCAATCAATTGATATCCAAGAAGCAAACTATGCCTTAGCAATAACATACAAGTTGCAAATAGTATAAATTCATTGACTAATTTTGAACAGTACAAATTATTGTTGCCAACTTTTCAATTAAACTAACAATTATGAAAATAATGATGTATTACGTGAAAATAATTGAAGTTTTCTGAGAACATTTGCTTATATATTCTTTAATGACCCAAAGAGAGCTAATGACCCAAAGAAAGCTAACCTCTATTTTTACGTTTGTGACAGAATTGCATAAATGTCATCATGAAAAGCCAAGAATGACAATCGTTGATGCTGAAACCCTAATTCTGAGGTTTGATTTTGAGTGAAACATCCATTGCGATAATACAGTCTGAAGAAGGGTCTCGACCCGAAACGTCATCCATTCCTTCTCTCCAGAGATGCTGCCTGTCCTGCTGAGTTACTCCAGCTTTCTGTGTCTATCTTCGAGATAAAACTAAAAATGAGTGAGACAAGGGGAGGATCTTTCAAAGCATTCATTCAAACGAGTAGGTGTAATGTGTAAGTTTAAAATCATCTGGTATGAGAGATTTGGATAAAAATAAATTGATTGAAAATGTATCTTGGCTCTTCCTAATCTGTTTAACTCTAACCTATTCATTTCTAATCTTGCTTTAGTTTCTGACATGAAAAATTAACATTGTTTCTCTCTCCGCACAGGCCATCTATCTAATTGCTATTTCTAACACTTACAATTTTTAATTGTCCACAAATTACTGCTTTTAAAGATCAGTCTCATTATTCTTCCCCTGAAGGACACACTCGAGCTATATAATACATATTGCCAAGGCATTCAAATTTGGATCAGAAAAAATCTCTTTAAATGAGTTCAACCTATGAACAATCAAACAACATGTTTATAATAGTAAGCTTTTTCATATGGCTTGTATATTATTCCCGAATTAAAGCTTCAGAGTTTAAAGTGTTTTGGTTTTTGATATTGACACAAGGAAATTGTTGCGCAAGCTAACCCAGAAGAGCAAGCTTATTTCTCAAATGACATTTCCACCCTCGGCTCCTCTACTTCGGCAATCTGAGATAGGGTTCTGACCCAAAACATTGTCTGTCCACTTCATTCTGTCGATGCTACCTGATTCCTCCAGCAGTTAACTTTTTTATATCAAAATTCCAGCAACTGCAGTCTCTAGTGTTTGATACGTATATCTTGTTGCTGGCCAAGGGTATTTGGCAAATTATATTAATTTTCTGATTAGTTTGATTGCTCCATTTAAAATATAAATATGGTTATTTTATCTTATTGCATATCATTATTCAGTGAATATGCCAATTTACAATTTACCTGCTTTGGAATCATTTATTCTTTGGAGCAACTTTCCATTGCAAATGTTTGCAACAGAAATTTTAACCTTCGAGAGAAGTATGTTTGGGAGCAGAAGGGGAGCTAAATCGACCTCAGCATCACAACTTCACGCCAGCTCTAAGGTGTAATGGCCCTGTCTCACAGTGCGAGTTGACCCACGAGGTACCCCGAGTGAAAGACTAGTGGTTGTGTACGAGACTTCAAGTTTATGTTCAAGTGTGTAACCGAGTTCCCACGGGTATGTCATTTCTGCGATGTTCCAAGTTCCTCCTCCAAGTTACCAAGTTCCTCTCCCGTTACTCTTGAGCCAACCGTGAATGAAGGTATGTTTTAATAAAGCAACAATGTTAAAAGACATCTCCATCCTGTGGCTTTGAGTTATTTCAGCGCGGCCGCATCTATTGATATGACCTACAAAGGGAAAATGCGCACCCTCCAGTAACCAATAACGTGGTAAGTGCATTTCTTGGTGCTTTATGTTTTTAAATACTGTATTTCCCGGGGTGGGGGGAGAGCTCCGTTCATAGTATTTGGGGAGTCTGGCGTTGTGAAGGAGGGGATTGGGGTCAGTAACCCACTTGCCACGCTCCAGTCTGAGTGCAGGTAGATGGGACTAGGTGACAGTAAACGGCACGGAGTAAAAGGGCAGAGATGGCCTGTTTCCGTGCTGTCATAGCTATATGGTTTTCTTGTGGCCAGGGAGTGAATTAGCTTGGGTGGCTGCCGCAGCGCTCCGGGCACGGACAGCAGAACTGGCCGCCATTTCCGAGGAAGGAAGCAGCTCGGGTGACTGACTTTGAGCAGCCGCCGGGACCCGACAGCAGACACACAGACAGACAGAGAGACACACACACACACAAATATACACACACACACACACATATATATATATATATAAAATATTATATATATATAAAATATTATATATATATATATATATTTGTGTGTGTGTGTATAGATATATATATATATATATATATATATATATATATATATATATATATATATATATATATATATATACACACACACATGTCCATGTGCTGTATATATACTTTGCATGGTTCCTGGGTTGCCTACTGCTATATATATATATGTGTGTGTGTGTGTGTGTGTGTGTATCTGTGTGTATTTGTGTGTGTGTGTGTGTGTGTGTCTCTCTCTCTCTCTATATATATATATATATATATATCAGTAGGCAACCCAGGAACCACTCAAAGTATATGTACATATACACATACACATATACATATACACATATACATATACACAGGTCTGGGGAAGACAGAGAGGGGAACAATGAGGACACGGAAGTTTAGTGGGGAATCTCATTGGTTATTATGTGGGAAGGAAGTCCAGATGCTGGTTTAAAGATAGACGAAATGCTGCAGTAACTCAGCGGGACAGGCAGCATCTCTGGGTAGTGGTCTAAGGAAGGGTCTCGACCCGATACATCATCATTCCATCTCTCCGGAGATGCTGCATGTCCCGCTGAGTTACTCCAGAATTGTGTGTGTGTGTGAGTTACTCCAGCATTGTGTGTATGTGTGTGTGTTACCTTAGCAGTGTGTGTGTGTGTGTGTGTGTGTGTGTGTGTGTGTGTGTGTGTGTGTGTGTGTGTGAGTGTGTGTGTGTGAGTCACTCCAGCATTGTTCGTGTGTGTGTGAGAGAGTTACTCCAGCATTGTGTGTGTGTGTGTGTGCGTGTGTGAGTCACTCCAGCATTGTGTGTGTGTGTGTGTGTGTGTGTGAGAGAGAGTTACCCCAGCATTGTGTGTGTGTGAATCATGAATTGCCAAGACACAAGGCACAGTAGATACAAATAATGTCATACACAAGAAAGGGCAGATGCTAGTTGAAAAAAGTGAACACATGGGGCTGGAGAAATTTGGAAATGTCATCCCGTCACCCATTCCTTCTCTCCAGAGATGCTGCCTGCCCGCTGAGTTAAAAGAGTTCCCACGGTAGACTCACGAATCACTTAAGGTAAATGCACGGGCCACCACATTATAAACGAGTTTAAAATGTTTCAATTTTTAACTTGAACTGTAAATTTGACTCGTGGAAAAAATCAAACATGTTTGATTTTTTCACGAGTTACCAAGTTTCACGGGTACCTGCCATTAGCGCCACGAGTCGCTAAGTTGCTCGCAAGAGTTCCGACATTCCCGCTGCGTTTAGTGTACGTGATTACCGCAAGTGACAACTCTGGGTCACTTGTGGGTCAACTCGCACCGTGAGACAGGTGTTTAACTATTGTGCTTAGTAGAAGTGTGTTCAAGTGCCTCGAGTAAACAATTTAATGACAACAGGCCTTTAATTGGTGGTTGGAAGATTGGAAATGCTTATTACTTTTGCCGCAATTATGTGGTGTATTCAACAGTTATCCAAGGTGAAGACGATCAGCATGTTACAGCAGTGTTGAGGTGCTGTGGTAGGATCTTCGGGTGAAGGGCAGAGACAAGTTCAATAAGGTAAGCAGGAGAAGAATTTAAGTCATAGTCTGCACAAGTTTAGTTTAATTTAGTCTAGTTTAGAGATGCAAAATGGATTATTCCCGAATTAAAGCTTCAGAGTCCACTGTGTCCACATCGGCCATCGATCAACCATTCACACTAGTTCTATGTTATCCCACTTTTGCATCCACTCCTCACAATTTGTAATGATCGATTAACCTACACACCCATTTGTCTTTTGGACGTGGGAAGAAACCGGAGTACCTGGAGGAAACCCACGCATTTACAGGGAGAGTGTGTCAACTCCACACAGATTGTACCTGAGCTCAGGATCGAACCTGGGCCTCTGGCGCTGTGAGGCAGCAGATCTACAAGATGCACCACTGTGCCACAAGTGGGCTCAGCATTTTGATCTCCTGGATCAGCAGGTTGATGTTCCCAGACCAGGTGTTGGCAGGTCTTTGCAGCTCCTTAGAAAGTGTATAAAATCATGAGAGGAATAGATTGGGTGGATGCACAGAGTGTCTTGCCCAGACTAGCTGAATCGAGGAACAGAAGAAATAGGTTTAAGGTGAAGGGGAAAAGATTTAATAGGAATCTGAGGGGCCGAAGGGCCTGTTTCCATGCCGTATCACTCTATGATTCAATGACTCTAAAGTGACCTGTAACCTCTTGGACATGAATTTGATCAATGACTCTGAAAGTTTTTAAACTCAATTATTTTCTCCCTTTCCCAGTTTTAACAAAGGTCTTCTGCTTGCTTTACCTACCACAGATCGTTCCTGAGTCACTGGGTGTTTCTAACATTTTTAGGTTTTGCATCTGCTATATTTAATTTTATTTCCACTCACCTGAACAATTTATGGATGTTCAAATTGCTACTGATGGAAGGTTTTTGCACATACTGACATAACAGCAGTCATTGAATTTAAAAACTCATCAGATGCTGCAAAGCTCTTTGGTGCAACTTGAGGTGGCAAAGGAGTTATATTAACATAAGTCTATCTTTCATAAGGTTTGAGGTGAAATCAATAGAATGAATTTCAGAGGTGAGCACAACATGTTATAGATTATCTATAGTATGTGCAACATCATTGACTGAGAATAATTTTCCAAGCAAACAATTTTACCTGATAAGGTTGGTCGTAAAACAAACTGTTGGAGAAACTCAGCGAACCAAGAAGCAGTTGTTGAAGCTAGTGGATAGTCAACATTTCAGGTTGAGACCACTGCATCAGGACCGAGAGTGGAGGGAGGCGATCGCCAGTGTAAAGAGGTGCGAGGGAGAGGGGAGGCAGGGGCTGGCAGGGGATATGAGGAGGGGGACAATGGGCAGATAGAGCCAGTTGGGGGAGATGGAGGGTTGGAGTCAGGACACAGTAGCTAATGGGTGACAGGTAGAGACAGATAAAGAAAGAGATTAAAGGAGGCAGATATAGCCAGGTGGGGGGAGAGGACAGAGATATCATCCCTTCTTTATCTGATTGCACATCAACTTGCTGACCTTTAAGATTCCAATATTCCAACATCTCTTGCCATGTATTTCCACTTGCCACCATCCAGCCTCTATCTCTACTTCCTCCCTCTTCACTCCCCATCTGGCCCATCTGTACCATTTGTATCTCTCCTTATCTATCTCTATCTATCACCCACTGTCTCTTAACTCCACCACCTCCCTCCACAAGCTGGCTTCATCTGCCCATCATCTTTCTCCTCACCTGGTTCCACCTTTCGCTGACCAGTCTGCCTCACTCCTTCCT
This sequence comes from Okamejei kenojei, assembly GCA_035221665.1. NCBI lineage: Eukaryota > Metazoa > Chordata > Chondrichthyes > Rajiformes > Rajidae > Okamejei > Okamejei kenojei. Next base: position 13,968,845 of record CM069149.1, on the reverse strand, counting down.
CTCCTCTTTGTACTGGCCTTCGTCCCTCTACACTCTGTCCTGATGCAGGGTCTCAACCCGAAACATCTGCAATTCAAAATCTGCATGACAAATGAGTGCCTCCAACACTGGTTTTTATTCCAGATTACAACACCTGCAGTCTCTTGTATGTCTATACTTAGTCATAAAACCACTTGTAACCAAAACTTGGAAGGGCCATGGGGAGGTGAAAAGGCCTAATTATCTTGCTGTTCATTCTCAAGTACAATCTCTTTTTTGAGATCCACATTTTTCTTTCCCCATTTTTACTTCAGAAAAGTAGTATTGCTTTTTGCCCTTGTTCTCTATGCGGCCTTCAACTTCCAATGGTATAATGTTCTTTCAAATAAAACTAAGATCAAACCATGAAAATACGTATTATCCCCACAAAGTACTTGCAGATGCAAAACCTGAAGTCAATATCCATTGCTTCAATTAAGTTACTATGGCAGATTCTGACATTGACTTGATTTATTGTGAACAGTTTTTCACTCTACTTGGAAGCCTTTAATATTAGACTCTATCTGCCTTTTGATCATCAAGGAAACTGATACTGATCTTGCTTTCCTATTTAGCAACATAGGTGATTTTATCTATAGCTTCCTGCTTTTAAGAAAATTGTAAATGAACTTCAAATATGAGTGTGAGCTATCTTATCCGTTACATTAATTAATAAATGAAAAATATTTCCATTTCACTATCCTTCTCTAACTAAATGCTGCGAGTCAAGGTAATGTATATCTACATGGAATGAGACACCGCGCTGGCATGTCTTGCCTGTTAAGTGCGGGATCTGTCTCCTGTCTGGTAATGTGAGATAGTAGCGTTGAGGTTTGATATTCCTTTCAAAGCACTAATGTTTATGTACTAACCTAGTTGGGCGCAGGGAGGACAGATGTACACATTGTGTCAAAGATCAGAAAGGTCACAGAAATAGAATGAGGCAAATGGAATTTCTTTCAAATTAAAAGAACCTCTTCAAATTGTAGTGCAAATACATTTTCTGTAACAGAAATAGCAGTGAGTCTGAATGCTCTGATCATGGCTTCTGCTTCTGATCACCACCCACATTAGCTCAGTGCAGCTGCACTAAATGTACATTGGCGTGTTCGTCCTAATGTCCTGCCTTCATCATCACCATGGCCCTTCCTTTCCAATGAGGTGCATTGGGCTTTGAGCAACCACCAGGCCACAGGTATTGGGAACTTAAGGCAATGTTTACAGAATCCCCAGTGGCCTTTTGATGCTCAGAGACATTGGAAATCAGCTAAAAATAATTAAGTACATAAATAGATCAATGAATAGGCAGGTAGATGAACAGATGGATAAATGAAATAATAAACAGATAGATAGACAGATAAATACATAAGCAAAAGGATAGGTAGATGAATGGACATTCAGGTAAATATACAAGTAGAAAGATAATTAAAAAGTAATGGAATAAAAACTGGTAATATATTTAAAATATGTAAATTTATAAATAACTAATTAAAGTTTGAACATACTTTAAAATAAAGAAAAATAAATCTACCTAGCACCGCTTTTAATGAAGTTTAATGATCTAAATCAAATAAATGGAGTTGAGCTGAATGAATCAACTATGGTCAGAGTTAAATTGAAGGTCCAATGCAAAATATCCTCTTGCTTAGTAACATACTGAGAAAAATGGAAAGTGCTGGAGGAACTCAGAGGGTCAGGCAGCATCTGTGGAGGGCATGGACAGACAATGTTTCAGGTCTGGACTGAAGAAGTGCTGTCTGCCTATTCCCTCCACAGATGCTGTCTTTCCCGCTGAGTTTCTCCAGTTCTTTGTGTTTTGCACAAGATTCCTGCATCTGAAGAGCCTTGTGTCTCCAACTTACGGAATTAAGATAATTCCCTTGGATTCACTGGTGCATCCAACGGAAGAGCAAGACAAGGGTGTCCATTCTCCTCTTCGTTTGTGGTTCATTGAATCCTTCGCTGAAGTCATCAAGAAGGACAGGGGCACAAGATGAGTGAAGATGCCAGGTAGTGAAGGCACCCAGGTCAAAGTCTCTTTGTACACAGACAGTATCACCATCCTTCTGTTTGGATCCAAGGTCGGTGTGCTTGGATCTATTGGTATCTGCAACCGTTTTAAGCTAGCCATAGTCAGCCACTGGAAGAGGGAGGCCATTCACTTCAGCAACGGGTCCATCTAGCCCGCTGAACACTTCACCATCAAGGTACTGGGAATCTGGTATGGACGGTACAACAAAACAAAACTGAATCAGATAGCCAAGGTTAAACAAAAATGAGACTGATGTTCCTTCTCGATAGTGGACAAGAAGCAATTATCAGATATGAGGTGCTCTCGATGTTGTACATAGTGCAGCTGTGGCCCATATTCTGCTTCTTCCCTGTTGCACTCACCTAAGCCATTTTCCATTTCACATGGGGATTCAAGATGAAGCTTGTCTGATGGGTCACGATGCACGTCCCCATCAGAAGATTGGGGGGGAAATTATACCAAACGACCTAACCTAATGGCCAACTTTGTGTGTGAATAGATCCAAGATATGTAAGCAATAAGCTTACATATACTATATGCTAGCGTCATACTTCTCCTCAATTCAATTAGACAGTGGTCCTGCAGGTCATGTAAGAGAAGGTCACAATGGGCTGAACAGGATGGTTTCCTGATCAGACTGTCGAAACCATTTGGCAGAATCCCTCAATGCCAGAACTTACCATAAAGTACCAAGACCCCAATTGGCTGGCAATGGGAGATCCCTCTGCTCCCTCCCCTTCAAATTATTTAAACATGGTTGGCATCTCACCCACAGTGAATGTACTGCAGATTGGTGGAGTCAATGCAAAGGCAGATGTTGCCAAGAGATATTGAGAGACTTGGTCCTGTGTAAAACCCATTCAACACGTGATCTGTGTATCATTCAACCAGGGTCTCTGGCATTGTAAGGCAGCCACTCTACCACTGCACCATTGTGCTGCCCTGTTTCTTGTATTTGTTATATATTTTTGAATATTGCTTACTTTTGAAATTGAGAAAGCGCATAGGTGCAGATGTGCACATATCTCCAGTGTACTCCCGATATCATTACAGGGCTGCACAAGTGCAGTATCATGGAGCACCCAGCTGCACACATGCACCCAGCCACATGTTTTCAATGAGCTGCTGGCTGACCATCAGCCTGTTCCTGTCCAACCATACAAAAGACCAATTTTTCAGATGCTGTTATCAGGAATCTGATGATCACTCACTCAGATAATTAGTGTTGCTTCTTTGTCTATTGGTATTGGTGAATGTTTCCAATATATGTTTGTTTCTAGTTAATATCTCCAGCATGAACAATATTTAGCTTTTACATGCTAACTGACTATTTGAAATAGAAAACTGACTGTTACATGAAGCGGCAGTCATCTGTGAAGCAACAAACTTCCAGTGACACAAAATTATCATTTAAATCATTGTAATGGATGAACAATAAGCCTAGACCTGGGAACAGATGGTGATGAATCTCAATACATAAATTATCTGTGATTTGACCAATTTAGCTGATTCATTCCTTACACGATGGTAGTACAGCTTGGTGACATGAGATGACTTACTTTCTAAACATAAAGTCTCAAACAATGCCCTCCTTAAATACCCCCTTCCTTTCCTCTCAATCTAAATACAGTACAAGCATGAAACAATTACCTGTTGAAATTCTATGCCTTGGTGTGGTTAATAATCTACAGGATACTGTGGGCTAACTATGAACATGGACTGTGATGGTGATTTTGATCCTGAGATTGAAAACATGAATACTTTGATCAACTGAATAGCATTACTAATTGATGTCCTCTTTTCTCAAATTAAGATTATCTTGATATTAGTATTTTGGGGCTGTGTATGATTGTAAGAAAGAGATCTTTGCACAAATACCTTTTGCTTTCTTATGAAAACTATGATTTTTCTTCAAATATGTGTTTTTTGGATATGTAAACTCAGATGCAAGCATTATGCAAAACTTTCAATTTTGTTAGATGAGAGAAATTAATTTATATATTTATCTTAGTGTATTTGATTTATGTATAAATGTAAATAATTTGGTGTACATATAGCTGCTGGTGTACATATGGTGTACATATAGCTGCTAAATTTGTACAAAATAATTATAAGCAGTTGAATAAGCAGTGGGAATTAATAAGCTTTGGCTTCTTCCTGCTCCTTTTCGGACTCATACGATTTCATTTATTTATAGATACTATTTATGATACTTTATAAATATTCTTGTTTTGTTTTTTGTATGCTGTTTCACACTTGTTTTTTATTCTGTTCGAAATAAAGAATTAAATGTTAAAAAAAAATTAAAAATCTTCTTACACTGAATAAAGAAATGTTCTGCTTCAGAATGATAACTTCCTCCATTGCATGGAAACTAAACTGAAGTCAGTACAGAGAGAATCACTTGCTTTCTGAACCCACTTTTCCCTGCCGTGTCCCCATGTTAACCTGATCATTTGAGACACCTGACCAAGGGAGATGAGGTCCAACTTTAGATATGCAGATAATGTTATCGTCTTGATCCATAACTTCAATCTGACGGCTGAGCAGGGAATGGAATGGTGTGGAATACTTCAGTGTCACATGTGACAAAGCACAGTGAAATTCTTTGCTTGCATACCCAATCTATATGAATAGCGGCAATCTACGGCATTGACAAAGTTACAAAGCACGCCAGCTCCTCCTCTGTTCTTCGCCCCCCCTCCCCCACAGCGGTTCCCCCCACACCGGGTCCCCATTGTCCATTCTTCTCCCCCTTCACTCCCTATTGTCCACTTCTCCCGCATGGTGGTCGCCCGACACCGGGTCCTCTATTGTTCTTCCCCTCCCCCCTCACGGCGGTCCCCCCATGCTCTCATCGACTGTCGACTGCGGGAAGTCAGAGATTGTAGGGTGGAGAATGAGTGGTCAGTGATAGCTGATCTAAATCAGTCCCTTATTAACTGTCAAGGTCCAACATTTTTGCCATGGAAATATACTCTCGTGACCACCACTAAATAGACAATTTCCTTATGAGAATTTGGTCCCTTTTCTCACTTCTCAGGCCAGAAGAAACAACCTCTCAGCTCCCATCCAGTCAATCCCTTTCCGAATGATGAGTTCAAACTACTGAGCAAAGGTAAGCTTCCATCAGCATGGTCTCTCCACCACTATAATAATGAGTAAACTTAAAGTAATAATTGATGCCTTATTAATAAGCTAGTGTAAAAGCTGCTTATGCACTTACCGTGAGTTTTGGAAGGAACTGTAAAGGAGTGATGGGGATGCATTCTGTGTGTGTTACACATTGACATAACTTATTTACTAGTGTGTTTATCAAATAAAATAGTAAGATTAAATGAGAACTTACCAGTTTGAAGTTTGATCCTTATTTTACGGGGAGTTACGATGAGAGATTACATGAAGAAGCCCCGCCAGGCACATGCGCGTCATACTTCAAAGCAGCGATGTGAAAACACAGAAACAATAGCTGAAGTAACATAGTAAGGTATTAGAATACTAGAACTACCAGATGATCCTTTCGATAATGAGGGCTGGGAGCGGAGGGCACGTAATCCCTAATCGTAACTCCTCATAAAATAAGGATCAAACTTCAAACTAGTAAGTTCTCATTTAATCTTACTATTTTACTTCGGAGTCACGTGAGTGACTACGTGAAGATTTCAAAGCTCTGTGATTTCATGCCGTGGATCCACTCCATACGACACACTGCTTCAGTTGACACGGTAGTGAATAAATAATGTATTGAACATTGCTCCAAATTATTCAATAACTATTTTAATAATAATAACAAATAGACAGTAATAACCCTGCTATCCCAGGGGGAAATTACAAAGAATTATATGAAAACAAAGCAAAAATCAAATTAAACTGAACCCAACACAGCATTCCCAAACCCTGGCACTGTCAGAACAGGTTTATTATAAAACTTAGAAAACATCGATTCCTTAGACCATCCTGCGGCCCCGAGGATTTGATCTAGCGGCACGTCCTGCGCCTTCGCCGTGGATGTTGCTGCCGCCCTGGTGGAATGAGATTTAAACACATGAGTGTCCACTCCAGCATAATCCAGAACCTGTTTAAACCATCTAGAAATAGTTTGTAATGACACTATTTTATATGTTTTTTTGTGGCTAACGAACATTGCTGTCTCAGAACCTCTGAGACTCTTAATTACCTCTATATATTGACAGGTGCTTGACTACACATAACGTTTGGTCAACAGGGTATGCTTTAAAAATTACTTTGGTTCCAGCCATTCCTGGCCTGCTTTGCTTGATTAAATCATAGACATAAAATGTAATTTTATCTACAGACAAATGCATGCAATCTAGTCGTAACATTTGCAATGTTTGTACTCGTTGTGCTGAAACTAGCGACATGAGCATAACTACTTTAAGTGTTAACTTCTGAAAAGATAATGACGTAATTGGAGCTCATTGCTGAAGCAGTGTGAGAACTATACTGACATCCCAGATTTCTGTATATCTAGGCTTAGGAGGATTTTTGTTAAAAATTCCTCTCATGAATCGGGATACTAACGAATGAGACCCGATAGATTGGCGTTCTGAAAAATGCCCTAATTAGGAGGACAAAGCACTCTGAGCACTATTGATGGCACTATAACAAGTGCTCATCAAAATGCAACATAGTAAGGAACTCCAATACATCCGGTATGCTTGCAGTATGATAAGATATATCTGACTGAACACAAAACATCTCCCATTTCTTTATATGAGACATATATTGTTTCTTAGTGCTATCTCTCCAAGCTGCAGTTATAAAATCCATGGTCCTATCTGACAGTCCAAGGCCTTGGAACGGTCTGGTCAGAACCTGCAGATCAATAAATTAATACAGTCATGTAACGGATGACTTTCTCCTGTTACTGGATGCATCAACAAATTACTGCAGTTGGGAATCGTCATGAATGGCTGAGTCATCATTCTGAGCACCAATTGGAACCATGGCTGTGTAGGCCAGTCTGGAAGCACCAAAACGCCTGTGGCGGAGTCCTGCTCTATTTTGGTGAGGCATTGCCTAATCAGACAGAATGGGGGAAAAGCATAAAAGAATGTACGTCCCCAATGTAGCGAGAATGCATCCACTGCTACTGTTGCTGGATCCGGTTCCCATGAAACATATTTAGGCAAGTAGTGGTTTAGCCTCGATGCAAACAGATCAATATCTGGCAACCCATGGCGGCTGACAATCATTTAAAAAATTTCAGGGTTTAAAATCCATTCTATATTGTCATTGAACTTTCGTGACCTGTTGTCTGCCACCACATTGTCTCTTCCCGGTAGATAGATAGCTGAGAGCCAGATGTTTCTGGAGATACACCAGTGCCACATGAGGTTAGCCAGATTATCACATGACACTGACCTTACTCCTCCCATGTGATTGATATATGCCACAGCTGCGGTCTTATCATTCTGGAGTTGAACATGTAAATTATTCATTGTGGAACAATAAGCTTATAATCCATAAAATGCTCCCAATAACTCTAAATCATTTATAACATGCCTGTGGAGAATTAAATCCTCTTGTACATCTACCAACACAGCTAGACTCACTGTCCATAGCTCCCCATCAAAGAGCGCTCACATCCATTTGTAAAACCACTGAAGGTTGCTGAACCAAAATGTTTTTGGTATTTTGTCCAATATTGATAATCCACCATTGCAATTCAGCTAAGGCTCTGGTTGGTAACTGCATAGACCTATCAAAATGACCTGCACGCTCTTTTAGTGCTTGTTCTCTAGCTCATTGCAGACTTTGATAATGCAGAGGTCCAAACTACTGCAGGAAAAGCTGCTACCAATTTACCAATAACCCTGGCTACTTCCCAGATGGAGGGATAATGTTTTTCAGTGAGATCAGTACAGACATCTCTGATATCCACAGCCTTGGCTGTTGGTAAAGTTACTGACATAGCAACTGAATCAATGACAAACCCCTAATAATCATTTTTTTGGAATGGCTGTAATTTGGATTTTGTTGGATGGACCAGAAACCCTAACCTTTCAAACAGGTATTTGGTTGCTGAAACCGATTCCTCAGCTGTTTCCTGAGTGTTGCTTACGATTAAAATATCATCTAGATAAGCCATTACAATGTGATTGTGGGCCCTCAGTAGCGCCAGCAATGGTTTCAACAATTTTGTGAACAGCCTAGGAGCTGAATTTAACCCATTGGGCAATGCTTTAAATTGCCACAGCTGTCCCATCCAACTGAATTTCACGTATCTGTGATAATGATGGTGAATTTGTACTAAATAATATGCATCTTTTAGATCTATAGTCACCATATAACAGCCTTGTGATAACAGCTGTTTAGCAGTATTGAAGGTGCACATTTTAAAATGCCTATACTGAACATAGGAAGTTAAGTGGGTGAGGTCCAGAATGACTCTACAACCCCCATCTTTTTTTAGGTCTGTGGAATATATTGGACACAAATTGTTGATGATGGTTAGCCGTCCTCTCAATCACCCCTTTCTGGAACAAATTTTGAATTTCTTCATTTACCTGCTGAGTTTCTGGTGCAGAAAACACCAATACTCTGTTGGGCATATGCTGTACGTGGATCAACTCCCACCATAAACTCTATTCTAGAGCCTGACATAGATTCTAGTATAAACCGATCAGATGTTATGCAGCACCATTCATCATAAAACAATTGCAATCTACCCCCAACCAGAGGTTGTACCCCAGAAGTCTTATCCTTGACACATTGAAGCTGTACCTCGCCAATCAGCCTCGAATTTCTCATTCTTCCAATATTGGGGTTGTTGCTGGGCTGCACTGGTGGGTAATATCTTCGCCCCACTGGCCTCCCTCTGCTTGGCCCTGCCCCTGGATCCGACCCCCTTCACATCGAACCCGACTTGCGAGAGGACGTTCTGGAAGCAGGGATATATGGTTTCATAAGCCCAATCATTTTTGCCTTATCGTCGATGTCCCTGATTTGCTTGACGAGGTCTATGCCGAACATAGGTGCTTGAACGTTGATAGCCCTACATAGGCTTGCAAATTTCAAATTTAAAGGCGGTCGAATGACTATCTTTCTTATGCAATTAACCTCTAAGTAGGCATTGCAGAAGAGGGCCAGTATATCTTGTTGGGTTGGAGACATCGGTGCCCCCTTGACCATCTTTCCGAATGCCGTTATGCCTGCTGTCACCAACTTGAGGACACGCTGAAAGCATGCTTCCTGTCCTCGCATCGTTGCACTCATGGGTGCCCATATTGCCGAGTTTATGGTGGGCACCTTGAGTGAAGCACAGTTTACAGGTGTTTTATATCGTGCTGTGGTCGGCTCCATGATGGTTTCCTGGAGCTGGTGAGAAGCCAAGTAATTCACATTGGCAGCTAGATTGTGCTCCATAGCTAGATCCGGGACACCTGGAGCATGGCTCGTGTGCTCTGGTGTGTGCACATAAGCAGTGACACCAGCTTCAGGGTCAGAGTCCTCCTGCCCTGGCTCTCCCGAATCATGCTCAAGGGGTACCTCATCCAGCCCTAAACAAGGTGCTATAGAGGAGGATTCCCATTGCTGTTGATAGGCACCATACTCCTCTGCATATGGGCCTCTTTGAGAGGCTGCCTGGGGAATCATTGGGGCCTTGGACTCCTGGCTGATTAAAGTGTGGAGCATTTGCTCCATTTGTTCGAGTCTTCCCCAATTTTCTTCCGATCCGGAGGGAAGTCCTCTTCTTCCACAGACCCGTCAGATAAAACGGGTCTGATAGTCTTACGTTTTGCCCTGAGACACTGGAGCAGCTGGAGTCTGTTCAATTACCGGTAAAACGGCAGCCGGTATCGGAACCGGCGTTACTGCACTAATCTCCCGACCCGATCTCTGAGGTGGAACCGCATCCCCGCGTGCTCCACGCTTGCTCTGAACAGTATTTCTCCCAGCACTCCATGGCCACCAACTCCCACTGACTCATGAGCCAGACTTATGGAGCTTAAATACTCGCAGTAAAAGTTGTTTTTAAATTAATTACCGACAAAGTTCCTACTTACTGCTGGTGGAGCTGCGCTCTCCAGCCCGTCAGTGCGACATGCGTCGGACGTAATGACGCGCATGCGCCTGGCAGGGCTTCTTCACGTAGTCACTCACGTGACTCCGAAGTAAAATTAGACTTGGCAGAATTCAGTCTTTATTTTTCAGAATATGTTGTCAGTATTTTCATTTGTGTTCATATCATACACAAAGCCATGAAATTATAAAAAATAATGATGCATACTTTAATGGAATTTATAAGGTTTTAAGATCTGCATTTTCTCCCCTTTATCCTAAAACTTCCTAAAAAGGAGAAAACCTGAATATATTTTCAAACACCTAAAAAAATATTTTAATGAAGTTGAAATCCTGAGATGGGAGTAGAAATTGAGGCATTGTTGTGACTCATATATTAGATTTTACAAAAATAAAAGAAAACTATTTACTTGCCAGTTTCTGTCCAAATCTCTGATTAATTTCTTCGCAACTGTTCTGATGGCAAATGAAAACCAAAATAAATTATTTAGATTGTAAATATACTCGCTCCATTAAACACAGTCCATTCTTTTTGTTAGAATGTAAACCTAGTACAATTAATTATTCCTGAAATGTGAAACTTTTATTGTCAAATTGGTTCAAAACTATTGCATTTAATTCCCAACTGTGTGTAACTTACAAACCATATGATTGCCTTATTTTATTGTGAATAATTTGAAACATTACAATAAGCTGCTTACTTAGATGATCTTTCATCTTGAGTTTGGCTTAAGTTCTGAATGTAATAATAATTACAGTATCAGCTGGGAATATCAATAAAAGGGTACATGGTAATCATAGAAACAAAGAAATTAGGTGCAGGAGTAGGCCATTCGGCCCTTTGAGCCTGCACCGCCATTCAATATGAACATGGCTGATCATCCAACTCAGTATCCCGTACCTGCCTTCTCTCGATACCCTCTGATCCCCCTAGCCACAAGGGCCACATCTAACTCCCTCTTAAATATAGCCAATGAACTGGCCTCCACTACCCTCTGTGGCAGAGAGTTCCAGAGACCCACCACTCTGTGTGTGAAAAAGTCCTTCTCATCTCGGTCCTAAAGGATTTCCCCCTTATCCTTACGCTGTGACCCCTTGTTCTGGACCTCCCCAACATCGGTGACAATCTTCCTGCATCTAGCCTGTCCAACCCCTTAAGAAGTTTGTAAGTTTCTATAAGATCCCCTCTCAATCTCCTAAATTCTAGAGAGTACAAACTGAGTCTACCCAGTCTTTCTTCATAAGACAGTCCTGGCATCCCAGGAATCAGTCTGGTGAACCTTCTCTGCACTCTCTCTATGGCAATAATGTTCTTCCTCAGATTTGGAGACCAGAACTGTACGCAATACTCCAGGTGTGGTCTCACCAAGACGCTTTACAACTGAAGTAGAAAATCCCTGCTCCTATACTCAAATCCTTTTGCTATGAAAGCTAACATACCATTTGCTTTTTTCACTGCATGCTGCACCTGCATGCCTACTTTCAATGGCTGGTGTACCATGACACCCAGGTCGCGCTGCATCTCCCCTTTTCCTAATCGGCCACCATTTAGATAATAGTCTGCTTTTCTGTTTTTCCCACCAAAGTGGATAACCTCACATTTATCCACATTATATCTGCCAAACATTTGCCCACTCACCCGCCTATCCAAGTCACCTTGCAATCTCCTAGCATCCTCCTCACAGCTAACATTGCCCCCTAGCTTAGTGTCATCCGCAAACTTGGAGATATTGCCTTCAATTCCCTCATCCAGATCATTAATGTATAATTGTAAATAACTGGGGTCCCATTGCGGTTAGTCAATTGTGAAAAGGAGGCTTCCTGTTTGTTCTCTATCCACATCATTACTGAACCCCCAATGCCGTATGCTTTACCTCTTATGTGGAACTTGTTGATAGCCTTCTGGAAGTCCAGGTACACCCCATCTACTGGTTCTCCCCTAACACACTACTAGGAAAAATTCCACAAGACTCCAAGGACTCTTGCAGTTTCCCACTACCGATGTTAGACTAACTGGTCTGTAATTTTTTATTAAAAAGAGGGGTTAATTTGACCCGCCAATTATCACTAATGCATCCACTATTTCCGGAGCTATTTCCTTAAGTACTCTGGGATGCAGCCTATCTGGCCCTGGGGATTTATCAGCCTTTAATCCATTCAATTTACCCAACACCACTTCCTGACTAACCTGGATTTCACTCAATACCTCCATTGACCCGCGGTCCTCTGCTATTTCCGGCAGATTATTTATGTCTTCCTTTACGAAGACGGAACCAAAGTAGTTATTTAATTGGTCCACCATATCCTTGTTCCCCATGATCAACTCACCTGTTTCTGACTGCAAGGGACCTACATTTGTTTTAACTAATCACTTTCTCTTCACATATCTATAAAAACTTTTGCAGTAAGTTTTTATGTTCCCTGCCAGTTTTCTTTCATAATCTATTTTCCCTTTCCTAATTAAGCCCTTTGTCCTCCTCTGTTGGTCTTTGAATTTCTCCCCGTCCTCAGGTATGCTGCTTTTTCTGGCTACTTTGTACACATCATCCTTTGTTTTGATACTATCCCTGATTTCCCTTGTTATCCACGGATGCACTACCTTCCCTGATTTATTCTTTTGCCAAACTGGGATGAACAATTTTTGTAGTTCATTCATGCAGTCTTTAAATGTCTTCCATTGCGTATCCACCGTCAACACTTTTAGAATTGATTGTCAGTCAATCTTGGCCAATTCACATCTGATACCCTCAAAGTTACCTTTCTTTAAGTTCGGAACATTTGTTTCTGAATTAACAATGTCACTCTCCATCCTAATGAAGAACTCGACCATATTATGATCACTCCTGCCCAAGGGGGCACGTACAACAAGACTGCTAACTAACCCTTCTTCATTACTCAATACCCAATCTAAAATAGCCTGCTTTCTCGTTGGTTCCTCTACATGTTGATTTAGATAACTACCCTGCATACATTCCAAAAAATCCTCTTCCTTAGTGCCCCTGCCGATTAGATTCACCCAATCGATATGTAGATTGAAGTCGCCCTTTGTCGCACGCATTACTAATTTCCTGTTTGATACCATCCCCAACTTCACTACTACTGTTAGGTGGCCTGTACACAACACCCACCAGAGTTTTCTGCCCTTTAGTGTTTCGCAGTTCTACCCATACTGATTCCACATCCTCCAAGCTAATGTCCTTCCTTTCCATTGCGTTAATCTCCTCTCTAACCAGCAACGCTACCCCACCTCCTTTCCTTTCTCTCTATCCCTCCTGAATATTGAATATCCCTGGATGTTCAGCTCCCAGCCTTGGTCACCCTGGAGCCATGTCTCCGTGATCCCAACTATATCATAATCATTAATAGCTATCTGCATGTTCAACTCATCCACCTTATTATGAATACTCCTTGCATTGAGACACAAAGCCTTCAGGATTGTTTTTACAACACTCTTACCCCTAATAAAATTTTCTTGAAAAGTGGCCCTTTTTGATTTGCTGGTTGCTGGAGCTGCTGGTAGGTGGGATCTGAATCAGAATGCATAGTCTTCAAAATAGGATCAGTCAATCAGGATTGAGAGGGGGCGAAATTCCATCTCTCAGAGGACTATCAGTCTCTGAATATAGAAACAAAGAACTGCAGATGCTGCTTTATAACCAAAGATATACAAAAAAAAAATGCTGGAGTAACTTAGTGGGTCAGGCAGTATCTCTGGAAAAAATGGATAAGGATAAAGATCTGAAGAAGGGTGCCAACCTGAGACATCGGATATCCTTTATCTCCAGAAGTGCTGCCTGACCTGCTCAGCTTACTCCAGCATTTTATTTTGTATAGAAATATTTACAGTTTAGAAGTATTTGAAGTTCTCTGCTTCAGGATAGATCCTTAATCGTTTAGTATATTAATAACTAAGAGTGATACATTTTTGGACACCAAGGGAATCATAGGATAGTGCGTAAAATAGTAAGATTAAACAAGAGCTTACCAGTTTGAAGTTTGATCTTTATTTATGAGGCGTTGCGATGAGCAATTACATGAAGAACCCCGCCAATCCGCATGCGCGTCAATCGTCAAAGCAGCGGTGTGAAATCACAGAAGAACAACAATTGAAGTAAAATAGTGTGGCGTCAGCCTAAACACGGGCCACTTATGCTCGACCCTCGTCAGGAGATACGAGTGCGGGCACGTGACGTCATGGGCTAGAGGGAGTGTCTTAAGGTCTCTTACCTCGAGACATAAAGAGTGAACAGGTAGCTGAGCCCAAGAGTACAACCTTGCTCAGCTACAGCAACATTGTAATATGGTTAGCGCACCCACCTAACATGTCACTACTGAATAAACAACCGTTTGAACTGACCTGACGTTTCACCTTTATTCACCATGTATGGTGCCGCTACATTGGTTGACCCCCGACTGTCCGAATTGAAATTTGGACTCTCCTGAAGCACGCAGCCTCGGGAGACCTGATGTCTGCAGCCGGCTGCCCAGCCCTGCAGAATTACGCTGCCGCCAACCCAGCCCTGCAGTGAGGTATGCGGCCTCTCCCCCACCAGCTGCTGCTTACCGGAGCTGAGAAGCTGCGGCTGCCGCCGCTCTCCTGCTCCCGGCAACGGGGCAGGCCGCCTTGTGTGACGGCCGCCGAGCTCCTCCGCATGACCGCCTCCGGAGCCGACCACCGAGCGGAGAGGTTATACCAGCTGCCGCTGCCCCACCAGCTGCTGCAGGAGCTGCGAACATAGCAGCCTCCTGCCCACAGCAACGCCGACGCATGCCTGATGGCTTGGGGAGCAGAGAGAGAGTACCTGCCACGCTCTCGCGCTCCCAACAACGGACTAGGCTCCGGGCCTTGCACCGCACCTCACAGCGGACACCGCTCCAGGCCCTGCACCGCACCTGGCCTCACCGCGGCTGTGGCTCCAGGCCCTGCACTACAACATTCCTCACCGCGGCCACGGCCACGGCTCCAGGCCCTGCACCGGCCTCACCTCAACCGCACTGCACCGGGCCTCACCGCCCCAGACCCGGCACCGCAACAAGACTCACAGCGGCCACGGCTCCATGCCCTGCCCTGCACCGTACCTGGCCCCGCCGGCCGCTGCCCAGGGCTTAGCCAACCGATAGGGCGGGCTTACATGGGACGCCTGCCTAATGCACCTTTCTTTTCCGGCATGGACTCCGAAGTTCCCTGGGCGCTGGCTGCCTGTCCGGCCCAGGGATTCAATTGCTGGTGAAGTCCGCTTCAGCCGGCCAGCAAGATGGCCGCCGCACTATCCTGAGACAGGCGGCCACCTGACTACAAAAATGGCCGCCGCGGCCGGCCGGAAGAGAAGTACGAACTTACCTGACCGCCGTCCACAGCGCCACCTTCCGGCCGGATGCCGTCACTGCAGCCTGACTATCGGCAACAGCGCCACCGTCAGATCGGCTGCCGTCACTGCAGCCTCACCGTCGACCACAGCCTCACCTTCCGGCCGGATGCCGTCACTGCAGCCTCACCGCCGTCCACAGTGCTACATTCAGGCCCGAGGCTGTCACTGCAACACAGCTTTCCTATCCTGCACGATGAACAGGATAGTTTGAACTTTCGACGCTGATTGCACTGTGATTTGTCTTTTTACTGTTCATTTTTGTGTTCACTGCATTTCCACGCTCGGTTCAGAAATTAGTTTGTTTATTCTATTTTGTTTTTTCCCCCCATCATTGTTGGGGGCCGTATTTCACAGGACACTCTCCCTTAGCTGGTCATGGAGACGCGACCGTGTCTCTTCTGTCCGGCGGCTTCTTTTTTTTTTTTTGTTTGTTTGTTTATTTTTGTTAGAAGTAAGTACAGTAGTCTGGTACTTAAGTACCTAATACATAAATACATATTCTCATTCTTGTACAACTTCATACTTTTAGTTCAATAATAAAAAAACAGAGAAAAAAGAAATAAAGAGTGTCGGAATAGATAGACAAGCAAGTAGAAACAGAAAACAAAAAAAGAAAAAAATAAAGGACAGAGGTGAGAAGTTAAAAGATTGAAAGAGAAGAAAAAAGTAAAAAGAAAAGAGAGATTAGCAGAGATCTACCTATCTCTTATTTTTGCCCATCCGTCACCCAGTTCTAAACATTTAATTTCTAAGGTTATGTTATGTTGCACCATATGCTTGTATAAAGTTGATAAACGGAGACCAAATCTTTAAGAATTGGTCTACTTTGCCTAATAAGAGGAATCTCATTTCTTCAAGATGTAGCGTTTCAGACATGTTTGAGATCCACATTTTGAATGTTGGTGTAGGTGCGTTTTTCCAAAATTTAAGTATAAGTTTTTTCACTGTTATTAGACCATAATTAAGAGAAGCTTCTTGGAATATAGTTAGTTTACTTCCCTTTTCCATTGATCCAAAGATGGGGTTCAATTTTGTGTTAAATAGTTTTGTAAAAATTCCAAAAATTTCATTACAAAATGTAAACAGTTTTGTACAAGAGACAAAGGAATGTGCTATAGTGGCATTTTGAGTTAGACATTTGTCGCAGATGGGGGAAACATTTGAAAATATTTTATTCAGTCTTGTTTTCGAATAATATAATCTATGTACAATTTTAAATTGAATTAGATTATATCTTACATTCATTGAACATTTGTTTACATATAATAAATTTTTATCCCATCTATCGTTCGGAATTTTTAATCAATAACTCTTGTTCCCAGTCTCTTCTAATTGCTTCTGTCGTTGGTGTTTCTATATTTAGAATTATATTATATGTAAGATATTAAATTGCTTGATTCTGCCTTTCTATTCATTCCTTCCTCCAGTAGATCTGGGGTTAAAGTTTGATATCCTTGTATATACTTTTTCAAATAATCTTGAATTTGAAGGTATTTGAAATATTGATTACTTTTCAAATTATATTTTAGTTGTAATTGTTGGAATGATAAAAGTTTTCCCATTTCATACATATCTCCCATCATTTTAATTCCTATTCTTTCCCAATGGGTAAACGTTTTATCAATAATGGATGGTTTGAATGAGGGATTATTAGCTATTGGAGAAAGAAGCGATAATTTTCTTAATTTTAAAGTTAATTTTATTTGTTTCCAAATTCGTATTATACTATGAATAATTGGATTCTTCTTGTATATTACATTGTTCAGTTTTATCGGAGAAAGAAGGATCGCTCCTATATTATAAGGGGAACAATCCTCTTTCTCCATTCTTATCCAATCTACCTGTTGGGCAGAACTGTCCAACCAGTAGATTATATTTTTAATATTCACTGCCCAATAATAATACAATAAGTTAGGGAGTGTTAGTCCCCCTGATTCTTTAGATTTACACAAGTGTTTTTTTTTTTAAATTCTGTGTGATTTATAATCCCATATGAAGTTTATAATATCAGAATCTAATTTTTTGAAGAATTTTTTAGGTATGTATATTGGTATTGATTGAAATAGGTACAATATTTGTGGTAAGAAGATCATTTTTATCGCGTTTATTCTGCCTATTAATGACATCGGCAGTGTCTTCCAAAATTTAATCAACCCATTTAATTTAGTTAATAAAGGCATATAGTTTGCGTTAAGTAATGATTTATAGTTCCTAGTAATTTGGATTCCCAAATATTTAAATTTTTCTGTTGTAATTCTAAAAGGGATTTCAACAGATGTGTCGACTCTTGAGGTTTTATCGTCATAATTTCGCTTTTGTTCCAATTTATTCTATATCCTGAAAAAGAACCAAATTCTTCTATTAAATTTAGTATATTTGGTATGCTAGTTTGCGAATTTGTAATATATAATAATATGTCGTCTGCATATAATGAAATTTTATTATTTGTGTGTTTGGTAATATACCCATGAATGTTCGGATGGCTTCTTATACTTCTTATAGCTAAAGGCTCTATCTAGTGCAAAAAGCAGGGGCGATAACGCGCCCCCCTGCCTATTGCCCCTTGCTAAATAGAATTTCGGGGATAATATATTATTAGTCAGTATTCTAGCCGTCGGCTTATCATATAGTAGTTTTACCCATGAAATAAAATTATCTCCCATATTAAATTTTTCCAATACTTTGAATAAATATTGCCAATCTACTTGATCAAAAGCTTTTTCTGCATCCAATGAAATAATTGCTAGTTCTTCTTCAGTATTATGTGAGTACATTATATTAGACAACCGTCTCAAATTGTTAAATGAGTATCTCTTTGGTATAAACCCTGTTTGGTCCGGATTTATTAGTTTACTAACATATTTACTCAATCTTCTCGCTAGGGTCTTCGTTAATATTTTTTGGTCTGTATTTAGGAGTGCAATAGCTCTATATGAGCCTGGGTCTTCTAGATCTTTATCCTTTTTTGGTATAAGTGTAATAGTTGATTCAGTTAGTGTTTCTGGTAGTTTATTTTCTTTAAAAATGTATATATATAAATCTTGCAACCGTGGAGAAATTATTTCATAGAATCTTTTATAGAATTCACTACTAAAGCCATCTGGTCCTGGGGTTTTGCCATTCTTCAACGAACTAATTGTTTCTTCTATTTCCTGTAGTGTAATCTGAGCTCCTAATGCCTCTTGTTCCACCATATTTAATTTTGGAAGATTACAGTTATCTAAGAAATTTGCAATTTGAGTATTATTTGCAGAACTTTTCGATGTATATAAATTTTGATAAAATTGAGCAAATCTTTTATTAATATCTTTAGGTAGTGTTAGTAATTCCCCTTTGTCTGATTTAATTTTTTAGTAATTGTATTTTCTGTGTCCCTTTTTTTTAGTTGGCGTGCTAGGAGTTTATGAGGTTTATCACCAAATTCAAAAGTTTCCTGTTTTGTAATTTGAAATAGTCTCATTATTCTGGCCGATAAAATTTTATTTAATTTATATTTTAGTATTATTATCTTATTATGTTTATCTACAGTTGGTTCTTTGGCATTTTCTAAATCTAATTGTCTAATTTCTTGTTCTAACTGCAATTGTTCAGTATTATTCTTTTTATTTTGGAAAGCTTGGTATGAGATTATAATTCCTCTAATAAATGCCTTAAAAGTTTCCCATAATAAGGAGGGTGAAATATCTGGTGTTTCATTTGTCTCAAAGAAGAATCTCATCTGCTCTTTTAAATATGTGCAACCTTGTGAGTTATTTAAAATTTGGGGGTTAAACCTCCAAAACGAATTTTTATCGGGCATTCCTTCTAATTTTAAAGAAAAAGTTAATGGTGAATGATCAGAAATAACACTATTATGATATTTAGAATTATATGTATATGGAATTAGTTTTGTGTCCACTAAGAAATAATCAATACGTGAATATGTTTTATGTACTGTTGAATAAAATGAATATTCCCTACTTACTGGGTTAGCGATTCTCCATACATCTGTTATATTAGTATTTTTCATGTATGTATTTAGGAGTTCACTCGTTTTAGATTTTATGTTAGTCCTTTTTTGTTTTGCTGATTTATCCAAATATGGATCTAAAACACAATTCAAATCTCCCCCTATTATCACATTTTGATGATTAAGTTCTGAAATTATATGCTTCTGCATCCGTCTCCTCGCACCCCTAGGTACATCGGGATCTCACACACAGAGCGTCACTGTGCCCATGGAGAGCCCCGTCCCGACCCACACCAGGGGTGTCCCAGACCCCTTCCGTCCAGCGGCGTCTGCATCGGTCTCCTCGCACCCCTCGGTACATCTGGATCTCACACGCAGACCGTCACTGTGCCCATGGAGAGCTCCGTCCCGACCCACGACAGGGGTGTCGCAGACACCTTCCGTCCGCCGGCTTCTGCATCGGTCTCCTTGAACCCCTCGGTACTTCGGGATCGCCCACGCAGAGCGTCACTGTGCCCGTGGAACCCTCTGTCCCGACCCACGCCCGGGGTGTCCACATGCAGGAGCCGCCCTCGACCATGCTATTACTTCCTCCAGTTCTGGGGGGGGGGGTCCTGTGGCATCAGCCTAAACAAGGGCCACTTATGCTCGAACCCTCGTCAGGAGATACGAGGGCGGGCACGTGATGTCATGGGCTAGAGGGAGTGTCCTGGTACTTAAGGTCTCTTACCTCGAGACTTAAGAGTGAACAGGTAGCTGAGCCCGAGAGTACAACCTCGCTCAGCTACAGCAACATTGTAATTATGGTTAGCGCACCCACCTAACGTGTCACTACTGAATAAACAACCGTTTAAACTGACCTGACGTCTCACCTTTATTCACCACGTATGGTGCCGCTACAATAGTAAGGCTACAAACATAGAACTACCAGACGAGCTTCATGATATGAGGGTTGGGAGCGGTGGGCACGTAATCGCTCATTGTAACTCCTCATAAAATAAAGATCAAACTTCAAACTGATAAGTTCTCGTTTAATCTGACTATTTTACTTCGGAGTCACGTGAGTGATTCCGTGAAGATTTCAAAGATCTGTGATTTCACGCCGGCCACCCCTTGTCTGCTTTGTTTTATTAGGTCATAGATGTAAAAATTTACATCATTCCCGGATGACACCAACCTGTCCAGCCGTAGTTTGTGCAAGGTCTGAACCTTTGCGCTGATATGAGCGCCATGAGCATACTCAACTTTAGGGTAATCTTTGGCAAAGACAAGGATGTGACTGTGCCCCACTGACGAAGCAGCATCAGTACCATGCTCACATCCTAGATTTTGGAATACCTAGGCCTGGGGGGGATTAGAATTAAAAACACCCTTCATAAATCTGGATATTAACGGATGAGATTCTACAGACTGAAGTTGACACCCAGCATAGGCACGATGACAGGGCACTCCTGGCACTGTTGATGGCACTATAGCTCAGCCCTTCATCGAAATGTAATTTGGAAGGAAATTCAAGGACATCTGAGATGGAGGCTGTGTGGTATGTAATGTTCCCATGTAAACAAAATCCCTCCCACTTCCTGACATGAGAGATGTACTGCTTTTTCATACTATCCCTCCAGAATGATGTGATGACATCCACAGACCGATTGGATAGTCCCAAACCGAGGTATGGCCGCCTTAAAATCTGCAAATAACACAATCATACAACGGGTGTTGACCTCCAGTCACAGGGTGCACCAATAGATTATGACGTTTTGGAACCACCATAATAGGTTGTGTAATAATGTCTGAAATAAGAGGGAACCATGGCTGTGTAGGCCAGTCAGGTACCACCAAAACTCCTGAAGCGGAGTCCTGCTTAATCTTGGTCAAGCACCAACTGATGAGGCAGAAGGGGGGAAATGCATATAAAATCATTCTGCCCCAGTGCAGCGAGAACGCATCCACCGCGACTGCCCCTGGATCTGGTTCCCATGAAACATACTTCAGTACCTGGTGATTGAGTCTGGATGCAAATAAATCGATATCTGGCATCCCATACCGAAGAACGATTTCATTAAATACATCATGATTCAACATTCACTCTGTGTTGTCGTTGAATTTGCGTGACCTGGTGTCTGCCACCATATTGAATCTGCCTGGCAAGTAGACAGCTGAAATCCAAATGTTCTTTTTAATGCACCAGTGCCAAATAAGGTTAGCCAATTTGTCACAAGAATTCGACTTGATTCCACCCATGTGATTAACATATGCCACTGCTGTTGTGTTGTCAATCTGAAGCTGAACATGTAAGTGATGCTTAGTGGAACAGTAAGCCTTGAGCCCATAAAATGCTCCAAAAGGTTCTAAATAATAGCATGGGCCGGTTGAAATAACCGGCATGTATTCTGAGTGCCTGTACCTTTGCCCTCTGTAAATGTTGGTAATGCAAAGGTTCATAATGGACAGCTGGAAAGTCAGCTACCAATTTGCCAATTAAGCTTGCCATCTGTTTAATTGAAGGTGATTGCTCCCCCAAGAGCTTGATGCAGCCTTCAATTAAATCTAATCTCTTGCCCTTGGGCAGAGTCACAGACATGTGAGTTGAATTAAATGTGAATCCCAAATAGTCAATTATGTTAACCGGCACCAATTTTGATTTAGCTGGGTGGATAATGAACTCCACCCTCTCAACCATGAGTATAACAGCTGAAACTGTTAACTCGGCTGCCACAAGGGCTTTTCCTATTATTAAGATATCGTCCAAATAGGCCATTACAATATGGCCCTGTGCACGGAGTAATCTGAGTACTGGTTTTAGCAGCTATGTAAATAATCTGGGGGCTGAGGTTAACCCATTAGGCAGTTCTCTAAATTGCCAAAATTGTCCCATCCAGCTAAATTTCAAATATCTCTGATACTCTTTATGAACAGGCACTGAATAATATGCATCCTGAAGATCTATACATGCCATATAACACCCTCTGGAAATCAATTGCTTGGCAGTAGCAAATGTTTCCATTTTAAAATGATTATACTGCACAAACGGATTAAGTCCTGTCAGGTCCAAAATAGCCCAACACTCACCATCTTTCTTTGGTCTAGGAAAGATATTAGATACAAATTGACGATTTTGATACACCGTCTCCTCAATTGCACCTTTAAAATATCATTTTGTTATTTCAGCTTGAATCTCCAAATTATCTTTTTGTGAGAAAATGAGTGCATGCTCCGGCTTGTGCTGGGTGGGTGAACACAGATTGGGAATAAATTCAATTTTAAACCCTTGTATACTCTGCAGTATAAACACGTTTGATGCTATTTTATACCATTCTTCCAGAAACCTGTGTAACCTTGGTAGGTAATTCTCACTCAATATGTTTCGACAAGAACCAGACCCACCTACCTCCATGGTTACCGGTGGTGTTCTTTGTCCCCTGAGTCTGGAAGGTAACGACATGTTTGCCATTGCTCCTGCTGGAGTGCGGCAGCTGCGCACATTGAATGGCCGGCTTGGTCCTTGCCCGGACCCGGTTTCAGCAAACCGCTTGTAGGGGTACTGCCTCCGAACAGTTCTGCTGGTCACTGGCGCCTTGATGAGCCGGACGGTTTTTGCCTCGTCGTCTAGCTCCTTTACCCGCTTTGCGAGGTCTTCCCCGAACAATAGGTTCGGCGGCTGGATGTTGCTAGGCTTACACAGGGCAGCGAACCTCGGGTTAATGGTAGGGCGGTTGGCGCTCTTTCTAAGGCAGTTTATTTCAAAGTGCACATTGCACATGAGAGCCAGGGCATCCTGCTGAACTTCAGTCAGGTGCCCCCCATCCACCAACCTTCCAAAAATCTGTGATGCCGGATGCGAGCAGCTTCAGCACCCTTTGCAGTTTTACCTCCTGCGCCCGGATATCTACTCCCATATGGCCCCAAATGGCATGGTTTACGGCCGGTACTTTAAGCAGGATACAATTCATTGGGGTGCCATATTTTACTTTATTTACATATTTTATGTAATTAGTACTGGCAGGCAGCTCTTCCCCCAGTGGCTCCCCAGTCTATTGGGATGGCAAACCTCGCTGTCAGGAATGGGACCTCTGGCTCATGCCCTTCATCCCATGGGGCAGCTCCAATGCTAAGCCCACAGATTCAGCGTCAGAATCGTACTGACCCGGTATGCTCTCCTCCTCCAAGAGGGAGACACTAGGCAGCCCTGTCGGTGCTGCTGGTGCGGGCTCTTGGAGAGGCCGGTGCTCTTGATGGAACCTCCTCTCCAATAGGAGCTCCATTCTGGATATCCGTTCTACGGTATCCATTCTTGAGGGAGAACCCTCCCGACCGGACTCGTCCGAGTCTATCAGCCGGACAGACTTTCTGGAGGCCTTACACCCCTCCGGCGCAGCCACGGTGCCCTCGGGCACCAAGTCTGTAGTCGCTGGTCCCAATACTAGCGACTCAGTAGATGAGCTAGGCGGCCGCCCACTACCCGCAGTCCCACAGTCTTTAGATACTTTTGGTATGGCTCACCTTGCTGTTAACGATTTCTTCATGCTTGGACTTGCCCTCCTGTAACAAGATTTAACAAGCGCAGAAACGGCCTCCAACAAGTTTGACACTTACCTGAGGCTTTTTAAACTTACCGCTGGAGGAGCGCTGCTCCTCCCAGCCGGTCGTTGTGCCATGTGTCAGACATAAATGACGCGCATGCGGACTGGCGGGGTTCTTCACGGAATCACTCACGTGACTCCGAAGTAAAATTAGATTCAAAATGGAGAATGAGGTATGATATTGAATATTGGAAATAACTTTATGGAATTCAACTTGACCAGAAAGATAAATGCAAGGCATGTTGAGTCTCTGTGCATTGAGCCACAAGTACAATGAGTTTGTTGCTTTCAGTGGCAAATCAGACAACATACAAAAACATAAATTGCACATAAATTCTACAATAAACTGGAAAGAAAAAGAACATATTTTTAAAAAATGTATGTAAAAAGATACAGTTAGAAAACAGGTCCGTGCAGTGCAAGAGATGGTCTGTATTGTTTTGCTGTAAAAGTAGGATTAGGGTTCAGCATGGCAATTCAAGAACCCAATAGTTGAAAATAAGTGGGTGTTTCTGAACCCTGAGGAACTTCACACCTCTGTACCTCCTGCCCGACAATAACAATGAGTAGAAGGCACACCACAGAAGATGGGGATCATTAATGATAGATGCCGGCTTTTCAAGGCTGAACTTCATGTAGATGCTTTCAATGGTGGGTGGGGGGGGGGGGGGGGGGGTGTTGTGGAGGGGGGGGGAAGTACCCCTAATGGATCAGGCCCCTTGTTTTCCTGTGCATTAGAATTGCCATGCCAGACTGTGACACAATGAGGCAGGAGACTGTGGAGGTTTGTTAGGTATTCAGTGACATACCAATTTTGGTTAAACTTCTAAGAAATTAGAGCCACTGATGTGCCTTCTTATTACTTGAATCTATGTGTTTTGCCCAATATACATCATTGTGATATTAACACGCAAAACCAAAATGATGCTGCCATGCCAATGAGTACTTCAAAAGTTATAGTTAGTATTAATATTAATTATGTAGTTGAAGGGATAATAATCACATTTGTTGACGATAGAAAGAAATGTGAGAAAACAGGAAGTAAAAGGGATGAAAAGTGATTCAAATTGTTTTAATGAATAGGCTAAAGTTTGACAGATGGTATGCTGTGAATAATTTTGGCAAGAAAATAAGGGAGACCACAGAATGTTTCTAGACTGAAGAAATACGAGTGTGCTCAAACAGAGAAATTTGGCATTGTTATTAACTTTCATCATGACCATATTAGTCCTGCAGGAGGGACAGACAGGATTCAAAGAAGAATTGGAGTGTAAATGGATGATTGGAAATAATAGTATGGCAGAAGAGAAAGAAGAATCAATTGCATGTTAACTAATTAGTTAAGTTAACATATTAATGTTTGATTTATTAATTCACAACCACTTCCCGTAGATCTTTCTAAACTTCAGTTCCCAAAAATGGCCACTGTTCAGAATAATATTTGCATGGAGAATTTCATACCTTGGCGTGATTAGCAGAGAACAGTAATCCTAGTTGTATCCCATGAATGCCTCGTTTGATGAAAATATTAACTGTGTGCGAAAAATTCCAATTCTCTTCTTGAATATATAAAGAACATCGCCCCAAATTTTATTTCTGTTGCAAATGATTTGTTTCAAGATTTAAGGTGCTTCAATACAGAAATAACCAATTAGATTGGACGTTGATCAAAATTTAACCCGAAGTAAATAATAAAAGATCCAAGTCTGTTATTATTCAGAGCAAATGAATTCAAATATATTTTAGACAATCCATGTGAAAATTGGATTTGGATTTGATCCCAGATGATATTGTCTTGAGAATATTTTGTGCTAACGTGAATGCTGTTACTAAAAGACATGCCTGAGATTCAGCATCTTTGTATAATTAATTTACTGCAAAGAACTGTGTAAGCATCTATACAAATATCATATTTTATGGCATATAGTGTTACAGTACAAGAACTCATCTATAATTTAAAAACATGATATCAATTAATCATACAACCCCTTTGGGTTTATTGATGCTGTTCAAATGTACTGAGGCAAAGCTGTTAGTAGATTCTCTCTGTGTTTTTAAATCTTTTATATTTATTTATATTGAAATAAGAAACTGAATCTTCCACAGGACATGCAGTTATTTACCCCTTTGGTTTCACCCAGTCGTCTTTAATTTTTTGGAGACACAGGGCAGAAACCCACTGAGTCCACGATCCCCACACATTAACACTATCCTACCTACTCCAGGGACTATTTACATTTCTACCAAGCCAATTAACCTACAAACTGCACATCTTTGAAGAGTGCGAGGAAACCGAAGATCTCAGAGAAAACCTCATGCAGGTCATGGGGGGAACATTCAAACTCTGTACAGACAGCACATGTAGTCATGATCGAACCTGGGTTTGTGCCGCCCTTTTTTCTTTTATATAATATGGCATTTGATTGTGGCTGAGGGAGAATGTACAAACTCTCTACAGACATCACCAGGAGTCAGGATCAAACCCGGGTCTCTGGCGTTGTAAGGCAGCAACTCTACCGCTGCACCACCATGCCGTCTCTCCTCTCATTATCTATTGTGCAATTCTATCAGCATAACATAGAAACATATAAACATAGAAAATAGGTGCAGGAGTAGGCCATTAGGCCCTTCGAGCCTGCAATGCCATTCAATATGATCATTCAATATTTCTATAGCCTTTCCCTACGTATATCTACATTTTTTAAATCTCAATTGCTCCCTGCAATGATAAATTCTGCATTTTTGCTATTCTTTGATGAAATAACTTCTTCAGACTATCATGCTTCATTCCTTGGTATCTGCAGTTTGTGATTGTGATATATATTGTGTATATATCCATATTTATGAACCAGATGTAACATGTGAAATGACTTTAAAAACCGTGCATCAGCTGCTCCTGTTAGTTGAGTCTGAAGAAGGCTTTTGATCCGATCCTGTCTGAAGAAGGTTCTTGACCCATCCCTTCTCTCCAGAGATGCTGTTTGTCTCGCTGAGGTGCTCCAGCATTCTGTATCTATCTTTGTTTTACACCAGCATCTGCAGTTCCTTCCTACACACCTGTTATTTTTGTATTGATCTATTTTAATAAAGAATTCTATGATCAGAAGGTCGACTTTCCTTATTTTACAAAATGCAAAGGAATCTGAGACTGCACTTGGTAATGGATCTGGGATGGTGCTGATTTGGGAAGCAGCAAGGAAATATTCAAGTATGAGGGATCGAATGACATCCCCTAGGTAGAATGATAATGATGGCAGAAGTGGACTTGACAAATACTGTATGTTGGTGAGCTGGAAATGTTTGCTAGGGAACAGTCATTTGGAAGATGTAGCAATGGTCCTGGTAACCAATGATATTGAGCCCTTAGTGAGAATATAAATTGGAAAGATGCAGACATATGTGAGAGGAGGATGGCTATTACTAGTAGTAGAAGTCTAAAGGGCCTGTCCCACTTACGTGTCCTTGGCACGCAAATTACGCAACCTCGTCGTCGCGTTGAGACCTACGGGCATCGTGTGGTCTCGCGGGGCCGGTCCCACTGAGAAGCGCGGAAGGGTATGGAGTTGTGCGCGACATCGCACGGGGCTCCAAAGTTTTTGTAGTGAACAAAATCTTTGCGCGCCAACAGCCTGTCGCATAACTGACAGCCAAAGTGAGACAGGCACAAGACCCTGGCGTGACGCAACGTCTCACCTCCAACTGCAGCAGAGGCAGGCAAATGATTGCCGAACTCGGCCTGGGGCTCACGGCCATTGCGGTCCGGATCCGCCCACATTTCTACTCGCAGAGGGGGACGAAGAAAATTGAAGATAGACACAAAATGCAGGAGTAACTCAGCAGGACCGGCAGCATCTCTGGAGAGAAGCAATGGGTGACATTTCAGGTCAAGATCCTTCTTTCAGACTGAAGAAGGGTCTTGACACGAAACATCATCCATTCCTTCTCTTCAGAGATGCTGCCGGTCCCACTGAGTTACTCCAGCATTTTGCGTCCATCTTCAAATGACGTCACGCGCTCCAGACGGCTGTGCGGTCGAATGAAGTCGCGCCTCAACGCGACCACGAGGTCGCGTAATTAGCGTGCCAAGGACACGTAAGTGGGACAGGGGCTTAACTTCATGTGTAAACAGCAGCAGCATTTTGTTTTCTTGGGAGGTCCTGCAAATATAGGGTGGATTGGTAAAAGGATGTAGTGAGGAAGATCAAATGATTGTGACAATTTTCAATAAATAGCAGAATACTGCTGGGTGGGAAAGAACTGGTCAGATGCACCACAGGTTGCTGGGCAGAGATCTATAGCATTGGCAAGGCACGAATTATGGTTGACCAGCCAACTTCAGTAATTGGGTGGTCCCACAAGCTGACAAGATGGTGCACTTATGGAGAGGCTGCAAGGTCTGAACAGAGCTGTTGATTGTGGACAATATCTGATACCCACATAGAACAGTATAACACTAGAACAGGGCCTTTGGCCCACAATGTCTGTGCCCAACATTAAGCCAAGAACCACTTCTCATCTGCTTGCACATAATCCATATCCCTCTATTCCATACATATCCATATATCTATCTTAAAGTCTCGTAGATGTCATTATTATATCGTCCTCAACCATGCCCCATGGCAGTGTGCTCCAGGTACTTACCATCCCCTGTGTTAAATACTTGCCCCACACATCTTCTTTAAACTTTGCCCATCTTACATTAAAACTATGCCCTCTATTATTTATTGTTCCATTTATGCCTCTCATGATAAATATCAGGTCTCCAAGCAACCTTTGGCATTCCAGAGATAACAATCGATCTGTCCAACCGGTAGCTAATAGCCTCCAATCCAGGCTTCACTCTGGTAAACCTCCACTGCACTCTATCCAAAGCCTCCAGCTTGTAAAATTTGCTTCCATAGCTGTAGTGTTCTCAATATTTTAGAAAGCTTACCTGTGGATTCAGAAGCATTCATATAAATGTACATGTCACTATATACTTGCGTCCGAGTATCTACACATCACTCAGTTGGACCCAATGGGATGGACAAAGAAATGCAAGCGATCCCCAAAATGAGCTTCTATGCAACTTAAGTTGGTTTAATTTGGGCTTTTAACTTGGCTTAAATGGGTAGAGACTTGTTCAGCTGAAAATGGTGACCATATTGGATGTCACGAAGAAATTATTATTGAACTTTGCACTTGTCAGTGCTACTTGTAATTTTTGTTGGATTTGCCTACCTTATTTAATCCTGTTTATAAGATGTCATTTAAACAGAAGGCTAAATTTTGGGCAGAGGTTTAATAACAGTCATATAAACCATGTAAAGCAAAGACTGGTAACAAATCATTACAATTTGCCCAAACTGTTACCAGCTGTTGCATGGAACAATTGTATTATAATTGTGTTGTAATTCCTTCATTTATGAGATTTATGAGGTGGGTGAGTTATCAATTCCATTTGTCCCCACGCCCTAATTTCTAGGGAGAAAAATTATACACACATTAAAAAGGCTTTGGAGAGGATGCAGAAGAGTTTTACCAAAATACTGTCCAAATTAGAGAGTATTACTTATAAAGTGAGGTTGGATTATTTTCACTGGATTATTTTCTTTGGAATGCCAGTTGAAGAGAGACTTGATTGAAATGTATAAAATTATGAGAGGCATAGATAATGCAGACAGTCGGTACCCGTTTCCAAGGGTGAAAATGTCAAGGTCCTGTGGACATAGCTTTATGGTGAGCGAGGAATGTTTAAAGGAGATTTGTGGGGCAGATTTTTACAGAGGGAGATGTGGGTGTCTGGAATGTGCTGCCAGGGGTGGTGATGGAGGAAGATGTGATTTGTGGCATTTAAGAGGCTTTT
Source organism: Okamejei kenojei (assembly GCA_035221665.1). NCBI lineage: Eukaryota > Metazoa > Chordata > Chondrichthyes > Rajiformes > Rajidae > Okamejei > Okamejei kenojei. The sequence continues at coordinate 13,939,006 of CM069149.1, read as the reverse complement.
CAAATGGATAAATGGATCGCATGCAGGCAGAGGAAATTAGTTTAACTTGGCATTATGTTCAGCATAGGCCAAATGAATTGTTCCAATGCTGTATGTCTATGTTTACCACACTTAATGTTTGTGGGAGCTTGTGGGAGATGATTGTGTACAATTAATAGAGTGGGAACATTTGCTGCACTTTTCACACAACACTTCAAAACAAATATTTATTTTGATTTCAAAATGAATAAAAGCTCTTTTCATTTCAACAAGTTGTTGTTCTCAAAAGTCCTTGTTGTTAAATATTCTTACTTTGGACTGTTTTTCTGCTACATAATGCACAACAACATTGAAGGAAATTGGTTAATTTATCTTCATTTAAAAATGACTTTGCTTCAGCAATGCGCTTAGTCATGCCTGAAAATGTATAACTGCATTTATTTTTAAAACTGTATTGTGAATAAAAATTCAAATTGTACAGCAAACTATTCCTCCTTCAGTAGATAATGAAAATTATCAGCTTATAATGAAAATCAAAGTAATGGATTTAGTAAAATGCTCATTTGACTCGCGTTTTAATTATAACGTGGTTGCCGTTTTCTGCTCTGATCCATAACTCACACTGACCCCAACTGTCATGGTTAAAATCAAATTAGTTTGCTTGTTTCCTAATGAAGAATAAGAAGTAAAACCAAGTTTAAAATTGCAGTTTTTCCGCACAATAATCCCATCAGCAAACAATAACCAAAATCAGCATCATTAAACGGCTGGCACGGTAGCTCAACGGCAGAGTTGCTGCCTTGCAGCACCAGAGACCCGGATTTGATCCTGACTGCTGGTGTTATCTGTATAGACTTTGAACATTCTCCCCGTGACAGCGTGGGTTTTCCCTGGGTGCTCCAGTTTCCTCCCACACTCCAAAGACGTAGGTTAATTGTCTTCAGCAGAGATTGTAAATTTTCCCAAGTTTACAATTTTCCCAAACTAAACTAAAATATAATGGAAAACAAACAAAACTACAGATGCTGGAATTTGAAATAGAAGTGGAAATGCTGGAAGAACCCAGCCAGTCAAGCGGTATCTGTGGGGAAAAAAAACTGTTCGCATTTCCAGTCAGGAAAAGCAGAAAATCGTCACACATCATCATTTCTGTCAGTTCAGTTACATCCTAGACACCTTGTCTCATAGGCAGGCACATGGACAAAAAATAATCATTACTTACTGGATTAGAATTGTTGTGGCACGCACTAAATTAAGGTAAATATATAACTTACTGTTTGATATGCTCATGCAGACTCTTCAAAGGATTCCTTTGATCTCAGCATTCAACAAGAACATATTTTTGAGATATATTTTCTTGTAACAGCTGGGTCCACCTGCACCTTATTGTTGTAGTTCTAGTATTCTTTTAAACGTTCTTGCATTTTGAAAGTCTACTGGATCAAATGCTGGTTGCATGCGGTATCTTCTAGTTTCAGATTAAAATGTCAGGGAGCTGTAGTCAATTTAGACATGTTTTTGGTTATCAGGTGGGAAGATGAAAGTGTGGAAGAAGCTGCTATAATCTTTGCTATCAATTGAAGATATTGCTCTCTGGGACAATACTTAAAGTCTATGATTCCGAGTTCCATGTCAAAGCTGTATTTGCCTTTCAATAGCTATGATAACTTTAGAATATCCATAAATTGTATGCAAGTACAAGTGTAAATAAAGACTACGTAATAAAAAAGGAACCGCAGATGCTGGTTTGTACCAAAGATACACACAAAATGCTGCAGTAACTCAGAGGGTCAGACAGCATCTCTGGAGAAAATTGATAGGTGGTGTTTCAGGTCAGGACCCTTCTTCAGACAGTTATGGGGGGGGGGGGGGGAGGTGGAATCAATAAAAAAACAGGACAAATCGAGGCAGGCACAAAATGACCTCAGGCAGGGAGGTTCCCTGATAGGCTGATTGTTGGCTGGGGATGGTGTGATACCAAGAAGGATACATCGTTACGAACTGTGGAACTGGTTAACTGACTTTTAGTAAAGGAAGGGGGTAAGGAAGGGGAGTGGGGAGAGGGGAGAGGGGAGAGGGGAGAGGGGAGAGGGGAGGGGAGTGTTTGTAGAAATTACCTACAATTACAGAACCTACAATAATGACTTCAATAATACAGATCAATATTACAAATCAGATGAAAGCCTGTCTTGTCATTAATACAATGCTGCAGCAATACCAAAAGCCACCTTCCTTTGATTACTCATTAATACACTGTTTGCTCCTTTTCCTCTATATATATTCAAAAACAGTAGACCAAATAGTCTAACCACCAATGAGAAAAGGGTCATATTTTTAGATAGCACAGCTGAATTATCATGAGAATTCAATTTTGAAGAAATTGCTCTAGGATCTTGCATCCCTTGTCTTAATGAATGCAGGTTTAATGCTGTAACTACCCGAATATATGATTTTCTCAGTGTGTTCATAATGGTCAGCAGAGATTTATCCCAGATTGAGAGGAACCCTAGGAGAATTATAACCATCCATGGTTCACAAACAAGGTCAACGAAAATATTAAATCAAAGACTAAAACATATGAAGTGGGAAAAGCACATGAGACACGTGAGGACTGGAATGTTACAAGAACCAGCAATGAGAGACAAAAAAAGTTAAATAGGAAGAAAATAGCTAATTATATGAGAAAACTGGTAATATCTAAACAAACAACAAGAGATTTAAACACATGTATAAAGGTAGCTAGGATACAAATGGGGCCCCCAGAGAGTGAGATTGGGTAGGTAATAGCAGGAAACAAGGAAATGGCAGATAAGTTAAATCAATAATTTCCATCTTTCTTCAAGACAGAGGATATTGCAAACATCCCAAATATAACTGACGGGCTAGATTCAAATACTATGGAAGAGCTTATGGCAATAATTTTTACAAGGTCTTTGGAGAAATAATGAACATAAAGATAGACATTATCACATATTCAGAAAGCACTTGAGAAGTTGCCACGTAAAAGGTTGGTGCACAAGGAATGCATGATATTAGGGGAAGTGTGTTATGTTGGCATGGATTGAAGATTGGTTAGTGTTTAAAATATGGAGTTGGAATAAACAGGTCTTTTTTAGGATGGAAGTTTGCAACTAGTGGAAAACCTTAAGGATCAGTTCTAGGCTCCCATTTATTTATGATTTACATGGATGCATAATGGGAATTCAGTTCCTATTAACAGCTTAAATATAAGATGCTTTGGGTTCAAATACGGCAATTTGCAACCATTCTAGTTCAGACAAAAGCAAAGAAGAAAATCTACTCCAGGTTTTGAAATTGACAATTTTACCAAGCGACACGAGATAGTGTTAATATTCAAGTCAATGGCCTGAAAAACCATCAGTATTTCTATGTCTGCTGATCCTACCTAAGCTGCTGACTATTTCCAGCTTTTGCAACTTTCAGGTTAGACTCAGACAGATGCCAAGAAGCATTTGGAGATAGGGATTTGTTGCAGGGACAGGAACAATTTTGTCAGTTATGTCAAAATCTAATTAGACGAAATGTATGCTAATACATACCTGGATATTATTAAATTGGTCAATTCACATAATTAGTCAATTGACCCGATATTATTCAATTATTATTCAAGTAGTCTGACAAAACTGTTATAGAAAAAGATGATGGTGTGAGAAGAGTTTTAAAATGACATTATGTTTGCAGGTAAACTGCAATGGGAAAGTCACATCAAGTCAAGTCAACTTTATTTGTCACATACATATACAAGATGTACAGTGAAATGAAAGTGCCAATGCTTGCGGGATGTGCAAAACAACAGAACAGAACCAGTATTTACATTGAAAAAAGAAGACACAACAGTATTTACGCCCTGGTGAGATTGTAATTCCGGTTCTAATCCTACCCCCCCTTGTCTGGTTCAGTCAAACACTGAATACGAAGCACTGGTAATCAACTCTCTTTATTATCTAACACCAAATACAATACCTAGTCCAATACCACGGGTCCAATCCTTGTCTCTACCCGTTCAAACACTTCAGCCTTGTGCGAATAGAACAACTCCAGAAGATCAGCACACTTCCATGTGCTATCCCAGAAAATCGACACACCCCTTTGAGCTCTTCCCTCTTTTATACCTTCACGGACCCTTGCCGCGAAATACATCATGGGGGGGGGGGGGGGGGGGGGGGGGGGGTGGAGGATAATTACAAACCAATTATCAATAAGGATTACAAAATACATTGAAGGACAGCTCCATAACCCAATCACAAAATATCACATAACATAGTTTTGATAGAAAGCACTTAGTGGGAAACAGTTCCATTAAACAAAGAAACATTCTACCAGGTAAAGTAAACAATTTGGGCAAGGCCCCTCTACTTGACCAATCACAAGTAACGGCGCGAAGACCATGCAACATAGTTAGCAACAATATTATAACCCATCATCTCCCAACCAAGCCTGAGCATGCATTTGCAGCAGGACCTAGCTCCCTCTGCAAAACCTCATACATATTAACAATTAAAGGCCATCTGGACATCAACCTTTAATCAACCTCGTCCCTGGCCACAGACACTCTGGAGCCATGATCCTCATGGTCTTTGCAGCTTTTACCAAAGATGTCAAGCAGGCTTTACAAAAGCAGAAATCCTCCATTTTGTCAGGTACCCAAAATGCCCAATATGATCAAGATCAGAGTTTACAGTCCTGATGGCCTGTGGGAAGAAATTCCGTCTCAGCCTCTGTGTTTGCTGTGTGACAGCGGAGGTGCCTGCCTGACCGCAGCAGCTGGAATAGTCGTTGCTGGGGTGGTAGAGGGGTCCTGTAGGCTCTGGATCTGCACCTTCTGGTGTATAGGTCCTGCAAAGGGGGGGGGGGTGTAGTTCCCATGGTGCGTTCGGCCGAACACACTATTCTCTGCAGCGCCTTCCTGTCTTGGGCAGAATTGTTGCCAAACCAGATAGAGATTTTTCCAGTCAGGATGCTTTCTACAGCACCAGAGTGGGAGGATTGAAGGATCTTTAGAGAGACTCTGAATTTCCTCACCCGCATGAGGTGGTAAAGGTGCTGCTTTGCCTTTTTCACAGGAAAATCAGTATATGTATTTGAAGCAAATTTGTGGTCCATTCAGAAAGATTGTTTGCTTCTAACTCCAACACTCAGGAGATGTCAAATGGAGGCTGAGAGTTAAGGGGCTGTCTCACTGCGGCGACCTAATCCACGAGTTAAGAAGAGTGTCTTCGACCTTTAAGCTTGAGGGCACTCACCTGGAAAGCCTCGAGCTGGATCGACCGTCCGCGTTGAAACCGCAAGCTGGATCGACCGACCGCACACACAAACACATCACAGAAGGCGGGGGCCAGGGAAAGTGGGGGAGCTCTGTCTGATATTCACACCCGCGATGAAGAGGAAGGTAAAAGACGGTTGCACAGTAAGTCCTTTAGAGAGTGCGGGGGTTGGGGTGGGAGAGAAGGGGAGAGAAGGGGAGAGAAGGAGAGAGAAGGGGGAGAAGGGGAGAGAAGGGGGGAGAAGGGGGGGGTAGAAGGAGTGGAAACACTTTTAAGAAGTATAATAAAATTTAGCGGGCATTTAATACTTTTCCTTGGTCCTGAAAACTCCAATGAGCCAATCTAAATGCCCGGTCAGTGAAGGAGATTGCCTACGGCTGCCCTTGACTGCCTTTAACTGAATAGCGACCCCACTCCACTGCACTACGAGTTAAAAAGAACCATACCGACCAAATTTTACTTGCGGAAAATTTTTCAACATGCCGAAAAACTTTCCGTGACCTAGCTGCGGCCGCGAGTATGCAGGAACTTCCCTCGAGCATGAAGGAGAGTTCCAGTGACCTCATAGGACCTCCTAGGACCACGTGTTGGCCATGCTGTGGGACAGCCCCTTTAGCCTCTGGTAGAACCTAAAATTAGGAAAACCAACAGCTGGATTTTGGGGAAAGACAATCCAAGGTTCCAGGCCTACGAAATCCCACCTCAGAAGTATCCTTGAAAGAAGAATTCAATCTAAGGAATCTCAGTCTCTTTATTTAATTTACTAAACTGGAGGAAGAAGTTTTAAGAGGTACAAAGCTAAAAAAAAGAGATGAAGTGACATTAATATTCTACTTAGACAGTTTTATGGTATTGCCTGGAAGTTCATGGGAATGAAATTTATCCAATCTGGAGAAGATAGAACTGGCAAAGTAAAAAAGGAGAGTGATTTGACAAAGAAAGCTTGAAAGCTTATATCAGGCATAACTGGCCTGATATTGATGATTTAAACTATTGTACTCTGTCTGTGACCTGAGATATTAATACTGTTTCTTGTTTCTCTTTCCACAATGCCACCAGAACTGCATTTTTTGATTTTATTTCTGCTCAAGGTTAGGTTTAAGAAGGAAAAGTAAGTGGTGCTGTATATCACATGAACAAGTTTAGGTAACATGGATAAAGATAATTAAAAGGTAGAATGTTGCTTCTACTAAATAAGAAATAGCACACAGTCAGAGTGAGTTATGAAATCTTATAAATTCAAAGCACAAACCTGGGCCATTCAATCTATCATGTCAATTGTAGCTGAAAGGGAGTAATTTAAACAAAACCCATTGTGACTTTGATTGAGCACATGAAGCAGTTGATGTAAAAGGTTTTTATTCGGCACACCAAGCAGGCATTCTGGAGAATCTATCTCTTGGAGAACTCAGGAGAATCTCTCAAGATACTCTCTCTTGAAGGATCTCTGGGGAAACTCTCGGAACTCAAGTATGGGCAGCACGGTGGTGCGGCGCAAGAGCCGTGGCCTCACACCGCCAGAGACCGGGTTTGATGCTCTCTTCAGGCGCTGTCCGTGTGGAGTTTGCACGTTTTCCTTGCGACCAAGTGGGTTTTCTCTGGGTGCTCTGGCTTCCTCCCACATTCCAAAAACATGCAGGTTTGTAGGTTAATTGGCTTCTGTAAATTGCCCCTAATGTGTACGATGCAAAAGTGGGATAACATAGAACTAGTGTACAGGTGATCGATGATGGGCAGGGCCTGTTTCCACACTGTTTATCCAAACTCTAAAGGGTCTGGCCCTCTTAGGTGACTCTTTAGACGACTGCCAGGGACTAGTTTTAATGGAATTCACCTACGACAACTAGCGACAACCTACGACAATACCTACGACAACACCACGACAACACCTACGTCAACCCACGACAACACCTACGTCAACCCACGACAACACCTACGTCAACCTACGACAGCAGAAATTGTCGCCACTGTCGCTGAAATTTTTCAACACGTTGAAAATTTTGCGGCAGCTTCCTGCGGTTGCCCAAACAAATCGCCTAAAAGGCCTGTTCCACTTTCCAGACTTATTCATGAATTCTTCCGAGCCTCAGTGTTGAGTTTTTTGGCCTGTCCCACTTTCCGGAGTTATTCACGAATTCTCCCAAGTTATTCACAAATTCTCCCGCGTTTTCCCCTTGATTCAAACTTGCAGAATGTTTGTAACGAGTTCGTAGGAGGCCGTAGGATTCCGTGAATACATCATAGCGGCTCGTTATGCCAGCCGTAGGTACACAGGGCTGTTTTTTTACTTATGGACGTTTTTGATCAGGCTGGAAAAAAAGTCCCGACTTACCTGATGCTCCGAGTACCTACGGCTGGCATAACGAGCCGCTACAATATATCCACGGACTCCTACGGACTTGTTACGAACATTCTGCGAGTTTGAATCAAGGGGAAAACTCGGGAGAATTTGTGAGTAACTCGGGAGAATTTGTGAATATCTCCGGAAAGTGGGACAGGCCATAAAACTCTACACTGAGGCTTTATCCTCTTAAAGCACAAAGATAACAGCAAGCAAATAAATGAACTTTGAATGCCACAATTCCAATTTACTTCAGTACCTTAAGTGTAGATATGGGGCTGCGAAGAATTATATATTTACAACGGGAGCACACCAAGAACATCTCTGCATATTTAAACACAGTTGTTGGGAATGCTGACATGCAAAGCTGCCTCTTTTTACCACTTTGTTAAGAGATGACACTCTGCAGGCAACATGTGTACATATGCAGCCACCCTGGTCTTTAATTGTATTCTCATTTGTATTCACTGATTACTATCTCTTCCTCCTAACTCCTGAAAGATGTCCCATGCCTAATAATCCCTAACAATCCCGCTAGTCACCTCTCAGTTCATAGCCTCATGGCTTCAAGATGCAAATGTTGACAATATTCAGTTCTCTGATTAAAGCATTTGGCAACTCCACTTTGAATTTGAAACTTTGCAAATATAAATGTAAAATTGGGTAGGACACATCAGTAAAGGAAGGATAAGCAGAACTCTTTTTTTTCAAGTCAATAAAGTGGATAACAGAAGACTGGAAACAGATATACCGACACCCATATCAATTGAAGCGTTGTGTCAAGTGCACTGTTAGTTTTAAATGTATGTACGAAAGCAAGTAACCGAGACGCAACCATTTAACATTTATAGTCAGAGAGTTGTGCAACGTAGAAATAGGCCTGTTGGCTCACTGCATCCATACGAACCATCACCCTATCTGTACTAATCCTACTTGCCTGCATTAATTCCATGTCTGTCTATGCCTTAAGTAAGTAATCCAAGTAAGGTCTCGACCTGAAATGTCACCCATTCCTTCTCTCCAGAGATGCTGCCTGTCCCGCTGAGTTACTCCAGCTTTTTGTGTCTATCTTCCAACTCTGAGTAAGGTTGTTACTGTTCCTGTTCTTGCCTTCACCATAATGTTGTTAGTGTTCCTGCCTTCACCACTTTCTCTGGCAATTCATTATTTATATCAATTGCTTATCATGAGATAGATTCACCCTTTAAATCCTCATTAAAACTCTTCCCTCTCACCTTAAACCTAAGCCCTTCAGTTTTAAACATTAGTGCCATCGGAGACAAACTTTGACGATCTACCTTATCTACACCTCTCAGAATGTTATAAACCTCTATCGAGTCACTCTCATCTTCCTTAACTACAGGGAAAACAGATCTAGTTTATCCAAGCATGCCACACACCTTCTTCATCACCTATCTACCTGTATCACCTCTTTCAGGAAAGTATGCATTTTATCCCAAGGCCCCTCTGTTGAACAACATTCCCCAGGCTCCTGCCTTTCACCAGTACTGGTCTGGTTTAACATCTCAAAATGCATCACTTTGCACATGTTTGAAATTGGATTTGATCAGATTAGATTAATATCATACTCAACAGGGTGCATTTGAAATTCCTTGTTCCCAACAGAGTAATGGGTCTGTTGTGTTATGGCTTTGTAACTGTTTACCATGTTAAAAATGTATTTTAACGGAAATTTGGATTCCACCGGAAAGAATTATAGCACTCAAAATATTAGGATGTGTCTTGCATTTAACTAAAAACACAATACTATGAATCAGTGGTACAATTTTTACTATGTCTAATTTTAATTTCATGTCATGTAAAATATACCAGTGTGCAAAGCAACCTATATAATCCCCTATATAACTGTATATAATTTGTACATGACAATTAATATCCCATTGTGTCCATAATTAGTTTCACTTAAACATTAATACAAATTTGCTTAAGTTAAGACAAATTTCATGAAGAACTGTGCATTTTTATTCATCGTCTCTCAACTTGCAGAATGGGATAGATCATTTTACAAGCCAACTTCATGAGGTCAATATTAATGGTGGATCAGCTTACATTTGATCCACATAAACAACAGGACAGAAGCGTGAGTGAATTAAAACTGGTAAACCACATGGAGGATAAATAGCCACAAAAGAGCTGTTATGTGAGCAGCACATTGCACAATAAACAAAGGATGGCAGGAAAAGGACCAAATCTGAGGCAGAAATTGAGCGGACAACACAAAGTGCTGGAGGAACTCAGCTTTCCAGTCTGAAGAAGGGTCCTGACCTAAAATGTAATCTGTCTATTTCCCTCCATAGATGCTGCCTGACACATTGAGTTCCTCCAGCACTTTGTGTTTTGCTCCAGATTCCAGGTTGCAATTTGTTGTGTCTCAAAGGGAGTCATAAGGTCATGTGAAAGGAGTAGAACTAAGCCATTTGGCCCATCAAATCTGCTCCGCGATTCAATCATGGCTGATCTATCTCTCCCTCCTCACACCATTCCCCTGTCTTCTTCCCATAACCTCTGACACCTGTACTAATCAATAATCAAAAGTTGTTCTAGTTAAAGGCATTATTAGGAATGATTCTTGCGATGGTAATTGAACTATTGAGTGTAAGTCATTGTTCTGAGTTTAAAATAGTACACATTGTATGTATTAACAACATTTCTACATAGTTTTCATTGAAGAAACAAAGTGTTTTAGCTCTACTTTGATGCATCGTTATCTCTGGCAATTGTCAGAGTAAGTTTGGAGGTAGAAAGTCTTTAGAATTTAGACTTTAGAGATACAGCATGGTAACGGCCCTTCGGCCAAGCGAGGCCACGCTGACCAGCGATCACCCCATACACTAACCTACACACACTAGGGATAATTTGTTATACAACTACCAAAGCCAATTAACCTACAAAGCTGTAAGTCTTTGGACTGTTGGAGGAAACCAGAGCACCCAGAGAAAACCCATGAGGTCATGGGGGGAAAGTACAAACTCCATGCAGACAGCACCATTGTCAGGATCAAACCCGGGTCTCTGGCACTGTATGGCAGCATCTCTACCTCTGCACAACTATGCTGCCCCAAATAGACATTGGCAATAGACAGGTGGCAATTGACATTAACTTTGAGGTGCCATGTGCCTATGTGCAACTGAAAACACTTTATTCAGGCAATTGTATAGTTACCTGTTTAAATTAGCAGACACTTCAGAGAGCTTTCTCAAATGTCAAAAATAAATTGGTGTTAATGCCGTATATTGAAGATAAATATTACCACATGCTTTCAGGTTGGCACATGCTCAATACCGTCAATTATCCGCTGTGTATTTAGGTACCACAATTAATGTGCTCATATAAGTCTGTTATTCCAGTCATCACAATGTGAAGAGGAGTTGTTGTGGTTGGATTATTTGCTTGATATATACTGTAGGTTCAATGTAAAAGCCCACACCAATAAGCAAGCCCGTTTTATGGTATGACTTAAGACATTTGATTTAAGTCTGCTTTAACATGTCTAATATTCAGGTGCAAGTACAGAGCCAATAATGATTGGACATACCCTTTGTGTTTATCTGCTTTTCATCATCTTGGCAAAGTTCCTTCTTTAGTAATCCAATATAATTTTTTCGTATGTTTCTTGGACAATACTTACAAGATTAGATCACCACGCGGAATAGTACTTGATGGTAATTATATTGGGAGAGTATTTTGTTATTAAATGTAATGAAGTGTCGCAGATTTCAAATTAAGCTTCTGGTTTAGACCTCATAATTTCTGAGATTTTCGTAAGTATTTTAAGCTCCGTTTAAAAGGTCCGGTTGTATCATTCCTGTTCCCGTCTGATGTTAATTGTTCAAAGGTTAATTGTACCTGGTATTATGGAGTAACGGCCGGGTGATTTGTTGAACCTCCAGGGATTTGATGTGGAATTAAAACCTGTGTAAATCTCTGCCGTCTGAGCTGCAGCTGAATAACATTGCATGAGAGGGAACTGGTAAAGCAATACTTCCTTCGTCATTCTAGAAATCCAGTACGATATGCCCCGAATATTCAATTTCTGTGGCAACTCAATAAAGTTCAGGCAACAGATTTGCTAATTATTGATTGTACTCTATGGTATTTTGTACAGTTTGTGGAGGGAATCCTAGCCATGTGTTTAAACCATGACAGTTTTCAACTTCATCACAGGGGAGAAATATCCTGAAACGTTGCTCGGTAATTGACTTTTTGCTGAATCCCATTAAGGTATGTTTAAACTTTCAACACACACTATAGAGACCTCTGCAGGAGGAAACAAATAGTTCGACAAAATGAATCATCGGCCATTTGGGAAACAACAGGGATGTTAGGATTAGGTTAGAAAGTGCCAAGAATACAAGAATTCCCAAATGTGCAGAAAAGGATGCTGCAGCTTCTCAACAGAGCACTGGTTAGATTCCACTATTTATTCTGAGAGGATTCGCTAAACAATATAGTATTGGAAATATTGAGCTCTCCGCAACAAAACTAAAATGTAAAGGGCCTGTCCCACTTTGACGACCTAATTCACGATTTATTTACTCGTGGACATTTTTCATCAGGCTAGAAAAATGCCCCGACATACTTGATGCCATGAGTACCTACGACTAGCATCACGTCCTGCTATGACCTACCTATGACCTCCTCCGACCTCGTGACGACCATGCTGCGAGTACGAGTCAAGGGCAAACTCGGCAGAGGTTGTGAATTAGGTCGTGAAAGTGGGACAGGCCCTTAACTCTGTAACTGTTGAACCAGCAAACACTCGTGCTTAATGAGGAAGACTAAAGAGGGGCCTTACCCGAAACGTCATCTGTCCATTTCTCGCCACAGATGGTGCTTGGCCTATGAGTTCCTCCAGCACTTTTTTTTTGCTGAAGATTTCAGCCTCTGTAGTTCCTTGTGTCTCTACTTTCAGACTCTTGGCAACCCAGGCTCATCCATTAAATATGATTTTACTTCGGAGTCACATAGCACGCATGTGCGACATATCGTCGAACGCATTGCGGAAGCGACAGTCGGGAGGAGCGCCGCTCCTCCAGCGCAAGTTTTCAAAACATACTGAAGGTAAGTCTTACCTTTTCTGGTGAGCGTGGCGACTCGGTGTAATTTCTTTTTCAGGAGGAAGCACCATGGAGTCGCGTAAGGGAGAGCAGCAGCTGATACCGCTGCTGTGGAAGCAGCCAGCAGCGTGCCGTCTCTCCAGAGCTGCAGGTGCTGCCAGCAGCTCCCGGCTTCTCGCCGCTACAGACCGCAGGTGCGCCACGGTCGGCGGCAAAACCACCCGGAAGTCGGACAGGACCGTTGACTCGGCTGGGTCCGGACCTGAAGACACCCCATTCCCGGATAGGGACGGCGGGCGTCTTTCCCGCAGGAGCGGATGGGGAGCAGTGCTCCAGCGTGACCTGCTTATGCAGGGGCAGAGTCACAGTGGGTCTCCTCGCAGACCCACGGCAGGATCCTTTCAAGGACTGCCAAATGTCTCACCCTCTTCGCAGGGGAGCATTAGGGGTCAGAGCTGGGCTGACCCTGAAGAAGGGGCAATGGCTGAACAGTCAACTGTGGAGGGGTGCCAGAAGAGAGAGCAGCAGAAGAATTGTGGGGCATGGGAACACATGCTGTACCAACTCAGGAAGAACTGCCTATACAAAGCTGCAAGCCAGTACAAAATACATGGCCACAAACCAGCTACAGGAGCAAGCCATTAACTCTACGGCTGGGAAATGCATTGCTCCAGAGAACTCCATTCTCTTAAAGTACCAGCAGTCTATGACCCCATCTGGGGCAACAGGAGCCCATCTATAAGGAGCCAGGGTGGGAAGCTCCAGAGGAAACTGCTGGCTGCTAAAATCACAGCAGTACCAGGACAACTGATGGGGTTGATTTGCCTGAAGAGCTACGAGATGCTCTAGCAGACTGTGTAATACTCAGTGGAGATTAACAGTTACAGGAAGAGCATCATCAAGAAGTGCGGAATTATGCAAGACAAGTAGCACACAGGCGCCAAAATTGCTGTTGGGGGACCTCCCGAAGCAGGTGAAAGACCTGTATGAGGAAGCCAAGGCTATAGGCCTGATCAAGGTGCCAAGCACCTCTAAAACCCACTATCAGCAGCGGCAGCACCCCTACACACCCACCAGACATCGGTACTATGGAAGACCATCTGGTGGTGAAAGCTCGAAGGCCGGCCCACCTGCACAGCGGTCTTTCAGACCATGGCCCAGCCCGGCCTTCATGGAAAATGCGCCAACCCCACAACGCAGCAACACAATACCAGAAGAAACAAGTGCAGAGACAACCCACACAACACCGGCGGTAACCATGGAGGTAGGTGGGTCTGGTTGTCTATAAAAACATTGCATGTCCGATTCATCAAAAGTTGGTGGACGGTTGCACTTGTTTCATCATGTGTGCTGCACTTTTACCTCTGAACTTTTACATACTCGGAAGTATTCAGAATTACAAAATTGAATTTGTATACGAACTCCCCGTCCCATTTCAGCATACGCCTAGCAGGAAGTTCATACTTCACAAAAAGAGAGAACAGCAGGCCATGCTGAACTGTTAAGACTAAACACAAAAGGGAATTGAGAAAACAATCAGAGAATTTCAAGAGTTCGTATCAAATATATTTATAAAAAACTAAAAAGATGGCGGTTGCCGCATCATTACAGATTTGACCGAACTAAATACTTCCGTTCAGTATGCCCATTTCAAAATAGACACGTTTGTCACACACAGGATCATCGTAAATACCTGAAATTTATCTGGATGGGACAGCTATGGCAGTATAAGGCCTTACCCAATGGGTTGTCATCAGCACCCAGGCTATTACAAATTTAGTAAAACCAGCTTTAGCATACTTAAGGAAACATAACCATATCGTCATGGCTTACCTTGATGATATTCTCATTGTAGGTGAAAAATTGGAGCTGGCTACATTGGCAGTATCAGCCACAACACTTTTTTTTTTTTTTCAAAAGCTGGGATTTAACATACATCCAGATAAATCAAAATTGGAACCCTCCACTACCATGGATTATTTGGGGTTCACTGTTGACTCTGTTCATATGTCTATCACCTTGCCACCAAACAAAGTGACAGACTTGATGGGAGTATGCAAAAGCCTCACTGGCATCAGGGAACTATCCATTCGGCAAGGAGCAAGAGTGATTGGGAAATTGGTGGCTGCGTTCCCAGCAGCACAATTGGACCACTCCATTATTAAAACCTGGAAGAGGGAAATTTTAGCTCTCAAAAATCATGCAGGCCATTTCGATAGGCCTATGCAACTACCAGGGAAAGCAAAATCAGAATAAAACTGGTGAATAGAAATGCTCAGCATTGTTCTAACCCCATCACTATCATATATCCCTAGGGTACATTACAGACTGATGCCAGTGCTAAAGGTTGGGGAGCAACTAATACCACCGCAAGTTGTGGTGGCAGATGAGTGCACAAGAATTATCCTGTTTAAAGCACTAGGGATTAATTATCTAGAAATGCTGGGAGCATTTCATGGACTCAGGGCCTACTGCTCAGATGTGCACCAGTTGCATGTACGGTACAAATTGTTAATACCACAGTGGGGGCCTATATATATAATCATATGGGTGAAATAAAGTCGATATCATGTGATGAATTGGCAAATAATATCTGGCAAATGTCTGGGAAAGAGATTTGGATCTCAGCCACTTACCTTCCAGGTAAGCTAAATACAGTGGCAGACACCAGGTCACGTAAATTCAACGACAACATTAAATGGATGTTGGATCGGAAAGTGTTTACAGATATTATAGACCGGTATGGGACACCAGATATCAACCTTTTTTCCATCCAGACTAATTCACCAACTACCAACATATGTTGCTTGGGAACCAGACCCAGGGGCAGCAGCGATGGACGCTTTCTCGCTGCATTGGGGGGGGGGGGGGGGATTTGTTTGCTATGCATTTTCCCCTTCTGCCTCATCAGGGGGTCTTACAATAATTAAACAAGACTCCGCAACGGGTACCATGGTTCCCAACAGTACAAAGATGGCCTCAGAACCCTGCATCTGGATCAACAACGGCCAAGGTTGTTGGTACACCCCGTGACAGGAAAGTTATCCGTGCCATGACTGTATGAACTTGTTGATTTGCAGTTTCTGAACAGGCCATTTCTGGGGTACGGACGCTCCGACAGGACGATCAATGCCATCTCAGCGTCGTGCAGGGAGTCCACGAGAAGACAGTACCTGACATATGTCAGGAAATGGGAAGTGTTCTGCACCAGGACGAACACTACATATGACTCAGCCACCAACACTGAAGTGCTGGAGTTCTGGCCACCCTTCATTTCGATGAAGGATTGAGTACAGTGCCATTATTGTGCAAAGAGTGCCCTATCTAATATCTGGGCAGAGGGAGTGATCACCGGGCTATAGGATCACACCCGCTAGTACCTAAACGAATGAGGGGTATTTGTACTCTATCCCCCCAG
The DNA here is from genome assembly GCA_035221665.1 of Okamejei kenojei. Classification (NCBI taxonomy): domain Eukaryota; kingdom Metazoa; phylum Chordata; class Chondrichthyes; order Rajiformes; family Rajidae; genus Okamejei; species Okamejei kenojei. The sequence continues at coordinate 13,922,905 of CM069149.1, read as the reverse complement.
GCCCAGATACACCCATACATGGGACATAGGTATAGTATACACCATGTTACGAGGATGGACACCAATATCGGGGCTCACTCTGGACAAATTAATATCCTAGATGGAAATGATTATGGCACTTGGATCAGCACAACGGGTCCAGTCCTTACACAAGCTAGTATAGGACGTCATGTCTGTCACAAATGGCAGATAACCTGCTACATACAGGGGTACTTAAACAAGACTGACCCGGTTCCTTTGGCCAATATTAGAGTTCTGGCCTATCCTGCAGATAGTCGGCCCTGCATAGTGACACATATTTTGCAATATATAGAGTCACCAAGACACTTAGGGGCACGGAGAGAGCTTTCTCATAAGCCATAAATGCCCTCACCTAAGGTCATAGTGCAAAACCATATCCAGATGGTTAGGGTGGTATTACGTGAAGCGGTGGATACTAATGTTTCAAATCTCACTCCACCAGGGCTGCATCTACATCGGACGCTAGGATGATGGGAGTTCCTATGGACCACATCCTTGCCACAGCGGGTTGGAGCAATGAACGCATTTCAATGCTTTATAATAAACCCGTGGCCGCTCCTGAGACGTTTGCAGGGAAAATTTAAGTTCTGTAAAATAAATTACCCAATGTGGGGCATATTATTTTAGGTATGAATAATACCTTTATTGTTTTTCAGCACAGTGTCGTGTGTGAAATACGTTCATCCTCCTTCCCAGAATGGCAGTGTGTGAGCATGGTCTCGTTCCAGGGCATGAAATCACAGAGCTTTGAAATCTTCACGTAGTCACTCACGTGACTCCAAAGTAAAATAGTAAGATTAAATGAGAACTTACCAGTTTGAAGTTTGATCTTTATTTTATGAGGAGTTACGATGAGGGATTACGTGCCCTCCGCTCCCAAAACCCTCTATTATAAAGTTCAACTGGTATGGAAGTTCTCTCTTATCTTACTATATTAGTCTACTCTGGTATCTGTGATTTCATACCACTGCTTTGAAGAATGTCGCGCATGCGTGCTGGCGGGGTCTTCACGTAATCCCTCATCGTAACTCCTCATAAAATAAAGATCAAACTTCAAACTGGTAAGTTCTCATTTAATCTTACTATTAATGCTCTCTTCTTCCTCTCTTCTTGGGATTGAGATTGATTTGTTCTACTCCATTTCTATGGTGTCACAGATGATTCAGAAGGCCAGTGTGAGAGCAGCAAACTCTTTGACAGATGGCAGTTTTGTGAACTGGTGCGCAACTTCCGCAGCTTCCTGATGCATATTTTGGAGAGTCTCAAGATCATCACAAGTACTCTTTCTCCGCTTTTGAGATAGTGGGCCAAAGGTTTCTGGAAGTTTAGTTTAGTTTAGAGATACAGCGCGGAAACAGGCCCTTCGGCCCACCGAGTCCGCATCGACCAGTGATCCCCGCACGTTAACAATACCCTACACACATTAGGGACAGTTTTTAACATTTTTTTATACCGAGCTAATTAATCTACGAACCTGTACGTCTTTGGAGTGTGGGAGGAAATAAACGATCTCGGAGAAAACAAACGCAAGTGACGGGGAGAACGTACAAACTCTGTACAAACAAGCACCTATAGCCAGGATCGAACCCAGGTCCCTGTTGCTGGGAGGCAGCAGTTCTACCGCTGCGCCACCATACTACCCAAAAAGCAGATGTATTTCTTCAAAGATTGTGAACTCACATATAATGTAGCAATGATAAGATGTGACACTGCTGGCATGGATTGAAG